>ML996081.1:2709749-3354938 GCA_010093895.1 Myriangium duriaei CBS 260.36
ATGCAATACGGATCACCCCTCTGCCGATATGGACTAACAAGGGAAGCTAACGGAGAACGCCACTTCGTCTTGGTCATCCACCACGCCATCTTCGATGGCTGGAGTTTGCAACTGGTCATCGATGTTCTGGCACGAGCTTATCGCAACATGGACATGCCCCTCCTACGACCATACTCCGGATTGATCAAGTATGTGACGAGCATTGAGGAGCAAGCTGCTCGCGGTTACTGGACTGAGCAGCTTCGCGACGCTCAACGGGCCTCGTTCCCACCAGTCGGAAAGGCTATTGACATCGAAACAAAGTCTTCTGTTACCCGGACCATGAAGCGCAACATTGCCTTTTCGTCCAAGACGGACGGCTCAATTACCAAGGCCACGATTCTGCGTGCAGCCTGGGCAATTGTACTGGCACGATACTGCGAGAGTGAAGATGTGTGTTTCGGCACCACAATCTCCGGCAGACAAGCACCCGTCCATGGAATAGAAAGTATGACCGGGCCGGCCGTGGCGACAGTTCCGGTGCGAGTACGTCTGGATAAACAGAAGTCTGTTACGGAGACTTTGCGATCTATCCAAAGTCAAGCTATGGAAATGATTCCCTTCGAGCAGTGGGGCTTGAGGAACATTTCCAGGATTGGATCTGACGCTAGGGAAGCCTGTGACTTTTCGAGCTTGCTAATCATTCAGCCCGTGCAGAGCGGCACTAGCGCTGGTAGTGAGGAAGAAGCTTTGCTTGCTCCAGCTAATCCGGATCTTTACGGCATGGATGAAATTCTGGAAGGTTATTTCTCGTACCCACTGGTTATTCAGGGCAACCTGCTCGACGACCAGATTGAACTTATGCTAACTTACCACGCCGACATTTTGTCCGAGTCGCAGCTCATGACCATGATGAAGCACTTCGACCATGTGACCCAGCAGTTGTTAGCGCAGGGCGAAATCGCACTCAACGAAGTTTCGCTTGCCAGCGATTGGGACTTGGCACAGGCAACAGAATGGAATGGCACAGATGTATCGCCGGTGAACGCTTGTGTACATGAGCTGATCTCGGAACGTGCGTCACGCACACCCGCTCACCAGGCTGTTGTCTCTTCGGAGATGACCCTTACTTACGCAGAACTAGACCAAGTGACTACCCAGTTGGCAGCACGTCTCTCAAAGCTGGGCGTTGGACTGGAGACAACAGTAGCATGCTGCTTGGAGAAGTCCCCTTGGATGATCGTGGCCATGTTGGCGACAATGAAGGCTGGTGGTGTGTACGTGCCTATTGATCCTTCTCATCCCACTTCTCGCCGGCAAGCATTGGTCAAAAACGTCAACGCACGTTTCATGCTGGTATCTCCAACCACCAAGGCGACTTGTGAAGGTTTGACCGAGCACACGGTTGAACTGTCACATGCACAGCTCGCGGAACAAACCTACACTCAGATTCCAACAAAGACTCTTCCCGCTAATGCCGCTTACATCATCTTCACATCTGGATCGACAGGCAAGCCGAAGACAATTGTTGTGGAGCACGTCGCCTTGTGCACCAGCATCGTTGGTCACGGCCGCGCTTACTCGCTTGACGAGCGCTCACGTGTGCTACAATTTTCGAATTATGTATTCGATGTTAGCTTGGGCGAGATGTTGACAACTCTGGTCTTCGGCGGTACTGTGTGTGTACCTTCTGAAGAGCAGCGCATGCAGGACACCACTACCTTTATTAACGACCATAAGATAAACACTGCTTTCTTGACACCGTCATTTGCGAGCACCTTTACTCCCGAGCAGGTTCCAACTCTGCGGACACTTGTCGTTGGTGGTGAAGCACCTACTAAGGAGACGATGAAGACATGGTTCGGACGCGTAGAACTGATCAATGGATACGGCCCAGCAGAAGCTGTCATCTATTGTGGTACCTACGTATATCAGTCGATGGACGAATCACCAGGCACTATCGGACGTTGTCCAAATGGTCAATCTTGGGTCGTTGAGCCGGAGAACCACGATCAACTAACCCCGATCGGCTGCGTTGGTGAGCTTGTCATCCGTGGACATGGACTGGCGCGCGGCTACGCCAACGACACCGTGGCCACAGCCAAGTCTTTCTTGCGCAGTGTCAAATGGCTGCCAGTACCAGCAGCAGATGACACCAGGAGATTCTACAAGACAGGCGATCTGGTCCGATACTTGCCCGATGGCAAACTAGAATACCTTGGCCGGCGTGACACGCAAGCTAAAGTACGCGGTCAGCGTTTGGAGTTGGGCGAGATTGAACTCAGCATCAAGGAAGAGCTTCCTGAAGTGGAGCATGTAGCGGTTGATGTTGTGAAGAGGGAGACGGCTGACGTCCTTGTTGCATTTATCCAGGTCGGCTCTATTGAAGCTTCATCCCCGGGTACTGGAGAGCTTGCAGACGCTCTGATCCTGGATGACAGCATTCATACTACTCTGGGCGGACTTTCGAGCAGGCTGAGCTTGAGACTGCCGAGATACATGGTGCCGACTTTGTTCCTGCCGCTCCAGTGGCTTCCTTTTGGCACATCGCAGAAGATCGACAGAAAGCGACTTCGCGAGCTGGCACAAGGCCTGTCGCGTGAGAAGATCTCGGAACTCGCACTTGTCAATCAATCCAAGGTAGAGCCGACAACCGCTATGGAGCTCCGCCTTCGTGAAGTATGGGCACAGGTTCTCAGGATACCGGTAGATAATATTGGCAAGGAAGACAGCTTCTTGCAAATTGGTGGTGACTCAATTAGTGCAATCGGCTTAGTTGGCGAGGCACGCCGACAAGGAATTAACCTCACAGTTTCGATGATCTTTGACGACTCGAGGCTGAGCGCTATGGCAGCCATCGCCAGTGACTCAGTCGCTGAGGACGAAAACCACTCCTTCGATGCTGAGCCCTTCAGCCTGCTAGGCGATGGCGAAGGCCAAGTGGAGGCAATCAAGGCGGAGATCATGGAACAGTGCGAACTAACAAGCGAGCAGGAGATCGAGGATGCTTACCCTTGCAGCGGATTCCAAGAATACACCATGACGCTTGCAAAGGCCCAACCCGGATCATATGTGGGTAAGATGGTGTTCAACTTGCCGGATCATGTGGAGCTCGAACGCTTCGCAGCGGCATGGGAGCGTGCAGTGGAAGTGTGCAGCAATTTGCGCACTCGCATCTTGCTTATCAATGGTGAGGCTGTCCAGGTGGTGCTCAGACAACAACAGCCAGCATGGGAGCCTACTGAAGGGCTAAGCCTTCGTCAAGTGGTGGAGGTGGCCAAGGCTATGCCGATGGAGTATGGCAGCCTTCTCTGCCGCTATGCACTCGTCCAAGAAGCTAGCGGCGAGCGACATTTCGTCCTGGTCCACCACCACTCGCTCTTCGACGGATGGAGCTTGAACCTCATCATGATTGCGCTCTTCCGCGCATACCATGGTATGGATATCCCCGAGCCAACCCCTTACGCTGGATTTGTCAAGTACACCAGAAGCATCGACATGGAGGCGGCACGCAACTACTGGCAATCACAGCTTGAGGGAGCGAAGAAGGCCTCTTTCCCCTGCCTTCCCAGCCCCAAGCTTGACCAGTCAGAGCCAACTCGCGATAAGACCCGACTTCTGCGGACGGACATTCCGCTTGTTCAGTCGTCGGAGTCTTCGATCACGAAAGCCACCATCATTCGCGCAGCTTGGTCTTTGGTGCTATCACACTACTGCAACACCAATGATGTCTGCTTCGGAGCTACGGTATCAGGTCGTTACGCACCGGTGGATAACTTAGACACAATGGCTGGGCCGGCATTGGCAACCCTACCTGTCCGTGTCCGTTGGAGTCCCTCAATGACCGTATCGGACTTTCTGTCGGGTGTGCAGTCGCAAGCATCGGAAGAGGTTGCGTACGAGCAGTACGGCATGCTGAACATCAAGAAGACCAGTGAAGCTGCTCAAGAAGTATGCGACTTCTCGAGTCTGCTGCTCATCCAACCCCGAGAGCTTGCTGGTGAAGCGACTACCAATGAGGATTCACTGCTGCTGCAGTCCTTCTCCGAGGACTTCACTGAAGAGGACGAGTTAAACAACTACTGGGTGTACCCTCTTGTGGTTGAGGGAATGTTGTTCGAGGACAAGGTGGAACTGCTGCTAACCTATGATTCGGAACTACTGACCGAGAAGCAATTGACCAGGTTGTCGAAGAACTTTTCTCATGTTGTCAAGCAACTTGCCTCCCACGGCGATAAGACCCTGGGCAAGATTCGTCTGCCCCAAGAGATCTAACAGGCGGTGCAGATTTGTTGTCCGCTTATTGGTAAGTTCCATCGATTGTCAAAAAGAACACTAACAAGAAAAAAATTATTTCGGAGTTTGGGGAAGATCTGGGTCATTATTGGTGACTCTGGCACCTTGACATTCTTTTATCGTGATGGCTGTGATAGGCACACGCTTTAGTCATCCTCTTTGTTATAGAGACCAATGCAAATACACTCGTTTTTCAAGGGAAAAACTGTAGACCTCGTGATTGCGTAACAATGTGATCCCGTATACATCGTTGCTCATAGTCATGCTAGTGGTTGCTAAGAAGTCTTGCCCAGATATCCGGTCACTCGCCACTGCACTGCCGCTGCGATGGTGGCGGCACACCTCGGGTTAAACTCTATTGACAAGGGTCAACGCGAGCAAACGATTGCTGCAAATAAATTCCCTGTTCCAGATGAAGCCACAGCGGGAGCTTTGCCAGCATAGATTCATAGACGAGCAAGATTCTCAATCGTAGAGACGACCTCAACAATAATACTGAACAACGCGATCACAGCGTAATTGATTTGTTAGCGTCCGGTACAAGATTTGCCCGCGTAAAGTCAGAGTGGTGACCATCCCGGGACTGGAGGCCCCCAGCATCTTTCGTTTTATTTCCAGTTTTCCCCGGCTTGAACCCCGGCAACCAGCGAGGCCGGCATCGGGTCCAGATCCAGGGTCGATTGCCGCCCAATCAGCGAAGTTCCATTCCAGTTGCCCGCGATGTCGCGATGTCGCCATCGTGGGGCCCTTAAACGTTCACTGCAATTCCTAGAAATTTTCCGAGATGCGTCTTCTGAACCTCTCAATTTGACGATCTTCGCCTTCAGATTCGACCTTTTTTTCTGAACGCGATATAGAGGCGATTTCTTGTTGCCTCTGCTCGCCGTCTGACAGTCCGTGGCGATGGCCTCCGTGCTGACTGTCGGCGAAGCCGGTATGTAGGCCCCGGACCCCGCCTCCTCCAATTCCTCGCGCCTCTGACCGTGCTCCAGTCGCTCGCATCGCCTATCTCAGCAGCGACGCCGTCGTCTCAGTACAGCCCTCGCTGTCCACCGAGTCCGAATTCTCAAAGTTCTTCGCCACATTCGCCGCGAATCGCGCGTCTGGCGTCGTCTCCAAGGATGGACCAGAGGTACAAGCCATTGTACAGTGCTAGCATAATGTACGAGCTCTGACATTGTCCTTCCAGATCATTCGTGTGAGGCACAATGCCGATCCCCTACTCTCGGTCTTCCAGCCTGCTCGTGCCGGCAAGTTGGTGTCCGTCTCGACTACTTCCTCCGTACTGGTCAAATCTGTTCCCCATCTCTACAAACTCGCACAATACCCCGTGGTCATTCACGCCTCCTTGCAACCGCTTGGACATCCAGATTACTCGGACATCACTTCAATCCGGCAGTCTGGATTCATCTTCCTCCAGTCAGAGTCGCTGCAAGAAGCCCAGGACATTGCCTTGACCGCTCATGCGTTGGCAATCAAATCCGGAAAGGGTGTCATTCACTTTTTCAACTCCGAAGCTGTCAACAAAGACTCGTCAGTCGCGGAAGAGGACCGAGAACTGGTACGACGGGTGTTAGGTACGGATAGTTCGAGACTGGTGGAGCCCTCAGCGCAACATCAGAACTCGTTGTATGCAGACGATGGCAGAATCGCAACTCGACCTGTCATTAGTGGTCTAGTACAAAGCCCAAGGGCAGAAACCGGGACCGAGAGCCCCAGCACTGCGCCAGCAACAGACAAACAGCCCTCCCAGCGCAACAGCGACAAGGAGTCATCCGTCGCCTCTTCCTCTCCTGAAGCCAGCGATAGCGCCTCCGTTATTTCCTCCTCAAACGCTACATCATTCGAGTCGATCCTTCACAAACCAGTCACGTCCGAAGACATTGACGATTTCGTGACGAATATCTGGGCCGAGATCAGTTCGGCAACTGGTAGGACTTACCGTGTCTTCGAATACAGTGGTCCCGCAGACGCCGACACAGCTCTTTTTGTATTTGGTTCTGATACCGCTCTGTTCGGAAAAGAGATTGATAACGCTACTGCATCTGATGAGTACCACAACGCAGCAATCATCACGCCTCGCCTCTATCGTCCATGGCTCGGAGCCAGCCTTTCGAAGGTAGTGCCTAAGAGCGTCAAGCGTATTGCTGTGCTTGAGCAAGTCCGGCGCAAAACCACAAAATGGGGACCTCTCCTGCTGGACGTCCTGATGTCGCTCAAATCCACCAACACTTCTGATCTTCTGGTCGTTGGCCATCAGCTTGGCTACATCGAGCCCACTACCGTGCGACAGGCACTGAAGGGTATATTTCAAAACTTAAAGTCTGAAACTCCGATCCAGAACCTCGAGATCGGACGTCATGAGCATGCCCGTACTCTTGGGAAGGAATACACGCTTGAGCCCGCCCAGCCCGAGAACGCATACATGAAGATTTTGAGGCAAACCTTCTCAGATCGCCTGTATATTGCGAACAGAATTGGTAGCGACAACGCTGGTGTCAGCGCCGAAATTTCCGCTAACCCAGAGTATGGCTTCGGTGCCTTGCTGGCCCGTTCCGAACATCGCCACAGGTTTGTTGACCAGATCAAGTCCGCTTCGAAGAGCAATGACTTCACCACCAATGCACCAAAGAAGTGGCTCTCAAACTGGTTGCTTGAGACCGAGAAGGGCGCAGAGCTCGATGATGCCGCGGTCGAGGTCATTTCAAGACTCGGCACGGACGGTTCGCCGCTTGCACGTCAATTGCTGGAAAGCAAAGGGCTGTTTTACAACGAGTCGCAATGGCTGATCGGATCCGATGCTTGGGCATACGACCTGGGGAACTCTGGTGTCCACCACGTGCTGGCCTCAGGCAAAAACATCAACATGCTCGTCATTGATTCGCAACCATACTCGGAACGTGCTGCCACAGATGCGGCTAGACGCAAGAAAGACATTGGTTTGTACGCCATGAACTATGGTAACGCCTATGTTGCCTCGGTAGCTGTATACAGCTCTTATACCCAAGTTCTTCAGGCCATGCTCGAAGCCGAAAAGTTCGACGGTCCTTCGATCATCGTTGCTTACCTGCCATACAACAAGGAGAACGATTCGCCGTTGACCGTTCTGCAAGAGACGAAGAAGGCTGTTGATATTGGATACTGGCCGCTGTATCGTTGGGACCCCAAGGCCGAGGAGCGCGGAGAGGAGAATTTCCAGCTTGACTCCGAGCGTATCAGGGAAGAGCTCAAGGCTTTCTTGGCGAGGGACAACCATCTCACCCAGCTGATGAAGAAGCACCCTGAGTTCCATGCCAACCTGTCCGAGTCCTATGGCTCAGAGGTCAGGAAGACCCAGAAGCGCTTGGCAAAGGATGCGTACAGCAGACTACTTGAAGGTCTTGCTGGTGCCCCTATGACGGTACTTTTTGCTTCGGACAACGGCAACGCGGAGAACCTAGCCAAGAGACTTGCTTCGAGAGGCAAGGCTCGTGGCTTGAAGAGCATGGTCATGGCAATGGATGATTATCCTGTTGAGGACCTGTCACACGAAGAGAATGTCATCTTGATTACCAGCACTGCTGGTCAAGGTGAATTCCCTCAAAATGGCAGAAATTTCTGGGACGCTGTCAAAAACTCGACCGATCTGGACCTTGCCGGTGTGTCAATTGCCGTGTTTGCCTTGGGTGACAGTCATTACTGGCCGCGGAAGGAAGATAAGATTTACTATAACAAACCCGGAAAAGACCTTCAAACTAGGCTGTTGACCCTTGGAGCTCAGACACTAGTCGATATTGGGCTTGGCGATGATCAAGATCCGGACGGATATCAGACAGCTTACGTTGAGTGGGAGCCCAAGCTTTGGGATACTCTCGGAGTCGGTAACGTGGCCGGTTTGCCTGAGGAGCCTCCACCAATGACGAACGAAGACATTAAGATCCAGTCGAACTTCTTGCGTGGCACCATCGCCGAAGGACTCAAGGATGAATCGACAGGTGCCATCTCTGCTGCTGATCAGCAACTCACCAAATTCCACGGTACATACATGCAAGATGACCGTGACCTACGAGATGAGCGCAAAGCCCAAGGTCTAGAGCCCGCATACTCATTCATGATCCGTTGTCGGCTGCCCGGTGGTGTGGCCACACCTGATCAGTGGATTCAAATGGACGCGATCTCTGACAATCTCGGCAACGAGACCATGAAGCTTACCACTAGGCAGACCTTCCAATTCCACGGTGTTGTCAAGGGCAAGCTCAAGCCAGCGATGCAGGCTATCAACCGCGCTTTGATGACCACTATCGCGGCTTGTGGTGATGTTAACCGTAATGTCATGTGCTCTTCGCTGCCAACCCAGTCACAGTACCACAAGGAGGTATACGCGTGCTCAAAGAAGATTTCAGATCACCTGTTGCCGTCGACCATGGCCTACCACGAAATCTGGCTCACGGACGATGACGACAAGAAGACACAAGTTGCTGGCGATGCTGTGCAAGACTTCGAGCCTCTCTATGGTCCCACTTACTTACCAAGAAAGTTCAAGATTACCATCGCTATTCCCCCTCACAACGACACGGACGTGTACGCACATGACATCGGATTGATCGCTGTGAAGGGTGAGGATGGTCACCTGGCTGGATTCAACGTCCTCGCTGGTGGCGGAATGGGTGTCACGCACAGCATGAAGAAGACATACCCACGAACAGGCTCTATGATGGGATACGTGGAGGCTAGCGAAGTGCACGTCGCGTGCGAGAAGATCATGTTGGTACAGCGTGACAACGGCGACCGCAAGAACCGTAAGCACGCCAGGCTGAAGTACACCATCGACGACATGGGCGTCGATGTCTTCCGCGGCAAGGTCGAAGAGTACTGGGGTCGCAAGTTCGAAGAGGCTCGGCCTTTCAAATTCGACTCCAACATCGACACTTTCGGCTGGCAAGAGGATGAGACCGGCAAGAACCACTTCACCATGTTCATCGAGAACGGACGTATCGAAGACACGGCCGAGTTCAAGATGAAGACTGGTCTCCGCGAGATCGCCAAGCTTGGCAAGGGCGAATTCCGCCTTACTGGCAACCAGCACCTCATCCTGTCCAATATCGAGAAGGAAGACTTGCAGACGATCAAGGATGAGCTGAAGAAGTACAAGCTGGACAACACTAACTTCTCCGGTCTGCGTCTGTCCTCCTCGGCTTGCGTCGCTTTCCCCACTTGTGGTCTGGCCATGGCCGAGTCCGAGCGGTACCTCCCCGAGCTCATCACCAAGCTCGAAGGCGTGATTGAAGAGTCCGGCCTGCGGCAGGAGAGCATCGTCATGCGCATGACCGGGTGTCCCAACGGCTGCGCGCGTCCATGGTTGGCTGAAGTGGCGTTCGTGGGCAAGAGCTACGGCGCGTACAACATGTACCTTGGTGGTGGGTATCACGGTAACAGGCTTAACAAGTTATTCCGCAGCTCCATCAAAGAGGAGGAGATCTTGTCCATTATGAAGCCGCTGATCAAGCGATTCGCCGTGGAGAGGAACGAGGGAGAGCATTTTGGTGACTTTGTTATCAGGGCGGGCATCATCAAGCCTACTACCGAGGGCAAGGCGTTCCATGACGATGTAAGTTTCTAACATTGTCATGTCGTTTTGAGCAGTGCTAACGTGCGGACAGACTCCTGAAGAAGAGGACGAGGAAGAATAGAGGTTATCAAAAATGGTGACATCATTTCTCATGAAGGTTGAAAACGAGCTTATACATTGACGGTGGAGTACAATTTATCATGAAGACTCGTAAATTAGCTGGGTGTTCGCACGCTCTGATATTCACATATAGCATGTGGGGTGCATTTTGGAATACCAAAAAGAAAATGGTGGGGGCGGGAAAGATACTACAATAGACTGTCTATATCTAATCTACGCTCCATGAGTATGTACAAATTCTGGTTTATGTGAGCCGGTTTCGCTGATGTTTCGTGCATGTGTTCATGATCTTTGCAGTCGACAAAGTTCAATGGGGGCTAGACTCAAACATCCGACTGTGGCCATGTAAAGTATCGCCCAGTACGTCAACACATTGGCGTCCTATGCGAGTTGGATCTGGTCAGATGGCGGGTTCTTTCATACGACTCATAGCACATGGTACATCAGTCCTCGGGACGATCCCAGGTCCGTATGTGCCCATCATGACAAACAGTGATGATACAGTCCTCCTCGAAACCTAACCAGCTCAGAGGATGGTCGTCGACCTGTTTCGACATGACTGGCGGCAACACGGCTGTGTTAGCTCTAGGGTCAACGCCGTGGGCAATGCCGTTGCTCTCGGTCGGTTCCAGTGCAGATCCATCCTGAGTCAGCTTGGGCGACAGTGTGGTCGAATTGCTGGTCTTGCGTGGAGGTATGCCGGAAGTGATGCTGGTTCGTTGCCTGATGGAAAACTGGGGTTGCATTAGTGGCCTGCACGGATATATAGTGGATAGAATATGCTCACAGTCTTTGGTCTACCCAGCATGCCGACGGAGAAATCCCATAAGAGCAATCTGCAGTCCTCACCAACGCTGCCAAAGCGATAGTTGCGCTCGTCACATCGCCATGGGTCGAACTTGACGTCTGTGACCCAGCTGGAATGACCTTGACATCTTGCTACGAGAGCGCCATCCGAGAAGGACCAAATAGATACAAGATCGTCCTGGCCACCAGTCAGGATATATCGACCATCGGGAGACCAGGTCACAGATATCAGGCCACCGTAGTATGATCTGTAGACATCTAGAAGCGTCTCTCGGAGGAAGTCGATGATCTTCAAAGTGCCGTCCTCGGACACAACAGCCAGATATGTACCATCCGGAGAAAAGGCGATCTTGTTGATCTTGCTCATTCCAAGTTTCCAGAAAGCTACGGGATTCGTCTTCTGATTCCGAGACTGGACGGACTTCCGGATCTCCATCCGAGAAATAGAATGTTGACTACTGTGCGGGTCGACTTCTGGCAGATTTTCTTCAGTGACGAATGAAGCATCTTCCTTGTCCCTATCATACACCACCAGAGAGCCGTCCATGTGCGCGGCGATGAAAAGGTTGTCGCTGTGAGGTATCCAGTGGATGTCAACGATACTGGGATTATGAATGTGGCCGTTCTTGTTGATGCGGGAGTACTTTTGTGACATTGGCTCGTACCATATAAGGTCGGACGTATTGTAGCCGAATATTATGTCCAGGTTGCTGGCGCTTTTTGTCTGTTCGTTAATGTCATGGCAAAGAACATGTGCTTTTGTGAACAAGATCTTGGTCAGATTGTCAGCCTTGTTCTCAGCTGAGAGATCCAGCCATTGTACAGCGCGGTTGATGTTGGCGAATGCAAATATGCCCTCTGGGTTCCTGTCCGCGAGTCGCTTCTGCAGACCTTCAAATGGTATCACGCGCGAGACAAAGGAGGAGTTGCTCTTGACAATGTTGTTTTTGGGCTTCTTCTTCTTGTTGGCGTCCTTGCCCTTCTCGCCGTTCACGAGTGCTAGCGCTGGATTGTCCCCACCAAATACAACGGTTGATGTCGTCGAGAAAGGATCCGTGCCATTGCTTTTCAAATTGGAGCCTTCGTCACTAGTCAGAGAGTCTCTGGTCTCTTCAGAAATACTCGGGGCTGGGAAGTTGGAGCGAGCACTGGCAGAGGTGGGGAGTCGATACAGGCCATGCGAAGGACGCGGACGGGGGGCTAGAATGGCGAGTGAGAGCTTAGTGCCGGAGGTGGGGAGTCCGATAGTCGTAGCCAAAGGGTTGTTGTTCGGAACGGGGATATCGGACGGATGAGGTGGAGGAGTCGCAAGCAGGAGCTCGTCGCGCAGGGCGTATGTGCCTAAAGGTAGGTCTTGGTGAGTTCGCGTCGTGGGACGTGGTCAACATGTCGCATACCTTCACCGAGGACCAGCTGATACTCAGGTCCCTCGTAGCGATTGAGGTGGTTATGGGTTTCGATCAGCCCGCCAGGCACGCCGCCCGGGTACAGTTTGCTGGCCGAGTAGGTCGGCGGAGGCGGGAGAACGCTTCAGTCGCATGTCAGCGCACAATAGGAGAACCGTGAGCGAGGAGAGTTCGTACAACATTGTATTTGCCGGTTGATGGTGCAGAAACGAAGTGCTACCGACCCATGTTGGTGACAAGCGTCTCAATTGCGGGAAGTCTCAGGAAGTGACAGTGATATGTGGAGGAGGGCTGGCGGCGGAGATGGATGCGGAGAGACGACTTCCCCAGATGACGGGGTTGTCGAGGCTCCGGCAGAAAGTGCAGCCGACCACGCTGCCTCACAGGACTCTATAGCCGAGCCGGTAAAACTACAGCATACAAATCAAGCATTGTCTCCACGATGACTATGGGCAGAAGTCATCCCATTGCGACCTTTTCTCGCCTTTTAGCTTTTCGATGTCGCTGTCAGCACGTTGAATCGCCCATGGCAAGAATAAAAAATTTCAGCATGGCTTGCAAGACAACTCAGGTATTATGTGAAAATCTGTCATGGTCTTTGCATAGCGAGATTGAGTGTCACGGAGGCGTGGCGGGAATATCCTTTTCCTCGTAGTGGACCTGCCTTCCCACAGGCGTACATGATGGTTCAGGTATTGGGTTCGAACTGAGCTTCTCCTATGGGCACATATCCACCGATCCAATGCTCGGACTGAATGATTGATTGAAAGATTGCAGCACGATAGTAGTCAACTTCTACAATCGTACTGTCCTTCACATTGCCCACATACAACCCACGCCAGCTTATCGTGAGTTGGTTGCGCGGTGTACAGAGGGCCCAAGCCCGCGACCACCCACGACTCGAGAATGATGGCGTCGCTGGACCAACAAGAAGCTCGACCACCCTGCAACTGCAGACGTCGGTCTGATGTCGCTGGACATCAACGACGCCCTGGAGTACGTTGGACTTCGGCCCTCGGTCGACGCTGGACTCGATGTACTGGACCAAGATTCTCCTGGGAAGCTATGGACGCACGCGAAGTATCGGCTGGCAGATGCAGCAAGTCGAGTGGATGCACCCATATCGGTACTGCTGCTCTCGGGAGAGTCCGCAGATCACGAGGGCTTCCGAGTGGCTGTGTCCCTGAAGGACTCGTCGGAAAAACGTCTGCAGAAATCCTGACAGAGAGTGTGGGTTTTCGAGACTCACACTTCACTTTCGCAGGTGCGAGAGGAGCGGCTCTGTATGCGAGATGGAGACAAGAAGCGCCGATAGGCTGTCGCGAACGACCACAATGTGAGAGAAAACGCGAGCGTGGGAGACGGACGCTAGAGGTACACCGTGGTGATGAATTCTAGTTGCAGATTTGCAAACACCAGATTGATACCCACATGATATCTTCAACTCGTCGGGACCCGGCATATGGGCAGTGTTTGCGATAGTGTATCAAATTCTGTCTCCCAGTACCGAATATCTTTTCATGGTATCGATAACGCAACGCATTCCACGACCGTTGGTCCGTCCGCTACCGCGGCCTTTACAACTGTCTGTTTGTTCCAGAAAGCTGGATACGAACGGTCCGTAGCAAGACACGCACAACGGTCGACGGCTGAGAAGAACGCGAACTCACGTGATGGCAGTGCATTGAGTGAACAGTACATCCATGAACTCCTCCTTCCGCGGGACGCCAGGGTAGGAGACGCTGCACTACGGACGCTACGGATAAAAGCCATTCATAAAACACGCCATCCACCGAGAGTATTTCTATAGTTCATGCTCCCTGCGCTCCAAACAGAGCCAGGCCGGAAGGATCGGACGGGCAAGCTCTCCTCGAGCCTTGGCCCAATGGAAAGAGACAACGTAGAGTAAAAAGAAGAGAAGATGTAGCCACCAAATTCTCCAATAGAAAATAGTATTGATTGAAGCTAGCTTTGGTAAAGCGCTCACACGGATCGCATGCCTTTCTGTCATTGTTCATCCGCCTAAGACATCACATCCATGATCCGAGGCAGTTGCGTGGCCAGTTGAGTCGAGGTAGCTTCTCGATTTTTCCTTTTTGTAAAATGTCATCGCGTCATATTGCAGGAATTGTAAATTATGCACATGTGGAATCCGCCGGGTAATAAAAGCCCCGTGTGCTGCGCCTTGGGGCGCGTTGAAAAAAAGGGGAAGTCGTCGTCAGCAAAGGAGTAGGGGAGCCAGTCCCGAGGTATCGTCCATGAGGTCGTTGCAAAGTAGGGTCTAGTCTTTCCAGATACAACCCTTCTAGATCCAGACCATGGGTTGATACGTAGCGTGGTCCTCCTCAAAGGTGGTCGGGTACATGGATGAGATCTCATCCATGTAGTCGTTAGCGCAGTACTGCACCAAACCCTTGGCACGCATGACGTTATAGTCAATCTCGGCTTCGGCGCTCCGCGAGGCAACGCGCACTGCTTGTCCAAACTCCTCGGCCGCCTCGTTGAGCTGCTCGAGCTCACGACCGAAGGGGTGGTTGGCTGTATTGGCGCTGGGCTGTGCGTTGTAAAAGTCGGCCGGCTCGCGAGAGGAGGGCCGAGAGGCGACGGTGGCCATTCGCTGAATTGAGCGCTTGTGCGAGAGAACGTGAGCAGTCTTGCTATGCGAAGCAGCGCGCATGGGAATCTTTGGTGAGCCCAGCTCCACTGAAGGCCTTGAAGAGGCTGATGTACGGCTGGAAACGGTCGATCTGTGCGACAGAGCTGGTGGCGAAGACTTGAAGAAAGCATTGGTGTAAGGATCCTGCGGCAGCTCGGGGGAGCTCAGATCGACAGATGTTGCATCAGTCTCGCGGGAGTGTACACTGCCGTTCTGATCACTCTCGTCGCCGGAAACTGAAGGCGCAGAAGATCCGACAGAAGCGGAGGATGAGAAGTAGCGGCCACCCATCCGCTGAACGTGAGGAGCATTGGTGATATCCGGTGCCTCGTACGACAGCATGTTGGTTGTGGAAATGAGGGCAACCGGCAAGGAAATCTCGGACCGCTTGATGGGTTTGGCATTGGGAGCGCGCTGGCTAGCAGCACGTCCGACATAGGGCGCGGCGGCGGGCGATTCCTCCTTGCGCCTGGTAGTGAGAGCACGAGCAAGAGACATGGTGGCTGCTGTGCTGGTGAGCGACTGAATTGAAGGGCCGAAAAGGTCTGCGGTGGCTTGTATATCACAGCTACTGCGCGAGCTAGCGAGCAATGAGTGCTGAGACGGGTGACGTGATGGATTGACACAGGGTGCTAGCCTTGCGTCGAAGGAGTGTTGTACGTGAGAGGCAGGAGCCTTGATTCTTCACAGCCTGGCGAACTTTTTTTTGGTAGATCTGAACGACGCGGACAACCAGGTCGCGTTTAGCTGATGGCGATGTCGGGCAGAGACAAGAGAGCGAAAGCGGGTGGATGCGCAACGGCGTGACGGTTTGCAAAAAGATAGAGAACAGCGGGAATCAATCCACACGCTGCTGGGGGTAGAGAGGGTGACGAAAGATAGACAAGTGAAGGAATGAGGGAATGCTAGAGTGGGTGTGTTCGGCGCGAAGACGGTCCTTTTGACGACGAGAGAGCGAACGAAGGCTTTGCCTCCTGAGGGTGTAAAAAGAGTGACGAGGTATGTGTGACGCGAGATACGCGCTCGACCAAGACAAAAAGAAGGAGTGAAAGGGAGCGGGAGACGTTTTGGAGCGAGAACACAAGAAGGGGAAAAAGAAGGTTGATGGAGTTGGAAACGGGCGGGCGGGACCAACGGGGCGACTGCGGGAATACAACGGTGCACGCTGGGGGAGACACTGACGACAAAACGGCGCGAGAGAAGAACAGGGGGCGGCCGACGGGCGTTTCAGGACTCTTCCCTGTGCTCTTCCATCATCATTTTGTTCCTGCCCTCTTCTGTGGTTTCTTTGGTTGCTTTGGCGCTGCCACTAAGGCGCACTCGCTCCCAAGGTCCTTCCGAGTCCGCCCAAGTGCCACCCTCCTCCGAGCAGAGTCTGCGCGACTGGTGACCTTCGGGGCCGGCCAGGATTCGCTGGGGCTCACCGAGCCGGGAGGATGGCGCCCATGTGGGTGTCCTTCTGGCTTCTTTGGCTCCACGGGATCCACAGCTCCACGGCTCGTGGGCAGCAAAGCGGTAGTCAGGCTTGCCTAGCCTTCCACAATCTGTGGTCCAAAAACTATATCCTCGTCGCCCGTGCCTGCTAGCGCCGGCCAGCCCTGTGCCTGGCTAAATTTCTGCTATGATAGAGGGCTCTTATTGGCTGCATCCGCCTGGTCTCGAGTTTCGCATACACAAGCGCCAGGGGTATATGCACGATCGCCCAGCAAGAGACGGCTCTCCCACCGAACGATGGAAGGCTGCCCAAAGTGCAAGAGGCCGCTATGCGCATGCACGCACCCCTCGCAATCGACTGCACAGCATGCGATGCGACTTCGGCTTTGGAAGCGTGCAGGTCCAGCTGCGCGTCCAACGTGAGCGTGCAGTGGTTATTACTATTTGATGTGCAGGCGCTCGCACTCTCCAAGTCTCATGCTTCATCTCTTCTATTTATTGCTTTTCGCTGTCGTAAGCTCCCCACCCTACCCCGGTTCTGGCTGCAGTCCCTCGGTCGCAAGGCCTCAACGCAGGTGGCGCCGAGGTCACAAGCACCCCTGGGAGTGGTGGGCCCATCCGGCAAAAGATTCCTGCCTCTTCTCAGGCACTGCCGGTGATTGTTTCGATAGCCGCCCACTGTTGCCAGTTGACCCGACCTAAGACTTCAAGGCTGTGTGGTTCTCGGCTGAGTGGACTGCAGGGGTTACTCGGGGGTGGGGGGGCGCAGTGCTCGCGGTGCCTGCCGTGCTGCCTTGTGTGCAAACTGGTGCAACGGGACAAACTCGGCTGCAGCACGGCAGCAAGTTAATCCATGATCCTCCGATGCCATAGTTGGCCTGTCGGCGTGTGTTTCTGCTCTATTGGTCTGGGCAGCCATGCCTCCAGCATAGTGTATCACCATCAGTCTTTCGAATCACGAGCCTGAGTGGTCAGGCCGATTCGGCCGCACAAGTCGCCATAGGCATTACTGCATGTTTGATATGACAGTCTTGCCGTAATCATGACCATCATGTTGTAGTTGATCTTTTGGTCTCGTTTCACTGATTCGGCCTCGATAAGAATGCTCGATCCCTGAGTCGATGGGCAAGAGAAAACTCACGTGACTATGCTTGGTGTGAACAAACAGCCTGCCGTACACTTCAGCGATATGTCACAACTAGCCCACCGTCCAAATATCAAGAATTGAATGAAGGCTCTGGGAACCCACTAGAGTCGGAACATTAGAATAGCAGCTGGGTCACCAATTTAGTTGTGTACAGCATCAAACGATCGAATCCACACTTGGCTGGATCTCGAAAAGCCCAATTGTTACAATCATGAAATTCTCGAGACTGCTCCCATCATATCGCGCCCCTCTAAGGACAATCCGGCTTCCCACGTCATCCGCGTCTTCCAGCAGGAGTCGTCAACTCGCCAGATGCCTGCATTGCGGCAGGCAAACTAATGCAACCCCCGTCAACTACCCGAACGTTGCTGGGCCCCCTCCTCAGCCACCACAGGTATTGCCTGGTCAGCCCGAGGACACTACCGCGTGGAAACGCAGGCAGGCGGAGCTCGTGCGTCAGGGCCAGACGCTGAAGACCAATCCTGCCAGACCATCCTCTGCACTGCAGAAGAGATTCTGGAAAGATGTTTCCGTCAAGCAGACCGATGGTTAGTTTGATTCTTGACAGTGACTGCGTTTGCCACCCCTCTGACCCCATCTCAGATGGATTACAGATCATGTTGGACTCCAGGCCAGTCAGGACATCGACGAAGCAGGTCCTGGTTCTGCCGCACAGCAAACGAGCCCTCGTGACAGCCATCGCCATGGAGTGGGATGCCCTTGTGTCCGCCCAGCAGGCTCTGAAACAACACTACATCCCTTTAACTTCTCTCACGTCGCGGGCGGTGGACCTTCGCATTGCTGACGCCGAAGGGAACAGCCAGGCTCGCGAGGAGATTGTCAAGATGATGATGCGATATCTTTCCACAGACACACTACTGTGTTGGGCGCCGGACAGTGATGTCCATGGCTCCTCGCTCGGAATGGACGGCACTGCCGACGACGCTGCGACGTCGGGACGTACCGGGACTCTCCGGCAGAAGCAGGTCGCTGTCGCTGAGCCCATAATCGCACACCTGAAGACCCATGTCTTTCCCGGTGTCGAGATCGATCCTATCCTGGATGAGAACAGCATCATGCCCCGCGCACAGGCAGATTCCACTTTACAAGTCATCAGAGGCTGGTTGATGGGTCTGCCTGCCTTTGAGCTTGCCGCTCTCGAGCGAGGTGTATTGGCTACCAAAAGCCTACTAGTTGCGATACGCCTGCTAGTGGAATGGAGCCAGGAGTTCCAACATCTCCAATCCAAGGGCTCGACCGCTGACAAATTCGGTATAGAGGAAGCTGCAGAGGCGGCTTCCGTCGAGGTCAAATGGCAAACAGACATGTGGGGTGAGGTGGAAGACACACACGATGTGGACAAGGAAGATGTTGCACGCCAGCTGGGCAGCGTTGTCTTACTCGTTAGCTAGAAAGTTTTTTATCATAGATAATTTTCGTAGAGACGTGCATATGTTATATCGCATTCAGTATGTGCTATGCCTATTCCAACGATCGCCAATGTGTTGAGTAATGCATGTCGTGCCTTCGTTGATTTGTCGTGTATCGTGGGAGAGAGATCTTAGGGTCAACTAGAAATATAAAGAATGCAAGCTCTCATTCATCCTTACCCTCTTTCCCTCTTCGTCCTCTTCGTTTTGCCCTCGAATATAAATGACTTCATAGTAGCTTAGTGCGCGACGACTGCCCGCGCAATGTCCGCTGACCTTGTGGAGATGTGTCTATTTCCTCGTAGTGAGAGCTGAAAGAGCCAGTACGAACAAACGGCTCCCTCTCGTGCGGGCCGGCTGATTCGCGACGGCCGCCAATGACCGTACCTCGGACATGCTGGTTCATCTGTAATGCGTGTCAGCCACAGAGGAGACACTAGGTAAATAGCTAGCGTTTTACTTACCTCATCCAATTTGTAGTTTTTCATCAAGAAGCTCAGTGGGATTAGTGGCAGGCTTACACAGACAGCCACAGCCAGCATCTTGGTCATGGTCTCCTGATATGCGCGATTGATGGCCTGGCGAGTAGGATCGCCCATTGGCCAGCCGTTCGCTGCGAGAGTGATGTTACCAAAGATCGCGGCTGCTTGATCTTTTGTCTCATCTGGAAGGTACATTTCCAATTTTGGCAAGACATTATTCGTCCAAATAGCGCCTGATATGGATGACCCGACGGCCCCTCCGATCTCGAGTATGGTAAGGAACACGGCGGTTGCGGCAGCGACATCTTGATGGCTGGCCGACGCTTGGACTCCGAGTTGCGCTGGTACATGGATCATGGCTCCACCAACTCCGAGGAGCACCTGACCTCCGACAAGTGATCGTATAGTGGCTCCTTCAGACCGGTATTTGATCATCACGGCTATGCCTAGGAAATACAAACAGGCGCCCAGCGTTACAAAATATCTATAATGTTTCGTAAACTTGATGATGAATGACACAATGATTGACGTGACAGTGGCGGCAAAGGTAAATGTCTGTACAATATGGCCGGCAGTAGTCACTGACTTGCATTGTACTACCAGCAAATATGACTGGAAGTACGGAAAGACGGAGAGGTAGTACGCCACTGTGCACAAGATGAGTCAGCTGGGCTAATCTGGGAAGAGGCTTGTGCAGAGACACTCACTGAAATAGAAGAAAGCAATGGCGACACCAGCCAAAACTGTTCTGTTGTCGAAGAGGTGGGGCGGGAAAAATGCATGAGGGGCGAGTCGTGGACTGCGTTCCCAGAGCGGGAAGGCCACCAAACACACCGCTCCTGCGATAAGCATGGCAATAATACTGGTGTTCTGCCAGCCATCTTTGGCACTCTTTGCCAGAGTCAAAGGGATCAAGATCAGAGCTATAGCCGCCGAGAGTAGCAAGAGACCGAAGAAGTCGAGCTCATACCATACACTTTTTGCGACCAGCTTACCGGACTTGCCAGCATACGGCCCACTTGGGAGAGAGCCACGTCTAGCGGCCTTGCGTTGATTGATGTAAAGCGACACAGCAAGAGGAATATAAGATGCTGGTAGAATTATCGCCCAAATGCCGTAACCCCATCTCCAGCCAGGCCCTGTCAAGATTGCAGAAGCTATAGGAGCGCCGATCCAGACATTGACGAGGTAAGGCAGGTTGGGAATAGTCGACACTAGAGCCCTATTCAACAAGTCACTCGTATCAGCCACGAATATCTGCTGCAATATTTGCAGTCCGGTCTGCCCTGCCGAATAGAAGATTGCGGAAGCGGCATAAGTCTTGACGTTGTTGGCACCGGCTTCCATGATGTACCCGATGGTAAAGAGGCAGACACACACGCTGAAGGCTTCGAACCGGCCGAAGACATCCGCGATTTTGGCCATGGGCGGCTTGACAACAGCTGGAGGAAGAGTGTTAGCGAAAATTATACATGCAACGAACTGCGGAGTTGCTCCTGAAGTACTCACAGAGAACCACAGCCTGGACGACCAGAACGGTCGCGATCAAAGAGTGAGCGCGGAAGGCACTGGTAGCGAAGACAGCGAGATTGAGCGTTACTTGGCCTTCTAGAGAAGTGACATATGCCATTAGGTATAGGCTGCTACTGTCAGCACAAGCAAGGAGCGGGGAAGCATGAAGGCTATTGAACACACCCGAGATAGGCGGTCAAGAGAGAAGACTTGGACCATGTCGATGCGATTACCTCTAGACGCCTGACACCGGCTTGCGGAGAGGCAGTGCTGGACCGCGGTGGCGAGGAAGGTGATCTGGGATCGTCCATGGACTCTGACCTAGCCATCTGTTCGTGGCCGGTACAGTGCCGACTGCTGATAAGACGACTGTACGAACAGGCGGGCGCATTCGACGAATTTTAAAGATGCAAAATGCTAAAAAACATCTGCCA
This sequence comes from Myriangium duriaei CBS 260.36, assembly GCA_010093895.1. Classification (NCBI taxonomy): domain Eukaryota; kingdom Fungi; phylum Ascomycota; class Dothideomycetes; order Myriangiales; family Myriangiaceae; genus Myriangium; species Myriangium duriaei. Next base: position 2,731,001 of record ML996081.1, read on the forward strand.
TAAGACTCAACAGTCAAGAGGGCGGGCGTAGGATTTGTTGTGACGTGCAAACGGCTCCCGGACTGGAGCGCTGTGGCGGAGGGGATATCAAGATCAGATAAGGAATTATCTGATCGGAGGTGCGGATTGATCGCACGATGTCGACGTGTCAGGGAGTGACGCAGGCTATGGCCAAGTTGAGTCAAGTTCCAATATTATTGACCAAGAAGGAAAAGCGTCGTGGAGACCGCGAAATTGAGGGGCAAAGACGACGTTTTGTATCATCAGCCTCACCTTACATTATCATTCTCGTGACTCGAACGACGTATTGGATAGATCTGGTCACCGCTGACTGCAGCCCCCGAATACGTAACAGCTCCGTCGGCTTAGCCGAGGGCGGTCAGGATGGATGCCTATGGGAGCGTCCGATCGTTGTGATCCAAGATCCCAGCCAGCACGAATCATGCGTGTCAGCGAAGAGGGGCTGTCACGTGATGCAATCTCTCCACCTTGGCGGCGTCTGGCCGTGTCTCGACGCGATCCCTGTCTCGCATTCGGTGATGGTGGGTGTCAAAGGGACATTCCCCGGATCAGCCTTCGCTAGCTCATACAAAGGACCGTGGCATCCTTACTGTGGCCACCAGGCACATTTCTTCACAGTCGCTGGCAGTCCATCACTTTGTCATATTTTTGGTCCCTCCGAACCCCAAGGATAGCACAGGCACGTGGACTGTGTCCTGGTGTAGCAAACATGTGCACACTGTCGACAAGATAAGGACCCATCGCATTATTTTGATTTCAACGAGTCTGCCCAAAATGCCAGACACATATGAGTTAGACAAGCCTCTGGCCAACTCGTCCTCGGCTTCGCACGACACTCATCTTGAATCGCCTGACGACTTCAGAATGTCTCTCGAATCTAGCAGCAGCCGGTCGTCGATCGACTCGGCCACAGCGCTCGATCCCCTCAAGCATGACATAGGACCCTACAGGGATAACCTCAACGGGAGCTCGAATGGATCCCTGCGCAGCCTGTTCGACTCTGAGAAACTGTTTCGGCCACGCCGGGCCATCCGCGTCTCCATGCCCTCATGTCGTATGTGCTGCTGTGCAGTATGTGGCATCCTCTTTGTTATATTCTTATTGTTGAGCGCCGGCGGATATTGGGCGGTCAAGGTGGGCGGTGTACCACCTGACGGCCTGAGTGAGCCTTGGTACCCCAGCCCGCGCGGCGGTACTATCAAAGAGTGGGTTGACTCATACAAAAAGGCTAGCGAGCTAGTGAAAAAGATGGAACTTGTCGAAAAGGTCAACATAACCACTGGTACGGGCTGGAAGGTGGGACCTTGTGTAGGCAATACTGGATCCGTTCCTAGGCTGAATTTCCCGGCGCTCTGTCTCCAGGATGGCCCCCTTGGACTCAGATTCACTGATCACACAACTGCGTTTCCTGCAGGCATCACGGTTGGCGCAGGCTGGAACAAGACCGCAATGTATTTTAGAGGGCGAGCGCATGCGCTCGAAGCACGGGGAAAGGGCATCAATGTCATCCTTGGTCCAAGCATGGGGCCACTAGGAAGGCTCCCTGCTGGGGGAAGGAATTGGGAAGGGTTTGGGTCGGATCCGGTCCTGGCAGGCGTTGCGGCATTCTACACCATTAAAGGAATACAAGACCAGGGTGTGATGGCCACCGCTAAGCACTTCGTGGGCAACGAGCAGGAACATTTTCGCCAAAGCTGGGAGTGGGGGACTCCGAATGCCATCAGCAGCAATATCGACGATAGAACGTTGCATGAGCTGTATGCCTGGCCATTCGGCGACTCAATCAGGGCCGGCGTCGCCAGCATTATGTGCAGCTACAATCAAGTCAACAACAGCTACGCTTGCCAGAATAGCAAGCTCATGAACGGTATACTGAAAGACGAATTAGGTTTTCAGGGCTTCATACAGAGTGATTGGCTGGCTCAGAGAAGTGGCGTCGCCAGTGCCCTCGCAGGGCTTGACATGACCATGCCAGGTGACGGTCTCATATGGCAGAATGGGCATTCCCTTTGGGGTCCGGAACTCACCAAAGCTGTCTTGAACGGAACAGTCCCGGTAGAAAGACTGGACGACATGGTGCTGCGCATCGTTGCTGCCTGGTATCAGCTTGGACAAGATGACATCGATCACTGGCCCAGGGACAACACGACTTTGTGGCCAAACTTTTCGTCCTGGACTAGAAACGAGACTGGACTGCTGCACCCGGGCAGTGATGATGGTGCCGTGGGTGTCGTCAATAAGTTTGTCGCTGTTTCGGACGGCCATGATATTATAGCTCGACAAGTTGCTGAAGAGGGTATCGTTCTGGTCAAGAACGAGGACGGAATGCTTCCTCTGTCCAAGAATGGGTTTGATCTAACTCAGTCGAAAGAACGAAAGATCAGAATTGGGGTTTTCGGTGAGGATGGGTTCGACAACCCCAAGGGGCCAAACAGCTGCGACGACAGAGCATGCAATGACTACACTCTTGGCAGCGGCTGGGGTTCAGGAGCAGTCGAATTCCCATACTTGGTGTCACCAATGACTGCACTCAGGAATACATTTGTCAACGACAGTGTCGAGTTCTTTGAGTGGCCATCGAACAAAATGTCGGGAGCCGCGGATAGGGGTGCGGTGCACTCAGACATCTGCTTTGTATTTATCACCTCGGATGCTGGCGAGGGATTCGTCGCTTGGAAAGACGTCAAAGGCGATCGGAATAACCTGTATCCACAAAAAGGGGGTGATGCTTTAGTAAAGCGTGTGGCGGAGAAGTGCGGGAACAACGGACACGGCCCGGTGGTGGTTGTGCTGCACTCAGTTGGTCCTACAATCCTTGAGGAGTGGATCGATCATCCCAATGTCAAAGGGGTATTGCTCGCGCACCTGCCCGGACAAGAGTCTGGCAATGCGTTGGCGTCTATTGTTTTTGGAGATGTCAGTCCTAGCGGTCATCTGCCCTATACGATCGCCAGACACGAAGATGACTATGGTCTTCATTCAAAGATCCTTAAAACAACAAAGTCGCTCGTCCCGCAACAGAACTTCACCGACCATCTCTACATCGATTACCGACACTTTGACACATACGATATCACGCCACGGTATGAATTTGGTTACGGATTGTCGTACACATCGTTCAACATATCCAGCTTCGAGGTTCATTCGCTGGTCCCAGAACGCTTTCCGTTCCCAGGTCCGCGCCCGAACCCAGAACCCACGCCTCCAATCGACCGCCGCACTCCTTCTGCATCAGACGCTTTATACCCTACCGATTTTTCGCCAATCAACAAATTCATATACCCATGGATACACTCGACCGAAGAGGCTAAGCCGTCACCGACTCCATATCCCTACCCTTCTGGATACAAAGAGATGAGGCACCCGTCCAGTGCGGGTGGTGGGCAAGGCGGTAATCCAGACCTCTACGCTCCGTTGGCACTGATTGACTGCACGATCGATAATACAGGGTTCAGGGATGGCGCGGTAGTACTACAAGTATACGTGTCCTTCCCGACTAATGTCACCGACTCTCTGGGTCAGCACGTCGATTTCCCTCCTCGGCAGCTTCGTGGCTTCGAAAAGCTTCATCTCGAACCGGCAAATTACCCTGGCAGCAGGGCGGACATTTCCTTTGAGCTCACCCGCCGCGATCTGAGCTACTGGGACGTCGGGGCGCAGAACTGGGTCTTCCCTCTTCATGGCGATTTCGTGGTTTCGGTAGGCTACTCGTCTCGTCAATTCGACCCTATCGCGACTGGGGTGATCCCTTTTCCTCCTGGTCGAAAGGGCCACTGGGACTCAGGTCGGTGGGTGCCTGACGGGTTTTGATTGCAGACTTTTTGGTGTGATCTATCATTGTATATTTGCGATTATTCCCACAATATAGGCGAGGCGTTAGGAATGGATACTGGGCATTGCTAAATCTAGCCTGTCACGTGCTGCTGACTAAATGCTGCCCCGCGGCGTGCACATCCCACCTTCCCCTCCGGGCGAGGCCGGTCCCCACAGCTACGGAATCCAGGGTTTCTGGTTATGCTCGGTTTGCTTCGGGGTAGTCCAAATTCGTGTTTCCGTGCCTTCGTTTCTGCATACCACCTATGCCACCTTCGTTGTCTCCCATACTTGTCAGAGCACGTGCTACTATCATCTCACGTCCAACAATCCGACTTGGACCTGCGTGCACTCGATTCGCACGCTACCCTCCTCCCATCTTTTACTCCAGGAATTGCATTCGTGGCAAAGCAGATTGGCCCTACATCTACCGCACACAATCTTCGCCCAATATGGCTCCCAACCTCGATTCTTACTTCAAGCAGGTCGATGACCTCGCCGAGAGCTTCATTGACCGTCTCCGCAAAGCTGTTGCGATCCCCTCTATCTCCGCCGAAGATGCAAGGAGGCCTGATGTCGTCCGCGTAGGTTGCTGATTGTCTATTGCTTATACGTGCGCCGCAAGCTGACCACTAATCGCAGATGGGACATTTCCTTGCCGACGAGCTGAAGGCTCTTGGTGCCCATGTCGAAGCCCGGCCCCTCGGCCCCCAGCCCCACAAGGAGTACCTCGAGCTGCCCCCTGTCATCGTTGCGCGGTACGGTGAAGACCCCAAGAAGCGCACCATCCTGGTCTATGGCCACTACGACGTGCAGCCTGCAGGGAAAGAGGACGGTTGGGCCACGGAGCCGTTTGAGCTGAGCATCGACGACAAGGGCCGCATGTTCGGACGTGGCAGCACCGACGATAAGGGCCCTGTGCTCGGCTGGCTGAACGCCATTGAGGCGCACCAGAAGGCTGGAGTTGACTTCCCCGTCAACTTGCTGATGTGCTTCGAAGGTATGGAAGAGTATGGTAGCGAAGGTCTCGACGACTTCATCAATGCCGAGGCCAAGAAGTTCTTCAAAGACGCCGATGCAGTGTGCATTAGCGACAACTACTGGCTCGGCACCGAGAAGCCCTGCTTGACCTACGGTCTCCGCGGCTGCAGCTACTACAGCATTGAGATCAGTGGACCCGGCCAGGATCTGCACAGCGGCGTCTTCGGTGGTACGGCGCAAGAACCCATGACCGACTTGGTCAGGGTAATGTCCAGCCTGGTTGACGGAAACGGAAAGATCCAGATCGACGGTCTCAACGACCTCGTTGCCCCACTCACGGACGACGAGAAGGCGCTGTACAAGGACATTGCCTTCACTATGGACAACTTGTACGAGTCGCTAGGCAGCAAGACGGGTATCTTCGACGACAAAGAGCGCACCCTGATGGGCAGGTGGCGCTTCCCTTCGCTTTCCCTTCACGGAATCGAGGGCGCCTTCAGCGCTCCCGGTGCAAAGACAGTCATACCCGCAAAGGTCATCGGCAAGTTCTCCATCCGGACCGTGCCCAACATGGAGCCCGAGGACGTTGACAAGCTCGTCTTCAAGCACGTAGACAAGGTATTCAAGGCCCTGGGCTCGAAGAACACCATCAACTGCACCCTGCAGCACAGCGGCAAGTGGTGGGTCGCCAGCCCCAAGCACTGGAACTTTACGGCTGCAGCAAAGGCCGTGGAGAAGGTCTGGGGCGTGAAGCCGGATCTTACACGCGAGGGTGGCAGTATTCCCGTCACTTTGACGTTCGAGCAGGCGACAGGGAAGAATGTGCTGCTCCTCCCCATGGGCAGCAGCACGGATGCGGCGCACAGCATCAACGAGAAGTTGGATCGCAAGAACTACATCGAGGGCATCAAGCTTCTCGGTGCATACCTGCATTATGTTTCTGAGGAAAAAATGGAATAGTGGGGTGTTGCTGTTTAGATGCAATTGCCTGGAAGTCGCGTCTCGAGGTTCGGACGCGACTCCCCCCATTTCCGTAGTTTCTTTGGAAGTCGAGACAAGCTCACTCAACCCTCACTTCTCCCTCATGTAACTCTCTTTGTATGTCAGTAATGTCTCTTTCCCGACTGCAGACAGAGCGAGTCAATCGCACGATCTCCGCAATCGATCGTGTGATTCAGGACCTGCGCGTTTACCTCACTCAACGTCGATACCAAGTTCACTCAGGTCAGACGAGTCTGGTCCAGATCATAATGTCACGGAGTTCACTAGTCAGTGAGGATATCTGGTAGTCACGACGTAAGAGGTCAACGCTCAGCAAGCAGCTTCGCAGCCACGAATGCTGGCCCAGCAAGCAGAGCGTCGCACCAATAATAGGAACGATATACATGAGCAAGCAAAATAAAGAAACATTGCATTTGTTGTTCATTCATATTATCCAATTCATCCGCCTCTAGATCCCAACACTGTGAACCTCCAGAGCCCCGCTCTTTTTGTCCCAGCCAGCCCCTGCGGACACCTTGCCGAGCTCTAAAGAGACTCTCGCTAAGTAGCAATGAAGATGGTGTGGATCATTTCTTCTTGTTCGCGTGCACCGTCTCGATGATCTTGTCCACCACCGACGGATCCGAAAGCGTGCTGGTATCACCGAGCTGATCTTCCTCGCCTGCCAGAATCTTCCGCAGAATACGACGCATGATCTTGCCCGACCGGGTCTTGGGCAGATCTGGGACGGTGAAGACGACCTTGGGGGCGGCGAAGGGACCGATGCTCTTACGCACCTGCAGCACGAGATCCTTGCGCAGCTGGTCTGTGGGGTCGTTGCCGTCCTTCAGTGAGACGAAGGCATTGACCGCTTGGCCTGTGAGCTCATCCTGGACACCGACGACAGCAGCCTCGGCTACGGCGTGGTGCTCGATGAGGGCAGCTTCGATCTCGGCAGTGGACAGACGATGGCCGGAGACGTTCACTACGTCGTCGACACGGCCTCGAATCCAGTAGTAGCCCTCGTGGTCACGCGCGGCACCGTCGCCAGTGAACTACAGCATCTGTTAGCTTCACAAGCTGTAGGCACAAAAATGGTACTGGGTATCACTTACGTAGTATCCCTTGTAGACGTTCAGGTATGTATCCATATATCTCTTGTGCGCGCCCCAGACTGTCCGCGCCATACTGGGCCATGCCTGCTTGAAGGCAAGGACACCTTCAACGTCGTTGCCATGGATTTCTTCGCCAGACACAGGGTCGATGATCGCTGGCTCGATACCGAAGAAAGGAAGGGATGCACTGCCTGGCTTTGTAGAAGTCACACCACCGAGTGGTGTGATGACGTGGGAGCCGGTCTCCGTCTGCCAGTATGTCTGCGGAAACATCAGTAAGTCATTTCGTCTCTAGAAATTATGGTCCATCTTACGTCAACAATGTGCGCCTCCTCTTTACCAACAATCTCAAAGTACCACTTCCACACCTCAGCAGCAATGGGCTCACCAACACTGCCCAAAATTCTGAGGTGCTTCATCTCGTGCTTCACGTGATGATCTCCCGCACGCTTCAGCAGACGCAAAGCGGTTGGGGCGACGTAGAACTGCGAGACATTGTGCCTCTTGACCACCTCCCAGTAGCGGGAGAAGTCTGGGTAAGCGGGCGTTCCCTCGAATACGACTGTGGCGACACCAAGGAGCAGAGGCGCGTAGACCACATATGTGTGGCCTGTGATCCAGCCAACATCACCTCCGCAGAAGAAGACGTCCTGGTCGTGAATATCAAAGACATATTTGCCGGTCATGGCGGCGCCCAGCAAGTAGCCCGCAGTAGTGTGCATGACACCCTTGGGCTTGCCTGTGGAGCCTGAAGTGTAGAGGAGGAAGAGGGGGTCTTCGGAGTTCATGCTCTCGGGCGCGATGTAGGATGGATACTTCTCCAACTCCTCGTGCCACCAGAAGTCCCGACCCTTGGTCCAGGGAACTTCGGTTCCTGTGCGTTTGTAGACAATACAATGGGCGACTTCGGGGCACTGCTTGAGAGCCTCATCGACGATTTTCTTGGTGCCGATGACCTTGCCACCTCGCTTGCCCTCGTCGGTGGTGATGACGACCTTAGAGCCGGCATCAAGGATGCGGTCGCGCAGGGAGTCGGAGGAGAAACCGGCAAAGACAACGGAGTGGACAGCGCCAATACGTGTGCAGGCGAGGAAGGCGATCAAAGCTTCGGGAATCATGGGCATGTAGAGAGCGACAGTGTCGCCTTTCCTCACGCCCATCTCGCGGAGTGTATAGGCCAGTTTGCTGACTTCACGCAGGAGCTCGCCATAGCTGATCGTCCTGCCCTCGCCGGACTCGTCGGCCTCGTAGATGATGGCAGGCTTATCAGGGTTCTTGAAAGCATGACGATCAACACAGTTGTAAGAGGCGTTCAGCCGGCCCTCGAGGAACCAAGCGGTGTCGCCGCCGGAAAGGGTGCCGGAGCGTACGGTCTGGAAATCGCGTTCCCACGACAGCAGCTCCCGGGCCTTTTTAGCCCAGAACTTGTCGGGCTGCTCAATCGACTCCTTGTACAGTGTCTGGTACTCCTCGATGCCGTCAAGGTGAGGCTTGGAATGGTGTTTTTGGAAGAAGGCCTTGGGCACGTGGAAAGTGTCGACCTCGTGGGCCTCGGGCACCACAGGTCCACTGGGCTTGGGGGGCGCAACGTTGCCTTCGGACATGGTGATTATGTGTGTCGAGTATGTGGGGGAAGGTTGAGAAGACAAGCAACAGCGAAGGAGCGCGTTCTTGTAGCTAAATTATTGGCTGCCACGGGTCCCGAGGGGTGTGGCTCGGATCAAAGGGCGACCGGTCTGGATCGGATAGTTTGGGCTGGTCAACTGCCCCGCGTCTTGGTGCTGATGACAATTTGCAATAGACAGCGTTGATGGTCCGCCTGACTTGCGACTCTGAAAAGACAAGCTGCGAAGAAGCTGTACAGACAGTGGGGGGGGAGAGCTCGTCGGCATAAATACCTCAGGCAATTTGGCCCTCCCTCCCAATAGGCAGCACACAAATTCAGCCCGTCCACGCAGCTAGATCGCGGTATACTGGGAATAGCCCGCAATAGGAAGGGCCAGGGTGCCGGTGCGGGGCAATGGATCGTCGTTGCGGCGGCAGCAACCGCCCCCAGTGCAGCACCCGACCCCACTAACCTCGCCCGTTTCTGGCAGAACGGAGCATTTCTCCCTTGAACCGAAGCTAGCCCGAGGCCTAAGTGGGCAGACAGACGTTGCTGTGACAATCCATTATGTATTCGCATCATGCGCCATTGGCCACAAAGATTTGCTATTGTGCGCAAGGCGAACTATAGGGCCTTCTCCCAATTTCAGTGCTGTAGCAGTTCGCATGTCGGCGGCCTAGAGAAAGGCCCATCCACCGGGATTCGCCTCAGGTTACACCGCAAGTTTGTCTTACCACACTATCTATATTATTGTGTCAGCTCAGCTCGCTGGGCATTGGCCTGCCCGGCTGACAGGAAGTGCTGAGTGGGTTAGGAACAGCTCCTCCTGAACTGATTAGGCGAGTCAATTCCGGCCCAACCCACAGATCAACAATGGTACTGTAGCATGCAAGGGACAACCCTCCATCTGCCTAGAATAAAAATATAGAGCTACTGCTGAGTCAGCCACCTCCGCGGGGAAAATGTAGGCCAGGGTCCTGACTTTTTCTGCAACCAAGAAGCAAGTGCCAGCATAGCTTCGCTTTAAGCAGCACATTCGCGCCAGTATGCTGTACCTGATTGGTCTCGGCTTGGCCGATGAGAAGGACATCTCAGTCAAAGGGCTGGAGATTGTCAAACGCGCCTCGCGCGTCTACCTTGAGGCATACACTGCCATTCTCTTGGTGGACAAGGATGCACTGGTACTTGCTAGCCGTTCACTCGATTCTGTTCAATTGGCTGATCATCCGCAGTAGGAGCGCTTCTATGGCCGCCCTGTCATTCTCGCCGACCGTGAAATGGTCGAATCCAGCAGCGACACCATTGTCGCCGACGCAGACAAGGAAGACGTCGCATTCCTCGTAGTCGGGGACCCATTCTCGTATCCTTCCCCACTGTCACTGCTCCGCGAGCACGACTTACTGACTTGTCCAGGGCAACAACCCACACTGATCTGCTCCTGCGCTGCCGGCAATCCACGCCCCGCATCCCCACCCAAGTCCTCCCTTCGGCTTCGATCCTGACCGGCATTGGCGCAACTGGCCTGTCCCTGTACAACTTCGGTCAAACGGTGAGCATGGTCTTCTTTACCGACTCATGGCGACCCACCAGCTTTTACCCGCGCGTGGCCGAGAACAAGGCCATCGGTCTGCACACACTGGTCCTCCTCGACATTAAGGTCAAAGAGCCGGATCTGGCACTACTTGCGAGGGGCAAGATTCGTTATGAGCCTCCACGATTCATGACGGTCGCTCAATGCGCGCAGCAGCTGGTAGAGACCGAGGAAGAGCTGAAACAACGTGTCTGTGGACCCGATGATTTGGCAGTTGGAGTTGCCCGGGTCGGTGCTGAGGACCAGCGGATCATGGCAGGTACTCTGGCTGAGTTGGCGGAAGTCGACCTCGGACGGCCGCTGCACAGCTTGGTCGTGGTTGGCAAGAGAGTGCATGATCTGGAGAAGGAGTTCTTGAGAGAATTTGCGATCAATGCCGACACGTTCGACCGCGCTTGGGAAGCGTTGGTGGGTTCTACGGGTTAGGACGAACCCTGGGGTCGGAGGCATAGAGCATAGCATGCGGTGAGCACATCTGATGGGTACGTGTACCTCATCTTCACAAATTTGTAAGTCGACATACAAAATATGTGCTTAGCATGTCATGGATTTACCTATTCTCCAATACTCCACCTTCTCATTCTGTATGGTGGAGCGAATATTCCAAGAAAGAAATGTTTCAAAGGCTACACACTTCAAGGCATAACTTGTACGCGTGCGCATCTGAGTCGATCAAGGTCTTTTTTGGTATCCCGCGCCGCGTGTATATATTAAAAGCGCTTCGGCACTTTAGCCAATATGACAGTCTAGATCTTCACGCCCTGCAAAATGGGCTTAGCCTCTTCCGATCTCCACCAGCTCACGCCCTCCTTGCCAGGGTACTCGAATTTGTCCATGCTCTCGGGCCGCATCTCAACACTGTAACCTGGCTCGGTCGGAGTAGTGTAATAGCCGTCCTTGATGACCGAGGGGTGGTAAAAGTGCTCGTGGAGGTGGTCAACGTACTCGAGCAGGCTGAGCTTGCCGCTAACAACGACGTAGTCGATGGTGCTCAGATGCTGAGTGTACTCAGGCAAACCAACACCGCCACTGTGAGGGACAATGGGGACGTTGAACTTCTTAGCCATCAGTAGCACTGCCAGCACCTCGTTCACGCCACCCATGCGGCAGGCGTCGATCTGGCAAACGTCGATGGCGCCCTGCTGCAGAAGCTGCTTGAACATGACTCTGTTCTGGCACATCTCTCCCGTTGCAACACCAATGCCGTATGGCTTCAAGGCGTCGCGCACTGCTTTGTGTCCGAACACGTCATCTGGGGAGGTCGGCTCCTCAATGAACCACGGCTTGAACGGAGCGAGCTCTTTCATGTATGCGATGGCCTCGGGGACGGACCACACCTATGGTTTGTCAGTCATGAATTGTGAATTGGCAGATCGGACGTGAGCCGACTTACCTGGTTCGCGTCAACCATAAGAACATTGCCCTTGTCGTAGCCAATGACTTCTCTGGCGATAGCGAGGCGCTCTTTGTCCGCCTCGACGCTAGATCCAACCTTGAGCTTGAAGTGGCGGTAGCCTTTGCTGAGCGTCTCCTCCAACAGACCCTTCATCTTCTCCTTCCCATACCCCAACCACCCGGCGCTGGTGGTGTACGCCGGAACCGCCCTGTCCCTCTCGGCATCAGCAATACGGGACGCCTTGCCCGGCTCCTCAGCTTTGAGCATGGCAATTGCCTCCTCGGGCGTGATGGCGTCGGTGATGTAGCGGAAGTCAATGCAGCGCACGAATTCCTCGGGGCTCATGTCGGCTACGATGCGCCACACGGGCTTGTCAAGGGTCTTGGCCCACAGGTCCCACAGAGCGTTTACGACCGCACCCAGAGCAAGGTGGATGACACCCTTCTCTGGACCGATCCAGCGCAGTTGCGAGTCGGACACAAGATATCGCCATGTCTTGCCCCAGTCGGCGACCAGCGAGGACAGGTCCTGCCCGATGATGCGGTCGGTCAGGTGCGTGATGGCGGCGCAGACGATGTCGTTGCCGCGCCCGATGGTGAAAGTCTGGCTGGTGTCAGCACTTCTGGTGGTTCGGAGACGATGGTCTACATACCATGCCGTGGCCCTCGTGAGTCGAATCCGTTTTCAGTATGCAGTATGCGGCTGAGTAGTCGCCGGCGGCATTCATGGCATCGCTGCCGGTCTTGTCGAGGGAGGTCTAGAGCAAGCTCTTGGTCAGTCATGTGTGCGTCTGCTATGGCAGCTCCAATGCCGTCGTGACTTACAGGAAATCTGACATCCCTCGTCGTAGCAGACACAATCTTGACCATGTTTGCGGGCTGTTCAAAGAGTGTTCAGGGAAATCAAGGGGCAGGAGATCCGCAGAACAGTTATACGAGAAGGTACAAGAGAGAGAAATTTGTAATGAGTGTGTAACCAGTCTCCAATTGCCGGGGGCTCTCTGCTGTTTTTATTCCGTCGTCGTAGCGGCCTTCGTTATTTTATTTTCCCCGAAAGACACTTGTGGAGGGGTCCATCTGCCCCGCGCCCCACGGTTGGAGGGCCGTGGGGGAGGTTGACCGCAGCCCGGCTTTTTTTGCTATTGGTGGGATTTCACGGAAGTCCGTTTTATGGAAGTCGAAGACAACGGACGCTCCCGTCTCAAATGCCGCAATGCGCGCGACATTGTGATGGATTGGGAGGTCACGAGATCTTGCTCAGGCACAAGGGCAAGATTTGAAGACAGCCGTCGTCCGTCCTAGCCTGTTGAACCGATACACTCCTGGGACGGCATTTGTCTAGCTTCCCCGGAGTTCTCAATAGGTTGAGGAGAAAGGTCGTGCATCTGTACAACATTACCTATACCTGTCACCGAACGGACTGAGAGAGTAATTTAAAGACCAAGATAATAAGGTTAAGGATGTATACATTGCTTCGCAGGAAACACTCGTGGCGAGTGCCTCGTTCTGAGTTGGTATTTTACATATCGTGACAATTGTTCCCCAACGCCAGCCAATTCTCTACACATATTCTTGCAGCACCTTTAGTATCGCCACGTGATTATTGCCTGCAAAATCCAGTCTCAGTCTCAATTCCATCAAGCCCTAATTTGGTATTGGCACATAGTCAGGATACAGGAACGGGAAGAGTACTCACATCAAACTCAAAGTCAAGTCGCCTCTGATGCTAGCCTTCAGCTCAATCTCAATATCCAGGTTAGCCTCTATTGACAGACTCAACCCGTCAGTATCGTCGAGTTTGCTCTTGTCCTTTTCAATATACGGCTGGCCTGGATGGGCGCCGCGCATAGGGATCTCGCCGCGCATGGCCCTGGCCATTGTCACTGGTCCATCCATAGAGGTCGAATCCGGTCCAATGCGCTCGAAGGGTTGCATCGCTTTCAGCTCGCCATTGGCGTCTGCCTCTTCGAGTGCAGGAAGAGAATTGGTGTTCATGTATTTGCCATCCCGCATGTCCTTCTCAACCCGATTCCGCCGTGCTCGACGAGATTGTGATCGAGAGCGGTTCGAGTCTAGGCCTAGAACGAGAATCTTAGCAAACAACATCGCAAGTTCAGACACAAGTTATACCTTTTTCTCGGCGATTGGCTTTGACCAGATTTGTCTGTTTCTCTTGTTGCTCTACCGTTCTTTGCGGTCGCTTGCCTGTGGGGTCTAGCTGAGGCTCTTCTCTATCAGGAACATCGGGATATTGTTGAAGCTTCTCATCATCATTCTGGTCTTGCTGTTGTGAGTCGTCGCCCTTTTGCTTGTCCTCTCCCTTCTGCTGGGGAGGCTGTGAGCCGTCTGCATCGGCAGCCATTCTTTGTGCGTTGATGTGTTTGGTGAATGTATCAGGAAAACGTGTTTGAGCGTGGTATGAAGATGCGCGCAGTCAGTCGATCGAGTAGGGAATGGAGTAGGTGTGTTGGTGGAATGAGGAGAGAGTTCAAAAGTTGAGTCGCAGAAGGCCCAAATGATGGAAGAAACAAAACTTGGTCATGTCACCTTGCGTGCCACAATTGATTGACCTGGCTATGTCACATTACGTGCCACAATTGATGGATCCCACGATGGCCATCGAGACCCTGTTAGCCACGATCGAGGTGGGAGGCCGTGGCACTCCGTCACCCTCCCTGTGGCGTCAGAGGCGCATGCCATAGTAGATAGAGCAAACATCATTTCCGTTTCCAGCGCAAAGGCAACGAGCAGGACTAAGCGAAAACGTCGGAAACAAAGTGGAGCGCTCGGTCGAACCATGTCAGAGTTGGATGCGCCACACGTCACTGGATCCAGCAGCCCCGATCCACGCCTCGTCCGGCGATGTCCCGGGCGGGGAAAACGCAAGGGACGAGGCTGAGTGGCTGGGTCTTCCCGACGACACTCGTACTGTGGCGTCATGGCGGGCCTGATTTCGTGGCAATTGCAATCTCCTGCCGCAGTTGGACGCGATCAAACAAGCCAGGGTTGACACGGTTCTGACGCTGCGTACCCTCCAACTTCCTCATGGTCACCACACTTCCGCACGCGCTCGACGCAACATAGGGTTTTGGTCGATGCTGAGATGTCCATTACACAGTCGGCTGCTAATTCTACAGTACATATGGAAGTCATAAATTCTGAACTCCGATCCATCCACGTCCCGATTATGTGCCTTATATTTTTTTCTAGTTCCTGAGAAATGTTAGCCACGTAGCACTGTAGAGTGATGTCAAATCGACTTACAATAATCCGAGGGTTAAGTCTCCATGAATCTTGGCCTTCAGTTGGATTTCGATGTCGAGGTTGAGCTCTAGGCGCAGACGAAGCTGCTCGTTCTTGCCAGGATCCTCACTCTCGCCTCCTTGTTGGCCTTGGCCGCCAGTCAGACCCCCAAGAGCTTTGCCGGCTGTGTCGCCCACGTTCCCTACGGCGTCGCCTGCGGTGTTCTGTACCAGGTCCCCAGCTTGGCCTACAAGTTCGCCACCAGGGACGTCTTCGGTGATACCGCCCAAAGGGTTGTTGCCGCCTTTCTGCTTCTTCGCCTTTTGGCGCTGGCGACGGCCCCCAGACGCAGATACGTCACTGCGAGCGACTGATTCAGCGTCGCTGTCACCGCCCCGGCGTCCTCGCCCCCGGCTTTGACGGCGGCGGGATTGTTGACGAGATTGCGTTTGTTGCTGAGGTTCGGGCTCGCTCTCCTCTGCATCCGCACCGTTAACATCGTCTTCGTCAGATTGTTGGGGCTCAGGAGTGGCATCCGGAGTAGGCTGCTGAGTTTGCTCTTGGTTCTTTTTTGAACCCAACTTCTGAGGCTTCTTCTTTTGCTGTGACTGCTTTGAAGAAAGGGAAGCATTACCTCCGGCGGATGCGTTCGCCCCTCCTTGGGCGGAAGCGTCCATCTGGGCTTCGGAAGATTCTTGGGTGGACATTGTGTTGATATATTGGACAATGAGAACTTCAAAATGGTTCGGATCTGAAGTGTACAGAAATGGAAAAGTGTGGCTGAGAAATTGGAAAGAAAAGGTGCGAGAGGGGAATAGAGATTAAGAATGCGCCTCACTTCGCCAGCCAGGTGGGCACAAGAAACATGACCATTGACGTCAAGCCATACATCACCAGCCACTGATTCCTGGAAAGAGGCGCACCAGAGTGGGCAGGGTTGACGCACGACGACGGATCGTGATTGCCTGTGTCATAGCTTCGACATGCGTAGTGGCACGGCACGATCGGCGTTTCGATCAGAGAGCTTTTGAGGCCACCCAAGGGAACTTTGGCGGGGTTGGGAAACATGGGTACGGGGGCCGCCAACGCGGGCCCCACGCCACAAGAGCGTGCGCTTCGCGACCGGTCCACACCAAAGGGCGGACTGAGCGATCGCAGGACATCAGAGGACGTCCGTACGCATAACGCAGTCCAAAACAATGTAATCCTAACCATGTCGACGGGTGAGTGTGGTGTCAAGACAGGCACTCATGCTCCCTCGCTCTGGCGCTGCTTCGGGCCGTCCCCGGATTTTGACAAGCCACCTGACATGCTGGGCTTTTTGTTGATTGACTGCGTGTATCTATTTTACAAACACGCGTTTGAATGAATGAGAAGTAGACGATCGCACCTGCCAAACAAGTAAAATCTGTGAAGTGGCGAAGATATCGGGACGAGGTGTTCCATACGACACGCGCCCGCATACACAAAGCTTTTCTTTCCACAGTGAACCATCGACCGGATTTGATCATCAGCGTAAATGTAGCTCTAACACTGTCGCACTTATGAGACCACATCTTTGGATTTTATCCCTGCTAACGGTTCCGTGCTGAGATATATTCAGATTCGTTAAACTTGATTACTGGATGACTAAGAATAGATATCGGACTATACAAATTGCATGCCAGTGGCAGTACTGGTCTACGAAGGTAATTCGAAGATCTTTTGTATCATGGAGTATTTAGTTCAGACGCCTTGGTCTTAAAACATTATGCTATGATAGATGGTATCTAGATAGATGCAAGAAGCCGTCCCACGGGATGCTATGAGTATGATGGAATGGTGCAAGGAAAAACAAAGAACTTGTACAGCAATATGCAAGCAGCTTTTCAAGCCTCCCTGGACAGAGTTCTGTTGGCTTTCACGCCGAAGCTCTCTCTGGTGGCGACCCGGTCAATGTCGTACGGATTGCCTTCGTAGCTCTTAGTCTTCTGAAGAGCAGCACCGTCGCCATCCCGACGGGTTTCGTTTTCAGTACGCATTTCTTCGAACTGTGGCTGGAAATGCTCATCATCTGAGGACGATGTGTCATGAGATTCGTGACGCTTCACTTCTTCTTCCTCGGTCGGCGCGGGCTTGACCTGCTGATTCTGCAGCCGCTGCATGAATGCAGCGGCCTGAGCGGCAAACTTGCACCGTGCACGGATGGCAGGGCCGTACTTGTAGAGTAAAATGGGCATGGGTAGGCAAGCCAGGGCCAAGAAAGCTGGGATTGTGGAGGCCCAGTGAATGCCCAAGTTTGCATACATTTGACGGGTGAAAAGAGGGAAAGCCGCGCCGAACAAAGACCGCAAGACGGAGTTCGCGGCAAGAACAGAGGCAGCGAAGATGACATAAGCGTCGATGAGGTAGTTGAAGACGGACAAGAAGACCAAGACCATACCAAATCCGAAAGGAACACCAGCAAGGATTGACACTATCCAGTGAATGGATGGTGAGTTTGTCCAGGCAAACCAGAAGAGGCCGATGACGATGGCGACTGAACCGATATTGGCAGGAGGCAAACGAGCTTCAGGAGGTGCGAATCCTTTATGCTCCCTCAAGATCTTAACGTAGCGTTTGTTATCCCACAGATTGTACGCCACAGCACCAATCATGCCTACGGCGACACCTAAGAAAGCGAGGCCCCCTATGCCCTGGGTCCAACCGCGGTGTTGTTGGTAGACGATGGGGAACGCGCCGAAAAGCATATACAAGACGCCGTAGATGATGGACATGTAGATGCTGAGCAGGAGAACGATAGGTTCGGTGAACAGCAAAATCCAAGGACGAAGGAGGGCAGCCTTGAAGACGGTTCCGAAAGAGGAGCGACCCTGGTCGGCGTCGGTCTTAGAGACATAGTGCTTGCCGGTAAGCTTGGAAAGTCGAGCAGCTCTTTGCCTCAACAAAACAGGCGGGTAAGTCTCGGGAATGCAGACGCTACCAATGATCCATAGAACACCGGTAAAGATGGCCATGACACCTTGAATCCAGCGCCAGCCAACAGTCTCACCAACGAAGCCACCGACTGCATCTTGTTAGCTTAAATGATACTCAGGGATAATGGTTATGGAAGACTCACCGATTGGACCAAGGACAGGTCCCATGAAAGGGGCGGTGGCGAAGAAAGAGATGGCGACACCTCTCTGCTCAGCGGCAAACATATCGGCGATGACTCCGCCAGCGTTGGTGAGAGGCGAAGAGCCAAACGCTCCGGCAAGGAATCTGAGGACGATGAGAGTGCCGATGTTCTGGGCGCCGCAAGAACCGGCATTGAAAGCAGTCAAGGCAGCGTAGGTCCCAATGAAAAGGTACTGACGGCCAAACATTTCAGAGAGAGGCGCCCAAAGCAGGGGACCGATAGCAAAGCCGAGGACGAATAGGGAGATGCCAAGAACACCGACTTCATAGCTGGCATGGAATTGTATAAGGATCTCCTGCACGCCACCAGAGAATGCCGACGACACAAAGGCGACAGCAAGGGTAGCGATGGCGACGAGCGCTGTGATGGTCCATTTCTTGAGAGGCGAGAATAATTGGGGGTTGCGTGGATCATTGGGAATCCATTCTACAAGCTGGAAGGTGGGTGTTAGCTATTGTTCGGAAAGTGGATAGCAAGGGCCAGCTCACATATGGGTCTTCAGCTGTGCCAGATCCCTTGTAAGGATAGTCGCGGACTTCTGGGGTGATGACACCCTGGTCAGCAACCATAGTCCAATGGGAAATCTTGGTGCGCTGCTGTGACTCGACATCTCTCTCCATGATAGCGGTGTTAAGCTGAACTGAACCTGGAATATGAGATGCAGTGGAAGCTACACGGCCCGGATAGCCTGTATAGTGAGTGCTGATGTCAGGCGATGATGAGGGAACAGGAACTGAGGAGACAAGGACAAGAAAGAGGCCTAGCTCTGGAGTGTATATATTCTCAGGGACCTACCCAAACATAGCGTCGGCCGGCGAAGAATATGGTTTGCGATGTGATGACAGCATCGGGAAAAAAAAGGTAAGTTCCCTCGGCGCACTCAAGGTTTGGAATAAGGAGATCGCCGAATGCATAAAACGGTGGTTCGTGAGCGAGTTGTGCAGCCAAACTGTACCGAGGTGTATCAGAAGCCCTGGCCGGTCATTTGAGCACGGTCGGGGTTCTTGTGCTCTGTTGTGAAAGGACTTGCGGGCTGACATTGGACCGCTTGCATCTGGTCTCACCGCATCTCTTGACCAGGTTGCTGTCATCTTTCTCGCCGTACTCGTGTGGTTGTGCATAATTGAGCGGCGATGACGATCTTCAGACTCGTGGCAGCCCGCCAAGAGGTTCGGCGGTGGCGGCTCCCATGGTCAGGGCTCGGCAGACGTTAGCCTTTTTTCTTCCCGACGCCGAAACGCGCGAATGTCGGTGCATCACCCCCCGACTCTCCGACCCTCTGACCTTTGACAACAAATTCTGATACCTTGCCTGTCACTGATGCAAGGAACATGTTTCTCGATGCTATTCAGAAACATTTCTGGACCACTAGTATAATCACAGCGCCCGCCGATGTGAAACCCAAAGACCGAATCAACAGGTATCCAGCACAGCCATTATTCTTTTCTGCAGGATTCCAGCACGTGGCCGCATCGACTAAGCATTATTTGCCATTACCGAGGTTAACGTCTCTCGCACATACGACTTTTCCTCGTTCTCGTTCATCAACATAGAAACAATGCAGCGCCCAATCGCACATCTCGTATCGAATCCAACAACCAGACAAATTGCTCAACCAGCGGCCCTTGCGTCGCCGCAGCCCTACGTTATCGTCCCGCGTGGAAATTCGAACACCTCCCAGCCCCACTCTTCATTTCCTTCGCCCGCGGTCCTGGGAAAGCTGACGTGCGGCTCTACAGCAACAGCCGGCTGTCACCTGTCAAGCATTGAGTGTCAACAGATGCTTGCTGAACATTTTGCGCGGCGGATTCTCCGAGGGCCCCGAAGCGCAGCATCTGGCCGCTGCTGACCGTGGGCCAGCCCGTCATGGACGTTGCGCTGAGAGGGTCTCGCATGAAAGCGAGCATGTGGTCCTGCATGCTGTGCGACACTTGATATTCATAAGCCGTGCTGGGTCCTCTGAAATCCTGGTGAGTTCCGAAAATGAGGGCCAGGTCCGAGTCATGATACGCCCCTAGCCAAGGCACAGGCGACACATTGGTGAAGTTGCCATCGTATTGATATCGGTACGTTGCATTCACGAATTTGCTGCGTAGATGTGCGGTCTTGGCTGCCGGGCATCCAAATGCCACCTCAGTGACTGCGTCTAGCGTTGTCTCGTCTGGTGCCTGGATATGGTTCGCCGACGAGAATTGCAGCCCTGCTACACCATCGCGAGTGCAAAAGGATACAATTGCCGGTTTCTGTGCGAACAGTCCCTGGCCGTATCGGTCGGTATAGTCGCTGTATACTGTCATATTGTCGACCGTTGGCAGAAACCTTGCCCCAGTGAGCGTGTTGCTTGCCGTCACAATTTTTTCCACCGACAGTGTGCGCATGCAATCCAGCTCTTTCTCTGGCGAATTAAACGTGCCGCAGCCAACCTGTTTCGCCAGAGTCGAGAATTGCGAATGGTTTGGATCATCAGTGACCAGGCCAAGATATACGGTCCCTGATGTCTGGATGTAACCTTGCACGATGGGGTCTTGAGGTTTGATGAACGACTGGTACTCCACTGATGCAGCACCGGCAGATTGGCCCTGTTGGTGGTCAGCATGATTTTAAGGTATGTGTGACCCCATTTTTCTATACCCAAAGAGTGATTCGCTCTGAATCACCGCCGAATGCTTCGATATTGTCTCGAACCCACTCAAGCCTCAAAAGGATTAGTCGTGGATCCCGCCGGAGAATGCGCCATAGGTTTCACTTACGCTGCTCGTTGATCAAGCAGACCCAGGTTATTTTGTTCAAGCCCTGCAGCATTCGGAAATCCCATCACACCTACTCGGTAGCTGATACGATTTAGTTCATCGCTGTTATGGACCATCAACCCGCTGACTCACTTGATCGTCACCACGATATGGGATTGTGTCCTTTGCACCCAATGGTGTGGTAGTTGATAGGGAATATCGACGCCCCCTACAGCAAAAGCTCCACCAGGTATGAAGACGATCACTGGTAGCTTTCCAGCACATCTTACTGGCGTCCAGATGCCCAGATAGAGGCAATCTTCCTGAGTCCCAGCCGCGTAAGCTCCGGCCGTGAAATTCTGATCGGGCGTACGTATCAGCCACTCTGGGACAAACGTGTTCCAAAGAGACGGCGTTGACATCCGATATTGAGCGCATGACGGTGGGAAATGGGTTGCATCACGAACGACGCTGCTATCTGCGGAATGCGCCTCTGGCGGAAGCCATCGCCGATGTCCGACAGGTGGGCTGGCGTATGGTATGCTTAGGAATTGTCGAACGTCGGGCGCCGTGCCATTGACGAGTCCAATGTAAGTACCTGAAGGAGAAGTTACTATTAGGCTATTTTTCGCATCCACCACGTTTAGGATCGTCACAGCCGCCATCAGAAGTAGAAGATAAGAAATGCAATGCAACGCCATGGCGCTTCACGTACGCTCCAATTGATGCCTCGATGTTCCATCTCATGAGTGACCATGCTTCTTATATACAATGACTATGAGAAGAACGCCATCATTTTGGCTTTAGGGCTACATGGCGCGGATGACCATATGGAGGCCAATGTTCAGCCCCGGCAGAATACGTCGGGAATAGTTTGGTTGTTGAACGGGCAGGTGGCATGGTTGGGGGGTGGCCTTGCAGCACCAAGCGATTCCCACCGCGGGGATTTCCTTGTTTTCTAGAAGGCACGGTCGAATACCGCCGGAATTCCCACTCCATATTGAGCATGTGACTAATCTTGGTCTATGGATGGATTCCATAACCGTACATGATAGCGCGGAGTCGGCCGATGTCGGTGTGAGTCCTTCAAAGATTGTCAAGCGCAATGTAGGAGGCTTGGAAGAGGTAGGTGCGAGTTGGGATCCAATATTTCGCCACGTCACTTCCACACTAGCTCTTGCCCGATATGCAATCAAACAATGTCATTCGCTCAGTTATCTATGTTTGTTCCAAGTATGCTTACTGAATCCAGAACTCCGAAAGGCCACCCAGGGTGTGGGTATGCAGAGTCGTTTCGGTCATGTCCTTGATTGGCGTTGATACAGCCTAGGCAATGGGTTGTGCAGCCCTGCCAGAGTAAATCCTACCCTCGAACGGTCTGAGCGGACCCCTCACCTCGTCCACGTAGTTGCATGCAATCCTTGCAGCCTCGCCGTCCTCGAAAACGCTGGGAGGATCAAACGGCTGCTCACTATCCGAGAAGTTGAGCGCAACTAGCGCAACTTGACTTCCGAACCTCTTCTCAAAGACGAAGGTGCTTTCGTTCTCTCGATCGATCGCTCGGAAATCGCCGTGCACCAAGACATCCTGGTGAGACTTTCTCAGCTGCAGCATCTGCCGCCAAAAGCTGAGCACACTATATTTGTCAGATACCTGATTCTTCACGTTGACTTCGGCGTAGTTGTCGATGGTCCGCATCCAGGGAGACTTGCCAGTGGTGAAGCCAGCATTCGGGCTATCATCCCATTGCATGGGCACGCGGGCGTGGTCACGGGCCAGGTGTTGCAGTGCCGCCTTTGCTCGAGCGACCTCGGTAGCATCATTGCCAGTCCTGTCGACAACATACTTCAGGTAGTTCTGGCTTTCAATATCCTGGTACTCCCTCTCGATATCCCACGACTTCGGCGCATTGACCATGCCAATTTCCTGACCCTGGTAGATGAACAAGGTACCAGAGAGGGAAGCAAGCAACATTGCGAGCATCTTCCCACTTCGCGAACGGAGGTCTTCGGTGGCATCTGAGCCGAATCGTGAGATCGACCGCGCGTTGTCGTGGTTTTCCAGGAAGGCTGTGGTCCAGGCATCAGTACCCGTGATCAACTTCTGCGTTGAAGCGACCGCATCTTTGAACTCCGACAGCTTCCAACCCCGCACATCAGTGTCGTACTTCAGGTCACAACCAAGCCCGACATCGACAACGTCAAACTGGAAAGTCATACTGAGCTGACGCTCCTTTGCCGAAACGTATCTCAGCACCTGTTCTAAAGACTTGGTGTACGGCAGTTCTCCTACGGTCATGGCGCCGTATTCGGAGAGGATTTCATTCATCTCCCCCAGGAACTCATGCATACGAGGTCCGTTGCAATATTGGTAGCCGGCAAACTGGAATTCCGAGGTGGGGTCGATCACTGGCGCGTCGGCAAAGGCTGGATCTTTGCTGTACATGTTGACGGTGTCGACTCGGAAACCATCGACACCCTTGTTTAGCCAGAATCTCATCGAGGTCTCATACATGGCCTTTCTGGCTTCCTCGTTCTCCCAGTTGAAGTCCGGTTGCTCTGGACAGAAGAGATGAAGGTAGTATTCCTGCGTGTGCTCATCCCACTGCCAAACGCTGCCGCCGAAGGTGCTACGCCAGTTGTTCGGGGGCTTACGCTTGCCGTCGGTGTCATATCTCGCTGGTCTCCAAATGTACCAGTCCCGCTTCGGATTTGTCTTGGATGATCTGGATTCCTGGAACCACTTGTGCAGATGGGACGTGTGGTTGATCACGAGGTCGAGAAGAACTCGAAGCCCTCGTTCATGGCAGGCCGAGATCAAACGCTCCATCTCGGCCACAGTACCGTACGGCGGATAGACATTCTCGTAGTCGGAGATATCATATCCCATATCAATCTGTGGGCTGTCATACATGGGGCAGATCCAGATGGCGTCAACCCCGATCGACTTGATGTAGTCGAGCTCGGACAAAATGCCATTGAGATCGCCGATACCGTCTCCATTGGAGTCCTTGAAACTGGCAGGATAGATCTGATAGACTGTGGCGTTCTTCCACCAAGGGTGATCCACGACAGTCATGGCGGCAGTCGCAGAAGTGGATGGTCCAGGAAGAGAAAGAGGGGGGACAACCAGCGAGGAGCCCGGGTCTCTGGCTTTCTGAGAGGAAATGGGCAAAGTCGACATATTTCAATGCTTAATTGGATTCAATTCAACCGGTCGGCCCGACATTCGGAGGTTTACTATCGTCAGGCAGACAGCGTTCCTGGCACCGTTTTATCAGGCAGGCCTGTCGTTGTCACCCCCACGGTCGGCCCCAGCAATCTGGGGGATCAGCAGTGCGGCTACGGAGCGTGGTATGGCAGACCGACGATATGGACTCAACCCCGGATATTGGTGACAGTGAGACATATGCACGAGGGGTTCCCGTCGTCAGTGCAGTCGATGTTGAGATCCGTGGTTCGCTAGATGTCGGGCCGACATGATGTTTGGCAGGCGTTCAGGAGTGCGGGAGAGCTAGAACCAGATCACGAGGCGCCACGCTCCTGCACATGCGCCACAACTGCCCCCTCCTTCGACGAAAAACTCTTCCTTCTCGTCATCGA
This sequence comes from Myriangium duriaei CBS 260.36, assembly GCA_010093895.1. Taxonomy (NCBI): domain Eukaryota; kingdom Fungi; phylum Ascomycota; class Dothideomycetes; order Myriangiales; family Myriangiaceae; genus Myriangium; species Myriangium duriaei. The sequence continues at coordinate 2,755,238 of ML996081.1, forward strand.
TGCAGTTGCAGTCTCGCCCAGCTCTCGGCTTGAACTGCCTCCCCGAGTCGGGCCGAATAGAAGGCTTTGACACTGGGCCCTTTCGATTGGATCTGTCTGTCTCGTATCTCTCCACAAACGGTTTGGTCATCCGCGGGCCATCCCACCCTTCTCGGCCTTGTCCAGAGAGCGTCTCCCCAGACTAAAAGAAGCTCGAGGTCGGGGACGTGAACTGGAGGAGTGCTCAAACACTGGAAAGCGTCCATGCTCCTCAATATCACTCCAAGCGTTCGCACAACCGTCGCTTCAAACAGCCCACTCTGTCTGTGTCGCCAGGTCGGCCCGACTACAAGTCCGCCGTTGTCGTGCGCCTCTTTCCAGGCTTTCCAACACTGATTTGCAGGCTTTGGAGACATGGTTCGACCCCGCGAGAGCTTCATTCCCCGGCGTAGTGCCTAAGGATCCTTCAGGCTGACGGCGGCCGATCTGGTCGAGTACCTGGAGACTTCGAGCGGGTGAAGAATATATAGTCTGCTCGGATACCTCTGGGCAACATCTTTTCTCCTCGTACTCAGCAATCATTCGTTTTCGAGCTGGGAAGCACGTCTTCATTCACTCATTCCACCTTCGACTCTGCGGTCCCCTCTGGAGACCCTTTCATCCAACATGACCAAATCACGGAGCAACTCGATCGTCCAGGCGGTCACACTCGATCCGCAACACGTCCGCAAAATGAGCGTTTCACACGATGTCCAGAAGCCTGAGGCCCTGGCGGATCTTACGCGAGAAGCCGCCGCTGCCACTCATGCCGAGTTGTCCATGACGCTGTTGGAAGGCATCAAGACTTACCCTTACGCCGTTGGCTGGTCTGTCTTTTTGTCGACTTGTATCGTCATGGAGGGCTTTGACAAATCTCTCATCAACAGTTTGTTCGCCCTGACACCATTCAAGCAAAAGTACGGCGTGCAGCTTCCGGACGGAACTTACCAATTGACTGCGGCGTGGCAATCGGGCCTTTCCAATGCATCTCTGGTTGGTGAGATCTGCGGACTGTGGCTCAACGGTATCCTTGCGGAGAAGTACGGATACCGCAAAACCATTATCGGCTCATTGGTTTTGGTGGCGGCCTTCATCTTTCTCCCTTTCTTCGCTCAAAGTCTTCCTCAGATCGTTGCTGGCCAGGTTTTGCTCGGCCTTCCTTGGGGTGTATTCCAAACGATTACCACGACATATGCTGCCGAAGTCTGCCCCGTCGCGCTTCGCGCCTACCTCACCACCTACGTCAATCTCTGCTGGGTATTCGGGCAGCTGATTGCAGCCGGCGTTCTCCGAGGCATCTCCTCTCGCACCGATGAGTGGGCCTTCCGTATTCCCTTTGCGTGCCAATGGATCTGGCCGGTTCCACTCGCCATTGGTATGTACCTCGTATTCGGACACATGCTTGACACCTTTGACTGATGTATTTCTTCGACAGGTATTTGCTTTGCGCCCGACTCTCCATGGTGGATGATCCGCAGAGATCGGCCTGAGGATGCGAAAAGGGCGCTACAACGCCTTACAAGGGGTGCCAATGACCCCAAGTTCAATGTCGATGAGACCGTTGCCATGATGCAGCACACCGACCTTTTGGAAAAGACACATTCGTCGGGTACCTCATACTTCGACTGCTTCAAGAAGACGGATCTCCGCCGCACTGAGCTCGCATGCATGACTTGGATGGTCCAGATTCTTTGCGGCGGTAATTTCATGGGTTACTCTACATACTTCTTCGAGAACGCTGGTTTGTCCACCGAGGCTGCCTTCTCAATGTCCATTGGACTGTATGGACTCGGCGCAGTGGGCACCATCTCGTCCTGGTTCCTGATGGCCAAGTTCGGACGCAGAAGTCTCTATATCTGGGGACAAGTAGCCATGCTTGCGGCGCTGCTTGTGATAGGGTTCTTGGGCATTATCTCCAAGAACAACCTTGGGGCGCAGTGGGCGATTGGCAGCTTACTGCTCTTCTACACATTCACATATGATGCCACCATTGGGCCCGTGTGCTATTCGCTAGTCACTGAGCTATCATCTAACAGGCTCCGGGCTAAAACAGTGGTGCTTGCACGCATTTTCTACAACATCAGCGGCCTCATCGCCAACTTTCTCACCCCGAGAATGCTCAACCCAAGTGCTTGGGGCTGGGGTGCAAAGGCTGGATTTTTCTGGGCCGGATCCATCACACTCTGCATCATCTGGACCTACTTTCGCCTGCCTGAGCCCAAAGGTCGCACCTATGGGGAATTGGATGTACTCTTCGAGCAGAAGGTGTCGGCTCGCAAATTCAGCACCACGATCGTCAACCAGTTTGGCGACAGTCAGGACCAGTCCTTTCGGACCGAAGAGAAGACGGTGGCGATCGAGAAGGTCGAAGCTATTTAAACGACAGACACCAGCTCGCAAGAGAGGGACGCGATTGGACGCTATTGCACATATCAAACCGACGGGCGTGTTAGAGGGGCAGTGTCAGACAGGACAGGTTTTGACAGGCTAGGGCGTCCAGGACTGGAGCGATCAGGACAATATAGTGTCGAAGATGTACATGACATGTTGCTTTCCACTCCGCACAGGCCTGGTGCAATTTGCAATTTCGAGTCAGGGCGTGGTTGCGGTGGCGTCACCCAGCACGGACGAATCGGTGTGATTTATTGGGCACGAGCATGCTGCCTTAGGCCCGTTTGTTTCATTTGATGGCCGACCGTTGCGTTGCACCCGTGATCTGTGTCGTGCATTATCCGCACCGCACGACAGCAGGTGCACAGCAGGTGCACAGCAGGCGGCCCTACAGCCGGGGCTTGGTCTTGTCTCCTCCCCCGCGCCGCCAGATCCGAACTACCAGACGCCGCTGTGGCCCCAACCAAGCTCCCGTCCCTCCCGACACCGTCCTTCCCCACACATTCGCTTTTCTTTTGACTTCCGGCATTCGTTGTTGGACGTCTGTATGCTGGATGTATATTTACACCGTCACCGCCCCCAGTCGCGCACCACTCTGAGGCAGCCCTGATCGCTCGACCCGGCCCTCGTCTCAGCTCGAGCTGCCCCGATATGCCAGTCCCCACCTGAGCCGCTCTCCTGGGACTGCGATCGCCATGAACGGTGCACTACTTCCTCCGCCTCTTGTTACGCCTATCTCGAGCTCCGCGAGCAGCTCTCCCTCGAGTTCGTCGGCAGCCCGTCGCTCGACCCGCGCCTGCGATGCCTGTCGTCGTCGCAAGGTGCGCTGCAATGGCGCCGCGCCCCGCTGCCAGCAGTGCGCCCATCTGGACATCACATGTATGTATAGTACCGCGGGCGCGAGTCGACGCTCACGAAAGACGGCCGCGCCCCGGGGCACAGTCATTGCCGCATGTCGGAATGGCGCTCTCGCATCGCCCTTTGCCTCGAATCAACTGCCACCGCCGCCGCCTCGGTCGCAACCCTCGCCGCCGACTCCCTTGACCATGGGATCGGCGCATAGCCCGTCAGCGGTCACTCACATATCTGATCACAGCAGCCCATCGACCGGTTCCTGGAGTCCGGAGCTGACCATGCGCACACCTACCTTCGTCTCGCGAAACCTTCCCAACATCTACTTTATGGAACTACTGCCAGACTACGTCAAAACTGTGTATCCAGTGAACCCCGTCATATCAGAACACGAGGTCCGAGACTGCATAGCCCGTATGCCCATGGGCGATCCAGAAACGCTCGCCTTTCTTTACTCCTACGCTGCTCTTACCGTCAACCTCAGCCACATCGACAGGCCCGACACAAAGGATCAAGTCAGCAGCTTACTCGCTTCTGCATTAGAACACAAGCGGCCACTGTCACATCTCGAACGGGCTCCATCGGCGCTCAGGATCGTGACGTGTGTATTCATCGAGATTTGCTACTTGAGCCTGCGCAGGATAGATCTTGCCATGATCTACCTGCGCGAGGCGATTGGCATGTTGATAATGCTCAAAGTCCACGTTCCTGACGTCATGGCCAAAATCGACCGAGTCGAGAGGATCAGACTCGAGAGACTGTACTGGGAATGCTTCATACACGAACGGTTTTCTGCAGTCGCCTACGACAAGGACGTGATACTGGATGAATTGCCGCATTTACCTGAGCATGATCACATGCTGTCCTACCAAATCCACTACGGCTGGATATACACGATACAAACCTTCAAAGTCATCGACAAAGATTTTGTGAGGTACTGGCTTACCCGAGACACCCCGCCGCATGAGTGGGTCAGGCAGAGACACCGCATATTAGAGGATAGCCAATGGAAAATCGAGATCAACGTACTGCCCACCATGCAGCAGGCGGACATAATCGTAACACGGCAATGGCTCCGGACCATTCTGTGGCAGATAGCTATCCGACACATGATATTGAGCAGCGGCAGGGTCGGCAGCTCCGTTGACGAGACTCCGTCACTCACGCTACCGCTACAGCTCAGCAAAGAGCTCAAACTATTTCTTGAATCGTTCAGCCACGAAGAAGTCAGTGTGCACGGCACTGGCATCGTGTTCAAACTATTCGAGATCACAAACGCCATCGTTGACGTGATCCTTCAATTACCGGACGCCCCGGGACAAGATACAAGGGAGAGGCTTGAAGACCTCTTGGTGCTGAAGAGGCTCATTCTTGGTTTCCCCAAGTTAGAGAAGATGCACCGGAAGATCTTAGAGCAGAAATTCGACAAGATCAGAGGACTGGAGATGAGGGACGGATCGGAGGAAGGTATTGAGGAGCTGGTCAATTTACTTTGAGCGGGCCCTTTACTGCACGGAGAGAAACACGTGCTGCGGGGACGGGGCCTTGTGTGTATGGAATAATGCTTGCATTGCTGGTTTTTATGGACGAAAAACTTGCTTGTCATGACGACTCAGACAGTCTCTCGGCATGTGACCGGAGACAACATCAGCTCGACACAGTCCGTCGCGAAATATTAGTTGCATATTTGGACATGCACCCCATAGCTGGGGGACGGAGATCATGGAATGACGTTACTACCATAGTGAGAATCTTGGATACGCTGGTTATGACTTTCTATAGCCTCGTCCTGTTAATTTTACTCAACTACCAACACAACTCGCCCGTTTCGATATCGCAAGAGGTTCCAGGTTCGTCAGCCAACACAATGTCGTCTCACGGCCGGGATAGGATCGACGGCTCGTTCCTACCGAGACATTTAAGGCGGTCCAGACCAGAGCACAGGGACACCGATGGCCCCCCACTCCCTCCTCCGTCTCAAACCATCGCGTATAGCCCCAAGTTTACCAGAAGTCGCCTAGAAGCCATCTCGAAGCAGAAGCACTTGGTGTTGTGTGACCCTGACTCTTTTAGTTTCGAACGCATAACCATCAGGCCAGCTTGTCAAATCCGCCGGGTTGTCGTTGATCGTATTGAGATGGAGGGCGAGGCGCGAGGCGGGCGGTCACTAACGTCATTTCTAGCGCAGAACGAGTGCATTGTCCACATCAGCAGGTGGCCATGAAACAGCAAAGGCCAACCAGGCAGCAGGTACGCTGCAATACTACCATCGGTCTCGTGGAAGGTACAGCTACCTGCTGGCTGGCTGACCTGCACGCGAGGCAGACCTGAGCTGCGGCCGGCCTTGCAGCATGGCGCAAATGATGCATTGCTGTGTGATGTTGTGTAGCATTGGCAAGGTGCTTGACTATTCCCTGATATTACGTATGCTTTCAATATGAGAAGGGAGGCCCAGGCCAGGGCAAGGGAAAAGCTTGGACTAGTCCAAATCGTACCGAATCAGGTTTTGGGACCCATAGACCCATAAGACGTCTGGAGATGCTGGTTGGCCTTACGCCACGCACTTTCCATTTGTCCTGATGGAAAGCCCAAACTATTGACGCTCCCGGCGGCGTCTCCGCTGACATGTGATTGGATGTTGATCCCCATTCGGCCCTATTCAATGCGCCACTTTTAGCGATCTACGGAGACGGGCTGTTTGTCCGACGCATTACCGGCCGGCCTGAGGATAGCACTGGACAGTCGCTGAGGAAGTATCGATTTGTTTCAGCATTCGCATCGTCTGGTCATGCATCGGGTATCCGCATTGTGGGTCTTGAAGCCCTGCACTCCCCGGTGCTGGTCCGCCGTTCCGGGTCATCGAAAGGAAGACTTGAGGAGTCAGGTCTAGGCAATGGCCAACGTTGGTAGAAACGTTAGTTCTCGCGTAGGCTGTCTATGTCGTTAGAGCCTCCTTTTGAGGTGATCAACGAATTCACTATTGTACAACAAAGGGCGGGGTGTAACCTGATCTCTAATCACCGCGGCTGGTTCGGATCAGGCGCTGCCGTACTTCCTGATCAGGTTCTTCATGATGTTAGCAGCGCCGCTGCGGTACCCGCCGCCGAAAAGGGCATAATGGTTCAGGTGGTGGTACAGCTCGTAGAGGGCCACTCTGTCCTCGTACTCGTCGACCGGCTCGCTTTTCGGACAGAGCTTGTGATATTCCTTCAGGAATGATCCACCAAAGCCACCAAACATGTTCATGATACCTAGCTCGTATTCACTGTGAGCATAACAAGCACTGGAATCGAAGATGACAGGCTCGAAGGATCCTGGTTGCATCGAGGGCAGGTTGCCCCGCCCTGCATTACCCGACCAAAGGTCACCGTGGACGACAACTGGCTGAACGCCCTTGCCGCTGTTGAGATGACCATCCCCAATCAGTCTGGGGACGACTTGGTCTGCAGTCTTGTCAACCAATGAGCGGAACTGTTGGTCCGTTCCATTGGACTTCTCCGCCCGATGCAATATGAAGCGCAGCCTGTTCTCCGCGTAAAATTCAGCCCAAGAGGATTTGAAGCTGTTGTCCTGTGGCGTATCTCCACAACAAGTGGTCGCCGGAAAGCCGAATTGCGGTGCGTCGTAGCCTTCGGGAATCGGGGCAGGGGTGGTGTGCAGCTTGGCCATTTTTTCAGCCAAGGACATGCCGGTGGAGGAAGCAGAATCCCGGCGACCGGAAAGATCCATAAAATCAGTGACAAGGAAATGTTTGTCTGGTGAAGATTCAAAGCGACCATGGCCGAAAGAGTGAGGACATAGCGTAGGCACAGCTCCCGAGACGGCATTGAGTGAGGCGTGCTCTCCTTGGATTGGATCAGCATCTACTCAGATGAACCATGAAGGCACAACATACCTTCGAACATGATATCGGCTTCCTTGCCTGTTCCGGTCTTCATGAAGAACAGCTTCCGCGTTCCATCTGACAGCTCAGTCTGTATCTTGGATGTAGCCGCGGACGAGCATCCGCCACCACCATGGCTTGCTACACTCGTCTTCTCGGGATCTAGGGATAAGAGCTTGATGACTGCGGAATCGAGCTTCATTTTGGTGGATAATTGCTGAATGACTCTCGCTCGCAACGGCATGGACTAGCTATTGTCTTTTGAATATCAAAGACGGCATCAATGTTGGGATTCGATCCCAATTCACCGCGAGCATGACGTGGGTGTTGCGTTTCGCGCCCGCGGAGCTTAGGGGGATTGCCCCGCCATCACTCAAGAAAACTCAAAACGGAAGCTTCGTTGGCTCGTGCACTCCTGTCACATTCTATTCGGGGGTGCTTATACTTGACAAGCATCCACAAAACAATCCCATCCATGGGACAAATATTGGTGACAGATGCTCTACCATTTTTTACGCCGTCTCTAGAACGCTCCGCACGGCCACATTTGCAATATGCGGCGTGGCAGTCGGGCAGGGTCGCACAACCCCCAGCCTCGAGGTGGCTGGGTAGCTACCAACCACCCGATTGCAGCTATTTCGACTACTTAAGCAACAACGGCTATCCCCAACGTCTTCCCCTCACAACCATTGCTGCATTGCGTGCTGTTCGCCCTGTCGTTTGTACTGTTTGTTGCTTGCTTTCGTAATTCATAATCATCGGCTCCCAATGCCTGTGTCCACCTCGGAGCCGCTCTTTGGGCACACAAACGGTAAATTCCCATCACATCCACCCCGACTTCTCGTTACAGATACAGATCCACTGACACTTTCTTCCTGCAGTCTCTCGGCCTCAGCTACAGCACTCGACATCGACACACTCGGTCACCGCATCCGAAGACTATTACTCACTTACCTCCTCGACATATTCTGATGAATCAATAACCCCAGCACCAATCAAAAGATTTACGACACCACCATCGCGCTACCGCACTCCCATGGCCAGCCGAGAACAACTGCCGAGAGATCAGACGGTCGCATCTGGCCCCATGAAAGGTCCTGGCCGCAGAAGACACTCGGACGCTGACCGCTCATCCTATCCTCCTAATCCGCTTCAATCCAACCCGAGAGCCTCCGGCATCACGAGGAAACCGGTTCCGAGCGTCGTCTACGAGACCAATCCTCCCTCAAACATGCAGGGTATGACCTTGAGCTCTGCAGCGAAGGAGCTTAGCCGTGAGGCGAGTCCCCCGACCCCTGGTGACGACGACACTCCCTACATCCAATTCGCCCTCGACCAATTGACTCGAGACGAAGAAGTGAGAGGAAGCCGAGTGTATCCTGGTGATAAGTCAGCCCTGAGACGTCTTCGTGATTCTGGTGACACTGTTCGCCCTGCATACATTCCTGCTGCTCCAACAGCTGGAGAACCTCTGCCAAAACGTAGGACCAGGGCTATGTCCGCTGTTGATTCCGCATATGTTCCACCCTCTGCCTCAGCCAAACACGGGCACTTGGAACCACCTAAGCCCGCCGTGCTGGTCTCCGGTCTCGATGAACAGCATATTGATACTCGACCCATTGCCCGCGTGGCTCGGAACCCTGCTGAGGAGACAATGCACCAGCCTTTGCCGCCAAAAAGCCCAGCTCGTGGCGACAGCAATTACCGCAAGACACAACGTATGCATCTTCAACCCCGATTGAAGCCATATCTCGACTTTTTGAACTGACTGGATCCAGGTCCCGCGGCTCCAGAGACCTTTCTCGCCTTCGAACCTCCCTCGGGTATAACATACCTATCGCTGAGCGCTCTTCCCACCTCTCTCCGACCTGTTCCTCTGGCTATATTTGTCCTCGTCCAGGCCCTCATCCTCGCCGCACTTCTCTTCAGCGCTATTCAGTCCACAACCAAAAGCCGCCTTTCGGCGTACACCTTGTTCGCTGACAGCCGATACTTCGTCTTTCAGTATCTCCCCATGCTGCTTGCTGTCATTCTACTCTTCTGGATCTTTCAAATTCAAATCGCCATTTACCGCGTCACCCCATTCATCGCCCTTGCCTCGGATTCTCGGGCAGTTCGGGCCAAAGCATCTCTTCTACCCTTACACCCTTCTGGCTTTTTTCTGCCTTCATTGGCGCATCTCTCCTGCGGACTGCCGGCCATTGCATTCTTCTTGGTGTTTTCTTGGCTATCTTTGTTCGCGGTACCGCTACTCTCGGCTTCTTTTAATGTTCATCAATTTGGCGCCAACTGGTTTTGGCTCGCCACTCAAGGCGTTATCTGGGTCGCTATTGTCCTCTACGTGTTACTCTTCGTCAGCTCCCTCTGGTTGTTCATCTATCTTTGGCGTCGTCAGACTGGTTTAAGATGGGACCCCACCAGTCTCGCGGACTTACTTGTAATCTTGGAGAGGAGCAACCTTCTCGACACTTATGTATCATACTTCTACTCGTCCTCCGAGTACGACTTCAAAGAAGACGTCGCCGCTCGTGGTGACAGGCTTGGTTACTGGAGAACATCGACCAGACCCAACGCCGCTATTCACACAATTGGTGCTCCTGGCTTTCCCGCACGCCAGTACAGCATGGTTGACGGCACGCTTCTGGAGAAACGAACCACTCACCGTATTTCTAACAACACCATCGACCTGGAATCCGGAAGGCCATACAGTTATGAGACAGGCCGTTCTCTGCTGTCCAATCGCGTCTCACGCCTATCAGTGGCCTCCAACTCAGGAAGAATCTACCGACCATTCATCCTCCGACCAACTGTTGTCATCCCTCTTGTTGTCATCTCCATCTCTCTCTTGATCGGTTTTCTCGTCGTTTCTTACATTCCATCGACAGCTATCGAGTCTGGATTCCGTCCCCTACTCCCCATTCCAGTCAACACCGATGGCTTTTCAGCTGCCAATTTCCTTTATAGCTTTATACCCTCAGTCCTCGGACTGCTGTTCTTTCTTTTGTGGACACACATCGACATGACTCTGCGACGACTACAGCCGATTGCCAACTTATCTCAACCAAAAGGTGCACTAGCTGAACACTCCCTTCTCCTGTCATACACTTCTGATGGACCTATCCTGGTGACTCTAAAAGCGCTGATCAACCGTGACTTTCGTGTTGCTGCTGTCAGCACAATCGCTCTTCTCTCGTCCTTGTTGCCTATTCTTGGAGGCGGCGCTTTCTGGGCTCAGTTCTACATTCCGACTCAAACAGTCCGCATATACGCTGATATGATCGCCTTCCATGCGCTGACGGTCATATTCGCGATTTGCTGCTTGGGTTTCTTGGTTCTGCCGTTGACGTCGAACCAGGCCAACCATTACTACATTCTGAGCCCAGAAGGTAGCAACAAGCTCAATCATGCCAACTCGCTGGTCGAAGTCATCGCTCTTACACATCAATCTCGCTTGCTAGCAGACCATATGTTCCACGCACCCGCCTCTAGAATTCAGATGGTCACACGACTTCTAACAGGCATGGGCACCGGGCACTTGACCCAGCTGATGTCCAATGAAAAGCGTAGCGCCAGCAAGGTTTCCCTCGCGGACAACATCAGAGGCTTTGGCGATGCGAGAGCCGGACAGGAACAAGCGATTGATGATGGACGTTATGCTTTTGGTCAGTATCTAGGCAGAGATGGCAAGCTATACTTTGGTATCGACAGGGCGTCCAGAATAGGTGCCCAATCCGGAGGCAACGTCGAGGCGGAAAAGATTTAGATGGGGAAATGTGCGTCACGGGATTTGTTTGCGTTGCATAACGAGGCTACGAAATGGCTCTCAACATCTACGACTATACTAGACACGATATCACAAGATAAGAATACGACGAAATAATTAATGGCCTCGCGAATGAAGTTCCGAGGTTTACACTTCATATGATGACCCAGCTCTTATAATTCTCATGTGATAGAGTATGCATGTACTCACCTTCTGATGCACTTCCCCACTCTCCTTGTATCTACCGTTCGTCTTTGATGCGGAAGTACGCCTCGATCACCGCTGCCGTCAAGTCAACAATTTCTTCGATGTCCGGCTGCGTCACGTTGTACGCTGGAGCGAGCAGGACATGATCCCCCACCTTCCCGTCGACCGTACCGGTCCCGGGATAGATGGAGATATTGTAGGGCTCTTGCAAACCTTGTGCACATTAGCAACGACGACAATGCAGATATGATCACCCACTTACCCAGCTCGTGAACCCCCATCGCCACCCCATCCTGGAGCGGGAAGGGTTCTTTTGTTTCCTTGTCCTTGACAAACTCGATCTAAGGGCTTTCAGCACACTAGCCTCTGACTTGCTCCCGACACCACACTTACCCCCCAGAACAGCCCCCTCCCTCTGACATTTCCGACATATTTATGCCTTCCCACTTTCTCCATCAACAGCCTTCCCAACATATCTCCCATCCTCGCCACGTTCTCCACAAGCCCGTCCTCTTGCACAGTCTTCAAGGTCTCCAGTGCCGCTGCACACGCTACGGGATGTCCCTGATATGTCTGTCCATGACTGAACGCCCCCGTCCCCCTGCTCAGCACGTCCACCACCCTCTTGCCCACCAACATAGCCGCGACCGGCACCGCCCCGCCTCCGAGCCCCTTCCCCAACGTCTGGATATCAGGCGCCACTCCCACTCCAGGAGCCTGCCACGCATGTAAAGTCCCCGTCCGCCCGCATCCACTCATCACCTCATCTAGAATAAGAAGCGCACCGTTTCGCTCACACACGGCCTTCATAGCTTTGAAATACCCAGGCACGGAAGGCACACACCCCAGCGCCGCGCCCACGACCGGCTCCGCCACGAATGCCGCGACAGTATCTGGCCCCAGCCGCCGGAACTCCGCATCGAGCTCATCAGCCAGTCGTGCAACATATGCTTCGTCAGACTCGCCGGGCTGGCGGTTACGATACGGATGGCAAGCGGAGACATGCGACGTATTAACGCTCAGGATAGGCTCGAACAGCGCACGTCGGGACTTGTGGCCCCCAACCGCCAATGCGCCAAGCGTAGTACCGTGATACGACTCGTGGCGGGCGATGAAGTGCGTCCGCTGCGGCTCGGGCTGGGGTTTCTCCAGATGGTACTGGTGCGCCATCTTCAGCGCGGCTTCCATGGCTTCGCTGCCGGAGGAGACGAAGAACGCTCTCGTCATGGCGCCGTCGGTGGTGCGGCAGAGATAGGTGGCCAGCTGCTCGGCCGCGTCGGTGGCGAAGGTCAGGCTGTGGCAGTAGGATACGCGGGACATCTGGCTGGCCACTGCCGCCGCAATACGGGGGTTCGCATGGCCTAGGCAGGCTACGGCGGCGCCGCCGGTGGCGTCGAGGATGCGTTGCCCGTTGGAGAGGTGGAGGTGGTGCCCGGAGGCGGAGAGGACTTTTAGGGGAGCACGGTGGAGGGAGCGATGCAGGACTGCGGACTCCGGGGTGGAGTCGGTGGGGAGGGGAGGTGTGTCCATTGTGACTGGGGTTGATGTTGGATCTGTGAAATAGAGTAGTTGTGGGGAGTTGTGGAAGTGAGTGTTGGAGATGCGATTGGATTGGGAATAAGTAGACCGATCATCAAGTTTCATGAAAGTCCATGAGCTGAATACGGACTAGATATGGACTAGATATGGACTTGAATCCGGATACATTGAGTCATCCTCATAATCTACTCCGTAAGTATTGATAACCTCTAGTTATCAATAAAGTCTGGATTTCAGGCCGGCATCGGGGAGTGAATGCGGGGCTGATGTGAGCTGCGGAGTTCGCTTGATTGATAGCAAAGCCCCGTGGCCCGAAAGCCAATCTTGAATTTTGCCCATCTTGACCCCCACTCGGGGCCGCGAACACGTACTCGGTACGAAGGAGTTGATCCGATCGTTCGAGTCCTCGATTGACAGCCCTGCAGCTCTTTGTGTGATACCAAACATATCTAAACCACTATTAGTTGATTCTAGAAGATACGCGATTTGATGACAAAATTTTTCATCGACAGTAATTTAAGATAGACCATGTAGACAGTTCTGAGAGCATTGCTAGAGCCAAACTCCTGATCGCAGTCAATGTTGCCACCAGCATCTCGCATAGGCCAAGGTCGATATAATCGTCAACTACTTATTCATGAGCCAAGACAGCGACAACGAGGGGAGCAGCGACCACAGCAGCAGCGACAGCGACGATGTTGAATTTTGTGAGTCCACCAGCATCTGGATGGAAGAATGCCTTCCCTTTTCAAGGATCGAAATCTGCCATCAATCGCTTTCTGTCAATCCCAAGCACATCCGCCTGCACCTGAAGCGCAATGAAGCGCGAATACCACCTACACTGCCGGATGTCGCCGCCCGTGTAGTACAAGCCTGGGTGGCCTGCAAATTTGAAAGCCCCGCGAATCTCCCCTTCCTTATCGAGCCGGAAATAGTCGTCCATCTGGTCCGCTGCATCTCCAATGATCTTTCTCGCCACCTTCCTGAAATCATGTTCGAATCCGGTGCAAAGCACAATCAATTCGGCCTCAACCTCGCTGCCATCTTCGAACTGTAATCCCTTCTCCGTCCATCCCTTGACTGCTTCTGGCTTCATCTTGATCTCCCCACGTGCGATGCGCGCTGACGTGCCTATATCTACATAGTGCCCGCCGAACCGGTTGTATAAATTGTCGTAGATGTCGCCATAACGATCGAGCTTGAAACCTGCACGCTCAAGGGCATCGAAGCGTTCTGGGGACGAGGCTATGCCTTTGTGAACAAAGTAGTTGACTATCTCTCGAGTGATTTTATTTGGATAGGTGATGGCTAGCCGGTCTCCCCTGTCTGGCAAGGTCTTGTCGTTGTAATGAACTGTGTGAAATCGTGAGCAAATGCATTGGAGAATCGAAATACAAGGGCAAACTTACGATCTTGTGCGGCATGGAGCCATTCAGCAGGATATACAAAAGTCTTTCCTCGTTGGACCATGGTCACGGAAGAGAAGCCCGCTTGAACCATGTCTTCCGCTACATCATGTCCCGTGTTGGCAGTCCCAACTACAATTCCTCTTTTGCCTCTCCACGGAGTACTCGAGGTATACTCTGAACCATGCAATGCGGTACCCTTATACCTCTCTCTGCCTGGCCAAGTCGGCGATGCGGGCATACTGGCATATGAGCCGCAAGCAAGAATTAGGTTTTTGGCCTTAAACGTACGATCCTGTGCAGCAGCTGAAGCTGTGATAGTCCAAAGGCCCGACGAATTGTCCCAAACTGCATTCTGCACAGTCGTTGCGGTCATGATGTTGATGTTGAAACGATCTACCCATCGCTTGAACCCTGAGCCAATCATCTTCGTCGTCAACATGTAGTCATCCTCTGGTAGAAATGTTTTGTCGAAAGGCAGGTTGCCGTATTCTTTAGAGGTGTGCCATCGTAACGAGCTGTACCGGCTGGTCCAGTTTTCTCCGACCTCTCCAGTCTTCTCGATCAACAAGTAAGTACATCCCAAGGCTTTTAGCCTACCGGCGCAGCCTAGACCAGCTTGACCGGCGCCAATGATAATCGCATCATAAATAGGGGTAGAGTCGTGACTGTCGGTGCGGGTGGCAGATTCAGCACTGTGAGGCTCCAGTCGATCGGGATTACCATGACCATCATAGTTCTCTAGCCACGTCCTCAGAATCCATACCTTCCATCCGCCATCAGCAGTCTCATCAGGCACTAACGATACGATCCCTGTATTGTTCGCCTTGACCTCGTCATTGGTGGTGAAAGTGAAGCCAACATTAACCCAAGCGATGCCGTCTCCGAGCTCGGTCACGTCACTGAAACTAGGCGCATGCTGAAAATCGAAAGGTTTCTTGGTTTTTGCGAGAGAAGCAAAGGTTCTAGAGATCGTTGTAGAGGAATGAAAGGTGCGTAAGTGATTGGTGAAAGACAAGAAATCTCGCCAAAGAGCACCAGAAGACAAGGTCTCTTCTTGAATAAGCGTTGGGAGTCTGCCTACAATGTCTTTTGACACTTTGTCAAGGTCAAGCCCGCTTGGCAGACTGGCCTTAGGAAGGTCGCCTGGGAGGTCCTGGAATCGGGCCGTCTGACTTCGATGCGGGAGACTCATGTTGGAGGTGTATAGGAAGGAATGACGGAACACAAGACTTACAGAACTCAAATGGCTACTTATCAATAGTGTCAACAATGTCATGGCTTTTTCTCCGCCTACACACCCCCAAAGTGTCTCTAGACCCAGTGCGGGGTAATTGGGGAAGTGGAAGTCAAAGCAACCACGGCAGTGATATCCGGAGACAGTGCCTAAATGGCATGACTTCAAAAGAGGCGCATTACAGTGACCCCAGGGCGGAGCTATCAACAATGCAGCCATCAATATCTATAGTAGATAAGTGACCTCAATGTCTTTGGAATTGCCGAGGCGGATTGTGCCCTCGAATCTCGAAATCTGGGTGCAGGATCACGTGAACTGTCACGTGTTGGACGCCTTGACACCGGCTCGGATTGACTTGACCACACCTAACCTTATTCACTTTCACTCTCTCTATTTCCCCCTATGGCATGACTTGTTACCAGCTTTTCACCTGCAGCGATCATGGATTCGCTTCCGGAGATTGAAGCCTATATCTCGCAGATCAAGTCCCAGATCCGATCCACAGAACAACATCTCTCCTCCCTAAACCATGAACTGCGAGAAGCCCATCGCCGTGCCGCCGCTGCTCGCGAACTAGACGAGGCATACCGCGGCGGTATGCCACATGAATGGCAGCGTGAGACTTTGTCCGCTCTGGAACAATTCTACGCGGCCTCTACCCCCACAGCTTTAGCTACGCCGAGCATTACTTCCACCTTCGCCTCAACTCCCGCCCCTTCAGCATCAGAAGGCAAACAGTGGCCGCTCTCTGCAGACGAGTACAAGCGCTACGGGCGACAATTGATCATGCCCGAGGTCGGGCTCGAGGGTCAACTACGACTGAAGTCTGCTCGGGTTCTCATTGTAGGTGCTGGCGGCCTTGGTTGCCCAGCAGCAGCCTATCTCGCTGGCGCGGGCGTTGGTACTCTAGGCCTAATCGACGGCGACACAGTCGAAGCCTCAAATCTGCATCGACAGATCGCTCATTCCACTTCCCGCGTCGGCCAGACAAAAGTCTCCAGCGCTATAGCCTTTCTGCGCGACCTGAATCCGCACGTGAAGTATGTCGCGCACGACACGCACCTCGTCCCACAAACCGCATTGTCCGTCATGCAGCACTATGACCTGGTGCTGGACTGTACCGATCATCCGACATCTCGTTATCTGATATCCGACGCTTGTGTCCTGGCTAGGAAGCCACTGGTCTCCGCATCAGCCTTGCGAACAGAAGGCCAGCTGATTGTCCTCAACTATCCCCCACGGCCTCCAGGAGACACAGCAGGCGGACCGTGCTACAGATGCGTATTCCCCGTCCCCCCGCCGCCAGAAAGTCTCACCTCATGCAGTGAAGGCGGCATTCTAGGCCCCGTAGTCGGCACAATGGGCGTCCTGCAGGCCCTGGAGGCTATAAAACTCCTGACCTCCCCAACCCCATCTGAGTCTCCGCAACCAACCCTTCTTCTCTTCGCACCATACTCAGCTTCCTCTTTCCGTACGATTCGCATGCGTCCTCGTCGTCCAGCTTGTGTGGCGTGTGGCTCTGCGCCCTCCATTACACCGAACTCACTCACCTCGGGAGCAACGGACTATGTCGCCTTCTGTGGAACGACCACTATGCCCCGTCTCCCAGATGCTCAACGCATCGCTGCTACTCAGCTCGCCTCTGTGCTGGACGTTGACTCGCAAGTCGCGGTATTGGACGTACGTCCGGCCGTTGAACATGCCATCTGCAGTCTAGATGGATCGATCAATGTGCCCTTTACAGAACTTGGGAGCGTGCTGAAGCGTGCGACTGGAGACGTCAGCCAATCAGACCAACCACAGCAGCAGCGACCGCCATGGCTTGACGCTCAGGACCTGGTCGTCGTCTGCCGATTGGGCAATGATTCTCAACTTGCAGTCAAAGCTATATCAGACGCCGGGCTGACCCACGGGAGAGTAGTAGACATGCGAGACGGCTTCCGCGGATGGAGGGAGTTGGTAGACCCAAGCTGGCCGGACTATTGATATGTGGTCTATTTACTCACAATGTTTACCTACTACACTACTACCAGACACTACGCCGACGCCTCCGCCTCCGCTTGGCGAGACGCAATACTCCCTCCCCGCCATGCATGGCGTGGATCCTTCTCCTTGCCCCCAGGCCTAGCCTCATCACCAGCCTTGCCCCAACCGCCGCCACCAGGTGTACATACGACAATCCTCTCGCCTGCCTGCATGCTAGCAGTGTTCTTACCACCGAGATTAACCCATCTGTACTCCCAATCCTTGCCCTCCCCGTCCCGGCCAGACTTCTTCGCCACCGCACCATCACTGTCCTTCGCGATGGGTACCTTGCGCACCCAGTAATTAATGCCACACTGCGCGTCCTCCCCACCTTCCAAGCCGTAAGGATGATACACCCTCCTCTCACTTAGAATGCTCGCCTGGACCGGAATACGGAACTCGACATCCCTCACCACGCCATTACCACCACTATGCTGGCCCTTCCCACCACTGCCCTCTCTCAGACTAAATTCCCGCAAGATGACCGGGTACCGGCGCTCGAACACCTCCGCGTCCGTGATCCGAGTGTTCGTCATATGCGTATGCACCCCACTCGTACCATGCCAATCTGGTCCCGCCCCCGACCCACCCGCGATTGTCTCATAATACCCGAACCCCTTGACCTCATCCTGGCCGGAGACATTCCCCCCGAATCCAAACGTCAAATTATTGCAGTCGCCCTGTGATGCAGCGCAAGCCTGGAACGCCTTGAGCACAACGTCCGTCACGCGCTGCGACGTGAGCACATTCCCACCCACCACCGCGGCAGTAGCAGACGGCGACAAGAACGAGCGCTTGGGAATCTTGACTTTGATAGGCGTCAGACAGCCCTGGTTTAGCGGGATGTCCTCCTTAATCAGGCAGCGCAGGCAGTAGATGATAGCACTGTACGTGACAGCCTCAGGCGCGTTGATATTGGCATACACCTCCGGGCCGGTACCCGTGAAGTCGAACTCGGCCTCGCCCTTGTCCGCGTCGATGGAGACTTTCAGCTTGATCGGGGAGCCGTCGTCCATGTAGTCTACCGCTGAAAGGTCTTGGCCTTTAAAGCGGTCCGAAACTTGCTTGAGTAGGTTGCGGACGGAGGACTCGGCGTTGTTTTGGATGCCGTGCATGTAGAACTGTACGACGGGCTCGGTGTAATCGGATATCAGGGTCGTGATGAGGTTGATGCCTTTCTGGTTGGCGGCGATTTGGGCTTTCAGGTCGTTCAGGTTGTCGGCTAGGCAGCGGGTCCCTGAGCAGCCTTCGTATTGGGCGGGCTCGTGGAGGAGAAGTTCTATTATTCGCTCTTCGTTGAATTTGCCTTCGGAAACAAGCTTCTCGGTCTTGATCGATGCGCCTTCCTGGAAGAGTTCGCGGGAGTGGGGAGGCATACTGCCAGGCAGGATGCCGCCGATATCAGCGTGGTGAGCTCGAGAAGCGACGTAGAAGACGATATTATCACCACTGAAGGCGGGAGTGATGACTGTTATATCTGGCAAATGGGTGCCACCGTACATGGGATGATTCGACACGAGAACGTCTCCTTTCTTCAGTTTGCCCTTCCAGATCTCTGCTTGCTTCTGTACGCATGTTGACATGCTGCCAAGATGGACGGGCAAATGTGGTGCTGGAAAAGCGAGTCAGTAGACAGTCGATCTGTATGTACCTGAGCACTCACCATTGGCAACAAGACCTCCGTCGGCATCGAACAAAGCACAGGAGTAGTCAAGTCGCTCTTTAACATTTGTGCTAACAGAGGTCTTCTGAAGAGCTCGGCCCATCTGCTCGGCAATGGCCATGAATCTGTGGCCGAAGATGCTTAGCAATATGGGATCCACCTTCTCTGTATTGATTTTGTTGGCGTCACTGTCACCCTCATCTCCAAGATCGATGACAACGTGAGTGTTAATTATAGACGCCGAAGCATCTGGAGTAACGACAATTGTCTGTGTGCCGTCGGCGATGATTGCGGGTCCCTTAACCTTGTCGCCCACGTCCAGATCCTCAAGCTTGTAGACGGCTGTATCCTTACGGCCACCTTCAAAATATACAGAAGCCCTTGTGTAAGCTTTGTCCTCGCCCGTGACGTTCTTCATTTTGATCTCCTTGAGCTGTGTGTCGACGGTCTTCTCTTTGATCTCCAATGATTTCCCAATGCCTCTGGCTCTCACATCGTCAATGATAATGTCACGGTCTGGGAGGGTGAAGCCAAATTCCTGCTCGTGCTGCTTGACGAATGCTTCTCCGAATGCCCAATCATCACCCTTATATTCCTTCTCTGCTTCTTCCTTGCTCGGCTTGATGATCATCAGGGCAGATTCTGTTCCCCGGTATCTCATATTAAGGTACTCCTCGAACTCAATCTTGTCGTCCGAGAAGCCTTGGTCTTTTAGCCGAGCTGTCGATCGCTTCTTTAGTTCGTCCATCTTTGATTTCAGGTCGGAAATCACATCCTTGCTCCAGGTCTTAGACTCTGGCTCTTGCCGCTCATCTACAACGTCTGCTAAAGCCATGCCGTACGCCGACAGCACTGACGAGTAGCGATGGATGAGAATCTGCTTGATACCAAGCGCCTCGGCAATGGCTACCGCATGCTGTCCTCCTGCGCCACCAAATGTGGCCAGCCGGTGTTTCGATGTTTCATGTCCTCTTGCCTCCGTGAGCGAGCGGATCGGTCTCGTCATCGTCTCATTTGCGATCTTGATGAATCCGTATGCCACCTCATCCATTGACATGTGCTTCTCAGACTGCCCAGTTGACTTGCCGGATGCGACTTCGTCATTGATCTTCTTGGTCAAATCCTCAAAAAGCTTCTTGCTCGCTTCCACATCCAGGCCTTCATCTTCGTTCTTTCCAAAGATCTTGGGGAAGAAATCAGGTAAGAGCCTTCCGAGAACAAGATTTGCGTCGGTAATAGTGAGGGGTCCGTCCTTGCGATAGCAGGCTGGTCCTGGATGGGCGCTGGCAGACTCTGGGCCGACAACGAAAAGGCCATTCCGGAAGAAGAGGCGTGAACCGCCACCAGCTGCTACCGTGTTAATGTCAAGCTGGGGCGACTGAATCGTAACACCTGCAGTGGTGGTCTCGAAAACATGTTCGTATCTGCCCTCACCGTACCGGCTGACATCTGTGGAAGTGCCTCCCATGTCGAATCCAATGACTGGAGTTTTGGTTGCGGGATCGTAAGACGTGAGAGCATAGCCTACAACACCACCAGCGGGCCCGGACAAGATAGCTTTGAGGCCAGAGAATACATCGACGTCCACCAAACCGCCATCAGACTGCATGAACTCGCACCTAGCACCTTTCGAGCCCTCCTCTTTCTTAACGCTCTCTGTGCCTAGCCCACCTTCAAAGCCCTGCTGGAAGCCATCGATATATTTCCGAATAGCTGGGGTGAGATACGCATCAGCGCATGCACTCGTAGCTCTGGGGACAAGCTTGATCATAGGCATGAGCTCATGGCTCAGACTGACGTGGGTAAATCCTATGTCCTTCGCTATCTTACCAACCAGTTTTTCATGGTCGGGGAAAGTATAGCCGTGTAATAGGCAGACTGCTATGCTCTTCAAGCCATCGTCAAATACCTTTTGTAATTGTTCCCGGATCTTAGACTCCTCGGCTCTTTGCAGTATCCTTACAGCTTCTCCACTCAATCCTCGCACCAGCTCGTCGCCGTCGCCCGCCTCTTCGAGAGGCCTGGATTTAGTCCGGTTCCGCTCGGGGTCCTCGGCGTAGTCTTCGAGGGTGACTCGCTCCTCGATTTCGACGACAGTCTTGTAAAGAACGTCAGGCCGCTTGATGTCGAGGTCGAAAATCTTAGGTCTGCTCTGATTGCCAATTTCCAGACAGTCGCGGAAACCCTTTGTGACTACCAATGCTATGTCTTCTCCTTTTCTCTCGAGCAATGCGTTCGTAGCGACTGTAGTGCCCATGCGGATTGACTCGATGGACGAAGTGTCGAGAGCTTCGCCGCGAGGAATGTCTCTCCCTGTGAAGTGGGATAGTAGGCGGCGGATCCCCTCGAGTGGAGCATCTTTGTAATTCTGCGGGTCGTCGGATAGGAGTTTGATAACAACATCGTCCTTCATGAGGCCAGAGCCGGGATTGCCGACGCAGTCGGTAAAGGTCCCACCGCGATCGATAGCGATGCGGATGCCTCCGTTGCCGTCATTCTTGGGAGGCATTGTGACAAGGTATACGGACTTATTGGGGCAATGTCAAGACGGCGGTGTATCCGGCTTGTGCAGGATTGACTTGTAACATGAAGGCGCTTTGTCATCGTTGATCAACGCCCCATTTGTTCAATAAAAAAGTGCCCCGCACTGACGGTGATGGCATGGTGGGGTAAGGATGATGTTGCAGTACTTGGTAGAGCACAGTGATTCTTCTCCAGTGGTCAACCATTGCCAAATTTTGGCGTGCTGCTCGCTGGCGAGCACGATCCTGATCCATAATGTGAGAGATGTCTCTTTTTCCCGACAATGCTCACACCTCCTTCATGTCGAGACGGGGTCAAGCGTGGTCGGCAATTGCGGAGCTGCAAGATAAAGGAACTCGGAGTGTTGGCGCCAAACACCGACTAAAATCGTTCAATCAGAGATCGCCCTCCACCTCATTACATGTGGCCAACGTCTCTTTTTGCGAACGAAGATGAGGGTTGTGTTTCACTAGTCAATTAAGCTGAAATAATTCTACTACTTTTGCAATTTTCATCTTCTTGTGCATGTGTTGATCCCGACAAAGGGAAGCGATGACTAAGCAGAGATCAAATTTAGAACTGACCGCTTTAACAGCGCGAAAAAGTAGAAATCACGGCAGGGCGAGGATTGTTCGTATGGGAAAGTGATGGCCGAGTCTAGAACCGTAAGTCACTGCATAGACATTGGTAGGTCAAGCTTACATGTCAATAGGAACTTCAGGCATTGCTCGCCAAACTCGACAATATCCGCAATTGGCTGGATCAATTACCATACAGCATTCAATTGTATCTGGAGCAAGCTGATTCTTTTCAACGCCTTGGCTATCCTGATCTCGCGGCTGGTGCTGCTTATAAAGCTCTATTACTGAACGATGCAATCAATGACGACAGCGACGAATACTATCAGAATGCCATTTCTGGATTCGCCTCTTCTTGCATTCAGCTCCCTGTGGAACTCAGATCAGCTTGGCCTCCTTGGCCAGCCGAGGACCCCGTCAGATTGAAGTCTCTTAAGCTGAACGATGAAGCTGAGGATGCTGAGGAACTGGACTTCGACCACGATGCAGAGAAGGCGGCGGTGGAATGGATCAATGGCTCGCTTTTGCCCGTCATGTAAGCTGCATGTAAAGTGTTGCAAAGTTCACTCAAATCGCTGACAACATATCAGCAACCTCACATTAGCCAGAAATCTCTATGCGTGTCAGTGTTTTCGGAGTGCCTATAAGCATTGTCAGATCGGTCTTCGATCTTCACCCAAAAACAACGCTCTTATAACGATCAGAGATAGCATCCTTGGAGCTGTCGGTGCGCATTTCGAATCAATTGGTGAACCTTCGGACGATCTACGTGAAATTCTGGACGACTGGCCGAACTCTGGACTGGTACGGAGAGAGTGTTATCCATGGAACGATATCGAGCCCAATCGCTTTTCGTCAGAGAGTCTCGACTTCCTCAACGCCGAAATGTCCATGTGTGCGCCCAAGCTTGAGGTAAAAGCCGTTGACCTCCCGGCATTAGGTGGCGAAGTAAGCGAGGGGAGCTCGATGATCAAACAGCTCGGCGTATTTGCCAAAGAGGATATTCAGCCAGGTGAATCGGTACTGAAGGAAACGTCACTCTTGACTGCCAACAATCGGCTGCAGGATGCTCTATGCGATGCTTGCAGCATAGACATCGAGGATCGCAGCTTGACGAACGGAGATGCTGCGATATGCACGGACTGCTCAGTCGTGTTTTGCAGCCAAGAATGTCTCGATACCGCCAATGAATTATACCACCCTGCTGTCTGCGACCGAGATGTTGACTCAATAGCCAAGGATGTGCCGCCGGCACAAGCAGCAGACAGCTTATATCTGTTGCTATTACTTCGCAGTCTCGCCTTGGCTGAGACTCAGGAAGTACATCCGCTGGAAATCAAGGAGGTCAAATACATCTGGGGCGACTATCACACCTTGGACATTGCTCGCACATGGCGACCCCCTACAGCTGCGGACGATTTCTTCGCCAAGTTACCCTGCACATTGCTTTTCAACTTCGAGTCTAATGTCGTGCTTCCCTTTCACATGCTCACCAAGATGGATGTCAACATTTTCACCGATCACAGACGATACGATGTCTGGATATTCAACACTTTGTTTGCTAAATTCCGGGGGACCGCCTCTGCGCGTTTGAGTGGAGCAACGCATACGTCTTCAGGTCTGAAGCTCGGTCGACGCCGTGGGCCAGAAGTCAGCGCAGTACACCCATGCTGGTGTCTTGCGAACCATAGCTGCGATCCGAACGTACGTTGGGAGTGGGGTGGTAAAGTGGAGTTTACAGTACGTGAGCGCAGGGCCTCTTGGATTAGACTGGACTCCAATGAAGCCCGTTCCCCAGTGGTGGCTGGCATAAGAAAAGGCGAAGAAGTACTCAGCCACTACTGCGATGTTGGGCTTGACGTACAGTCGCGGAGGGAATGGGCACGTGGTGCGCTAGGCGGGGACTGCAGGTGCGAACGTTGCGCTTGGGAAGCGCACGAGTAAGGAGAGAGACGCATTGGTCATTGTTCCAGTTCAGAGGGAACGAGAAAGTCGGTGAGATACCCAGATGTGACGAAAGGCGACTATATGAATAAAAACACCTACTATTGGAGATATCGGGTAAGTCTCTGGAAAAAGCTGGGGATTTACTAAGGGTTCGCATGAGGTCTCAAAGTGTACAAAACAAGATGAAGCATTTCCCCACCTTCACACAAGATGTCATGGCTTGATCAGTCTTCAGAGCACGGGGTTCTTGCCGCAGATGCATGGCCATTAGGGCGCGCTTGATCACCCGGTTTTGGTCGTATCTGAAGATGCAGTCGTCGCTCCTCTACTGCTTGATGTGGTTTGGCGTCATCGTGAGTTGCAGTCGGATGCGTGTCCATGTGAAGGGCAAAGTCAGCCATTTCAGCAGCCATGCGAGTAGCATCAGACTGGTTGAGCCAGCTCCAGACTTCATCGCATAAGGTGCCATCTGCATCAAAGACACTTCCTTCCATGAAATCCTTAAGGCCAACGGGGAAATGGGTTTTCAGGAAGGTGTCAAAATCAATGATCATCGCAGGTGAGTTGCCACCGGACAATCTTTCGACGTCGCCGGGTTTGAAGGAAAATTCGTGCAGCAGCCTATCGTGCTCGGAGTCGTTCAGTAGAATCGATCGAAGATCGTCAAGCCTGCGGTTCCAGTCCTGTGCAAATTCTTCTGTCAGCACATAGCTTTCTTCGACCCCGTTTGGGGTGAGGAAAATGTAGGTCTCAGGGCTCATGATACTTCTCGGTAGAATGCAATAAGAGTCGGCTAGGAAAATTGTATGTCAAGTTGTGTTAAGGACGAAGAAAGATTGAACCTTATACATAGAGATATACACCTAGTGTTGCGACAAAGAAATCGCCTTCCACGCACTATGTGACAGACAAAAGATGGCAACAATGAGACAGTTGTGCAACGCCAAATAACAAAGCGTGGTAGTCTTGCATCTCCCAGGTCCGTTGATCAGGCGAAAGACACAAGAAAATCGTCAAGTACCCGATCATACCTGTGTACAAGTCGATTGACGCCTGGCTGAATTGCGACTTACGATATGTGATCTTGACAGCAAGGCGTGGCAACAGGGTGTGGCAACGGGGCGTGGCAAAAGGGCGTGGCCATAGGGCGTGGACACGAACAGAACGGAGGTCAAGATGGACAAAGATGATGTCGTGATGCGGGGCATGCGCGGGGCTCCGAACCCAATTCCGCCCTGCTTACAAACGATCCCCAATAGTTACCACGAGCTCAATACCTCGCTTCTCTGAGATCGAATTCAACAATTTGCTCCGCGAATTCTTTCAGGCCATATCCATGCTGCCACGCCTGAGACTCCTTACCTCGCAGATAAAATTGCAGTCGCCATTCCTCAGTGCACCGACTTTTGGAGCTTCGTCCGCACCCAAATCGTACTTGTCAATCCGCACGATGGCGTCTCTACCATCCACGATGAAAGGCGTCGTTATCAACAAGACGGGCGGAACTGAAGTGTTGGAGTACAAGAAAGATTTGCAGGTGCCAAAGCCGAAAGAAAACCAAGTGCTCGTCCGAAACTCTTTCGTTGGCATCAACTATATCGATACCTACTTCCGCACAGGTCTCTACCCTGCACCAAATTTCCCCTACATGTTGGGACGGGATGCAGAGGGCGTTGTTGTTTCCATCCCGAGCGGCACTAATGCGCACGGCTTGAAGGAAGGCGACAGGGTAGTATATCTGTCCGAAGGTACCTATGCGGAATACACTGCTGCGCCAGCCGCCAAAGTAGTCAAGATCCCAGAAGGTATCCCGGAAAAGGTTGCTAGTGCAGCGCTCCTACAAGGCCTGACAGCTTTGACGCTAATCAAAGAGACATACAACGTACAGAAGGGGGACTGGGTCCTGGTGCACGCTGCAGCTGGTGGCGTGGGGCTCTTGCTCTGCCAGCTGTTGCGTGCAGTCGGGGCTAAGACTATCGCGACTGCCAGTACTGAAGAGAAGAGAAAGCTAGCCAAAGAAAACGGCGCCGAGGTGACTATTGGCTACGACGAAGAGGAGGTCAAGCAGACCGTCAAGCAATACACCAATGGAGAGGGAGTCAAGGCTGTATTTGATGGCGTGGGTAAAGCCACCTTCGACCTGGACCTGGATGTGTTAGCAAGGAAGGGCACGCTCGCCAGCTTCGGCAACGCTAGCGGAGCAGTGCCTCCGTTGACGATCGCGTAAGTTCTACCAGGCATGCTGGTTGCTTCCAACGAATCTGTACTAACAAACCGTAGACGCCTGAGTGCCAAAAATCTCAAAGTGGCCAGACCAACGCTGTTTAATTATATCACGACTGAGGAGGAATTTGAGACATACACGAAACAGCTGTGGGACTTCATCCTCAAGGGGGAATTGAACATCAAGATTCATGAGGTATATCCGCTCACTGAAGTGGCGAAGGCGCACACGGATATTGAAGGACGGAAAACGACAGGAAAGTTGTTGCTGGACCCCACCAAGTAGACCGCGGTCTCATCGGGAGCGAAGAAGCGACTGCGCCTCACTTGCGTTTCGCGATCGGGATGAGGGACAGCTTTTCGTGTTCGTGTTACGAAGCAGATGGCGATGGTTCTATAGCAACAACAAAACGCTGTCACTCTCAACGTTCACAACGGCGAGCCGCTGGAGACTGACATTTTGCGGTCCTTCGAAAATGGATTCACAGCGAGTCATGAAGATGTTCCTGTCAAGTCTTGTCAAATTTATTGTAGTGCTACCATGCCATTCGACCTTAAAACCTGAAACTTAGTAGATTTCGCCGTCGGGCTAAAGACGACGCAATCTCCGGATAAGGCGGGGGCGGGGTGTGATTCGAGGTTTAAACAAAAGTCGAGGGCCTTGTCGAGTCTGGTGCCGCCGCAGCCGCCAACGGCGGGCGATAGGGTGCTCGGCAGCCGTATCAGCATCCGATACCAGGTTCCCCGGCACGACCGTGTCACTATTGCTCACAACCTTAACCTTTTCCCTCGTGAAACTCTCCTGCGCTGTTTCGGAATATATCTTGCCTGGTCCTCCTTTGTTCTCCTCGTCGGCGCTCCCTCTGCTTCCGCTCCACTCTCTCCAATTCTGAACCACATTCGCTTCCAGCATACACATAATAATCATCAAAGCTGTACTTTCCGACCGCAGAAATTGAACAAGCATATACATTTGAGCATACAAAATGCGAGGACTTGTGAGTGGCCCATCCCCTGCAGCAGATCGGCAGGATCGGCGCAGTTACTGACTTCTCCGCAGACGCAGGCGGCTCTTGTGCTCACCGCAGTCTCGCCGGCATTCGCGAGTCTGCCTCCTATAGTGAAGAAGGGTTCCACTCTGGTCGACTCAAGCACGAACCAGCGATTTGCCATCATAGGCGTCGACTACCAGCCTGGTGGATCGTCTGGTGCTGGCACCGGCAATGGCGATCCGCTGAGCGACGGTGTGGCGTGCTTGCGCGATGCCGTACTAATGCAGAAGCTGGGAGTCAACACTATTCGCATTTACAATATTGACCCTACCCTCAACCACGACCTCTGCATGTCTATCTTCGACGCCGCTGGAATCTATGTCATCCTCGATGTGAACTCGCCGCTGTCCGGACAGTATCTCGATCGCTCCAACCCGGCCGGGACCTACAACTCAGGGTACATGTCGCATGTCTTCAATGTTATCGAAGCTTTCAAGGGCTACACCAACATATTGGGCTTCTTCGCCGGCAACGAGATCATCAATGATGTCCCGACTGCTGGGCCCAATCCTCCCTACATCCGTGCGATCCAACGAGACATGAAGAATTACATTGCAAAACATGCCAAACGCAGTATTCCAGTCGGCTATTCCGCTGCTGACGTTGACACCATCCTTCAGGACAACTGGGAGTACCTTCAGTGCGATAATGGCGACTCAAGCAGCTCCGACTTCTTCGGTCTCAACTCGTACTCCTGGTGCGGCGGTGACGCAACCTACGAAAGCGCCGGCTACAACAAGCTCGTCGCCATGTTCGCCCCGACTACCATCCCCATCTTCTTCTCCGAGTACGGCTGCAACCTCGTCGCGCCCCGCGTCTTCGACGAAGTCCAAGCCCTCTACGGCCCCAACATGACCCTCCTCTCCGGCGGCCTGGTCTACGAATGGTCGCAAGAAGGCAACGACTACGGCCTGGTCACAATCAACAGCAACGCCTCGCTCAACCTCGGCGGGGACTACATGAACCTCCTGGCACAGTACAACAAGATCGACGTCGGCCTAATTCAAGCCGCCAACAACTCGGCCGAGTCCGCCACCGCGCCCAAGTGCGCCAGCAAGCTGATCTCCAACTCGGGCTTCAACAACAGCTTCAGCATCCCTTCGCCACCCGCAGGCGTCCAGGCACTGATCAACAACGGCGTCACTGGTGCGCCGACCGGTGCTTTCGCCTCCGTCACTGCCACGACTGTCACACAAGGCGTGTTCAACACGAACGGCGTCGCGCTTAAGAACCTCGTGCTTAAAATGTCGAGCAATGCCAATACGCCCTCCAACGCTACCATCTCCGGTGCTTCATCTGGGACTAGCGCCAGCAGCACTTCTTCACCCACCGCCAGCAAGGCTGCCGCGCCCTCCTCGCACGTGGTCGCAGCCGGCGGTCTCATTGCGGGTTTCATTGGTGTCCTCGCAGCCATTCTTTAAACCCAGCGACGTCTTATGTTTTTGCCTTTTTTTCACTCACCCAGTCACGACATGCACAACTAGCGATAGACCCATTTTTGTAGATCTGGGCGGCGATGTCTATACGAAGCGAAGCGAAGCGTTTACATGTTGAACAGTCGGCCTTTTACACTATTTTCGGCCAGAAAGATACATAGGAGTATACCCGCCGTTGATGATCACGGCTTGCGCCAGGACAAGCGCTCTTTTGAAGGAACATAGTAATGACCACGGACAGTGGATAGATTACCAAGAAAAGAATGCATTTTGTTTATCAAATTATTTATCAAGAACATCCGCCATGTGCTAGTGTTACAGGCTCGATTAAGTCTTGTCCGAGTCCACCGGCGGTGCTTGTGTATATGTAACACGGAAATTAGAGATTGATAGTTTAACAAGAGTTTGGATGAAAGATTGCGATGAAGCTGGTTTCGGACCAACTATCATTAAAGCTCCATATCTGAACTGTTATCCGAGATTAAGTGCTATAGAGCTGCAGCACCCCTCCCTTTCCACAGTACGAGTACTTGTCCCCGGCGCAAGTCATGAGCTGTGGGCCTTGGGGACACACAGTCAGTGCAGCTCCCGTCTTAGTCTGAACGCTGTTGTCGCAGTAGCACTCGCGGCCATACTCAATCCTACACAAAAGTTAGCAAAGTTTTTCTCAATGAGGGGTGGAAGTGGGAGGCGAGGTACTTACCCCATAAACTTATATGACTTGCTCTTGCAAAACGCCGCGCAGTACTCCACCGTCATAGTATCGGTAGCAGTATTCGTGCCCTGCAATGCCTTTCCGCCGGAGCCTTCGTTAACGCAGCCGCGCGAGGTATAGATACCTGCCGTGTTGGGGAGGACGATGGGCTTGTAGGCCGTGTTCTTGTATACGCTAAGGAGATTGTTGCCACCACAGACTTCGCTGAAATCACCCGCGCAGCGCTTGGTGCAGCTGCTGGTGATGGCGTTCTTTTTGGTGTCGAGAATGACTGAGCCCGAAGCCAAGCCGTTGCCGCAGAAGCATTGGCTAGCGTACTCAAGGCCGTAGTACTGGTAAGCGCTGCAAGCCGATGCGCAGGCCTCGACGGACATGCTGTTGGACGATGTGCTAGTGCCATTCAATGCACGCCCAGTCTTGCCCTCGGTAGCACACCCGACATAGTTTGAGGGGAATGTCTTGAGAGGAGTCAGAAGTTGAATGACCGAATTGGCAGTGTTATTGGTAGGCTTGAAGTTGGGGTCTGTGTTGTTGAAGACCATGATATGGTTTGGTCCACCACAAATCTCGCCCGGCTTTCCTGGACAGGTCATGGTGCAGCCGAATGTCAAGTTGAGCCCCGCCTTGAACTGGGCCGAGGGATTTACAGCCAAATCACAGTAGCATTGGGTGCCATACTCGACACCAGAGAAACGATAACCTTGATTATTGCAATAGGTCTGGCAGTACTCGATGGTCATGTTAGCAAGGTAAGTGTTAGCGGCGTTGAGAGTCCGCAAAGGTGACTGATAGGAGTCATTACCACAGCCGAGATACTTGTTGCCAGGGTTGCCGAAGGAGGCACCAATTGCCGGGTTCATGGTTGGAACTGGAGTCGAGTCAACAGTGGTCACGACAGAGGGTTTGGGGACGCCGGCTGGGCATTCCATATCCGCAGGGGTAGCAGAGTCGGGCCCAGGAGTAATCTTCACGCATCCGGGAAGCTTGTCAAGCAAGCCGTCCACCTGCTCAAGAATCGGAGACTGTCGCGCAGGACAATTCGATGCCATCTCGTTGACGTCGACGGCATTCAGTGGAGGGCAGGCTTGAATGGAGCCATCGCCGCCCTCCGATAGGCATTGCTCGACAGCTTGTTTCTGAACAGTGGCATCCCATCCGTTGAAGAAGTCGCCATGGAAGCCGTAGCCGGTCGGGTCACCCATGGAGAAGACGAATTGACCACCTGAGGATGTATCAGAAACCTGAGCAATTTGGTAGCCCGTCTCGAGGAAGAGGTGAGGTATCAGGATTGGGTAGCCGGGAGGGCACACTCCATTATCGATACCACTCAGATAGGCGACATGGCTGTTGTCGGTCTTGTAAAGGTTGACCCCATCCCAGCACGACTGGAAATGGATTTGCGCGCGCAGTCCATTAATACAGGTGGAGACATTAACCATGTTGGGGGTCTCGGGTCCAGGACCTGCTGCAAGGCATGCAAAACTAATAGCATCCTGCAGCGGGCGAGAGGGATAGGTAGCGTTGCCCCAGGTGTTGCCGGTTGCGTTGTAGCGCCGGTTTGCCTTGTTGCCAGAGACAATTTTCAGGCCTTTAGGATAGGGGCTGATGATAGTGTTGTTAGATTGCGTGGCCCCACGACCGAGATAGTATGCAACAGCCCCGTTGTGAGGTACTGATTCGAAGGAGCCATTGGGATGCTGATAGTACAGATTCGGGGTCCAATACGCGGACTTATCCGCAGTGATTTCACATGAAGTGCATTGAGAATTTACAAGGCTTTGATATGTGGAGTTGATGCCAATGTCTGAAAAAATGTTAGCGAGTTTATAGCTGTGGTAATGCTGGAAGACTTACTCGATGCACCAACGATGGTGTGGGCATGAGCCGAGATGGCGCCAGGATTGACTATAGGATCGATGCGGCCTGTATTGATCAGGGCACAGCTCATACGCCAGAAGGCGTGAGCGTTACCTGCCAAAAGTGCAATGCTAAGTAGAGAAACCTGCATGGTTGTGAACGCCAAATATGTCACAGGTGATAGAGGTACCGAAGCAAACCAACATTTCAAGGCGGCACCACTAATGGATTTATGGCAAGCTGCCTACCAGTAACCTTTGTCATCGCTATGTCTGATGTAGACTGGTTTCGTACAAAGAATGAGCCTCGTCGACTGGCTCTACAAAGGAATGGACTGAAAATGTTGACGAAAATGGACAAGAGATGTGCCAACAAGTTCAAATACAAAGAAATGTAGCCGAACGGAGGGAAGACAGCGTGCAAGACAAATAATGGCCCAAAAGCTCATGACTTGAAAAGCCGTTACAACTTTGACCTACCAAAAATCAGTCTTTTGGCTCTGCCGTGGAAACCGACTGGACTGGAATGCTGGCAGCTCGAGTTGTTGCCACCGTTTGCGGGAGGCAACATAGAATGAGGAATGCTGAGCGACGCGTACGTCCCGACGGAGTCATGCAAACCATTTCCGCATTCATTACGAGATATTGAGACTCAGGTGTGTAGAAAAAGGGAAGATGTTGGGGGAGTGAAGTTGATTTGAGGAACCCTCCAGAAACCTGCCAAGCTGGCCAAGCTATCAGTGCCTCAGACGCGCAGCACACCCGCCCGGTGTCGGCCCGATCTGCCGTGTCAGAGTCGGTGGGTGAGTCCAAACATTCAAGCCTTCTCCCCATCTGTTAAGGATGAACGACTTCATCTTTGAATCCGGAACACCTTTCATGCGAGATCAACATTTACTGGCCTTTCTCAAGCACAATAGCAAGTCTTATTGTAATGGGTGTGGAGGCAAGCATTCTCACCCGACTCATGCAGACGTAGGCCGTATTGTTGATCACATTGGGACATCTGCCTGTCAAAGGCTGGAAGACAGTCGGATGGGTCCTGGGACGAGCCACAGGGCAATTTCTTACTCAAAAAAGACCAGCCGCTCCGAACTATCATCCAAATGGTGGCTTGAACCGGAAGCAATTCCCAAATACGCCGAAAGCCCTTCAGATGCTGGCAAGATCCGGAGTTGCTGACACCGGAACTTGCCAGCAATGACTCGAGGTACATGGTAAGCCTGATCATCACGGTCGGTAAATCATTTCATGACACTTGTGTCCCTCTCTGCCAAATGATGGTCCAAGAGTCGTTGATACCAATTCGCGCTCGCCTCAGGATGCGTGCATGCAAGGAAGCTGTGGTACACTTATATAAACCCTGCCCAGTACTTCAGAAGGCACCAGGACAGCTCATCTCGTGTTTGTTGGTCACCTTTAGCTTCGTCCCTACCGCCTCCCTTCTGGGGCTAATTGTCATGATTTCCATATTTCTGCTCTTTGTATTTGCTGCTGCATCTGCCGCGAGCCTCTCTCTCCTAAAAGCTGTCAATCCTACTGACAAGTATCTTGTCACGCTCAAGCCCGAAGCCGATCTCCAGAACAACATCCAGATTGCGCAGAAACTTGAGGCTGATGCTGGGAAGAAGGGAGACGGCAAACACTATGGTGTATCTTTCGAGTATTCCATAGATGACTTCCATGGCTATGTTGGCCACTTTCGTCCTTCGGTCGTACAAAAACTTAAAGGTCTACAGGATGTTGACACTGTGGAGCCAGATCAGGTTTGGAGGAAGGATAGTTACGGTGACATGAATATCGAACGTCGAAAGAAGAAGCTTGGAGGGAAACCTGGGGGCAAGCCTGGGGGAAAACTGGAGGAGGACTAGGGGATTTAGAGGTGCAGAGCGACGCACAATATGGACTCCGGATACTCTCTTCTAACAACCCCCATATACTCCCTGGTAAGTACTACTACGACAAATCCGCCGGCGCCGGAACCTATGGCTACGTGATAGACACGGGCATCTGGCCCGACCACAGCGAATTTGCTGGTGGCCGTGTGACTTTAGGCTACAATGCTATTCCAGGCGCTCCATTTATCGACGACGATGGCCATGGCACCCACGCCGCCGGCATAATGGGAGGTCATATTTATGGCGTTGCAAAGAAAACCGAGCTCATCGCAGTCAAGGTTATACACAAGGACACAACAACTTCAGCTTTATGGCGTGAAGGCTTCAAGTGGGCTGTGAAAGACATTGTAGCTAAGAAGCCTCAAGCCAAGGAGGTGATCAACATCTCTATTGGTGGCGGTTACAGCAAGACCGTCAACAAAGCCGTCAATGCCGCTTACGGTCGTGGTATCTGCAGGAAATTTTAACGAGGACGTTGCAGGGCGATCTCCTGCCTCAGCTTCTGGTGTTATCGCCGTCGCGGCGATAGACAGCACTCGTAAACGTTGGTCCTACTCCAAGTATGGTCCCAAAGTGGCTCTGTTTGCGCCGGGCGTCGATCTCATATCCAGCCATATTGGGAAACCTGACGCTACTGCCATGCACTCGGGGACGTCTGGATCAGCGCCGTTTGTCTCTGGTCTGGTGCTGTACCTCAAGGGAATGTATAACTTGCCAAATGCAAAGGTTACGAAGGCTAAGCTCCTAGCCTTGGCTGCTAAAGGGCAGGTAAAGGGACTACTTAAAAACTCGACTGACTTGATTGCATACAATGGAAGCGGCATGTAGGCATGAAAAGAAATCATAGCGGGGACCACGCTATCATGATGCGTACTCCACAGTATATGGTACAGAACCCAGTTTCTCAACCAAAATTTTCTCTGTTAGTCTCCATAGATTCTCCTGAAGCTCATGGTCACGGGCCTCGCTTGAGGGCGTGTTGATCTTGCGATCGGGTACAATCTGTTAGCCACATCAGCGTACTTGTTGTGCTCGGCAAGCGAGTATGGAATTACATATTGGCCTTGCACGCGATCCTTCTGTACATCCTCGCTTGCCGCTGCAAAGAGCGCAGGTCTGCAGCCCTCATCGACTGGGTCCTTTACGATCAGAAGTCAGCCGATCCGACCAAGCAAACATGGTGGTTATGCTTACCTTCAGAAGTGGTCTAACAGCAGCCACTCCAATCTTACCAAGCGTTCCATAAGCTTCGACCGCCTGTTTCTGTTGATCTGTCCGTACCCCACCTGGGTGCGATGCGTTCATCCACGGCCCAACTTCAGGACTCTGGTCGAAGCCGAGAAGTCCCTTTTCCTTGCGTTCAGCAAGTGCACGAATGTACAAGACCTGAGCAAGCTTTGTACGAGCATAGAGTTTCATAGGTCCAATATCCTGATTCAGCTCATCAATCGACTCAAATTTGACGCTGCTGATTCCTCGATGTAAATCCGAGGATTGCAGAACTAGACGTGAGTGTGGCGTCTTCTGTAATAACGGGAGCAAGATTTGTGTCAGGTGGAATTGCGCAATGTGATTGACCTGCATATGGCTGTCGATGCCATCCTTAGATAGATGGTATGGTCCCACGCCTAGGCCAGCGTTGCAGATGAGCCCATCAAGCCTGTCCAGCTTGGACGCGAGTTCCTTAGCTGCTTGATCGGTCTGCTTGAGGTCCTCTAGCTCGATCTGGACAGAGTGGATTTTTGAAGTATCGCCGAACTTCTTGAGACCTTCTTCAGCTTCTTGGATGTGCTCTTCTTTCTTTCCCAGAAGATAGAGCGCGGCCGGGTTGTGCTGAAGGAGGTGTGCACAGATACCAAAGCCGATACCAGCGCTCCCTCCAGTCACGACATATACCTAGACATACGTTGATCGACTAAAACGGACTAAGGTTCGTGGATTATGCTCACCTTGCCGGAAAGGTCTGGGATGTCCTTATTAGGATCGAACTTGTTGTCACTTCCAAACATGAGTACGTCAAATCGAGATTTAGAACTGTCTGAAAAGAAGGAAGGACTCTCGAGACCATTGGAAGAAATATAGAAACTGCCTCTGTTGATAGATACTTCGTTTAACTACCTATAATAGGATCAAGGTGACGTCAAGACAGATCATAGAATGGATCTGACGACCGATTTGACAATAGCTGACTTCCAGACGGGCAAGGACAAGTCATATTATCCAGCAGTTGTTGATCGAAGCTATATCATCTAAAACTATAACGCAACCTGGTAATACGGATAATAATGCATTGAATTTCCATCATCTGAGAGGCCCTATAAGCCCGCCACCGGGCCGCAGTTTATCTAGAAGCGACAGCCCGGATATCCCCCACCCCCACCTTCTGCCCCGCCATTTTGGGGAGAAACCTGGGGAACCTTAGGAATGGACACTTGGGGAGCGGCCAAGGTCGGGACTTTGCTGATGCGAAGCCGGCAGTCAATGAGGCCGTAGCACGACAGTATAAACTATACCCCTTAGTCTCAACCTCGTAAGTCATGATCGTTGTTGTCCGAGCGTTCTCTGTCTTTCTCAAAGAGGACGTATAATCACGGCTTCATTGAAATAAAGAGGGTCATCCGCACTGCCAGCTTCATCACAATACTGGTCATAATCAGTCGCCACCGAAGAGGAAGGGTCGATTAGGACGCGCAATCACAGCCTCAAAATGCCGGGAGTCAATCCGCCCGAGTCCAAGATCGATGTGTACGTTGTTGTTCCGCACGTCTGATTAGCACATACTGACTGCCAACATCAGGCTCATCATCGGTGCTGGGCCAGCAGGGTGAGTAGACTATCTCCTTTGGCACCTTTTCCGAAAGTAATTCTGACATTTCCCTCTCAGCATGATGTGCGCAACCTGGATGGCTCACTGCGGCATCGCCACTCGCATCATCGACAAGCGCGGCACCAAGATCTTCAACGGCCAAGCAGACGGCCTCCAATGCCGAAGCTTGGAGATCTTCGAGAGTTTTGGCTTCGGCGACCGCGCATGGAAAGAAGCCAACCACCTGCTGGAGTTTAGCAT
The DNA here is from genome assembly GCA_010093895.1 of Myriangium duriaei CBS 260.36. Classification (NCBI taxonomy): domain Eukaryota; kingdom Fungi; phylum Ascomycota; class Dothideomycetes; order Myriangiales; family Myriangiaceae; genus Myriangium; species Myriangium duriaei. The sequence continues at coordinate 2,791,517 of ML996081.1, forward strand.
GTGGAACCCCAGTCCGGACGGAAAGCTACGACGTGACGACCGGATGCCAGATACTCCTCCCGGCATCTCCCGCTACACTGAGAGCGTGCTGCATCAAGGCCGCATCGAGCGATTCTTTCTCGACAACATCGCCAAGTACAGCGTGGCGAATGGCAACCCATTCACAGTCGAGCGAGGCGTGCTACCGATCGACATACATCTCGACGATGCTACGGTCGACGACCCCGACGCCTATCCGATCACTCTTACTCTACGCCATCTCACCGACGACGAAGCTGCGCCCGAACAATCGCAGTCTGGCAGCGGCGTGTCTGACGGGCTCTTCCGCTCCAACCTCGCCCCCGACGACACCGACGATCTCAGCCGGAAGACTTCTGGCCTTGAAGGACGCGAAGAGACACTACGCGCCAAATACGTGATCGGCTGCGACGGCGCGCACTCCTGGACACGCAAGCAGCTCGGCTTCCAGCTCGAAGGCGAACCGACAGATTACATCTGGGGAGTGCTGGACATCATCCCCGTCACGAACTTTCCCGACATCCGCAACCGCACCTCGGTCCACAGTGAGTCGTCTGGCTCGCTGATGGTCATTCCTCGCGAAGCTGGCTTAGTCCGGCTCTACGTGCAGCTGCAGGAAGTCAAGCCCGACGCCTCCGGGCGTGCAGACAGATCCCAGATAACGCCCGCTGTGATCCTCGCCGCGGCACAGCGCGTGCTTGCGCCGTACACACTGACGTACAAGCACTGCCACTGGTGGACCGCCTACCAAATCGGCCAACGTGTGGGGACGGACTTTGCTTCCCGAGAGAGGATATTCATCGCGGGCGACGCGGTGCACACGCATTCCCCCAAGGCTGGGCAGGGGATGAATGTCAGCATGCAGGATACGTACAACCTTGGGTGGAAAGTGGCGCATGCTGTCACCAAAAGGGCGCCGAGAAGTATCCTCAAGACGTATCAGAGCGAGCGCAGGCGTGTGGCGCAGGATCTTATCGCTTTCGACCACAAGTTCAGCAGGTTGTTCAGTGGACGGCCGGCGAAGGACGCGGCGGACGAGGCAGGGGTCAGCATGGAGGAGTTCAAGAAGGTGTTCTTGCAGGGCGCAATGTTTGCATCGGGGTTGAGTGTGAATTATGGGCGGAGCATGCTTGTTGCGAAAGAGGGGAATAGCAAAGACCAGGGTGATGGAACAGATGTCGACGCTGTAGGAGGAAAGGTCGTCTCGAAGCAGCAGCTCGCAACTGGGCTACCGGTGGGTATGCGCTTTCCTAGCTTTCAAGTGCTCAACCAGGCGGGTGCAAGGCCGTGGCCTTTCCAACAGTGGCTGAAGAGCGACGGACGGTACAGAGTCGTTCTTTTCGCGGGGAATGTGAAGCACAGCGCACAACGAGACCGAGTGGACAGATGGTGCGAACATGCGGAGGGAGAAGGGAGTTGGCTCAAGCGATGCACGCCGCCCAGCGCACCGATCGATGCGGTCATCGAGATCCTGACGATTCACTCGGCACCAAGGACCGAGTGTGAGCTTTTGACCGACTTTCCGGACCTGCTTCATCCGCTGCAGCAGGACGATAAGGGCTGGTCGTATGACAAGGTGTTCGTGGATGACATGAGTTATCACGAGGGCCACGGCGAGGCATACAAGAACTACGGCGTGGATCCTGTGCGTGGTTGTGTTGTTGCTGTCCGGCCGGATGGCTACACTGGCTATATTGGTGAGCTAGAAGATGTCGACGGGCTCACGAATTATTTTGCAGGATGTCTGCTGGCGATTTCGAGATAGACAGCCTCGCACAACTACGGTCGTGTCTATCACTTCTTGGATATACGTTGATGACTAAGATAGATGTATATATGTTGTCGCACAAGTAATGTCCGAGCCAGGCAGGGCCCTCCAGTATGTACCTGGTCTGTTTATCGAGCGTGAGTCGCGAAGTAGTGATATAAGCCAACCTGAACTCGAAGTCAAGGCTGTAAGGTGTGATGAAAGCTTGCGCTGACGAATCAGCGGTTTCTTTAAAGGTCATAGAGTGGTGTGTTTTTAGTACACAAGGTCGCCGCCCGCCATCATCTGTATTTTGCGTAGTAAGTCTCCTCGTCCAGTCGCCGCGTAACCAGCTCAACAACCTCAATAGAATACACATCCTCGGGTCGCTTGTTGGCCTTGAGGACCTCCTTTTCATGCTTTAGCGCCTCGTCCTTAGTCATGAGCACCAGCTCATCCAACTTCAAGCGGTCATGTCGCTGGCCAGGCACAGAGAGATCGACGAACTCAGCTGATGGGCTCCGCCAACGCACCAGCGCCATACGACTTCCCAGTCCACTGACGACGCTGCGACCATGAAATACCTCTTCAACCAGATATCCAACATCGTCGACCGAGACAGGTAACCTCAAGCCCTGTGCATCGATGCCCATGCTGCGTGCCAGTCTCTCCTCGAACCCCTGTAGCAGCGCCAACATACCATCATACATCTTTTCCCGTGCCTTACTCGGTAGATAATCATGCGGATACCCTGCCAATTCCAACATGACGTGATTTGCCGCACACAGCCCAAATACAGCGGGCATAGTCCCCAAGACCGGCAAGATCCTCACCCGAAAGTCCGGTAGCACGCCGAGCTCACCCACTTTGCCCTTAGCGAACTCCTCCTCATCAAGCGGAAGCAGCTGCGCCTTTCCCGGACCCGGCTTCTCCTGGCTATACACGCAAGCAATCCCATCCTTGACCCCCTTCAGCCTTAGTCGTCTCCTGGTGGCCCTAGACAGGGGATCCTCATTGCTAGCACTAATGTCTCCAATGAAGACTCTAGTAGGATCACTCTTGCACCCTGCACCCATGCTGGAGATGACCTTGATATCGTTCCGATGACAGTACTCCAGCAGCTCTACCTTAGACTCGATGTTGTCGATCGCGTCAACGACGAAGTCCGGCTTTCCCTCCTCGCCCTCCCACGGCGCCAATAATCGTTCGGCGTCCTTGCCCGCGAACAATTCGTTGCGGGCATCGAACCGCGTCCACGGCGCCACCTGCTCCAACCGCTTCCTCAAGCACGCGACCTTCGGAGCGCCGACGTCGGCGAGCGTGGCAACAGCATGTCTGTTCAGACTCGATAGTGTGACTTGATCAAAGTCGATGATACGCAGTCTGCCAGTTCCAGAACGGGCAAGGGCAGCAACGGCATGCGAGCCCACGCCGCCGCAGCCGACGACGACGACGAATGAGCCGCGGAGCTTGGCGAGTCCTTCATCGGTCAAGAAGACCCGGTTACGCGCGAGCTGCTCTTGGATCAGCTCCTCGTCGTAGAATCCATCACGGGCACGGGCGGCGAGTGCAGCTGCTCGCGCATCCTCGGTGTCCTGCTTTGACGCCGTTGTGGCTGCGGCTTTAGATCCTGAAGATGCGCCGCCGAAGGAATTAATCTGTAGAACAAAAAAACCATCAGCCGGGTGCGTATCTAGTTCTAGAGTAGAGTAAGTACCTTGCCCACGTCGTGCTCGTCGCTCAACTCCGGAATCGAGTCCTTGAGATCGGTCAGTCGGGTCTGGCGGCGGGCTTGTTGCACGCCGAAGATGGCGCTGGCGACCACGGCCCCCGACGCGACCGCCGTCAGGGCCAGCTGGACACGATGCGATTGCAACGAGTCCGATATCCAGCTGGTCATCTCCGGTGGGTCGGATAGTGTCGACGTTGTACCATTTTCGGAGGAATTTATGTCGACTTGCTGGCGCAAAAGTTCGTCGTTGGTGTGGCGTTAGCCTCCGTGTGGCTGGTGTTTGTGGCGTCATTTTCCTGCAGCCGATGCGCAGCCATCAAATATCTCTAATTATGTCAACCCCCAAAGGACCACTTTCGATGAGAAATTGTTTGCTGGACGCAGATGTCTTGGGTGACAAAATAATAAGTGCGCGCATCGTGATTAACATATCTACTTTAATCACGATGCGCAACACAGTGGAACACGGTGACTGCACAAATATCGACGCACTGGACGCAAATGTGCAAATTCATTCGGAGCATATAATAAAGATGCATCCTAATCGTCCACCTGGAAGACGCCTTGCTGATGGTCATGTCCGCTGAAAAGAAATCGTACACGATCGGAACCGTCCACTGGGGGGGTTCCGTGCGCTCGTTCACCCAAGCTCCATGCTTACATCGTCTCCAAGCCCCCAGTCCGCTTCTCTCTGTTTCAACCTCTCCGTAGGCGTCAGCGTATCTTGTCCCTCATCTCTCTTCCGCTCTCTTTCGGATAAAGTCGTGAATCCGCCACTACTACCGCCACGGCTGTGATGGCCACTCCACCCGCCACTTGAATCGAGACTAGTCCCCAAAACAGGAGCGGCTTTGGTACCCCGGTTCCACGGCACATCCGGTCCGGATGAAGAGCTGCCGTGACGAGGGCGACGGCTGGGGCCAGCATCAGACTCGCCTCTGCTGCGGGCGGGTGACACGCCGCGGCTTTTGTCGCGTACATATCCTTCCGATGCCACCGCCGTATCTATGGATTGAGTGTCGTGCTCTCCACGTTGTCGGCCGAACCACGATCGCCTATTGCGCGCGGGTGAGGGTGCGTCAAATCCAGTTGCGGACGCATCATCAGCCGAGCCGTCTGCGGGCGAGACACTCTCCTTTTTCTTGTGTTTAATCTCGCTCACAACTTCCGGCGCCTTCTTTCCCGCAGCTTTAGACTTCGAGCCCTCTTGCGACGCGTCTTTTGACTTCACTTCGAGCGGCGGCGCGCGTTTGAGTGGTTCTCCGTCGCGAGAATTACCAGGAGCAGGGTCTTTGTCTGAGGTAGCAACCAGAGCTTCCGTATCGGCATCGACTAGTTCAGCATCACGTATCCACTTCCGCCGGCGTGTGTACTTTGACCATCCATCCTGACCTCTCGTACCATTCAGCCATTTGTTATCGTAGTACACCCAAGCTTCTTCGTCACGCTTGCTAGCCGAAGTGTTCTTGTCCTTGCCTAATGCTGGCGAGAGAGGAGGGATATCTACCTTCCACGAACTGCCTTCAGCCCAGCGCCATTTCGCATGGCCGCCTTCAATGTCCGGAAGCTGGAAGGTATCTTTAGGCGAAGTAGCATTGAGATGCTCGTCAGTCCATGGCGCACGCTCATAAGCTACCATGTTTGCTGTCCAGCCCAATCCAATCCAGCGGCGCTGGTTCTCATAAAGTGAAAACGTGAACCGAATACTTTGATGCCCAGACTTCATGTCTTTCAAAGCTGCCATATTTGAAGGAGGAAAAGCCGATGTTCGAATCGGGGAGGCAGAAGCGGCGACAAAGTTTAACCCGGTCAGTAATGCTGCAGCATGCCGGACGGAGTTAGAGCGCCACAAAATTGCACGGGATATCCGCGCTGGTCGGCTGTGCCAGGTCAATATTAGCGTACCGGCAAGGAGCACTATCCTTTTTGCGGTGATTATGCGCAGTGGGGGCAGGGTGAGGATAAACCATAAGGGTGTGGCGAATAGAATGCGAACAAACAGCGTGGTTAATGCTGGCCGTGTGGTGGCGGATGTTGCCGTCTGTTGCGTAGACAGGAAATCCGTCATCTGTAACATTGGCGCCAGAAGTATGTTACATCGGCCAGTGAAGGCTTGCAAGGTAGCGAGAATTTCATCCAGAGATTTGCGATGCTGAACTCCCGATTCCGATGTTGAACCCGACTTTTTCTTCTCGCCCGTCCACCCGGTAGATGACAATGGAGAGTACCTGCGAAGATACATTCCCAAGATCAGGAAAACGACTAGGATGAGCGGTCCGGCATATCGAAGGATGGTGTCTCCGTAAAGCACAGTAAACCAGAACGCAGCAAGTAGGAGAAAGCTTTCCCAAGGATCACCCGTCGTCCAGGAAAGCAGCGCAGCCGTTTTATTAAGAGGTATGAGGAAAGCATGACTGTATGCTAGCGCTCTCGTGACTTGAGGTGGTGTTGCAAGGAGGAGGGGCGATTTCTGGTGTAGCAGTATAGTGGATCGTTGCTGTATTGAAGATGCATGGGGGTGCGGCGAGAAGGCGGCGGTGGTGGTGGGGGCATGATTGTTGGTATGACTGTCAGATTTGCCGTCAGGCAACGCCGCTGGACGGTCCGTCATGGATGTCATCCAAGGTGTATCTGGTTGCTGGTCAGTAAAGCCATCTGCCATCTGAAAGCGGTACCATCCGGAGAAAGCTCCTTACCAAGCGCTGCCATGTAAAGCGGTCTGTGTATTCACTAGGTCCATCGCGGCTTGCGGCTGAGTCTACACGGCGCGTCTTGCGAGAACTGACATCCCGGCAGCAGGACTTAGAGATGCGCAGTACAAGGTGTGCACTGATTTTGTATGCAAGGAAGACATGGAAGCCGGGGCCAGCAACGTCGTCATTGCTCGATACTAAACGGGCGGAGTGGCCCAATATGTGGGGAACAGCGCAGATGCCGACACGTGCTGACACGTGATAGTCCTCCTCGGTATTTCTCCTTCTCCTCGCTCTCAAGATTAATGTTCAAATATCGTGAACGATGTTCGGATAATGTTGGGAAAGCAAACGGGCAAATCAAGCACGCTAAATAGTCACTATTCGGCTCTCCTACTAAGCAGAGCCCCTGGCCCAGTATTGGTAGGGTACAACCTCCTTACATTCCTCATTCGCGGTCACGGATCTCGTTATTAGATTTCTCAGGGTCGCAGCTCTTACAGATCTAGCTCCAAACGTTCATTACGCATCTCATGCGCCCTTCCGCCTACCACGTGGTCGTACAGTTGATCCATCCAGCCATACTGGTGTGGATCATCGCTACTGAAGTATGTGACAGCTCTCGCGATCTGAATCGCAGGATAGCTTTTGCCGACAAATTTCGAAATGTCACGCAGGCCGTCGTCTTGACTAATGACCACTTTGTAAGTATCGAGTAGCTGCAACTTGGAGGCATGATCTCCGAACGCGTTCTCGGGCAGAGACCCCACAAAAGCTGCCAGCGATCCATGACGGAGTCTTCCCGGGCTACCAGTCGAGGCGTTTGCGCTTGGGAAAGATTTGAAGCCGTGATTGATAGCCGTTCTCACAAGGAGGACACGCAACATGAAAAGATGTCCGTTATGCGCTTTGTTTGCCGCGTTTGTAGAGGACGTGCGTTGAGAGGATTGCAATCCTCCGGTACGCTCGCTAATCATCGAAGCATTGCTGGACCATCTATCATGAAAAGTTGTGCGATTTCCCGTGGGTCGAGAGCTGGGGTGATCAGGGCCCAGTACAAGTATGTTTGGCACATTCGTAGCTTCTGGCGAAGCAGAAGTTGTTATATCGTCGAATATGGTCACTGGAGTTTCGGGCGGCAGTGGAGGCTCTTGCAAGGGGAATGATGCCGCATCGTGGTAGGTTCGATTGCTTAGGCTGGAAACTCGTCCCTCTGAAGCTGCTAAGACTCTCCTAGTCCTAGACAGAAATTTGGTCTGGTTGGCTCGCGGAGTGCTTCGCTCGGGTCTGAATTGAATCCACCCGCTTCGAAACAGGTCTGAAAGCTCCCAGCAAGCTGAAACCGCTGTCATGATCAAATCTTCCTGATTTGCTGTCTCGTCAGCTGACGACTGCTGCAAGGAGTAGAGCGATTCTGCAAGACTCCAGCCAGCCTTCAGCAAGGCGTCTGTTTCTTCTGGCCATGTGCTTCTTTGTTTCATCATCCGATGGCAGAATGCAACATGGAACTCCATGGTGCGTTTGACGAACCTCCAAGGCAGGGATGTGTCGCGGATGTTGTAAAGATGCTCGTTCATCTCGAAGCTAACGCGAAGCATGGCATCGGTGCTATCCCTGCTTTTAGATCGCGCCGCGAATCGTGCCCGTGTGAACTCGCGACACAACTCGACAGTATGATCCATGTTTGCCACGGGATCGTCTAGATACTCGTACAAGTTCTTGCACAAATTCCAACAACTATCCCATGCTTTTTCTTGAAGCATACCATGAGGGGTGTTAGAAAACACACGATTGCGAAAACTAGCACTAAGATTCTCAAGTGTACAGCAGAGCGTCCAGCACTGTGATAGCGGTTGTCGAAGGGTATGGAGTTCCGCATCCATTCTAGCCAAAAGATCCCCGTCAACATTCACTATCTGAACATGATTGTCAGTATCGGAAGTGAATGAAAGATCGGTTGCGTGTTGCGAGGATATGTGTGGGGTTGATTTGGACGAGTCGCTCTCGGCTACAGAATCTTGTCGTGTTATTTCTATTGAGGGTGGGCGTGCTTGGTGTCGATGATCCGATGCCGGGCTTAATGTTTGCACCGAAAGTCGCTGTATTTGGTCAGCATAAGCTGTCACAAATGACTGTTTTTCATACAGACCTCGTCATCCGGACCATTGGCAGCGTCTGGGGTGACGGGAGATGCCATGATACGCTCAGGCAAGTGCACTTCAACAAGATCTGTAGGGGCGGGTGCCGCACTTTTATTGTTCTGAGATAGGTCAGCTGGTGTTCATCGGGTAGCAAGGAGATGAGTCGCACAAATTGCTTGAACCCTTGCGGTACAAAGATGACAGACGAAGGCGTATCCTCCCAGCCCGATCCCTTCTGAGGCGGCGCTGTTGTGTTCAGCTTTGCGAGCTGCATCGTGTCAGCAAATGAAATCGAGGCAATCGTTCGTCCTGTACGCACGCTGTTAGGACTGACGGGGCTTGTCGCTGGCCCAGGGTTCGCATCAGTTGCCGGCGATGGCGCAGTGGCCGAATCTGTCGCGGCGGTGCTGGCTCCGTCTTGAGCTTCGTCGTCGATGTCGGTACCATCGGTGCCCGTCGACTCTATCGGCGAAGGATCGACATGCTGAGGGTACGGGGAAGGAGGGACCAGATAGTCTTGACTTTACCTGATATTAGCTATCATCAGGTGTGGCGTCGACTGATAGGGATATCTATCGCCTACTTTCGAGGAGACATCTCCGCATGGATTTCGGGCGACTTAGTAGCGTCTGATGTATCGCTAGTATTGTCAACCCGCCTAGGGCTGGGGAGGGGCGAAGGCCCGGAGGGAGAACTTGACGGCACAGCCATAGCACAGCCACCTGGGGGTTTTCGTTATGCAGCGCCCACAACTTAGGCGACAAGATCCGATAGCGCATGCATTGCTGAGCGAGAGGACAGCGAGAGTGTTTAAAAGACAGGCGCAGTCAAGAAGCCCCGTACGAGGCTGATGATTGCACTGTAGAAGGCGAGACCATGGAGCTGGACAAAGCTTCCGAAGCCGCGACGGGCAGAGCGGGGGTAGTTATAGCGAAGCTGTCCAGCAGCATGAGGAAGCTAGAAGACAGCAGAAAGCGGAGCAGGCTGTCCTGAATTGTTCGCACTAGACCTGAGGCAATATGCTCACAAGCCCGGATAGAAACAAAGTACAAAGATAGCTCAGCGTGGTGTACGATGCACGGAATGCAGTCGTACAGCAAACCCGACTAATGCACTCCGAAACCGACCAAGAGGAAGCGAAGAATGTAAGGGAGGACAAGGAGCTGTGGTCAGCGAGTTAACAAGCATGGTCAGAGAGGCAGTGGCTCGGGCCCGGCCCGGCCAAACAGCCGCACCAACCACAGCACGCGTAGAAGCGCTCGTGGCTGACACTTTTGTTAAACCTCAACCATGTGCTCACGATTCCAACCGTGGACTTCGACTTCTTACCTTCCATGGTCCATGGTGGCGTGGCTAAGAAGCCCGCTGGATCTTTGGCCGACCGCAGAAGAAGAAATACCGCCACATTCGCTGCAAGTCGCCAGATGCTTTGTTGTCCCGGACTTGTCCTAAGCGCTGGAGCACGGACAATTGCATATCAGGCATGGGAACGGACGCAGCTTCGCCCTTCTGCATGCATGAGTCGTGGTCGCGTTTAACAAATATAACGGCCATGCATATGCCAGCTCATTCTCCACCACAGCGCGGCTATGCAAGCATTTACGCAGATAGACCAAGGCCCACTGGGTTGGCTCTCAATCACTTTTTAGGTTACATCAACACAAAGTTGGAGCTACTGTAGCTTGCCTATCTCTGGTTACCTGGCATGTTGTCCCCGTAGAGTGACCTGGACGCCATGCTCGATAATTACAAAATTCACGTCATAAGACAAAGAAAATCAAGCATCCGCCCCCGTACTCGCAGCTCGATTCCTCTTTCGCTTCTTCTTCAATCTCAACTCCGGGGGTGCTTCCGCGAGGGTAAAATTGCTGTTTGGAGCCGCCACATCTAGAGGCTTCCGCCTTCTGACGAATTGGTATCCTCTGTCCAGCTCAACCTCAACTACCATTCGAATCTTGAGTGCACCCACTGCAGGCCACACACTCTTTTCTCCTTTGAGAATCCAGTAGTCTAGACTTTCTCTCGTGGGATTTTCTAAGAGCCGAGAAAAGTCCGCCAAGCTCACCTCCGGCACGATGGTAAGACTTGGACCTGGCACGTTCTCATCCATTAAGAATCGCCGACTGCTGCTCGAAAGGTAGCCAAGGGAGTCCAGTTGGTGCAAACGATGCTGAATTTCCATATAGAGCACCTTCAGAAAAATCGTGGACAAACTTTTCCGTCCTGCATATCCGGGCTTAGGGCTACTAAGATCGCTTTGCAGGAACGGCGCAATATACGGTCGCGCCTGCGACACAATAAAGTGATTGACGTTGAAGAGCTCGGCAATTCTGTTCATGGGACTCTCCCTCTCCGAGGCGTATTTGGTCTTGGATGATGCATCAAAGTCGCTATTGTGCGGACCCGACCAAGGTGAGACTTTTCCATCTTCGTCCTTGCAGAAAAGCTGCGGAGGAGAATTGGCGTCACTGGGGTGGTTAGAAGCAAGTGCGGCAGACCAAACTAGGACATTTGGTGCTGTCAGATAGTTGAGCAAGCTCGGCAAGCCGGAGCTGGACGGGTTGATCGTTATGTTGAGGATTCTCTTGCTCTTATGATAAGCCTCGGAGAATGTTATATCGCCGATGTTGGCCCGTACGCATTCGTCGAGCGCCCTGTGATCTAACAGGTATCCCTCATCCAAGAATCTCCGAATTCGCCGAACCAGTGTCGTGATCAGCCCATGTTTGAAAGGCTTGTTCTTTGTGTGTTGTGCAGCCTCCTTCGATCGTGCAGTGAAAGCAGAAAGATCTATTCCGTCCCCACTCAACACACTTACCAATTGATCTTCATGATGAGTTCCGACCAGAGCTGCAATCAATGCGCCGGTCGCAGTCCCCGATATGATACGGGGAAGCAGACCACGTAAGTGCAAGGCTTTGACGACCCCAATGTGGCACAAGCCGAATATCGACCCACCTTGGAGCACTAAGACTGTGCGTCCGAATGCCTGCCTTGTATCGTGCAAAGTATCCAACTTATCCTGGCTACTAAAACTTGGCTCTTGTGTAACGGATGTGGGCCATTCAGTTACCATTTCGATAGCTAGAGCCAACTGACTGATATAGTCTTCGATGAGTAGTTTTGTCCCTGCATATGCCCTACTGAATAGTCGTGGGGCGGTGATATTGCCGAGGTTCCTGATGAGGCCGGATCGCATGAGACTGATGATCTCCGGTAAATCTTCATCTTCCACTGCTTCGATGAGACACTGGAGTCGATCGGAGATGAGTCGGTAATCATAGTGCTTAGAAGCGAAGGTCTGGCGCCTGTGCGATCGTCAATGACACATCGCTTCCGGTGCCAATGTCCTCATGGGAGCCATACCATACGTTGTTCTCCTCTAAGTCGTCCAGCAGATATGCAGCACTCAGCCATTCTTCGAATAGTTGCGACCTTGAAAGATTATCGAGGAGTAGTTGCTTTCGGGTCGGCCTAGTCCACCACTGATATAGACGCTGTAGTCGATCAGTATAGTCTCGTCAGGTTTACGCCCATAGCTTACAAGCTGCCAGAAGAAAGCAACCTGAATGATGCATATGAATAGCGACCGGATGAGGCTCCAAGGGCCTTCACTGTGCTTATTTGCTTCCTTCATCGTTGAAATTCCGTCATTGTTGCGTGCCAATCAGACCTGCCTATAACTAATGTGGACGAGTGATTTTGTGCCAGCCGACGAGTGTTCGCACCAGTACAGATACCGAAAAAAGTAGTGGTTGTCGCAGGAGCTTGTGATGGGAGGAAGGCTACAGGGAGCAGCTCGGAGAGCAGAGGCCCCCACAAGACGAATCACGTGTCGGTGGGACTTTCACATGTCAGCCAAATCGCGGAGTGAGCTCCCCCGATCGCAGATCAGTGGCTGATTCGATGAACGCTCGCTATCACACCTCACTTGCAAAAACCTGTAATTTTATGGTTTTACTGTACGCCTGACGTTTCATGTCGAACTTGAGAATCATGTGATTACAGTTGAGCTCGAAAATCACTGATCGATTTGCTGGAAGCACTACTCAAGAACTTCTCGGAATTGCGGTGGCTGGGCTTCACAAGGAGGAAGGATTGAACCAGACCCAATCCTCCGTACACAATGGTGGTGTGGTCAATATGGCAATTCTATTTGCACGGAGGAGTGTATATGCGTGTATATACAATCGGGTATTTTTCATAGGTCGCCGTTACCAGATGCGGACCTGTGGACGATGCAGGTCTTTGCGAACAGTCTTCTACAGTTTCGAATGGAGCACCGCCTTCATCCTTCGCTCAACCGCATCAAGGTACTCATCGGTCGTAACATATGCGTCCTTACTCTTCTTGCCCATAGTCAGAGCAAGATCCTTAGTCATGATGCCTTGCTTGTCGACAACGTGGACACATGCCTCCTCCAGGCTCTCAGCGAACTTGACCACATCAGGCGTGCCATCGAGCTCGCCACGCTTGGCTAGACCTCGAGTCCATGCAAAGATGGAAGCGATAGGGTTGGTGGAGGTAGGGTTACCTTTCTGGTGCTCGCGGAAATGGCGCGTGACAGTACCGTGAGCAGCTTCGGATTCGAACGTCTTGCCGTCGGGCGTCATCAAGACGGAGGTCATGAGACCGAGACTTCCAAACCCTTGAGCGACGATATCGGATTGGACATCACCATCGTAATCTTTGCGCGGATTAGGACAACAATAATGACATAAGTTGCGAAGCCTGACTTACTCTTCATGGCAATGACATAACCACCCTCACTCTTAATCATCTGCGCGACCATGTCGTCAATGAGGCGGTGCTCATACCAGATGCCGGCCTTTTCAAAGTCGGCCTTGTACTCCTTCTCGTAGATCTCCTGGAAAATGTCCTTGAAGCGACCATCGTAGGCCTTAAGAATGGTGTTTTTGGTGCTCATGTACATGGGGAACTTCTTGTCGAGGGCGATTTTGAAGCTGGCGTGCGCGAAACCTTCGATACTCTCGTCTGTGTTGTATTGCGTCTGAGCCACTCCGCCGCCATGGTTTCCCTTGAACTCGAACACTTCGATTTCCTCTGCTTGACCTCCCTTGGGAGTGAAAACCATTTTCAAGGTGCCCTCTCCTTTGATCACACGATCTTTGGCGCGATACTGATCTCCAAAAGCGTGGCGACCAATGACTATGGGCTTGGTCCAGCCGGGAACAAGGCGAGGGATGCTGGGGATGACGATGGGCTCTCTGAAGACGGTGCCGCCACTGTCAAGTCATCAGTACCGATCCCACGCCAACAAGAATGCAGTGTGCTCACAGATGATTCCGGATTGTGCCATTGGGTGACAACCACATCTTCTTGAGCTTGAACTCCTCGACACGAGCCTCGTCTGGAGTGATGGTGGCGCACTTAACACCGACGGAGTATTTTTTGACCGCCTCGGCTGCGTCAATGGTGACTTTGTCATTGGTCTCATCACGGTAGGGCAGGCCGAGATCGTAGTACTTGAGGTCTATGTCAAGGTAGCTGGTACGAGGTCAGTAAGGAGGAAACGCGAGGGGCTGGATGATGGCGACATACGGGTGGATAAACTAATCGCGATATATGTCAGTGACGGCCGCACGGATATTGTTATTGGAGGCCGGTGGACCTACCTTGTCCTTGATGGTTTGCCAGATGATCCTGGTCATCTCGTCACCGTCCATCTCCACCACGGGGTTTTTGACCTTGATCTTGTTGAAGGAAGCCATCCTGCGCCTTTGATCGAATGCAACTTGTAGTGGACGGGATGAGGTTGGAAGACGAGTAGCAGTCTGCACAAGTCGACCAGAAATGGGCCGAAGGCTGTTCATGCCGAAAAGTCGGTTCCAGAAAAAAATATTCCGGTCTGGACAATGGGATGGGTAATCTCGGGTGTGCGACGGCCTTGTCGTCGGAATCGCAGCAGCTCAAAGATGCAGGGCGCGTCCGGCAGACGTTGATTAGTAGCTTGCCACTGACTGAGAAGCTGAGCCGAGAGCGGCAGGCGGCTAAAAGAATGCGGGGTCCGGGTTGCGGTGGGTGGAAGCGGGCGTGGTATTCGGCAAAGACTCGAATGCAGCGATTCCTGCAACCTGCACAGATTCGGTATATATCGAGTATGGCCTTTGACTCTCTACAGTGTACAATGCGTGCTGCTGAGATGTGGTTTCTCCCTCCTGGAAATCAACTTCCAGAACCCAGCAGGAACTAATTTCATCTTAATAACGTAAGATGCGTGAGTCACGTGATTGTCTCGCTCCGAGATCGCTCAGTCTCCGTCGGCTCATTATCCGAAGCTCACAATCCAGGGAAGTCTGTAACCACTTCTTCGTGTCTTGATGACAGTAAAACTTGGTCTGTAGCAAGGTCTCGAGGGCCACAAGTTATTTCGCACAGGACTTGATAGTCCCATCGAGATTAGGTCCGAAGTCATGACTGCCCAAGCCGTTGTCAGAGAGGCTGTGTTATGGTCTTCTCGAGATCATGAAATGTCCAAAGAGATCATATCATCTTATCTGCTAAGAAGGCTGCACTGAGCATTTCTTCTGGATCTGCCCCGTCATATTGTGGAGTTGCGGTTGTCCTTTGTTGGAATGACCGGTATCGGGCGACCACGACTCACCATCGTCGAACTTCAAGTCCATGTCACGAAAGCTATGACGATAATGTTGTCGTTGTTATTGTCGTTGTTGTTGTTGAATAACAATAATAAGCTGGAATAAATTCGACCAAGACTAGTGTTGATTAATCCGTATGACAGAAGACGAGTCCGGGTTGTGAATAGGCTCAGGGTTCTTTGGCTTGCGCAATATGCCCCTTTGTGTCTTTGTATGGGGCACGGGGTCACGGAGGTAGTTCGGGCTGGTTTCGTATACCACTAAACCCTTCAGCTGTCAGGGTCCACCACCTTTGGTGAATGAACAGTCCCAACCTTGTTGTAAAAGCTTTGGCATATCCCAGGTCGATGGGACTATGTAGGAAGTTCGGATGGAGATACCTGCCTATATAGCAACAATTCCACTGCCACAGGATGCTGAAGAGACCCTTCTCCGGTTCTCCGGCTCCCCGTAAACCGCGCGTGGATGCGCACTTGCCGAGGTTGACATCAAGTCACGTGATATATCTGCAAGCCTTCAAAGTCGTTTAGAAGCCTCGATCTTCGTACTCACGGAACATGCCATTGGAAGGATTGTTCTGAAAGGACAGACAGTCTAATGCGGAACCTCTTGTGCTCGTCCTGGCCTGATCCCGTCGATAGCATCGGCGATTGTAGCGAAATTGGACTCCTTGGGGACACGGCCACGGAGTGAGGTGACGCACGGAGACACGGGACCAGCCGCCGTGCCACTCGAGTGCGTTCGCAATCCGATACTTTGGCAGATGCGACTGGTATTTCGCGATCTCCACGTCTGCCCTGCAACTCAGCAAGCCAACCGAAACCTCAAACGGAAACCGTCCGCGGACCGTGAAGTGGGCAACCGACTCGACTTCCCCACAGCATCGTTGATCCGACCACTGTGCACCTGCGCCGGTGCCTGCGCCTGTGCCTGTGCCTGGCCTCTTCGGCCTCCCTGGCCTACCAATAATGAACCCCCTCTCGAACATGGCCGCTGGCCCAAACGTGAGTCCCTAGCGCCCTACAGGATTTCGTGTGCTGACGCTTGGCTGGCTGCAGATGGTCGGCGGCATGGGCCTGCCTGACATGCTCGACGACGGGACCAATCTCATGGCCGGCCTGGACGCTGATATGCTACCCATGGACCTCGATTTCGATCCCAATAGTCTTGGCGACGGCATGAGCTTGGGTGCTATGTCTGGCATGCCACTCACACTTCCACACCAACACTCAAACGAGACCGACGGCAACGACTTCATGGGTCAAGAGGATGGAAACAACATGTCCGGCGTCGGTGCCGGCCCGTTGCCCACGGGTTTTGGCATGGGTCCTCCCGCCTTGAACAGCACTCTCACCGACTTCACCAAGCGGAGAAACTGGTCGCAGAGGGTGATTGAAGAGCTGAGGGATTTCCTGCACATCCTCACCCCAGATGGACGCATATTGTACGTCTCACCATCATGCAAGAGTATCACAGGCTACGAGCCGCGCGACTTGGTGGGCAAATTCATGGGCGACTTCATACACCCGGACGACAGCGGAATCTTCATGCGAGAATTCAACGAATCCATCGCGTCGGCAAATGCATTACGATTCTTCTATAGATTCAAGAAGGACGACGGCACGTATATCATATTCGAATGTGATGGTCACCCACACATGTCAAATGACAACACAGCAATCGGGTTCAACAACATGGCCTTGGGGAACAACTCGCAGCTGCCGCCGTCCAGCAGCCTTTGCAGGGGCTTCTTCATGATGGCACGTCCATATCCGACAAAGAATGCCGCCTTGCTGGACGCGTTTCTTGAACATAAAGTCGAGAATGAACGGTTACTGAAGAAGATAGAGGAGCTGAAGCGGGAAGAACTTGAAGAAAACGAAGCTCAAGAACGACAGTGGCAGCAACAATCGGCTTCGCAGCGGCAAGATTCCACTCCCAAATCCGAACCACACGGTCAATTCAGCGCATCATCGGATGCTAACGCCGGTCGAACGCCTGCGTACCAAGGGATGCCGCCTCCAGCAAAACCCTCCATATCAAACACAGCACTCACGCGACAAAATCTGGATAGCGCCTTGTCCAGTCAGCGTCCAGACAGTATCGCAGACAAGATGTCACGTTATGAAGGCTCGAACCATCTGGAAACAATCGAAATGCTCACTGGCTTACGGTACCGCGACGGCGAGCGCAGCCACGGCATTTCAACAGGCGACACATCACCTGCACTGATTCGGGGTGACGCAGGTATAGCGATTCTGCTAGACCGAGACCGCGATGGCAACAAGGAGAAGAAGAAGAAGCTCAAGGTCGCCGACGAGTATGTGTGCGCCGACTGCGGCACCCTCGACAGCCCGGAATGGCGCAAGGGTCCCAAGGGTCCGAAGACGCTATGCAACGCATGTGGGCTGCGGTGGGCGAAGAAGGAGAAGAAGCGCTCCGGGCCGGAGAGTGGGAATACCCCTGGTCACGGCTCAGGAACGGGGAATGCTTCGATGATCAAGCAGGACAGCGGCGGCAGTGTATAACGCTGTCATAGGGCGCGGGAAGCAAGTGTATTGTACTAGAGCACGTGATGAATCTTGCGATGACTGATGACGAGCTTTGCTTGCTTGCTATATCAGCGGATGGCGTTGGGAAAGAAACGGCATTTCACATGATGTATATAACTTCTATACCGGGTGTCTCGAGGATTTGTAAGAGGAGGTGTGTTGCGTTTAGAGTTGGGTTAATATAGCCACTACTACTGCTAGTTGATTTGCAAGAATCGATCGCACGCAGGCTCATACGAGAAGTCGCCTAGCTGTTTGGATGAATGCTGTCAGGCGAGTCGTGACCTAGGATAGTCTGCACGGCGTTTGAGGAACCTCTCGCGTTGTGTCTGACGCTTTCCATGGATTGCTCGACTCGACCCGCTATGAACTTATCTATGATATCATAAGATATGTGCGTAGTCGAGAATGTGGTCATCACTGGCTAGCCTTTTAGATGAAGTATCCAAGCTCTTACATTTGCGAGGATGTTCAGGCTGATTGGATAAAGTGTGAAGTATTTTTGAATGAATCAAATCTAACGAGTGTATCTAGCTATGTGACAATCTATTTGTTTTATACACTATGGAAGTACAATGAGAGAGCGATTGTGCATCTCAAAGCTGCCCCGAAGCCCCCCAAAATGCTAAAGTGGTGATAAAAGAAAGTGAGAAGAATCTTGTTACATTCTTATTAAAGGTTGATAAGCAGGGTTGAAGACTGGCGACCAGTGATGGTAGTGATGTTGTTGCTGCCGCTGGGCTTGTACCACACAACGAGAGTGTTGGTGCTCGAGGTGGTGAAGCTGCTGGCGAAGCCCAGGTTCAAGTTGCTGACGATAAAGGGCAGACCAGTCCAGAAAGCGGCGTAGAGCGCAATGTAGACGAGCTGCGAGGTGACCTGGACACCGCCGTAGGTGACTGCGACGATCTCGAAGCTAGCTCCGTTGGTTGGCAGGAAGTTGCTAAGGAGGGAAGAGCCAGGAGCAGAGGTGGCAGAGTAGGATGATGCTAGCTGGGTGTAGACACCGGTGTTCTGAACAGCGTTGAAGACCCGGTACTCGCCGTTGTAGGTGTAGAGGATGGAGATGGTCTTCGCGCTGTTGGCGGGCCAGGGGTCAGTGGAGCCAAGACCAGCATTGGGGTAGGTAGTGTTGACTACGAGCTGACCGTTGACCAGGAAGTTCTGCTGGGCAAGAGCAGTGATGTTCTTGTCGGCAAAGTAGGCAGAGACGATGGTGAAGTTGTTAACAGCGGCAGCGGCAGTGGTAACAGCAGTGGTCGCAGCAGTGACGGCAGGCGTGTTAGTAGCGTTGATCTTGCTGTAACCATTGGCGCCAGCAACGACAACCATGAAGTTACCGTTCCACTGACCCACATTGACAGCGTTGGACACGTTGAGCTTGGCGGAGTAAAGGGCGCAGTGAACACCAGTCTGCATGCTGGGGTTCAAGCAGCCAACGCCAGGCCAGACAGTAGGGTCACGCTCGTAGTACATGTCGAAACCCTGGCAGCCGGTAGTGGCATCGCAGAAAGCAGCGCAGGCAGAGACGTTGTACGAGGTCAGCTGCGCATAGCCGAGGTAGTACGGGGAGATGACCGAAGAGAACAGGCCGGCCCATTGCCAGACATAGCCGGTGGGCGCGCTGGCATTGAGAGCGGTAGTGTAGATGGTAGTATCGTTCAGGAAGCCAAGGGGCGAGTTGACAGCAGGGAGGAAGTTGAAGCCCCAGTTCGGCATGGCGACACAGGCAGTGCTGGGAATAGGAATGTTGGTGATGAGGCCAAGGATGTCTGAAATAAGGCCACGACGGCTGTGTTTCCCGGGAGTGGTGGCAGCAGCTGCATGAGTGGTAGTCGTGGAAGCCTTGTGCACAGTAGTAGTGGTGGTAGGCTTGTGGGTGGCAGCCTTAGTGGTAGCCTTGGTGGTAGCCTTAGTAGTAGCCTTAGTGGTGCTCCGAACCTCGGTCTTCATTGTGCTGGTACCGACATGGGCAGAGGAGGGAGTAACGGGCTTGGGGGCGACAGAGCCGGAAGCGGAAGCGAGCGTGGTTGGCTTAGGCTTCTGGGCTGCCATGACCGAGAGAACTGAGGTCTGTGCAGCGGCAAGATCTTTGATGGTGTAGGGCTTCTGCGCGGCAGCGGAAGCAGATACACCACCGGCCACGGCCAGAGCAGCCAGGGAAGGGATTGTGAACTTCATTGTGAAGGTAGTGGTAGTGATCGAATGAGGTCAAGTTAGAGCGAATGGAGGTGTCTGATGGGGCGAAAGTGAGCGAGAGTGTTCAGTTGGTGTGTTCTGTAAAAGATTGAATGATTGAGTTGGTTGGATGATAATGGAGAAGTGGTGACAGTGAAAGCTCTTTATATCCATCTTGAATTGTGGTGGCAGCACGCTCACCCGGGCTAGACTGTGGTGAATTGTCATGGAAAGAGTGTAGACCGGGCGATATTGGACGTTGCAAAGGTCTCAAAGACCTGGTTTGGTGCGGTTCCGCGGCGAGCGTCAGCTTGACGGATGGCGGTTCAACGGTACAAAGAGATCGCGGCTCAAATGCTGACAAAAACAGCCAACCGGGTTGTATCGAGAGCATTCAAGAACTCACAATAACTGACGTTGGAGGATATGATGCCAGTGACACACAATGGCAGATCTTTCTGGCTTGAAGCTATCAAGATGGAGATTTTAAGGGTCTCATGATGGGAGGTTCTCATGACAGCCAGATTGGGTGTGGTCTGTGCGGGCGTGGGAACCACGGTGCACCGTTGTCCCCGCTGTCAGCCACAGTTGGCCAAAAAGTGGCTGGCAGGTCAAGCTTTGGCTAAAGTCTAGAATCCGATTGGAACTCCGGAATTCCCCAGTGTCTCTAAATGTCAAAGTCCAGAGCATGGACAGACTTCCTCCCGGAACCTGTGAAGCCGTACTGTCCAGAGAACGGCCATCGTTGCCATTGAAGTTGCTCCGAGGAGGGGTTTTTGCAGTCTGGCGTCGATATTGCTGTTATAGGCCCTTTGCACCTAGCCATAATCATCCTCTGGAGCATCGGCCGATGCATTCACGCATACGGGGAGTATTCTGTAGTGAAGCACAGTCATGTAGAAGACGACAGTGTACATCTGGAATGCTCACTGCAAGGTTGTCCATCGCCGATCATGGCAGACGCCGGCGTCCATGCCTCCTCCTGGCTCTGCAGCCTATTTTTGGTTTTCGGTATTGTTCCTGTTTTGTGGCTGGGATCAAGCCGTGTCTCTAATAGAGTCCTTGTCTTGCAAATTCTCGATAACGGCTCAATCAGTTGCCGATGTGATCGCGACAGGACTAGACAAAAGCATGCATGCTGCCAAACCTGCCGAGAAAGTTTGTCGGCCAGAGCAAGTCCGGACGTAATTACGCGGAGAGGGCCCATCGACTTCCAAATTTGTGCACTGAAGCTGAACGACCAATGGGCGAGCTCCGAGTCGTTGGGAGTTTGACTGCACCCACCGACACACTAGCATACACGATCCATCGAGCGAGAAGCACGCACATGATCTTACTGAGCAGATAATCGTTCGGAAAGGGACTGTACGTGTTTGGATTGTAGATCAAATTGGCGACAAGTGACAGCGATACCATTCCATCCACCGCTGCCCGCTGCGCGCATTTGAGGTGTTCTGCAGTGACGTGGCGTCATCTGCGCTTGATTGTATGCTTCTTCTCCAAGTACCCACTGCCAAGTCGAGTGGAGCGGAAATGCCAAGAGCTCCCCAGCAGTGCAGGCAGAACACCAGTTCATTAACCACCTCCTCCGTCGTTTCCGTGAATGTTTCTCTACGTCACTGTATCCAATCCTTGTCTTCCGCTGCTTGGAAACGCACAGACTGACATGAAATGAGGTTGGTGAGTGAGCCCCAAAGGTGGCCGCCATCGCTGCATAACTCGACGTCGGACTGAACCCCGCAGTAGCCCCCCTCTCGGCCGAGGGTTGAGTTGGGAGAAATGCCCCCGAAAGGCTCGCCGACCGGGCCCTCTCCTCCCATCAAAACACCGCCAGCAATTGCCTGCAGCCGTAACCGCGCGTCCGGTCGGCAACTTCATCCGCTACCACCACCAATTCCGCGTCATCCTATCGCTATACTCGCTACCTCCTTTCGCAAAGGCTTCGCGCAAATCTCTGACCACTCTTCGCGCCGACATCTCATTCTTGGTCTTAGGTCCCCAACCCTCCCTCAACCAACGACGCGCCCTTTGCGCTTCGCCATGGGCCCATAGGGCGGCATCTCGCGTCGTCAACTATTTTTGGGGCATGTCGCCCAATCACCCCTACCCTGCAGCATGCCCGAAGTCCATACATCTTCCTCCCCGGCGCTACAGTCCTTGCCCCAAAAGAAGAGCATCTTCTCCCGCCTTTCCTCCCCATTCGCTTCCACCTCGCGCACTGTCGCCGAGTTTACCGTCCAGGCTGACGACCCCCACCGCCGATACTCCCCAGGTGATCTTGTCAGGGGCAGCGTCGTCCTCAAGCTCGTCAAGGCTACCAGGATCACACATATCGTTGTCTGCTTGCATGGCTTTGTCCAGGTCTACAAGACAGCGGGCGTCCCGCCAGCAGATGGGTTTCGCGCCCACAACAACATTGTCGGAAAGGGAAAGGGTCACAAAAAGGGCGCATATTTTGGAAATGGATTCGCGACGTTATTCGAGGAGGAAGCCGTCCTCTGTGGCGACGGCAGACTTGAAGAGGGCAACTACAAGTTCGAGTTTCAAATCAGGTTCCCTGAGCAGACTCTTCCCAGCAGTATCGACGTGAGTTGATCTGACTGAGAAAATGTTCTAATTCCACCCCACGGCTGACTGAGTTGTGCAGTTCGAGAGAGGTACCATTTCGTATATGGTCACCGCGACTTTGACCCGGCCGCATTCCATATCGCCGGTTCTCTTTGACGATCAGAAATTATTCTTCAATGAGCGCATCGACATCGCCCAGCTACTCCCACCCAAACCCCGCACCATCAATTTAGAGCCGCTACTGAAGCGCTCCCATACGAAATCCTCTTCAAGGCGCAGAACAGGCCAGAGTGACAGTATTCGGCGCGAAGATGGCGCTACGACTCTGGTACAAGGCACCCCCCGATCGCTCGCCCGCCTTACCAGTGACCTTCCCCCTCGCTCACCATCGCCTAGTCTGCACAGTCTCGAATCTCGTCACAGCAGCGGTCCCACCCCTTCAGAGCCTGGCTCCGTCGCTAGGTCAAGTCGTGCTAGTGACACGTTCAGTTCTGTCAACTTCGCACCCTCGACTCCAAAGACTGGCCGCAAAATCACCGTTATGGTTGAATCCATGAGGGGTGGCACCCTAAGAGGTGATATAGTCCCACTACATCTTGTCATTAGTCATACAAAGCACATTAAAAGTATGCAGGGTGTCATTGTCACCCTATTTCGACAAGCTAGGGTAGACACACATCCAGAATTGCCGTTAGGTCCTACCACGGATGGCGAAAAACGAAAGTTCGAGGACTATTATCCAAAATCTCTAACCGGACTCGGGGGTTTATCGCTCTCAGGTGCGGGCTCGAGTCATTTATTCCGGAAAGATCTTACCCAGGCCGTAGTGCCGTTGATTGTGGACCCATCAACTCTGACGGCAGAGTTACACCCCAAGGTTCGCGTACCAGATGAGTCCTTCCCGACCATCGCTTGTGTTCCCGGGGCCATGATCAGCTTCAAGTATTTCATTGAAGTCGTGGTCGATATTCAGGGGAAATTAGGTAATTCAGAGAAGTATTTCTCCCAACCGAATCACAGCCAATTCGCCGAATACTCAACAAACAATTCTATTGATGCCGATGGTGGACGTTCTGAGAGGTATCTGCCCAACTCATATATGACACCGTTCATCGATACTACCGCCATTCGCCGCGATAAGAGCGTTGTCACATGTGTGCTGGAAGTCGTTGTCGGTACAGAGGACTCTGAGCGCAGGAAAGGCAAGGAGCGTGCTGTTGTCGAGCCAGAGGTGCATGCGCCCAGCGAACCGCCATATGAGGGATCACCTGCCTTCGACGACTCTGGTAATTATTATGACAACTATGGCAGCGACCCCTACGATACTCAGTATAATGGCGACTCATACTGGGACGAGCATTATCAAGAACCGCCGGCTTTCTTTCCCCCAGACACGTTGCCAGATACTGAGTTGAGCGAGAAGGAGCGAATCCGACGCGCCGAGGATGTCTTACTCCCCAGCCAGCCTCCCGAGGATTCTGAGTATCCGGATGCTGGTTTTCACTCGGCAAGCGCCCCGCAGTTGGAGCCTGGTAGTCATGCTGACTATGCAGCTCACCGATATGCTTGTCACAATCAGCGTAGTCAACCTGTTTCGGCTGCTTACAGTCTCCCTGCTGAGCCAACGGGGACCGCCGTACCAAGATACAGCCAAATCGGGCCAAGCCCTAGTAGACGCGCCGGGCCCTCGCCGACGGCTGCAGACAACAAAGATGACCTACAACGGAGAGAATTAGAAGAGCAGGCGAGTGAGCCTCCGGTAGATGCCGCCACTACTGGGAATCAGACACACGGCCCTATAGTGCCACACGATTATGATATAGACGATTTAGAGCACATACCATTGCCTGACAGATCCGGGCACGATCCCAATGCGATGGACCATTTGCCACTCTATGAGAGATGACGGGGTAAGACATTTGAACGAGAGATGGCGAGGATGCTCTTACTGGACACATAGCGATTGGCGAATGGGCTATTGAATGATTTTCACCACAGATGACTTTCTTGCACATTTTTCCGACAATGGTGGACATATATTGCATTAACGCTTGGATGATATGAGACATCCTGCGCTCATCTATATATTCTTTCATCAAAGATATATTTGTTTCCCTTGGTATTCAAATAGACATGAACGTTGCCACTTGCTGTCACAAATATTGCCATGCAAATGATCTCTGTGTTCGACGGTCCGAAAAATCGGAATCAATGTCCACATGGATCCCGTCGAATAGAATTTGTATTTCCGGTATGCTGAGAGTGTTGCAAGGGCTTGACCACGGCAGATACCATCGTCGCTCTTTACATATGTTTCCAACCCTCGGTACGCGGCAACAACCAATCGAAATGGGGATCAACCGCGTGAGCGACGCGGGGTCCCACCATAGTTGGTATGGTTGGGCGTAGCGTAGCTTTCGGCTGCCAATTATTGGCTTTTTTGGCTTGCGTGAATCCGAGGGCGAATCACGGACTAGGGTCAAGTACGGGGCTACTTTCGCAGGATTGGTTGGTGGGCCTCGGCAGCGCTGCAACCTCAAACCTCAACCTGTCAACTCCTGAATTCCTGGCTGTCAAAACAAAGTCTTTCATTTCTTTATTCCATAAAATCAAGAATTGCGGTGCGAACCCCAGGGCGTGCTGAATTGGGAAGTTTTCAACATCGTCTTATGAACGACTAGTATCCTTGCACAGATAGGCAGTGGTGTCGGCCATCATGAGCCATATCAATCAGGATGAGGACGAGCTTAAGCTCACCAGCCTAGACGCTGGATTCGAGGGCGGACGACACGAGCAGCGTGAGCAACTGCTTCCAACTACTCAGCAGGGCGCTCCTCAACCCGCCACACCCATCGCTTACCTTGATGGACTTCGTGGTCTGGCGGCAGTGATGGTCTATTTCCAGCACCATGTTACTTCATACTACGGAGATGGTGCCGAAATCTTAAAGCCTTATGGGCACAATGGATCTCATCACCTCGCAGCACTTCCGTTCATTCGCATCTTCGTCACTGGTGGCAGCGCAGCTGTCATGATCTTCTTCGTCCTCTCCGGCTATGTCCTCAGCCGGTCAGCACTGCGGATGGCTCGAGATGGTCAGAGTCCAAACAAGAGCCTCTTGTCCGCCCTGGTCCGACGACCTATTCGTTTGTTTATGCCACCTGCATGCATATCTATATTCTGCGCTATTAGCCAGCAGCTGCCCTTTCGTCCTCTGGGCGACGGACCGCCTGTGCACGCCAATATCGTTGCTGAGCTCTGGAATTGGGCTTGCGAGCTTCTCAAGACTTTCAATCCTTTCATAGCGCACGGGCCTTGGATTCAATGGTTCACTTATGATCCGCCAGTCTGGACTATGGCATACGAATTCAACGGCTCGCTGCTGGTATTTGCTACAGTGGCACTTTACAGTCGGTATTTCAGCGCACAAGGCAGAGCGATCATGTTTGCTCTCACGGCTGTCATTTGTTGGTACACAGTACATTGGGCGATGCCATGCTTCCTAATTGGCGTTGTCCTTTCGCAGAACGATGTCGCAGGACTCGACCAAGCTTTCTTTAAGCGACTTCCACCACGTGTGGCATCGGGCATCTACCATACTTGCTTTTTCTTGGGATGGTTTATGCTGTCCATGGTGCGGCACGAAGAGCCAGCAGATGAGCACCGCATACCTGCAGCATCTCAATGGCAGTTCTTGAGATCGTTCGTGCCCAGCTTGTACTTCGACAACCCATGGTTGCCTGGAAATATGATCGGCGCTGCGCTTGTCATTTATGCCCTTCTCAGACTGCCATGGCTCCAGAGCTTCTTCAACTCGCTTAAAAGGCTGGGCAAGGTCAGCTTTGCCTTTTACCTAGTCCACGTGCCGTTCTTGTGGATCGTCGGAAACCGCTTCAACCGCTTCCTTGGCCAACCAGTCCCAGAGGGAGGCCAGCAGAGTATGTTCGACGGTATTCTACATGTCCCTGATATTGGACCCCCGGGATTTTCGACTCGATACCTGATCG
Organism: Myriangium duriaei CBS 260.36; assembly: GCA_010093895.1. Lineage (NCBI taxonomy): Eukaryota > Fungi > Ascomycota > Dothideomycetes > Myriangiales > Myriangiaceae > Myriangium > Myriangium duriaei. The sequence goes on from ML996081.1 coordinate 2,817,773, forward strand.
CGCAAGCCGTTATCTTGCCGTTGACTCTGGCCGTATCCGAATTGGCCATGGTCTGGTTTGACGAGCCTGCAGTCACGCTTAGTCGTGCTTTTGCCAACAAAGTTCTTGGTAGCTTCAAGAGGTAGTTCTGTAGATTTGTATAACAGACGGGCTCTCCATATGGTCAAAAGAATGCGATCCGGTAGAATGTATTCATACTAGTGTTTGCGGATAGCTTCAGGAGTTTTACCAACGAATGGATATATATTGACACTGCGGTCTCCGCAACGGACATGACAGAGGTCCGTTTCCAAAAATGAAAGTATATTCTTGCTCGAACTTTCATCTTACTTACCCGCCATCATAAACCGTAGAAGATATCCGTGCAAGGAGGAGTACCCGGCACAAAGAAATGGCTACCTCCTTGGCTGTAATGTGAAATTTTGGATTGTAGAGGTATAAAGCTGAATGTTCCCATCGTAGGTGCTACTGCACCTCCCCATAAAGTGGCACTCCACTCTTTCGGGGCAGTCCAACCTACTCTCTTGAGATAGATTCGTTTTAGTTGATGTTGACCGGACTTGAACCACGTGCAGCATGACTGCCGTAGTTTAGGGAGTCACTTAACACATGACCGGCGCAGAAGTGCTCCACCACAACAACGAAGTGGTAGCGCCGACGAGCTTGCAAGACTACAATGTGTGTAAAACACTATAACAACAGCACGACCGACCCCGGACCAGGGTACCGACCGATATCGGGATCGGCTAGATATCCGCCATCCACGCAGCACGAACGGGATTCTCTAGTTCTTGCGCTCACATTGCGGCTCTCGAGGGTCAATCATTCTTTCAGCTCGGATCTCGAGAGGAAAAGCAGAGTTTTGCATCGAAACGTTACTCGTCGTGACCATAGAGTGAGTCCCAGTGGTAGGAAGGCAAGTTCTCAACCACAAGGCTAGAGAGTCGGAGGATCCACCGTTCGCCAAGGATCGTGGAAGCCCGACGATTACCGAAGGGTTGTCCTTCTTTCTATTGGACCTGTTCGACCTCGACCACTATTCTCGGTCTCACTCCGCGCCGCACATACTCGACCTACTCCGCGTCAGCGCCAATTGGTAATCTACCTCGCAGTCGAACTCCTCCATGGGCGAGTGATACCACTTCAAACTCGCGCTTCGGAGCGCAGCCATTCTTTTCTATCTTACGAGTACTGAAACGCCATGTCGACCACGACAGGGTAAGTCCGCTGCTGGCTTTCTCGTCTCCGCGGAACCCCCGGTAACACATGCATTCTACAGATCCTTCATAGCGGGTGGCATCGCCGCCTGCGGTGCGGTCACAGTGACGCATAGTTTTGAGACGATCAAGATCAGACTACAATTGCAGGGTGAATTACAGTCAAAGACGGAGGCACCGCGACTATACCGCGGTGTGATTCACGGGATGAGCGTTGTGTATAAGAATGAGGGCTTCAAAGGACTGTTGCGCGGACTCAACTGCGCCTACATCTACCAGATCATGCTGAACGGCTGCCGTCTTGGCTTCTACGAGCCTATCCGCACCAGCGTTAACTCGCTGGCTCTCCACCACAGTCTCGCCTACAAAGATGCCGCCGACTCGAAAGCCCTTCAGAGTCTTCCCGTCAATATCTTCGCCGGCGCATCATCCGGCATTCTCGGTGCTATGGCCGGCTCGCCCTTCTTCCTTGTCAAGACCCGTCTACAAAGCTATTCACCCTTCCTCCCGGTCGGCACCCAGCACCACTACCGCAATGCATGGGACGGCTTGTCCCAGATCTACCGCGCTGAGGGCCTTCGTGGTCTATACCGTGGTGTCGGACCAGCCATGGTGCGCACGGGATTCGGGTCCAGTGTGCAACTGCCAACCTACTTCTTCGCCAAGCGGCGGTTAGTGCGGCATTTCGACATGAAGGAAGGCCCAGCGCTCCACCTGTTGTCGAGTACGGCATCCGGATTTGTAGTCTGCTGCGTGATGCACCCGCCGGACACGGTCATGAGCCGCATGTATAACCAGACTGGCAACCTATACACGAGCGCCTTCGACTGTTTATACCGGACGGTAAAGACTGAGGGAGTCCTGGCAGTGTACAAGGGCTTCTTCGCACATCTGGCTCGTATTCTCCCGCACACCATCCTTACTTTGTCATTGGCCGAGCAGACGATCAAGCTCGTCCGCAAATTTGAAGATCGGATGTTACCAGATAGCGTCCGGGAAAAGATATGAATCAATGTTGAGCAATAACACAATTAGCGATGTGAAAATTAGCAAAGGAACTACAAAAGCGGGAAAACAACCGGATTAGATTTCATTAGAAGAGATTATAGACTTCTTTGGAAATGTACATGGCACATGTTTAGCAGACGGTGTATAGTCAAACAAGAGCCCGAACGAGCATCGTGTTCAGAATAGAGGAGCTGCCTTAACGAAACGGTCGCAGAGTCAAGCTTTACCTCAGGCCTGCTGTGTAAACTCGATTCGCTACGAGTATCCCAATTATTGGCATCTCGAGAACAATTCAACTGTTATTCTGTTGTCGAGATCTATTGCCTCCGCACTGTCTTCCAGCAAGTCCCAATGTCATCGGTCCCTTCTCCAACCACCACAGTAACCCCTCCTAAGCATTCTCGCCCTGCCAAAAGTTCGCCGCCCCATGCAAATCATCAACATTCAAAAGATCCACACCATTATCCAGCAACTGCCGCCACACCGTATTCCGCGTGATGATCGGCCATCCAGGCTGATCCCAATACCTGGTCTTGATCCCCTTATTCTTCGCCCCATTGACCTGGCCCTTCAACGTCTCGAGCTGCGTCCCGTTCAGCCCCTCCGTCGTGACAGGCCCAAACACCGCACTGAACTGCGCGCTCGCAATCGGGCTGATCAGCGACGTGATGTTGGCGTACGTCTTGCTGCTCAGACTTGCCAGCGGCGCGTCGTAGAAGTAGTCCCTCGCGGTCAGGTTCTGGATCTGGTTCAGCGGGGTGTTGCCCGTGCCGATGACGGTGATGGCGCCGGGGGTGACGGTGCTGCCGTTCACGGAGGTGAGCAGGCCACGCTGGCGCAGGGGGTCCAGGGCTTTGACTACTACCGGCCAAGTGCTGGGGCCGTCGGTCTTGACGTCGATCCAGAGGTAGAGGGTCTGCGTGCTGGCGGTGTCGAAGACACCGTTCTTGGTGCCGGACGCGAAGCCTGTTGAGGGGTTTTGGGCGTTGATGGCTTGGAGGATTGGGTTGATGTAGAGAGATTGGAGCGTGCGTTCGTTGGTCAGCGCGGAGGGTTCGTGACCGATCTGTAGTCGTTAGGAACTGCTCTAATCCATGGAATGGTGGAAGGGATAGGACTTACGTGGAGTGCGCCATTGTAGTTCCAGACATCGGCCTCGACCGAGACAGCTCCGTAGGAGAGAGCAGACCAGAAGGGCAGCTCGCGCCAGTAATCGTTGTGAGAGTGGAAAGCTTTGGGCACGATGTTCTGCGTTAGCTGCGTGGGATATTGATACTGTGGTAAATTCTTGTCCGCTAAGATCTGCTGTAGAGGCGGCGAAAGAGGAATGTCATTCTGAGCAAATACAGATGAAGCAAGTGCAGAAACGAGGAGAGCTTGGTGGAATCGCATGGTCGGAAATGGTACTCGGTATTACTTGGATACTCAACACTTGAAGACTCGCTGCAAAGACTCGCTGTACTCTCGTGGAGGATGAGTATACCTACATATGTAGTATTTACTTGCTCCATCACGCAAGTGACGTAGGTGGGTCAATCAAAAAGAGCATGGCGGGGTCGACGACAAGAGTTTTGTGTTACTGCCACGGCGCTTTTCCCCTCTGGTCGTCGCTTGGAATATGAGTTCGGCTTAAATGCAGACTATTGTAATAGCAACAGGGGTCGCGATTGTCATGCCAAGATGCACTTCGCCACGTGCGGTGCTGGGGGCTGATCGTTGGTTGTCGATGACCTCGGTCATCTCATTGCCTGTAGCGTAGCTTCCTTGACTCCATCGCAACAGAAGTCAGAATCATCATTTCGGAAAGGATATTAGAAGGCTGGGTCGGCTGTATTTGCTAAGCTTTGAACGGCAGAATCTCCCTCACTGCTGGCAAATGCTACCGAACATGTCTTCCGCAGAATGTACGACATGTGACAATGAAATGATTTGTGAAAACATCAGTACGGAAAAGGTAGACCCTGCCAGAGACAGGTCTTTGTTAGCATGAGCCGCAGACACGCGACTAGATGAAATGGAAGAGACACTATAGTCTGCTATGATGCGTAACTAGTCATGCAACTGATCTATATTCTCATGCGACTTCTAAAAAGACGTGCTTGAGAGCCGGCGCATCGCAGCGGAGCCCCCAATCAGAGCCCCCAGTGAGCTCCCGAGACTCCCCTTCTCCGCCAAATGTTGCATCATTCACAAACTGGTCCCTTCCCATATAGCATATATCATCAATGCCATTCTTTGCGCCTCTATGGTAATTCGACCACTCTCCGGCAAGCTACCATGGGTAGAACATTCCAGTATGAGACCGTGACCGGTTTCTTCCTGCAAGACCAATCAGATACCGATCCAGCTACATTCGACTATGTAAGTACTGCAAGGGGCAAGATGCATCTTTCACATCCTTTCCAAAGAACCCCACCTGCAGCACGCTGCCCTCTCAATCCCTCGATCTAAAGATATACTAACATCCCCAGACCAACAACTTCGGCCTTGTGCCTCCTCCCTCCTGGCCTGCCTTCGCCTCTCGGATCGACGCTTTGAACGCAGCAGCGCCACAAGGCACATCCTACCGTGTGCTCTTCCTCGGTCGCCATGGCGAAGGCTGGCACAATGTCGCCGAGTCCCGGTATGGGACACCGGCATGGGACGTACGCACTCTACCCTCTATCCATTCGGCTCTCCTTTAAAGTCTAACAACCCCAGGCGCACTACTCCCTCCTCGACGAACACGACGGCATGCGTTTCCTCGACGCCGACCTGACAGACCGCGGCAAGGCGCAAGCCGGAGAACTAGCGCGAGGCACGTTCGCACACGCGCTTGCTGAAGGTCTCCCTGCGCCCGAGGTGTACCTGTGTAGTCCGCTGAACCGGTGTCTGGAGACGTGCAGTCTGACATTCTCGGGACTGGAGCTGCCGAAGGAGAGACCGTTTCGACCTGTGATCAAGGAGGTGAGTCCGCTTACCGCGCATGCTATGAGGCAAGTGAATAATGCTGATGGTGCGAGTAGCTGCTGCGCGAGGTCATTGGGGAGCACACGTGTGACAAGCGTAGCTCGCGGTCACGTATTGCGACAAATTGGCCGGCATTTGAGATTGAGGGGGGTCTTACAGAGGAAGATCCGTTCTGGCGGCCGGACGTGAGGGAGACGGATCCTGAGATGGATGTGCGGTTAAAGGGTTTTCTGGATGGCGTGTTTGAGACGTGCGATGCTACTTATATCTCCTTGACAACACATTCAGGCGCAATCGGAGGCTTCCTACGAGTGCTGGGACATCGGCCTTTTCCACCACGGACGGGGAGTGTGATGCCTGTTGTTGTCAAAGTTGCGGAAGTATAAAAGATTCAACGAATAAGTATAGACATTTTAGAGGGCTTGCTCCAGCCAGTCCCCACTACCATTCTGGCAAGTGATTTTACAAGTCCGGAGTTCGACAAGGATTCTGATGCTACTAAGACAATATCTGTGGGTTGCTTTTGCGCTGATTGACCATGTAATGCTCCAAGTGAACAATGTACAGGCCTCTCGGAAGAGGCGGACCCTTCCGCCAAATCAGGCCTTCTGTGTGCGTCGACCCATCGCACGCCTTTGGTCCCTCTCACGCTCCTTCTCGAGGAACTTCCTTTGCTCATCCGCACTCATGCCCTTCAGCTTCTTCTCACGTTCTTCCTTCTTAGATTTGTCGGCTTCGGCCTTGCGGTCCTCTGCTTTCTCCTGCTCTTCAAGCTTCTTTATCTTGCGGGCTTCTTCATCGCGAGTCGCCTTGACCTTCTTAAGAACTTCGGGTCTCAGCTTGTTGCCGCTGGTCAGGGAGTCGGGGATTCTAAGGAATAGGCTCAAAAGTTTGTTGGAAGCGGGCGCAGACTTCTGACTGCCCAATCGTACAGTCAGGATCAATTTCTTCTTCGGCAGGAGCTCGTCGAGTCTGTGACAAGTCAGCGAATTGGCGACTTTCTGTGCTTCGAATGTACTCACGTCTTCGGCGCATCTTCAGGCATATCTGTGAGTATCAGGGATTCGAAATCATCTCCACAGTCCTTCACAGCGGCCACTAGCTCCTTGGTCAAAAGCAGATCCGTCAGCTCTGCGCTTTCGCTCATGATAGTCGCCCAATCCGGTAGCTTGGCATTCTCCTTGGTGACAGTCAAACTGAGGTCGTATCTCTGGTCGCGGAGCGCGCGCATGGAGTCCTTGTGAACTATTGCCCAAATAAATCCATCGTACGTGCTGCGTCCTTTCAGATCCAATTCCGAGCCTGGAATTTTAGGCACAACATCTTCTTCGCGACCATCGAATGGGTAGGCAATGATATCGACCTTTTCAACGGTTGGTGCGAAGGTGTCGAAGAAGAATCCAACGCTGTTTTCAGCGATAAGGGCAAGTGGATTGTAACGCTTCAACAAACTAATCTTGACGTCCACAAACGCAATGTTTTGACGACCAGTCGCATAGCTCAGGTACGTGTCCTTGCCCCTTTCCCTGATGAGCTGCTCTGGTTCGAGCAGAAGCTGATTGTTCGAGGCATTGGTCAACCCGTGAGTAGCGACTTCCTCTGCCGACGGCTGTCTCTTGCCACCACCGAATCCTACCACGGCAAACTCTGATGCCAGGGTTGGTGCGTGCGCAGAGATCCACGTCTTTGCTTTACTTTTGTTCTTGCGCGTACCCCACAAATGGAAAAGCACGAGCAGGGCAATGATAGGAATGATGAAGAGCTCGACATAGAAGTCCTGGATCGACGTGCGCTCTTGTATGCGGTACCACTTGGTGTAAGGTCGCTGGTTCATTGGGACATTGGGTCCGAAGGTCTGCTGCGCTTGCGATCCCCCTACCACCGGAGAGGCAGAGGCCTCGGGAGATGGCGCCGCCGCAAAATCAGCGAAATCTGTTCACACGGTCAGCGCCAATGGGATGCCATGTGTGAGTATGCGCAACCGACCGGCATCTGCTGAAGGAGCCACTGTAGGAGTGGGCTGTGCGCCCACTCTATTGTACAGTTCCTTGAGTTTATCCATGGCTGCTTCGTTGTTCCTGTAGGTGACACCTACTAATGGCAATTGCAGGCGGACGGCTGTCGTGAATTGGTGCTCACGAAGGTACAGGGGAGCTCGAGATCGGGTAAGTGAAGTGCCCGCGTGGTAACTCGAAGGGAGGTGGTCAAAGCTCATGGTCACGTGCCCAGAATTTGACGCTCTGCCAGCGTCTTCACATAATCTCAAACCGTCCATGCCCAATCGGTCGTCATCATGAAGATCAAATACAGACAACATATTATTCGTTTCTGTGCTACATTGACCACCTTGATGGATGATTCAATTGTCATGTACAGCCGCTGAACTGGCACATTGATCTGGAACTTCATTTGCTGCTACAACAGGCACTACTACGAAGCACTTGAAAGACCACCGTTTCAAAGATCACCGCGCTCCAATTGGAGACAATTGCTGTAGGGTGCTGTGATTTGATTCACTGCCCAGCTCAACTAAGTTACAGATAAAGTCATTAAATCTCGGTGACCAGCTTTCCAGTGTTGGCTCCCTCGAACTGGGTGATTGGGTCAGTCTACGGGTATACTTCATCACACAAATGGTCTTGACACTTACCAAGGTGAGCCATGTCTTGGGAATGTCCTCGAACTTCGCCTTGACTATAGTCTCGTTCTCGTCGCTGATCGACAGTTTTCCGTCCTTATAGCCCTTGATGAGCTTCTGAGTGTATTCGCCGAAGCGAGGCAGGGCATCGAAAATGATGAAACCCTTAAGCTGAATGCGTTGGCCTAGTAGAATCGCGTTAACCTTTTCCATGTTGAGCGAAGATGCTCACGTACTGATGACCTCGCCCCACGCACGGATGGGCTCAGCTTTATCACCAGCGTCGTAGTTGCTGACAGCGCCGCAGCATGCAACGCGCCCATGCTTGCCCATACGGCTGAGCATGAGATCAAGGATAGCACCACCGACCTAGAGCTCACAGTCAGCAATGGACTTATGTTGGACCGCGTGCTGTGATTACATTATCAAAGTAAACATCCACGTAGTGGGGACCAGGAGTGGCGTCCCGCAGCTGCTTCTTGAAGTCCTTGGCCTTGTAGTTGAGGCAGATATCTGCGCCGAGACTGCGCACCCAGGCACACTTCTCGTCAGTGCCTGCCATACCAATGACTGTGTTGTGTTAGTTATGGTACAACTATAAACGTTTGGCAATCGAGATACCGGTCTTCACGCCAAGGAGCTTCTTAGCAATCTGCACGACCATCGATCCGGTTGCACCTGCTGCTCCGCTAACAACAAGCACCTGATCTTTAGCAGATGTTTCGACAACGTCAAGACCATACATCGCAGTAAGTCCAGTAGCTCCAAGCGCGCCCAGGAAGTGGGTCTCCTTCAAGCTACCAACGGTCTGTAGCGGAGTACACTCCTTAGCATCGACCACGGCGTACTCAGTCCATCCAGATGTGGCGACCACAGTTTGGCCCTCCTTAAAGTTGGCGCTTGTCGACTTGACCACGGTGCAGATGTTGCGAGCTCGCATCACCTCACCGACCTCGACGGGCGGGACATACAGCCGATCCGGCGCACGTTGTGGGGAGATCCATCCGCGCTGTGCCGGGTCATTGGAAAGGTACTTTGTGCGGATTAGGACCTGGTTGTCCTTGAGCTCTGGTAGAGGGGTGGTGACCAGCTTGAAGGCGCTGGTGAGATTGACCGAGCCCGTAGGCTTCTCGGCGAGAAGATACTGCTTGGTCTCCTTGGGGATGGACATGACTAGGTTTCTTATTGGCAAAAGGTTATGATAAGTTCCAGAAAAACTGTGGAAAAGTAAGGGTGCTGACTGGAGGTATATGTTGATTGAGTAGATTACTGATACAGCCAGCTGCAAACTGACAGCCGTTATCCGCAGCTGACCCCGAGGCTTCCATGATTATTGACCATCAATCGTCGACTGGTTCAACGTATACTGGCCAGATCATGGTATTGTGAACATTTTGAGGGTAATCCGTACACATTCACTCATGCTGATCTTTACAAATAAGACACAACACAAAGGAAGGACGTCAGTAATGTGGTACATAGATAGGCAAGTGCAAGGATAACCGATATTTTTGGGGAGGTATAGCCGAGCTGCACACATCCATCTAGAATGGGCAGATCCATGAATCACATCTTCAAATCATAGTTTTGTACATGAGATGTGAGTCGGTCTGCCTACTTGTTTTTGACGAGTGCATTCACTTCAGGACCCAGGTTGTGGAATTGGATTATAGTTCGCCCGCCATTTTTTGATGACGTGAAAATGGACAGTCTTCTCACATTCCTGGCGTGGATTGGTGCGCCGCCTCTACTCAGTGACGGCTTTATGCGCATGCTGGCAGAGGAATCAAGATGCCCCACCCACCTATCCTTTCCCGAAGGCAAGACGTTGGTCTCGCAATCGAGCGCTAAACTGACTCTCCATTAGCCCATTTTGCACAAGCCAAGGAAGGCCATGCTGGCCAGAAGTTTCCACAAGCTATTGCTCATCGAGGCTATAACTCGAGATATCCTGAGAACACTATGCTTGCATTCAAAGGTGCCATAGAAGTTGGGTCGCATGCTCTGGAGACTGACATCCGCTTGACCCGCGACGGCGTCGTGGTCTTGTCTCATGTGAATGAGGGTTTGATTACATGAATTGGATTTGAGGCTCATCTATACAGGACCCCACCCTCAAAAGATGTTTCGGAGTCGACAAAAGGATTGCGGACTGCGATTGGGACTATATCAGCACGTTGAGAACGGTCAAAGAGCCCCATGAACCTATGCCGACATTGAAGGATCTAATGGGATTTCTCTCACAATCAACGCTAAAGCATATTTGGCTCCTTCTTGACGTCAAGGTAAGTACGTTGCAACATATGATCGCCTGCAAGATCTGATTTGTGTGGAGCCCGATCCTAGAGCGAATCAAGTCGTTCGCCAGGTAGCCAGGGTATTCGAGTCGGCCACTGGTACTGCTGCCGGCCAATCTTGGAAAGACCGAGTTTTACTCTGCGTCTGGGCGGTATGATTCTTTCTATTGACAGCCACTTTGCTCACAACTGAACCACGGTGCAGACTAAATGGGTCCCTCTCTGTGCAGAATACCTTCCCGGATTTGCCCTGTGTAACGATGGCTTTTCCATTCCCTATTCTACACAATTTCTGATTTTTGACAACGTTGGTTTTATCATGTTTCAGAATTCTCTATTTATGCGATCTGGAAAGAGATTTCTGAAAACAGCAAAGGCCAACGGACGCCCGATAATATCTTGGACTGTCAACAACACAATTGAGATGGATTGGTGCATAAGACACAAGCTCGATGGCGTAATTACAGATGACCCAAAGACGTTCTTGGAAATGCAAAACGGCTATGATGAGCTAAAGCCATCACCACGGTGGTCGATGATGTTTATTTTTGTCTTCTTACGCCTCAAGATGCTCGTTTCGCTGTTTGACTTCATCTTTGAAAAAAAGTATGGCGTTGGGATCGAGAAGCGATTTTTGATGGAACGCTCCTGAAGAACAAAAAATCGCTGTTGGTTTCAGCGTATGGCATTATAGAGCGCTCATTGATCTAGAATGCGATGCTGACTCTACCATATAAGATCATGATAGGAATCGTTCGACCTAGACTTGACAACTTTTGCAGTGACCATAGAATTCGATATAGCTTATTAAGAGTATACCAGTACTGATACTTGAGCATGGCTTAGTCTTAGATCCGCTGGTGAGTGTGGCTCTCTATTAAATGCGGTGGAGACTTCCGTCACGTGCTTGGTCTGATCGGAGTTCGAAGCCGAGTGACTGTTTCCGACTCCGCATGTAGCCGGAATCAGGTGTACGATAAGCGCGTGCCGAAAGCTTATCGCGTTGGAAACGGGACTTTTTTCGAGTTTCGGGCAGTTAATTGACGTCCCCTCGGTCCAAGCGCGAGGCGTGCTGGATGGACTCGGGTCCTCCAAACCATTTTTTGGACGGCGTCATTCCGAGCTCGCATGCACTTCCGAGTTCCTCCTCGATTCCTGCTGTCCTGGTCCAGGGATTCCCAAAGCAAGAGGCTCGACGACAATTTCGCCGTCGCATGCCCAAGTCTTGTCATCGAGAGCTTCACCTCGCCCCCTTTAGTGAAAGCACTGATCAGGGCCAGGACTCATTTCTAGAGTCGTCGACGCCGAGCTCGGCCGCAAGAAGAACGACTTCTTTATCATGCCCACTGCCGCCAGCATGTTGCGGCACAGGTTGCCTGCCCTGGCCTCACGGTCGTTGGCATCATCGGCCGCGAGATATCGCTCTCTGAGCAATCCTGTCCGTGGAGCATTGCTCCAGCTGCCGGGTGTTTCAAGACAGCTTCACACTCAGAACCGCACCTTTTACTCGAGCTCCGCCGCTGACGAAGCAGTATTTGACCCTTCAGTTGCTCACATTAACGATCCCAAGCATGCTTTCGACCCCCTCGACTCTTTTCCCCACCGACACATCGGCCCCTCGTCCCACGACGCCCAGCAGATGCTCAAGGCCCTCGATCCGCCGGCCACTTCTTTGGACGAATTCGTGAAGCAGGTACTCCCTGCCGACATCCTGTCAAGTAGGGACCTCAAAATTAGAGGACCAGGTGGCAATACCAGTGAGGGCTTTTCAGAAACTCAAGTCCTGGCGCGGTTGAAAGAAATTGCAAGCGAGAACAAGGTTGTGAAGAGCTATATAGGGACCGGCTATGCTGGTACACTTGTGCCGGAGGTTATCAAGCGCAATGTCTTGGAGAACCCAGCCTGGTATACCAGCTACACCCCTTACCAACCCGAAATCAGTCAGGGACGTCTCGAGTCGCTGCTCAACTTCCAGACCATGGTCACCGATCTGACCGGTCTAGCTATTGCCAATGCCTCTGTACTGGATGAGCCTACTGCGGCTGCTGAGGCCATGACGCTGTCGTTAAATGCACTTCCGGCGAGCCGCCAGAAAAGGCCCAACAAGACTTTCCTCGTCTCACATCTCTGCCACCCCCAGACCATTGCCGTGCTCGCCTCTCGCGCTCAGGGTTTCGGTATCACCATCGAGGTTGCTGATGTTCTGGCCGATCAAAGCAAGAGAGTGGAAGAGCTTGGACAGGACTTGGTGGGTGTGCTTGTGCAATATCCTGACACGCACGGAGCCGTCAAAGACTATTCGCAACTGTCGGAAAAGGTCCACAATCTCCAGGGCACACTCAGCGTTGCCACGGACCTGCTGGCACTTACTCTGTTAACTCCACCGGGAGAGTTTGGTGCTGATATTGCCTTTGGTAACGCCCAGAGATTTGGCGTACCTTTCGGCTTCGGCGGACCGCATGCGGCGTTTTTCGCCTGCAACGATAAGCAGAAGCGAAAGATACCCGGCCGCATCATTGGCCTTTCGAAGGACAGACTCGGCGATAAGGCTGCCCGATTGGCCCTCCAGACCAGGGAACAGCATATTCGAAGGGAAAAGGCGACCAGCAATATATGTACTGCCCAGGCTCTGTTGGCCAACATGAGCGCCATGTATGCTATTTACCACGGTCCTGAAGGACTGAAGAGAATTGCACACAAGGTCTTGAACAGTGCCAGAGTGCTGGAGGAGGCCGCCAAGCGACTCGGGTATGAAACCAGCCGAGACCAACATATCGGCAAGGCTTTCTTCGATACTGTCGTTATCAAGAAGAAGGGTGGCTTGCTACAGGAACAGAACAAGTTCAACGTGCGGAACCTCGACGCAGATACTGTCTCCTTCACTCTCGACGAGACCGTGAACCACGCGGAGCTGCAGTCGATCATCGCTATGCTCAACAAAGAGGCGCCCAACCCAATTTCTGACAAGGACGCCGCTGTTCCAAAGATTGCCACAGACATCGGTGTCTCGTCTGATGTTATTCTTGAAAATATCCCTACCAGTCTGCGAAGGACGACTGAATACCTCACTCATCCCGTGTTCAACACTCACCACTCTGAAACCGAACTCTTGCGGTATATGCATCACCTGCAGTCCAAGGACCTTTCGCTTGTGCATTCAATGATCCCACTTGGATCCTGTACTATGAAACTTAATGCCACAACCGAGATGATTCCCGTGACCTGGCCTGAGTTTTCCTTGATTCATCCATTCGCCCCTGAGGAACAGACCCAGGGATACCGAAAGGTGATCAAAGAGCTTGAAGACGACCTGGCTGATATCACCGGTTTCGCTGCAGTATCGCTACAACCAAACTCTGGCGCACAGGGCGAATTTGCAGGCTTGCGCGTGATCAGAAAATACCACGAACAACAACCTGGTAAGAAGCGAGACATCTGCCTCATTCCTGTCTCGGCGCACGGCACCAATCCGGCCAGTGCTGCTATGTCAGGAATGAGGGTGGTAACTATCAAGTGTGATGCCGAGACTGGAAATCTGGATATGGCCGATCTCAAGGCGAAGTGCGAGAAGTACAGTGAGGAGCTCGGAGCCATCATGATCACTTATCCCAGCACCTTCGGAGTCTTCGAACCCCAGGTCAAGGAGGCGTGTGATCTAGTGCATCAGCACGGCGGTCAGGTTTACATGGACGGCGCTAACATGAATGCTCAGATCGGACTTTGCTCACCTGGGGAGATTGGTGCTGATGTGTGCCACTTGAACCTCCACAAGACGTTCTGCATTCCCCATGGAGGTGGTGGACCTGGTGTGGGACCTATCGGTGTGGCTGAGCATCTTGCACCCTTCCTGCCAGGCCATCCTCTGGTGAAGACGGGCGGTGAAAAGGCTATCGCGCCTATCAGTGGCGCCCCATGGGGGAGTGCAAGCATTCTGCCCATCAGCTGGTCATACATCAAGATGATGGGATCTCGTGGAATAACTCATGCGACCAAGATCACACTGTTGAACGCCAACTACATCCTATCCCGCCTCCGCCCTTACTACCCAATTCTTTACACCAATGATAAGGGAAGGTGCGCCCACGAATTCATCTTGGACGTGCGCAAGTTCAAGGACTCGTGCGGCATCGAGGCCATTGATATCGCGAAGCGCTTGCAAGATTATGGCTTCCACGCGCCAACCATGAGCTGGCCAGTGGCCAACACGTTGATGATTGAGCCGACCGAGTCTGAGAGCAAGGAGGAACTCGACAGATTCTGTGACGCTCTCATCAGCATCAGGAAGGAGATAAGCGAGGTGGAGAAGGGCGATCAGCCTAAGCAGGGTAATGTCTTGAAAATGGCGCCACATAGTGCAAAAGATCTCATCGAGGGCGAGTGGGACAGGCCATACACCAGAGCCACGGCCGCCTATCCGCTTCCCTGGCTGAAGGAAAAGAAGTTTTGGCCCAGTGTCACTCGTCTTGACGATGCTTACGGCGACATGAACCTTTTCTGCAGCTGCGCACCGGTCGAAACGATTGATGGCATGACAGGCGCTGCGGCTCCTATGCCGACCTAAATAGGCAGATCTAGACGATGACATGAATTGGTGTTTGTATTTTTCAACATTGGGAGGAGTCGGAACCCGGAAAAGCGAGAGCTAGAACTTCAACCGTTCTGCATGTCGATTGAGCAGCTATCGTGGGTCTCTCTGACACTCAAACAAGCATTGGCGTTCAAGAGGGAAGAGCCGCGCATGCATATGCATAGACCGGCGGAATTTTGGGATCTTTTTCAACACATACCAGACCTAAACCCGTAAGGGTGTTCAACACAGATTGTTGAAGCTGTAATCACACGGCACGCGGGCTACAATAACGAGCAAGACTGATGGAGCGGCTACAGTATCGAGTTTTACCATTCTTTATAGAAACAGACTCTGGCAGTGCATCAATTTCAGTGCCTCTGTAAAAGCGAGAATCTATAATCGAATGAAGCTCTGGATCTTTGATTCTGATCACACAAAACCGTATATGCTATGAGAAGCGCTATCAAATATGTACATCACAACCCATTCCCAGTCGTCCATATACCAACTCCTACGCCCCTGCCCCAAACCCATCCCTCAACCCCCCCTCCGCCTCCTCAATCTCCTTCTGAATCGCCTCCTTCACAATCGCCCCACACATCTTCGCATAAGGATTCGTCTTCACGGCGAGCTGCTGCGCAATCTTATTCCCGTACCTACCCCCCATATAAAAGTCCTTACTCGCCAGCCCCTCAATATCCATCGCCTCCATGACCCCCACTGCCTCTCCCACCCCGTGCACTGCCTCCCCCCGCGTCCGCATATCCGCTACTTTCAGCAGTAATAACCCCCGGTGCGTATGCGCGGCGGCTAAGATCCGGCTCTGCAGGGCGGACACGGCGTCCGATGGTGCCGATGGGGAAGCGAGGTCTATCCCCTGCGCCAAGTCAGACAGCAGCTGCCGAGAGGCTGCTTCGTGCTGGGCGGTGAACAGATCCGAGGTTTGGAGCGTCAGACGGGCGATCTGCGCGCGATCGATGTAGGCCGGGGCGTAGCGGGGGTTGCGCTGTATGAGGTCGGAGATGGCGGCGTGGGTGGAGCGGATTTGGTCCGGGGTGGGGGAGGCGGTGTCTAGTGCGGCGAGGATGGCGGCTTCTTGCGATTGGAGGGTGGCGCATTCTTTGTGCGTCAGGCCGGGAAGGGTGTCGGAGGTGGAGATGGAGATTGCGTTGGAGGGGGAGGATTCGGGGTCGAAGAGGGCGGAGAGGACGCGGCTGTCGTTTGCGGAGAGGGCGGTCATCGTGATGGTATGGAGGGAGGTATGCTGGGAGGGGGAGGGAGAGGCTCAAGGCGGAAGTTGAAGAGGTATGGAAAATATGGAATGAAATATTCTACTTACATGTCCCGCCTTCGGGGATGGGTAAAAGTGAGGTTTGAGGATGCGATGGCGGGGAGTTCGGGGCAGCCCCGAGCCCCGAAGGCGGAAAAGCCGCCACCAGCCGTTGGGTGTTCAGTTGCCGCCATTCCTCCCCGCCTCCACCGTTCTGTACCTCTGCCTGACCAAGCACAAGCATCCTCCCAGATGCTTGATGAAGAAGCCACATCGTCTACTAACATTCAAAGCATATGAGCGACAATTTATCGAATTGAGCATCATTCACGTCATTCGATCTGACCTGGAAACCTCATTGGCCACGCGTAAGAAGCCAAACGAATTGAATAGTGATGCGAAAAAAAAAATTGTATATGTGCGGCGATACTACAGTAAGCATCCTAAACAATTTGTCCGCAGTTATATCGCTCTGGTATTTCATATGTCAAACCATTCTGTAACTAGCTATACTCCAAAAACGCTCTATGCTGTCGCTATTATCCTCTACCCCACTCTCTATATCTCTCCATCTCCTGGTCATACCCCTCGCTCAAGTCTCCTTTGTTATTGTATGGTTCTCCTGCCTCCGAAAGCAGAAGGCTCGGATCTAGAAATTCTTGGTTCGGCTGGGCAGCAGATGCTGTCGTCTCGTTGAAGGGATCGAAGTCAGCAGCTGGAAAGTTTACAACGAAATTTTGACCAGCAGCGCCTCGACCTCTAGAGGCGAAAGGCGCTTGATGACCGTCCCACCCAGTGTTCAACTCGGGTAGAGTGCGCGGAACAGCGTATCCCGGAACGTCATTGTAAGGTTGACCGTAGGTGGGGACATAGTAGGGCCCCGTCTGAGAAGGCTCCGGGTACTGAAGGCCGTTTCCATATGTGCCGTTGGAGTTCGCCAGCATATAGTTTCCTGGATACTGGATGCCGGAAGAGTAGCCGGGTTGGAACCCTCCGTCTAAACCTCCGGCTGGAGCGGGATTGGACTGGTACTGCGGGGGAACAGGAGGAAATTGAGTCCGACGTGTACGAGCCGAGAAGTCCTCCGGTCCAGAATTATTCCATGTACCTTGCTGACCTTGCAGGCCTGACCTGGGTGTAACTACGCGACGACGCTTGTTCTTCGAAGTAAGCCTGCCTGATGGAGTCCATTCGGCATCGGGATCGGCTGTGCCTGATTCACTGCCATCCTCGTCATCGGAATCGATTGCCCGCTTGTTTCTCGACTGCTGCGGCTCGTATTTGTAGCTCGGAAATGCTAGCTGATGGTTGGCCTTGTCGATATCAGCCCATACTGCATAACGGTCCTTCAGTCCCTGCGGTTCGATAGCCCAGAATAACCCCAAAAATTTGGAGATCACCTGATGATTGTCTGTCTTCGCCCAGACCTTGGTCTTTTCGGTGTATGCAGAACGATAAAGGATAAAGCTATTCGAGGGACGCGGAATTTTTCCCTTATCTTGCGCCTCTTGGAGACGTTTCTGTGGCGTTCGATGAACTAATGCTTCGATGTCCTCGACGGGAATGTTCCAGTCTTTGGTAAACTCGCTGAAGGACATAGGAACACCGAGCCTAAGAAGCTCAGCTTCAGCTTCTTCTTTAGAGCGCTTGGTTCTTGAGCGCGACTTTTTAGGTGGTTGCAGTTGAAGTTTTGCTTTTCCATTTGCTTTCAAATGTGTAACAGTGGCTGATTTGTTCTTCCTTGGTCGTAATCTGGTCTCCACCAGGTCAGAGGATGTGAGATTCACTGTCTGGGCATTTCCCGGCTGCAACGATGCAGACTGTAGGCTACTCAAATCCCCCGACTGCCAGACATTGATATTGTCTTCTATCGCTTCGAATGAGTTGTTGTACTGACTGAGTGCGGCACTCAGGTTCTGCTCGAAGGCGTCACCATCGTAGTGACCGAAGTTGTACTCTTGTGATGGGTTTGACATAGCTGTGGTCTAGTTCGATTCTTTGTGTCGGTGACTTATTGAAAGCTTCAGCGAACGAATGACAAAGTGAGGAGTTCCACAAAGAGTAAAAGTGTATAAAAGACTTGAGACGTGAAGAAATGAAAGAAGGTCATGGCTTCAGACAGCTGCATGTGAATGATATATAGTGCTTTACTTGCATTTCCAAAAGCGTGAAGGATGCCGAATCCGTCAACTATAAAGATTCTTGACAAAGACAGCCTGCAATCCCTCTCTTCCGCATTCGGATTCATATGTGGTATCTCCAGGTCGGTGATATGGAAATGATCCCAGAGATACAGATTAATCCAGGTTGACATTTATCAGCAACGTAGCTCAACTTTTTCAGAATCACTTGTGCTAGTAGTACAAGCTATCGTTCTTGTGAGAGCCTGGTACTACCTGCGCCTCCGTGCGAGCAGCTATAGGTTACGCTCGTCTGAATCGATTTGGAAGCTATAAGCGGCGTTACCAACGTTGAGAGGAATGTTAATGCTAGAGAACGGTAGCTCATTTACTTGGAATGTCTGCCATCCAGGAATGTCAGGATGACCCATCGTTCTGTTATGCTGTTTCCCACAAAGCTGGAATGTACTAGTTGTATGACAGATTCTTCTCACGATAACGGACGCGGTTCCATATGGAGGACTCACGTCGCCGTGTTCTGAAGCGGAGAAACTGGCGAGTTCGAGAGTTGAGCCAGGCTTCACAGTCGTTAGTAGATCTCTAGTAAAAGCGGAAAGCATCATGGAAGGCTGGATCAGTCTCCAGTGAAATGCCCTAAAAGCTGCCAAGGGAAGATGATAGATTGGCCCTTTTGAAACAGAAATAGACTGGAGACCAACACGATCTGAGTGTCGGAGCATGATCCCGACATCTGTCTGACATGACATACACAACATGACATACACAGAATATCCTTCCGATCATCGGAACGCCTGCACATGACTTTTCTCTGGATTGAGAGAAGTTGTATCTCATGCTATTATATTGTGTTCGCGATATTCCCCCGGTCCACTATATTCATTGTCAAGTTGTGATGCAAGATCCAGCAACGTGTTAGGCGAAATAGCTGTGATGTCCTCCATTAGTACATCGCATGTGAATTAGCAGGTTTTGCAGCCAACGCCGCATCTACGGCACTGTTCACTTGCTCTGGACCTGCCGCTGCGTATTCGGCCACGATCTCGCTGTGCCTGGAAGGGTTTTGTTGTCTGCGAAGCTCCCCTGTCTTGATCTGGAGCGGTGCTACATGAGCGTGACTCCAAAATGGACTTGAGCAGACAACTTACCTTTGACCCATTGATTGTGAGAGGTATAGAGATCGGAGTCTGTGCTTTCAGTTGTTTTAATGTTCTGAGAAGACTTTCCCTTTCTGGTGATCCGTTGGCGTAGTGATACTGGATCGTCGTCAGTAGCATGCATTGGCTTCACAACAGCCCACTGACCAGCTTCTCATTCTCAAACTTAGGCGGATGCCAAAGGCTGAGAGCTCGCTTGCAATTATACGAACGGTATGCTGGATGCTGAGAGCGACACAGCACCTTGATAACCGGTGAGCTTATTGCTGCTAGTCGCTGCATTTCAACTACACCTCTTCCGAATATTGATAAGATGTATTAACCAAGCGACCGAGTGCTTCCCTTTTGTCCACTGTTGCGGCTTCCTCGATCGATGCAGGGTCGTCGGAGGTGCATACCGAGGGTCGGTGCTGACCTCCGACTTAGTGTACTCAAGTACCATGGCATTGTCTTGTGTCATTCTTCTATTCAGCTGTCTGGATTCTAGTCCTGACGTCACTATATTTGGGACAAGTAGCAGAGGTCCATTCAGAGAATGCCAGAGTGGTATCGAAGACAAGGTCTTAAAATGCGATATATTCGTGAAGTGGAGTATCCTTTGCGAATGTCTATATCTAGAGTGCTGGGTGTAGGTGCCTATTTCGGGTATATGCACGAATTCGTCACGTCCAAAAAGAGGTCAGATTTACTCCGACTTCCAGTCGTAGACATTCCTAATCTTGAGCACCTTGTCACCACGGGTCATAATGATACGGCGGGTGTGCCTAGCTTTTTAGTCAGCCGAAGTCCTCCGTGTGAGAGAAAAGCCGTAGCCACGCACCTGCGCTCGCCATTAATGGTCTCAAAAGCCCATACTTGGTCGGCTTTCCACTGGTCGCCAGACAGACCGACGGACTCGGTGTAAGCATGGATGACCTCGCCATGAGCGGCATCAAGGCTCTTCTGGTCAAACTGGGAGAACCACTCATCGGTCATCTCGGAGATGTTGACCCATCGTGCTCGGCCGTTGACCTGACCGAAGACGGAGTCCTTCTTTTCGCGGAACTCCCAGTCCAAGAGGCGCTCCTCAGTGTTCTCAATGCCACCGGTCGTTGTCTGCACAATCGTGATCTTGGTCACTCCATTCTCCTCAGCCTCGGTGATGACTAGCTGTACCGACGAGTATCTGATTGCCTTGCGGGTTATCCAGCCAATGCCCTGGAGGGAAAGAACAGCCTCAGGATCGTCAGACAAGTCTTTGTTCTGTGCTTCGAATCAGCATTAGAAAAACACCCAGATCTGCTCGAGGCGCAACTCACCATGAGAAAAGTACCGCTAAGCTTGCGAAGCGAGACGGAGTCGGGGACAGCCATTGCGAATATAGAGGTCTTGTTGACTTCAACTGTGCGATGGGCGAGGGTTGGTGGGAGGAATTGCAGTAGCAACAGATAGCCTTGAAGGCATGCTGCTTGATTTATCATCCAATTCCCCAGGATCAAGAAGCATCATCGTGGAGAGCCTCGGCCTGATCCCCAGACGAAATCGTGGGTGGCCTTTACATGTGAAGTCCGGAGGAAATGGTACCTGCATGTGACATCTAATAATAAAGTTTCGGAAGTAACCGAGCTGCCGAGCATGGGCGATACCTCTCTACCAGTTGTCGCAGCTGACATGCTTTCAATTGTCCAAAACCTCATGACAATTGCAGAACGGGGTACGAGCTGTGGCATCGAGGCCGCGCAGAATGAGAACATCGCAAGTAAACATGATGGGACCTTTTCGTTGTGTAGAACCTCATGTTTCGTGGGAACGGTAATTGTCGGAGTAGACAGGACCAGGTGTGGTCAACCAGTGGCGGCGACCATCATCTATGAGATGGTCACGGTGCCCCCTGAGAAAGAGCAAACATCAAGCTCAGCGTGTCCAATCAATAAATGACCATCAGTGAAGAATCGATACGATACCTGGAAGGACTTTTTCCCTTGGGCGCCGCTGACTATTGCCGTGGCGCTAAGCGTTATCAATGTCTGTCTTTACATGACAGCGGGCCTTTGTGATCGGAACGAGAGACCGCTACGAATATCTGTGGTCTTGCTTTCGACGAGTGTGACTGCCTTGTTGGAATCATGACCTATCATCCAGTAGACGACGAAAGTTCATATGCTCTAGATGTCGACAGAGCGCCACTGCTGTGGACATGCAATATCTTTTTTGAGCACCAAGAGACAACCATCGGTCCTGGCGGATCACAACAGAACGTGGTCCTTTCCGAAGGTCCGTACTGTGGACGGGGAGTGGGTTCGCTAGGATATTGCGGATACTTTGAATGAAGATGTTGACTTACCACTCAAATCTGTCAATTGGTGTTCCGCATCTGCTGTGTAGCGGATAGAGACAAAATAGAATGGACCACTCGATTTCGTCACGGCGTGAATTCAACTGCTGTCGTGTATGAATTGCAGAATAAGAAGGTGCCTACCTGCATTTGTTGCTACTCATAGTTATAGTTGATACAATTGAATCTACTCAACGTACCTGCCACGCCTGTCTTCAGCAGTGCAGCCAGGCATATGGCAACCATAGCGAGCGAAGAGTTTCTACGTGTGCGCAAAGCGATGCCTTGACAAGACCCGAGCTCATCTCCAGCGTCATTGATCCGCTGATTCCAATTGACGACTGTGAAAGCGGACATTTCGCGACCCACGTGCACTCGATCTCGCAACATTGAGGGGCAATTGCCGACACGGTGCGACCCGTCTCGCATCCCTGGTTCCGTCCGTTAGTGAGACGCCGACATCCAAGTGTGTAGCCGACAGCACAATGACAGGTAACATTGACGTACCGTCGCTAGGCTTCGCAAGGGCAAGAGTCACAGCACCATGGATCCCCATGTCTCACAGCGGAGTTGGACCAAGGTGTTAGTCTGAGATAGGGGAGTTCATTAGATTGGGGCGGATATCACGGTAGCTCCAGCCAGTCGGCGGGGAATATTTCCGCACTCGCAGCTGGGATCTCTGATTATCATGATTCATAATTGACGTAACTCAACTAGGGCTTGTGGATTGGCGAGGGCAGAAACAAAAACAATACAAAAGGTTATAGGGAACTACGGAAAATTAGGGTGACGCCGTGAGACACGGTGGAGCAGCGCGGCAAGATTTGAGACTCGGTTGGGGCGCAATTGTGGAACGAGAGAGTTGAGCGCAGCGAACGACAAAGGACGGGTTACCATTCCGAGAAATGCAATCAGGTCTGCACGGGCAGCAAGAATAAGAGAGCGGAGGGGTAGCCGAGTGGAGAAAGTGGGAAAGCAAGACATCTCGGAAAGCTTCTCGTATGTGACGTCTTATGATCAAGAAAGGGAGGGGTTGTGGTGGAACCCCTTACCCTGGCTTGGAGAGCTATTACGGGTGCTCCACTCGTATCGCATATCTCCAACAACGTGGCCGAGTGTGTTATTAATACGGAGACGCCGATGACCCGTGAAGATCGGCAAACAGATATCTGTATTCTGATATTTGGATTTCTGGTCCTGCAAGGGTTGATACAGGATCAGCTGATGATCAATCGTCTGAACGCCGTGTTGATCGCTACTGTTGACGTGCTTGAAACCGGGGGGGGAGCGCGAACCCATTTTCCGCATGTGGGTTCATTTTGCGCGGTTCGGGGAGGGAGGGGCAGGGTAGTGATCGCTGGTGGGGTTTCACGTGAGGCTCAGTTCATGGTGCCCTACTCAGCCTCACTCTGCCGCAAATACCCACGGCTTGCGTCTGCGATCCATAGCTAATCAATTCAAATCCAGCTTGGGATGCAGCAAAAGCATTTCGAGCAACACGAGTGATTTCTTCCAGGGTCTTGTTCCATCCTCAATATGCAAGCAAGCCCAACAATGGCCATGGCCGTCCCACATGGACTATTTGTGGCGTGGTGGGCTCGGATATCCACCAACCCGAGCGTTTAGCAGCGAGTCATTGCTGCGGGTCGTTTGACAGAACCTTCGGCCGTACCAAGCGATGTGGCGAGGATGGAAGTAACCGCCCAGCGCCCGAGTCATGCGTTCCGAACAATGAGCGAGCAAGTAACGCCGGATAAGTGACTCAACAGCAGGTCAATTCAGCCGGATTCCAATTACTGGTACAGAAATCACGTATGGATCAATGGCTTGCGCAATCCAATTCCAATTAACGCGACCAACGCTTATAGAGGGTGTGCACTGCAGCAACGGTAAGGAGGGTTACAAAGCCCAAGGTCAGTGGCGTCGACCATCGCTGCAGAGACAAGTCAGTGCCATCCATGGTAGACAGATAGCGGTTGAGCTGTCAAAGACGCACACGAGTATTTGCATTGTTGTGGCTGCACGCCTCCAGATCTCTGAGACCGGCGACGCTATATGCCGATATAGACCGTAGAGATATGGAGAATGGCCCTTTTTGAGTGCCAAAGAAGCTGCTATGTAGTCAGTGGCGATGAGCATGCCCAAGACTCCCCGCTGATTGCACAGACCTTCGCATCATGAGACTTAACCTCTTTATCCGAGATTTGTCCAGCGGTTTGGCATCCTTCTGTTCGCGCCCGCGATATGTGGGCTGAAAACTGGCCCACGGGATCTGGACCGTCGTGGGCAGGTCAAGATCCTTCGTGTGAAAAGCATACTCGTAGCTTGTGGTTGATTGCTCGCGGCCGTTGGTTGGGTTCGGCGGTAGTAACTCATCCTTGAGGATCAAAGTGTATCGCTTGTCTGTGAGTTCGTTGTGAGTAGGAACCGGTACGTATTTCCAAAAGGGGGTTCGATACCATCGCCCTTGGTGATGTCGAGTTGGATGCCATCGTACTCAGACAGGTCCCAGGTCTTGTCGTCGCCTGCGGTGCGTTGGCTAGCAAAACCGGCGCCTCCGAGAGTCTCAATATCCAAATCGCCGTAAAAGCGACCAATCTCACCACTGGATTCGAAATGGGACTGCAGTGTGCATATCAGCCTCGCATGCGTCCACGTGGTGTGCAGGTGCTGAAACGCGCGTAACTGCTAGTTGGCATACCTCCGACTTGCCTCCGCGGACCCGATCGTCGCTGGCAGTCCAATCTCCGCTTCTCCAGGACCTGTATGGACTCAGCTGTCAGCTGCTGGGGTTAGATGCGGAGCAAGGTTCAGGGGACAACGGACCCGCTTCCTCCGAAGAGATTGTGGATGACACGGCTACCAGCCTTTGTCATGATTTCGTGTGCGTTATCGCGGATCGGCCAGGTCGCGCACAAAAACACCAGAAAGGGCAACAGGGTTAGAGATTCGAGGTGGGATACGGGCTTTGGAGGGATGCGATGTCCGGGGTTTAGCGCAGTGTGTGTGTGTGTGTGTGTGGTGGTGCCTTCGGAGAGGGCTGAGAGCGATGTAACCAACACCCGCGCCCTACCCAGTAAATTGCCCCTCTAATCGTGTGTTGCGGCGACAATATAGACGCAATAATCCTCGCTTGCATGCAACGTAATCCCGAGCCACTTATGTGACTGAGATTCATCTATTTCGATCCCACAGTAAGGATGCTGGATCGGTGCGATGGCGGGCTAAGGCAGCTACTGTCCTTCACTTTATGTTATGTCGGTCGGTGCTTGGTTTGTCCGCTGTGCACAACGGACATGATCTCGTGCCCAGCAGCAGGCATCGTGTGTGGTACGACAGCAACAAAGCCAGCGATCAGGCCGCTCAGCTCGCGGAGACAATTTCACCGCGGCCACATCTTAGCGATGTGGGTCTTTTGTCTTGTCAAATTTGAGTGTGGTTCAGCCTGATGAACAACACTCGGAGCGACTGCCCAAAATGGAAATAGGTGACTGAGTTCCACCATGCCAGCCAGAAAAGCCTAAAGCCACGGGTCAGGGCCGCCTGCCGCTTGTTTCGACTCTCGTAGGGCGTGCGTGCGTGCGTGCACGAGCCGAGTAGGTGCGGCTGCTCGGTATTGGATAGTGGATGGGTGGTGGCACGGTGCTTCCGCGGACAAAGATGGAAGGTCCAGGGAAGCAACAAGCACAACCAACTGCGTGGCCAGGACGTGGTAGCGAAGTCTGTCGTACGAGTAATAATAATAGTAGGAAAATTGAGACGAAGATCCACATAGCTTCCCAGGCAATCAATCCCAGCCCATCAGCTGCCATCCTGCTGCCTGCCTCTGTGGCTCTGCGCCCACCCAGCCGCGCAATTCCTGTCCCTGCGGCCATTTCTCATGGATGCTGGATGCAGGGTGGAGGGCAGTGCCGCGTGCGTACACAGTGTTCTGTACTGTAGACAATACATGTAGAGCAGTTTAGGCTGGTACTTGGGTACCTCTAGCTCCCGACTCCCGACGTCAGTGATCGCCTGATCCACAGGAGCTCCCCATACGATCCCTGCACCTCCATTCCCGCAACCTCCGTGGGCACCTTGCAGCTGGGCTCTGCATATGCTGCGCGCTGCTGCTTAACTCCGTTGTGCTCCGCGAATCTCCATGGAGGTGCGCTTCACCACGGCCGCTAACGTTATGCTACAGTCATGCTCGACCCCGTGCCCATCCGAGCGAGTCCAGGCTGCCTACTCGTGCGTAGGCAACAACATTCACTGAGACACAAAGGTGCACAAAGTAACTTGGTGTGAAGTGAAATGTACATGTTTGCGTTCCGGCGCTGCCGGTGACGATAGATCTTGAGATTCTCGTGTCTAGTCTATACCCTGTTTTAGATCGCTGATCCAACCATGTTTCTCGTGCCAGAGATGTGCAATCTGTCCGCTCCTTCGTGCTCTCGGAGCCCTGGTCTCATCGAGTACCGCCCGCAGTGAACCCAAGGTAATACCATTTACTCCCCGCTTCCCTTAGACAAATCATAAATAAGACCGTTGAAATCGTACAACTGTTTTGAATTGACGCCAGCGTTACTGATCGAAACCAGTGCTGAATGGTGGTGATAGCGGCAGCATCAATGGTGTTTGTGGAAATGTGTTGTGATCACCAGGTGAGCCGGCACTCGATCGTTCGTAGAAGTCGCAAAGCTCAGGCGTCTACTTGCTTGTTAGTCGATGCAGGCAAGAGACTTTTGTCTGAGGATGGCTTACTAGGGACGGTTCCGTGAAGGAAGAGTCTGTGAAGACGGCGTCCGGGAGAGAGGAAGAGAACGCCATGTCGACAGGCCCATGAGGAAAAAAGGGTGGAAGGTTGAAAGGCCCCGTTGAGTTGTCAAATAGGCTCTCCTGTTTGACCGGCAATGTCTTGTCTTGCCATTGAAATTGTGACGAAGAGTCATATGGTTGCGAGTACGGCATGTATTGAAAGCTGTTGTCCAGCCCGTAGTCTGCCGTAGCACCAGGCAAGCACGAGAAGTTGCCGTTGGGCAATTGAGGAGATGGTGGGGTCGGGAAGGAGTTCAGAGTGGGGAATTCAAAGGGTGGCGGTGACGTTGAGATTTGCCTCGTGTACTGGTTTGAGAACATCGACCAGTCCTCACCCACGGTTGCGCTTGGTTGGAGAGGTGTAGAAGCAGGTTGTCGGCGTGAAGCAGGCGACGAGCGTCGTTTCGATACCCCGGACTTTGTCTTGGACTTCTCAACCTTGGTGGGGACTTCAGCCGGAGAGGGTTCTGGGGAGGCGGATGTGGAAGCAGCCTTTCGCTCCAGATCTTCCAATCGCTTCTTCAGCTTCTTCCCTGTGGCGGGGTCAGACAGGGCGACATTGTATAGCCAATGCAGGAACTACTCACTGTAGTTGCGTTGAGCAATCCTGTTTTGTATCCTTCGCCTCTCGGCAAGGTCTGAAATCTTGGTCCAGTCCTCGTTGGGTTGAGCACTGGCGGAGAAGGCACTGCTGGTGTGCTGGGTGGCACCCTCCCGGGTTGTGTTGCCGTAGGTGTAGCAGGATGTTCGACGGTGCTCCATCATGGTCATGTTTATCGCCACCACTATAGGTGAATGTTGGATGAGGGATGGGTTATGTCTCAAAGGAGAAGAGGACGGGTAGGTGAAGCAGGAACAGAGACCCAACAGGTGGGATACTCGAGCATGATATAGCTCAGGCACAGCACTCCATGGACGGAACCTGCACGGATGTCCTAAGGCGCTAGCGGCCGTAGGTCGAAATAGGAAACAAGTGCGGTACGTGAAAAGGCGGGCGGGACAACAGCGTCATGCTGCACGAGTCGTCGACATGCGCCTCGGGGGGGACGGGCGCGGGTAGAGTTTCGAGGCAAAGACAGTGGAAGCAGGGTCATTGTAGACGAAGGGTCTCTTCGCAGCGTAGATCGCGGTGTCGTAGGGCGCCGTATCCGTACCGGAGCATGGTCGGGCGGTCGGCCGGTTGCAGAGGCGGGGCCGTGGAACAGACGATGCGATGTGCAACCAACCCCAGGACCAGGGGAAGCGGAGGGCATGGTGCATGTGCCAGCCAGTGCCAGCCAGTGCCAGCCAGTGCCAGCGCGAGTCGGACCTGAGCGATGGTGGCTGGGTGGGAGGTGGGTGTTGGAGTTGGAGTTTAGAGTTCCCTCGCTGAACGCAGGGCCCGGCGGATGCTACTCGCACGCTCGGTAGCTCTGTGCTAGGCCAACTCTCGAAGCTCTTGCAGGGTCGGAGCCGACGTGAGTGCGACGTTTTCTGGTCACTCAGCGATGTGACCCCGTTTGATTGGCGCAGTCAGGGCCAAGGCGGAGCTGAACAAGCTGAACACTCACCCTCGGACCGCTGCAAACTCTGGTTGAACCCGCCCCGACCGCCGGCAAACACCAGAAGCTAATTCATCAAGCCACGCTGGTGCTAAATCTGGGTACACGGCCTCTAAGCCTCCTCCTCACCACCACTTTCTACCCAGCTGTGCGACTGCGCATCGATGGACGATCCCATGGGGGGCTCCCTCGTGCGTCCCACATGCAGTCTTGTGATGCGCGCTGTATCCCCTCGTAGGGCTGCTATTCTGGACGCTTTGTAATCGCTGGTGCTCGTTTCGCGGACACGCTTTAGCGACGTACCGTAGCGATGCTGCAAGCCACGCCAGGTCGCGGGCCTCGTGTTCTCCGGCTTCACGACTGCGACTAGCGCAACTACGCGCAACTACAGCAAATGACAGCTAATCTGGCACAATGCGCATCGGGGAAATGATGATGAATGGCTGCATGCTAGACGGTGGTGCTAAAAACATTGTGAGGGTGTTGGGCGTGCGGCTTTGACATGAGACAGCAGCCACTGCCTCAAACGGCGTTCTGTGCCGACACAACCGCGAGCATAGTACGGGACCTTGCTTCTATTTGACGTGGTCCGGCGGTGCTATTGGTGGAGGGTGCTGATCTCGATAAGATGACAAACCAGGACCCTGCCGAAACGTGGCCTGGGACTGGACGCCTGAATGTTGTACTCTGCTGTGATCGGCTTGGGCTCTCTCTTTTCACCGCGCAAAGTGCGGTGTGGCGGCGGCGGCTTCACAAGTCAGGCGTCGCGCACCACGCAGGCGAGGCCCTGGTGCCACATGGCCGAAAGACATCGCATGTAGCATTGGCGCTGCAGTTGAGAACGATGGGTTGCAATCGCAGATACGTGGTCTACGAGTGACTGAGTGACTAATACAGGCTGCATGCGAAGTTGGGCATGGTCGCGGTGACAAATCCGGCACGGGGCATTAGCTGCTGCAAGCAGGCCCCGCCTGACGGGGACGACTCACCGCAGGTTGGGGGGGAGCAAACCAGCGGGAAAAGTGCTGCCGCCCGCCATTTGGGTGCAATCTCCAGCGTTTCCCATGCCTGCTGCCCGCCATTTCCTGATTGATCATGCGGTGTGAACCAGCTGCACGGTGCTGCATGGCGTCGCTCGTGGCGCCGCACAGAACCAGCGCTAGACCACAACCGGTATCACGAGAGTCCGTCTACTGTACTCTACTCGGCGAGCGTGACGACATTCGATCCGTTATCCGCGCTTCCCGAGTCTTTGCCAACAAGGTTCCCCGTCCACGCACGTCCGTTCGGCTCTCAGCCCTGCCATATTCCTATCCGAGCCACGCTACCCAGCATATGCTTTACAAGACCATGCTGTAACCACGCTCGATAGCTAGAGGATCTGCAAATTCGCTGCGTTTAGCGACTCAGGCGATCAGTCGTCTCTGCAGGGGGTTTCCCTGCGCCCTCGTTCTCGTCAACTCCGCTCCGATTGCGGATGCCACCCCTTCGCTGATATCTGTCCGCCTTTCCGTAAATCTGTAGAATCGGCGACAGACTTGCGCCGACCGACCCTGAGGCTGCATATCCTCTAGATCCGGCGCCGATGGAGACAGGCGCCACGGCTTGAAATTGGATTTCAGCCCCTCTTCCAATCAACAGTCTTCGATCCATCCTCCAATCTAGCTTCTGTTCGGAGACCATGATCCTCGAACTAGACGAGAGCTCAATTTCGCGGAACCCTCCGCGCAGAGGCCATGGGTGGGAATCACAACTAACGGAGCAGCATTGCCCCGACTTGCCCTGCAACGTGATTAACCCATTAATTAATCCTATGACTCGGCCGACTCATTCATCTTTGGTTGGCCTTACAGGTGTCCCACTGCAAATCAATCTAAAATGTGTCCGCCTAAATTCACAACGGAGACTTAGTGTGTTAGCTGAGCCAATGGGCTTGTCTGAGTGCTACCTCCACCTGGTCTGTGTCGTGGAGCGACCCATCTGCTATCTTTGGAACACGGTCGTCTCCGACTCCGATCCAAGTCCAAGACGCCGACGTACCCCCGCGATACTTTATTCCCGGGGAAAAATTGGCTGGTGATCAATGCTCTGTAAAGCAACAACCACGTACCGTTGCCCAGGTGTCTGGGTAGCCGAATAACTTTACACGAGCTTCATTCCAGTACTGACATACAGATCAATGCTTGATTCCCTAAGGTGACACATCGGAATCCCGGAACGGGCGCATTAATCGACACCGTCACCATCCTTGCATACCAGCTGCAGGCCTCGTAACAATCGCGGCTCAGACTCTGCATCTCCGGCAGCAGCCGGTGGACATCAGAGACCAGGTCGTTACTCATCAACTGTGTGCAAGACTTTCAGAAGCCTACTCTTGCTGACATGTATGGGATAGAGTAGTGGTTGGTGAGGCTGAGCACTGCACGCTTGCATAGGCTGAACATCCGTCTTGATCCTGATCATTCTAAATGTGACGTTGTCAAAAGGTTAGTTGGCTCTCTTTGGATTCGATCTGCCGGACCATAGAAGCGTAGACTTTCCTGAGGCTGAGGATTAGTTGCAACATAGTTCTACCAATCAGGTATAGCACCCCGTATCGAGGGTGGCATGACATGCACCGTGTCTGCTAGCCTTGAAGACCAGGTATTTCCCCTTTCGTACATGTTGCTCCCGCTGTTCGCTACACGTTCGTGTGCACGGCCATGGCGGGCCGTACATTAGCACCAATTTGGAGTCACGAGATACGCATTTCGCTGCTGCAATGCTGTCTCAGGGGAATCAAGGATAGGATCGGGAGCGCGAGAGAGATGTCATGAAGGTGTCGTAATGTGCATACGTAGCAGGACCAGCTTGTCCATCACTGGGAAACAGTGCTGAACATCGCCACCAGAGGAAGCATCCCTGCAAGGGTTGCCTGCAGACGTGGAAGGACGTGCTGCACAGAGGAGATGGGCCGACTCTCCGTCTCTGCAGTCACCAAACAGGCATCCTGGTCTCGATACCGGCACAATTGACAGCATTGAACACCCGAGACATGAACGTTAGCGCTTCCGTATCTTTCCATAACGATATGCAGGACGACACTCGGTCACAGTAGTGGTGCATACCACGGAGATACACTGTGAAAAACGATTGCGATTGACAAATACAATGCATTGTAGGTTGCGGACCCTCTTCATTCTTTGTGTCTAGGCGTCTGAGGCGTTCAGCCTAAAAAATATCATTCATCTCGTTCAGTGACCGTCATCGGCATCGTCCAGCAAGTCCTCTATAGTTCGTCCTTGACCTTGTTCTTGATTTTCTGAAGGATACCACTAAGCCCATGATGCTGATGCTCGTGGCTGTCGTGTCCGCCGCTATCGCCGATGAATTCAGCCCAGTTCGAAGTCAAAGGTCCAACCTTTCCTCCCATGAAGGGCTGGCCGTTACGGAAAACAACTCGCTGCATGCGGGCTTTTCTGTTGTCCCATCCATCATGCGGGTTGTCGGTTGCGTGATAAATCCCAAAGGTCTCATTTCCGATGTGGATAAAGGACCCATGACCTGGACCCCACGGTCCCGTACCCAAGTTGTTGTTTGTGATAAGTGGGAGCTTCGATTTATTCCAGGACCTGTGATCTAATGGATCACCACCAAGATACTGGAGGGTGTTCATCTTGTAGTCTTTAGTCCAAGACCCAGCACACGAGTAGACAATGCCTGTCCACGAACCGTCCTGAGCTCTGAGAAATTGCGGCCCTTCGTTGATACCGCTTCTGTCAGATCGTTCCCATGGCTCAAGCGGCTGGCAGAGACATGTTGATGGCGAAGAGGCCGTGACCGGATCAGAAAGATGCACAATGAAAATCTCTTGTGTCAACTCGGATTCTGTTTCACCACAGGGCCAGCCAGAGTATACAAAGTACAGCTGATGATTGAGCTCAATAACAGTGCCGTCAATAGCCCACTGTCCGGAGTCAATGTTCGCTATGGGGCCGAGAAACTCCCAGTGACCGTCGGTGGGGTCGCGATCAGTGGAGGGGCCGCCCAGCACATACATGCGATGTGAACGATTTCCGTGCTTCGGATGGGCAGCGGCGACGTAGACGTACCACCGTCCACGCAGGGCATGTAGTTCCGGCGCCCACAAGTCAGCCGAGTAGTGTGTCTCTGGTGGCGGACGCCAGATAACATGTTTCTCAGGACGAGATAAGAAGTCCGGCAATGAGGAAGCACGCCACACCTCGACTCGGTCACCCGCAGTGAAGGTCATGTAGAATTGATTATGAGCATAGGTGACATAGGGGTCTGGCGTGGTTTGCGATGTGAGGCTGAGGCAAATGGGATTGTAGACAGTCATCTTGCTGGGTCGTGAGGACGATAGTGTCCAGCCGAATATGGTCAACAGTGTAGGGAAGAACAGAAAGACGATAAAGAATTGATACCGCTTGAAGAAATGCGATGATTCAATGTGCTTTTGAGATGGTATGGTGATAGAAGCAGGGCTCGACATACCGTATTCATCCCAGACATCGTCGACGGCATCGCTGGACGTCAGGAGAGGGAAACTACATCACGTGACGGGCGGGGGACTGGGGAAAGTGGAGCAGAGGTGAAACAAACGGCCGGAATCCAGAATTCATAGGGAAGCCGCGCCCGACGATCGCCAACCAGGGTCATGCGACCCCAGGCCTCGCTGCTGGCAATGGCGATCGTTATTCGGACACATGTGGCGAGCAACAGAAGAAAGAAGCGACTGAACAAGCAAACAACAATCAGCTGGCGCCGTGTCGAAGCGAAGTCGCGAAGATTCGGAAACGAGAATATTTCAAGGAGGTTCGACGCAGGCGAATGACAGCTTGACGCGGGACAGATCGGCACCACGTGATGGGATATCGGTCCGTCCTATCCCAAACCGGCAGGAGAACTCCTCGCCTTTTATCTCGACAAACCTCCGTGCACTCTCGAGGACCGCACAATCGACACCTGCCACCGACGTGTGAGGCAGGAACAGGCTGTCGATTGGGCAGTTGGTGACATGACCGGCGAATGGAACCTCCCGGCGTGCCGCACTACCGCCAGTCCTTGCGCAATCACCGCCGACTTGCTTCTACCAGTAGATCCATGAAAATCTTCATTGTGTACAGCAACGAAGCGAGATGATTTGGCCGCGGCCAAGTGCAAAGGTAGGCCTGAGATTGATGCGACAAGCGACGTGCCGCTCGTCAAGCATAACCATAAGTATAACCTTCCTTCCTGTGCCATCTCCTCAGGCACGCCTCGTCTGCATCCGTTCAATTCTTCGGGTTTAATCTTTTGGGACGAAACAACAAGTATGAAGCACTTGAAATCTTCTTCTGCGGTCACGGCGCTGGTCGCCGCTGCCGCCAGCCATGTCTCCGCCACGGTCGTTTCTTGCCCGTCGGACGCACCCCTGTCCTGCCAGAACACGACCGCCATTGAGAACACGTGCTGCACCGAGGTCCATGGCCAGGTCTTGCAGACCCAGTTCTGGGATGCGGACCCTGCGACCGGCCCCCAGGACAGTTGGACCGTTCACGGCCTGTGGTGAGTTACAGCGGCACGCAAGATGATATTGCAGCAATCTGATTCTCTCCTCAGGCCCGATAACTGTGACGGAAGTTACCCGCAGAATTGTGACTCTTCCCGTGCATACACGAACATCTCATGCATCCTTGCCGGCAGTCAGAAGGGCCAGGCCACACTCGACTTCATGAACACCTACTGGAAAGATCAGAACGGTGATGACGAGACCTTCTGGGCGCACGAGTGGGGCAAGCACGGTACATGCTACTCCACTCTGGAGCCCAAATGCTTCACCAATAACAATGACTTTGAGGATGTTGTCGACTTCTTCACTCAAACCGTGACCCTCTTCAAAAGTCTGCCAACTTACAAGGTAAGCAAGCGTCCCACTTAAGCTGCACAAGCTTCGACTGACAGACCGAAAACAGTGGCTTGCCGATGCAGGCATCACCCCAGATGACAGCAAGGAGTACTCCACTGATGATGTGCTGGCTGCTCTTCAGAAGAATCGCGGCGTAGGCGCAATCATCTCGTGTGAGAAGGGCAAGCTATCGCAGGTCGAGTACACCTTCAGCGTAAAGGGCTCCATCGCTGATGGGACATTCCAACCCGCCGAGCCTCCTAGCTCAAAAAACAATTGTGGTTCTTCCCTGTCGTACCCACCCAAGAACTCTGGGTCCTCCAAGAGCGGTAGTGGTGCCTCGTGCTCAGCAGGCGACGGCTCATCTGGTGGTGATGGTACCACTACCGGAGAGTCTTCTCCTGCCACTACCGACGCAGCTGCTACCACCACCGCTACGACCGACGCAGGAATTGATGCTACCACCACCGCGATCGATGCTGCCCAAACTACCGATGACGGCGATGCAGGCGACGACAGCGGCGACTTCGGAGGCTGGTGAACAATATAGCACCCCAGTCAAATGTGACCAAGAGTCATGATCACTTCGCACGGAACTTAGCGTTGGAAGTTGTGACTGTACATAGTATTACAGCTTTGGTTGAATGAACGTATTGTTTTATCTCGTCCTGAAAGACCGACCACGGTGCCTTTTGAAGACGATGAAATATGCCATCACCATGCTCTCTATCGTATTTCTACTTACACGAGAAGAAGCAAAGGAAGGCGCAACAGGAAGACAACAGACAGACAACAGAGAGGACGAGATAGGTTTGGTAAATCGAGGTCGACTCTTGTGCTAACGACTGTCTCCACTTGCTAGCTGAAGCATGGCGGCGACGACAAATCCTTCATTCTCGCTTCCCCATCATGTCTAATTTTGCTTTTGATTTGTCCCCATCAGTCAATTCTGGAAGCAATGAGTAACATTGAGGCGCATATCTCAATGTAACTTTTGGCAGCACTGAACCGAGTGAACGACTGAACCCCCCAGACAATAACGTCGACAGCCAACAGGTGTCGCCGATACAAATGATGAGCTGTACAGCGTCACAGCCCGAAACCGCAGTGAGCTTCATATGTGATCTCTATATCCCTGCAACCCCCTTCTCTTACTCTCGAACTCTTCCACATCTTTACTTCCATTGTCATCTCCGCCTGCCTGCCAGATATCCCAACACAGCCCTTAACCCAAGACCGACCACGACTTCCCGACAACAATGCTCCGCCTCCCTCTGCTACTCCTCACCTCCCTCTTCTTCGGCACCGCCCTAGCCAAGAAGAAACCAACCTCAACGAGCACCTACATCGGGCCGACCTACACCCACTCCTCCACAGCCATCACCACCATACCCCCCAAACACCCCAACAAACCTCTCGCCGCTCAGCTCCTCCTCCTCCTGGGCAACGCCACCGTCTCCCTCTCCCCCCTCATCGGCCCGCACCCACTCATCCGCAGCGAGCGCTCAAAGCGCAAATGGCTGGTGAACAACCGTCCCCTGGCCAAGCCTCAGAGCGACGCATGGTGCGCCGCCCTTCTATTCGAGGACAGCGACTGTAAAGGACGGATCCACGTAGCGAGGGACTTGATCGTGCAGGGCAACCACCGGCGGATACTGTTGTATCTTGGGGTGGCGCCGTGGCTCACGGGGTATGAGAAGGCAAAGGGGCCGAAGATACTGAAAGAGATTGAGGAGGGGCCGAAGATACTCATGGAAGAGGAGAAGAATTTTAGTAGCAGGTGGTGGAAGAAGAAGAAGTGGTTGAAGTCGAAGAAGGTGAAGGAGGCTGGGGCGGTGTGGTGTGCTGCGATGCTGTTTGAGGATCCGAGGTGTGTCTATGTCCTAGGGAGTCAATGGGGCGTGATGGTACCGGACGAGAGTCACATGGACCCAGATCCTCGGGGTCTGGTTGAGTGAGTGGTGCTTCATTGTCTGTTGGATCCGGTAGAGCATCGAGGCTGGTAGCAGGCTTGACGATAGCATTGCCTGCAGCATACACGAGTCTGATGGCTGGATCCGGATAATGTTACAAGCTTTGGAGCTCTCATATTTGAGTTCTGCGTACTCAAATAAGTCCTGGCTGCAATGCCAGCCGAGCCTCTATTCTATTCTGTGCGTTGTAACACGCCCGTAAAGAGAATTGTATCGCCTCTTGCAAGCAAGATTGCCTGCACCCATTTCACTGCCTCATGCAGAAAGAACTCCTAGCAAACCACGAGGTGTTATTCAATGGCGTGAAGGAAATAATACACTCACCACAAGCCCTCAATCCTGAGCAGAACTCTCTTCCGCTTCCGCTTCAGGTGGAGCTTTCCACCCGGTCCCCGCCTGCAACAAAGCAAATGCAAATGCAAATACCGCAGCACCCAACCACAGAGCCTTCAAAGCCCCATTGTACCCTTCCACCGCGACATGCTTCTCCGCCCCAGAAAGCTGCTGCACTAGCGCAGGACTGCCAAGCAGCTTCCTGACTAGGCCCTCGCGGGGTTGCAGGTGGTGGTCCGCAAATTGCGTGGTCAAGGACTCGCGCAGCACTCTGACGAAGTAGCCGCCTCCTGCTGCGGAAGCAAAAGACCCAGCAAAACCGCGAAAGGTGGCCATGATGGAGGTAACCATGTAATGGGTACTCTTGGGGGTGAGATAAAGCACATGCGCGAAGGTGTAGTTCAGCGCCGCACCAGTGACAAAGCCGTTTGCAAAGACGATGAGGATCAGTAGCACTGGTGAAGAGGTTGCTGATACTGTGAGCGCTAACACGAGAAGGGTCACAGGGAAGATGCCGTAAGCGATTATCGATGACCTGTTGTCTGTTAGTGATCTCTAAACCACGCACTTGGCTAGATATTACCAGTAGAAGCTGCCGTGGCTGCGGATGTGCAACCACCCTGCAAGCAGACCTCCAATGGCAAAGCCGAGATTCGTGGGAATCAGGATCGCGCCTCCAGTGGCTGGTGACCAGCCTCGAACTGCAATGGCGTATATCGGGGTGTAAAACAATATCGTCCACCTGGACATCATGTAGCCGACCGTCGCCAGACATGTGAACAACAGTCCTCGCGACTTCAGCAACGCAATAGGAATGATCGGCTCGCGAGCAAATCGTAGCTCAATCACTACGAAGACCGCAAAGATGATCAGGGACACGACGATCGGCAGTATCGGGATCGATGTCGGCGACGACACCGCCAGCAGCATCAGCACAATCGCCAGCGTCTAAATCCACGTCAGTCGACAGGTCACCCATCAGCGTAACCTTCTACTCACCAGCGTCAACGCCCCCACAAAATCCTGCCTCGCCAGCCCCTTAAGCATACTCTCATCACTTCTCTCTCTCCCTTTTGCCAACTCCGCCGGCACAACCACCCACAACACCGCCCCAAACGCCACCGCAATCGGCGCCTGCAGCCAGAACAACATTCGCCACCCAGTATGCGGAAGCAATGCACCTGCCACCGTCGCGCCGACCGACACACCGATCGTCATGAGCGTGTTCAGCACACCAATCAGCAGCCCGCGCTGATGGGGTTTCGCGACATCCAAAACCACAATGACGGCAATGGTGAACATGCCCGCGCCACCGGCGCCGGTGATCGCGCGGCCGACAATGAAGGAGGCGAAGCTGTGCGCGAAGGACGTGACGACCGATCCGACGGCGAGGAGGAGGGTGGAGATGACGAGAGAGATACGGGGTGTCAGGACCTGTGCTAGGCGGCCATTGACGGGGGCGGCGGAGGACATGGCGATGAGGTATGCGGAGGTAAACCAGGAGGAGGATTCGAAGGCGTCGAGGTCGGAGGCGATGGAGGATTGGGTGACGGTTAGGATGGATATATTTGTTGCTGGAGGGTGTTAGTATAAAGGTGCAAGCGGGGGGGGGGAGTGGCAACCCTGGAGCATGATCAGCACCCCTAGGGCCGAGAGACATGCTATCGCCCGTGGAACGGAGATGCGTGGTCTGGCGGGGTCCGGGGGAGCATCTTCTGCTTGAGAAGCCGGGACA
The DNA here is from genome assembly GCA_010093895.1 of Myriangium duriaei CBS 260.36. Classification (NCBI taxonomy): domain Eukaryota; kingdom Fungi; phylum Ascomycota; class Dothideomycetes; order Myriangiales; family Myriangiaceae; genus Myriangium; species Myriangium duriaei. Next base: position 2,855,597 of record ML996081.1, read on the forward strand.
TGGTGGAGCAATGGGCTGCGCTCGTCAGGACTGTCGCCAGCAGCAGACATTGGGATATCAGATGAGCTGAGGTAGTGTGGGGTGAAGCGAGTGGGATCTATATATCAATATGTGGGGCAGATGTCGTGATGAGGATGCATGCGCTGACTAGAAATGTACCGGTGACTTTCGAGAAACACCAGAAATATGACATAGACAAAGAAACAAGCTTAAAAGAAAAATTATGCTTAGACTTGCGGAATTGCCGGGAGAACTGGTGGATTCATAAGCAAGGAGAAGGGGAAATCGACGTTGGAGGTGTCATCGAGATTGCCGCGATAGCCGCTCGTCTTTGGACCCGAGAGTATAACTTTATGCCACGCTACACTATAACAGTGGTACTATATTTTACACATTTTAGTCGTAATTACACTCTATATGCGTTATTCATCGTCTTCGCCCTCGGACTCCTCATCGTCGTTATTCAGCACTGGCGCAGCACCAACAATGTCCCAGCGATCCCCAGGCGCATTCTGGCTGACATATTTGACGAACCTGAGAGTGCCTTTGTCTCTCAAGACAAGGCTCATGGTATTCCAGCTCGCTTGATTCATGAACAGTATTCCGTCGTCCTCGTCCTCGGCTGCGGCCTTGTAAATCGCAGGGTCGGCACCTTTACTCTTGGTTTTCAGAACTCTGCGATGCCCTCCGCCTGTCGTTGATGAAGAGGTTTGGGCTGCGTTCGCGGGAATGGTCACTCCATGGTCACTGCCGGCATCATCATCATCATCGTCATCGTCAGCGTCTTCGCCTGCCATATACATTTCGTATCCACCAGGTCCTGATTCGTCGTCCTCGGTGCTGGGGCCTTCCGTCTCGCCCCTATCATTCACCTGGTCATCGTTCTTGGTCTTTGACGAAGACTCTCTATTGCCGTTGGTCTCAGGCTCACCATCTTCCTCTTCAACCTCCTTACTCCAGCCTTTTGAGGGCGTCAAGTTAATGCACCACTCAAGCTGCATATCATTGTCATCGTGAGCAGTGGCAAGGGTGTAGTCAAGTCCTTTGCGGAACCGCCGGCCAAGATTGCTCACAACGCCGAGTTTTATGTCCGTAACAAACGACAACCATTTGTGGAAAGATTGACTAGGTAGCAGATTGCCGAGAATGTCCCCCAGCAGATCCTGAGAGGCTGCTACGTCCGACTCACTGCTCGTTGACGCAGGTAGCGTATAGAGGTACCGGTGCTTGTGTGGTGGCGAAGCAGTGGACCATCGTTCATCATGACCTTCAAGATGCTCCAATTGCATGATTTGGGATTCGAGCTGAGTGATTATCTTCGGGGAAAGTATGTTAGCAAGCTGTAGGCTCGATTCTTCGGCGAAAAGCTCAGCGAGTTCCTCGACAGTGTCGGGAGTCAGATAATGCGGGCTCATGTATTTAAGGAGGAATTCGAGATCTTGTTGAGTCAATTCCTCATCGACGTCGTCGTCTCCATCATCTTTCCCGCTCTTCTGCCCGGTACTCTTGTCGGTGGTGAGAGGTCGAGGTTCGACAAATCGGATCTGAGGTAAATCGAGCGCATCATTCTTGGCCTGCAATTGTTGCAGAGAGCTCTGTTCGGCCAGCTTTTCTTCCAAGCCGGCCTCGAAGCCTTCCTCGCCCTCTTGGGGTATGTGGAACCATCCACTGATGGCCATCCTGACCCTACCACCATCGGCCTCTGGATCCCCGCCTGCTCGGCGGTAGACTTCTTCCACATCGTGGAAACTTTCTCCAGGTTGGACGGCGAAGAAAGATAGTTGATTCCAGGCCGGTGGTATAACTTTAGTCCAGTGTGCATCCGGAACTCTGAGCTTCCGTCCGTCGGCTGAATCCTTGAGAGTCGTGGGATATAACCTCAATGCGCCTCCCCACTTGGACTGCCACGGAGTGTCGGGATCAGTGAGGTACAATATATAGCTGACTCGCCGACTACCAATCACGTCGTCATGACAAAGCAGATGACAGCCAGGCTTGTACACGTTGATTGCCATGTCCGTCTTCTTTCCTGACACAGGCCCGGCGCCAGAGACGGTGCTAATCCATGAGCGAAACTCTGCCGAGTATAGCGCATCACGCAATCGCAGCAATGAGGGGAGCTTAGAAAGAGCAGCTTCAGGGAGGCCATCTAGATTTGCCAAGTCGCCAGATTGGAAGATGCGGTATATGTCTGTCTCTTTTGGGGTGAAATGGATATTGTCGATGATCTCTTGTCGTACAGAACGTAGAAGCGAGTCGGAGATCAATGGCTGGACGACCGCATGTTTGTAGCTGTAGCATGTCAGCGCCTGACCTACGAAATTCCAATTTTGTGTGGGTACTGACGGTCCGGAAGCTGCGTAGCTATCACGATACTTGGAGATTGTAGAATCCTCAAGAAGCCCTTCGTGAAAATCTTGGCCAGCAGAGCCGATCGCTCTTGCCACTTTTACAGGAGAGCCATTGGCTGCGCCAGCATCCTCTTCGATCTTCCGCTTCATTATGAGAGCTGATCAATTGTGTGTGATTAGCTTGTCAAGTAGGAAGCCTTGTCTGCGTGGGGCGGCTAGACAATTTTTTTGTGCCAAGGATTGAAGCTTAGAGAGTTAGGTTCAACGAGGACGAGTTTATTTTAGCAACAAGCATGGCTCGGGGAGAAGTTATCGATCAGACGGCTTAATGACAACATCTATTGGTATACTCTCGGTCGAGGTCGGTGGAATACACTCTGAAACCACTCCTGGTAAATACTACTAGTCTACTATATTTCCACTCCTTGGCATCAAGGATATATATAAGGACTCTGGGGAGGTACGTGTAAGAAAATGAATTTGTGGCAGAGTGCAAGCATTTCTGTTGAAATGGGTTGTTTGAAGGTCGTTCTTTTTGTCACGTTGCTCTTTGTGTCGGTCAGCAATGCTGCTGCAACGCTAGTCATTTATACTGTGTACTTCCACACCAACGAAGACAAGATTGGCGAGGAGTCACAATACGGATACATCCCGGGCGAGCAAAAAGCGCGGGTTAGGCAGCAGATGCGTCGTTGGTCGAACTGGAAATACCAAGCAATGTGGGATCTCCAGCATCAACGTCTCCGCATCTTCAATACTGTCGCGGTCCGTGATGTTAATGCAGGGACCGGTATGATTCAGGAGATGAGAAACATCGTTGGGAGGAACGTTTTCGATCATCAAAACCTGCCCGCGAAACACTCATTGTCGAGGTACTTGAGCATTTTGTTGCATCCTGTGCCCGCTGTTCGCTGACATCATATCTAGATTTAGTATAAGGGTTTGACCATAACCATCGCGTTCGCAAGCCGCATGGCCGAAGTAGAATGTCAGAAAGCGTATACAAATCATAGAAGAGAACGTCCCTCCAGAATGTTTGGTGATGACGGGCATTGTGGCCCCGCAGGACCCCGAGGCTTGTCCGCCCGAACGTTGTGCCCCCACCGTCCGGAATTTTAATCAATAATAAGGCTACAGTACCGCAACAGACAGGTGTCAGAGAGTACTGTACAGAGTACTGCACAGCGCGTTGTTGTCGCTTCATCTCAAGGCAAGATTGCGCAGCCCTCGGCGGTAGCGCAGCTGCCGCATTTGGCGGTCAACTGTGGCTCAATTCACCCAGCCTCCCGCTCGTATCAGTGGGAGGGGCTTGCGCCGAGGCAAAGCTGAATTCCTGTTTTGTCCAATCCAGGTGGAGCGTACCTGACAGGCGAAGCGCACTAGCGGGGATCATCGCGGATCAGTCGCGATCGGCAAATGGAGATGGAGAAGAGTGGACTCTCCCCCAGAGACCCTCTGTGTGCTCATCTGCATGCTGTGCCCCATTCATATGTAGTGCGACAAATTCTCCGTGTTGGCGTACCGTGGTGAGATTGTCTGGCAAGGCAAGACAAGACTGGTCTCGGGATTGTCGAGCTGGATCGTCCAGAAAAAGCGCGAACAAGGCAGGCAGAAACCAGCCTCACCCTCCAAGTTGAGTCCCGCCAGCCGTTTCCGGTCTGGCGCAGCTTAGCGATCTGGTGGCAGCCGCTCAATTTCGGGTGCAGCAGTCACAAAACCCAAAGAACCAAAAGAGAAGCCTTGGCCACCACCACTTCCGATCCGCCACACATCCGTCCAACCTCTTCCTTGTTCAAAAATCCCAGCATCTTCTCCTTTACATGTGAAGTACGCATTGCGCCTGGCCTAAGGCGCCGGCTTCGACATCCACACATCAACACAGCATCAAGGAAACAAATCGTCGCTCTCGCTGGATTTGGCGGCTCTTTGACACCGAGCAGCCGCCGCGACCATCATGGCATCTCTAACCTCCGTCCTCCGCGGTCACGCCGCTCTCGTCTACATTTGCATTGCCCTTCTATGCTTTACTCGCGCCACGGCACAGCAGCTTCTCAACTTCGGAGCAGGGGCTCTGCCAACATGCGCAGAACAATGTGCATTTCTAACTCAGGCACAGACTGCATGCGTACCTCCGGCCGCCCCGGTCACCAACCAACAGACCTATATGGGCTGCTTCTGCCAGTCAGCCTATCTCACCGCACTCAAATCCGATGCCTCTGCGGTCTGCGGCAATGTATGCCAAGGTGCCGACTTGACGCAAATCCAGTCATGGTATGCCAGCACCTGCGCCGCTAACACCAACGCGGCTGCCAATCCTACGACTACGACTACTACAGCAGCCGGAGCACAAGAAACCACAACGGCAACTACACCCACAACAGCCACCACAGCCACTCAGGGAGGAAGCACTTCGACCTCGACCGCCTCATCATCAAGCAGCAGTAACGGCACTAAGAAGAATCAGCCAGTACAATCATGGTAAGCATACCTCATTTCGAGATTCGTAGAATTTCTATTAACACAAAAGTAGGTGGGCAGGTCACTGGAAATGGATCCTCATGCTGATCCTGATCTTCGTCCTTCTCGGCCTCCTTTCATTCCTAGCCGTATGGCTGCGGAGGCGCCACCGCCGCAAGCGAGACGCCGTGGCCGGTCGTTTTAATGACGGCATCACAACAAGATCTATGACACAGGTGGACGGAGGGGTGTCGGGTGCACCGCCAGGATATCCATATAATACACGACCACGAGGGCGACCGACGTCGTCCATCGTCGAAAGTCCCGATGGGGTTGGACGCGGAGTGTCGGGCAGCACCACGACACTCTCAAGAGTCCGAGAAGCGGGAGGTGAAGCCGGGCCTGGTGGCGTAATCTCCACCGCATCAGACGGATCATCAGATTCGAGAGGGGTCACTCCGAATCCTCCGGGAGAGACACGCAATCCGAAAGGCAAGCTGAGGGCCAGGATAAGCGAAGAGCAAGTGTGAGAAGTTATGACGAAGCTACGTACGGTCCTTTTGGGTATATATGCGGTCCTGCAACGCCAACGCTTTTGGCGTATGTCCACACACAAACACACACAAACGGGATAATTATAATTTATGCGTTTCGTATCGACTGACTGAATGATTGAGTATCCTGTGCCAGTTCGGTCGTAAATGTGGGATCCCGTGGAGTCCATGTGCATGCTTTTAGGTCCTCGTGGAATGGGCACTTCATACTGTACAATTTACTTCGTAAGGTGCCCCATAGCATGTGGTATGACCGTATATATCCCCTCGCCCTCACACGGCCGCAGATCAATCTCAGACCAGCTACCCGCGTCCTTGAGGTACTCCTCGGTCGGCCTGATGAGTCTACATCCATCAAAGCACGTTCGCCAAATCGGATCGATCTTCCCTGTCCATGCATTAGCCCCTGGGCTCCCTCCCACAAGATATCCTTATGGTAGAAGGAAAATGTAAAGAAAAAAGCACTTACTCTGCCACCAACCAACAAACTCCTTCAACCACGGCGTCCGCACATGCTCATAAACGATCCATCTCCCACCCGGCCTAAGATACTTATACACCTCCCCAATTACCCTTTTCGGATCCGGGATCGAGCACAGCACCATAACAGTAACAACCGTATCGATCTTCCCCATTTCCACGCCCGCCAAATGCAGCTCCTCCGCACCAACCCCGACAATCTGATACACTCCCTCCAGCCCGGCCTCCCTCACCGCCTTCCGCAACGCAGGATGATGCTCACGATTCGGCTCCACGCCATAGATCCGCTTGATCTTCCTGTTACGCTTGGGGGAGTACATATACACCCACTGCCCGCTCCCCGGGCCGATATCCAGCACTACGCCTTCCGCGTGGGCGAGTAGGGGCTCGACGAGCGGCGCGGCGCCTGTGCGCACCATGGGGCCCATGTATGTCCAGAAGCGGCCGAACCATGAGTGTTGGACCTGGTGCCAGGAGAGGAGGCGGGAGGGGGAGCTGAGGAGGGAGAGGACTGTGAGGGGGAGGAAGAGCAGGGAGAAGAGGATCCAGATGAAGGGGTCGAGGAGCTCGCGGAGGGCGGAGGGGGAGAGGAGGGCCATTTTGCGTGAGAATTGGGGGAGGAAAGTAATCAGAGGGCTGAGGTGGGAATAATGCAGGAAGTATGGGAATTTATATAATGGATGCTTGGGTCGGAGTAATGGTGGGGCTTCGGTGAACGGTCGGGGTATTCTCCCACCCAATACGAATGGGACTTCTTGCGTTTGCACGCACAATCGCAAGTATGCACACGGCATTCAGATTTTCTTGAATTGCGCAACGAGCACTAACTCCATTAGGATGTAATAAGCTGAACAAATATGGATCTGTACTTATTGTACATCCTGATGAGCTTAACTAGAAGTTGTTCGACTTCGAAGCGTTATCAGCTAAGTTCACAACTATGGTTCGTTTAACGAATGATGTGTCTTATAATGCACGTCTTTGTTAGGATAAACAAGTAGTACAAAGTTCAATGACTCAAATTATCACACTTTAATTGTATCAATATCCGTTGCTCAATCTGAGAAAATCTGAACGTCGCTTACATGCTTGCGATCGCGTGGGCAAACGCCAAAAAGTCGCATTCGTTTTGGGTGTGAGAATAGGTTTTTGTTTAATGGTGCGGGGCAAAGCTCTGATGTTTGGGGGGATGGAATGCTCACAATTGGCGCAATTGAGGAATAGTCTTCATGTCTGCATACCTGCCCGTATGTACCATAACGAAACATGGAATCTTTCTCACAGGAAGGAATCTAATCTGGCAATCGATTTTAATTTGCTCCATTAGGGCATTGATGTGGTTGTCGATCGATTTGTTTTCATTTGTACATTTGGTAATTATCACTCGCAATAGTGCGATTAAGCGCCGTTTACCTACGAGACGACATGTCCCTCCTTGAGCTTTTGGTTCTGGATTATCTCGATCCAGTATCCATCGGGGTCTGTATAGTATCAGCTTCTGCTTTCTCCTGATCCGTGAGATATCAGGCTTACCAAGGATGAACGCCAACTCCTTCATCTTGCCATCCGTCAACTTCTTCTTCCACTGCACACCCTTCTCCTCGAACCTCTCGCACGCCTTCTCAAGATCATCAACAGACATGCATATATGTCCGAAACCCTGAGGCTCCTTGTTGCCATCATGATAGACCTGGCCTTCCTCTTTCTCAGTGCCATAGTTCCAGGTCAGCTCCAGCAATCCTTCCCTGTCAGCAACAGGGTTGACGCCGTTGGCGCTCTGCTTGGGGGCCGGAGCTCCGTAGCCAAGGAAGTACAGATTGAATCCGGCGCTCTCGTTCTCGCTAGTACGCTTGAGCTCCATACCCATGACGTCCTGGTAAAAGTCCAGCGACTTCTTCGGGTCCTTGACACGCAGCATAGTGTGGTTCATGCGGTAACCGCCTGTCTCCGTCTCCTTGATCCCTTCGGTCTGATCAACAGGTTTCTGTCCGATGATCTCGACCCAATATCCATCAGGATCGAGTGCGAAAGCGATAGACTTCATGCGTCCGTCGGTCAGCTTCTTCTGAAACTTGTACCCGGCGTCCTCCAGGCGGGAGCACGCAGCTTGAATATTGTCAACCGATACGCAGATGTGCCCGAAGCCCTTGTGCGGGTCAGCATTGCCGTTGTTGACTTTGAAGCCGTCGTCCGACTCGCTGCCGTAATTGTGGGTAAGCTCGACAATGCCCTCACGGTCGCTCCAGTGGCGGCCGTGGTTGGCGGATTGTGGGCTGTCATAAGCTAGGAAGTACAGGTCGAACTTGGCATCCGGAAAGCTGTACTTGTTGACCTGCTTCATGCCGAGATGCTCGTAGAACGCAAGTGATCGTTTTGGATCCTTGATCCGCAGCATCGTGTGGTTGAACTTGTACTTTGAGGGGTCCGTCATGGCGGCGGTGGTTGCGTAGAAGCGATTGAGATGAGACGAGAGCTGGTTTGCTCTGCGAGACGTTGTTGATAGCAAAGGCGTTATTTTCAGTGCTTGCATTGAACCTGTTTTGGTAAATCAGAGGGGCTGTCGAGCTGATTTATGTAATAATCCGAGCTCCCCTCTGTGCCCCATTGCCAACGCAAAATCGGCCATGACGTCTAGCGGCACGGTACTGCCCCGCATCTTCGGCACTTGCTTCCAATCCATGACGATACAAACGCTATTGGAGGCACGACTGAGTTGAGAAAAATTGTAATCTGTGGTCAGCGATGTGACACGGTGAAAGAAAAAGAGAATGGTATATGGCTCGCGCTGGTGTTTAAATCGCTCGTATTTAGCGTTGTCCATCACGGTCACGTTCGGTCACGTCACGATCGCACGTCGCACGTACACCACTCAAGTCGTGGATCATGCTATTTTTTTGAACATTCAGGATGCAAGGGCCACGGAACAGTCCATTTATTCCCCGGATATGAATGGTCTTTACGTCAGACATGTCTCCAATATAGAAAGACCTTGGACCCACGTCGCGGACAAGAGCATTCTTTAACCTATCCCTTAGCAACCCATTCGAGGTGATGCAGTGTCCTCATTCCAAAATTGTTCGAATGCATGCCTCCCAAATGCACGCCGGCTTGGATACATGCCGGACCGGTGTACTTACATCTTTTGTTTTGGCGATGGTCTTTTGAACGGATGCGCCTCAGTATTCCTATTGAGCAGGTATCAGTACAAGTCAATGTGGGGCAGGAGGTGGTAGACATACAACACCCACTCGTCAAGGCTAATGACATCCTCATCGGTGAACAGCAGGTAATAATATTTGAGCGTCTCGGCCAACCAGAAACTCTCTTGCGAATCCGTCTTCTCGGTTTGCGAAGGATCCGCGTTGACATCGTAGATAGCCGAGTTACCATAGGTGGTCGAGGTTGCCTTGTTCACGGCCGTAAACATATCCCAGCCGACGTTTCGCCAATGCTGGTCGCCTGTGATGCGATACATGTACCACACCGACTCGATGGCCTCGGGTCGAAGAATGTATTTGCGCTGTGTGATCCGGGTCATACCCCCGACCAAGCCTTGATCAGCAATCTTCATCTTCACCGTCTCCTCATGACTGCGCGGAGGGGTCGGCTTCTCTGGCGCCTGCGGCATCCAGTCCGAGCTCGAAGGTAGGCTAGGTGTCCGACCTGAATGCATTATTTCCGGTGGTGAAGTTTGTGGCGTGTAGTTGATTGGTTGGCCAGCAGAATGTTCTTTCTCAAGTTTTTGCGATGTCGATGGGGTCCCTGTGTAGTCGAGCGGCTTTCCAGCCTTTATGTCGTCGTCCCCATGCTCCTCAAGTGAATGAGGCAAATCACTCGGATCTATCTCATCCAACACAGGTGTTTTCTTGGACGACGACTTCGTTTCGTCAAGCTGTCGCCGCTTCAGATTCGGCGAAGAATGATCGCCCTTACTTTTCTGGGATTTGCGTTGCGCAGAAGGAGACCCCAGTTCGTCACTACTCTTCTGGGTTTTGTGTACTGTAGAAGTGGATTCTAGATCATCGGAGGTTTCTTGAGCATCACTGGTACTTGATTTGCTCAGCGCCTTGTCCCGCGACATCTCGGACGCTTTCTCGACTGCTTTCCCTATCTTCTCGTCCGAGTCGTCGGTGGCAAGACCGCTATTTTTGCTCTCAACGGCGGTCAAGTCACCCTTGTACTTTGGCTTTGACTCTTTCAACTCCTCGTTTCGAATTCTCTCTTCATAGTCTTCAAGCTGTTTCTCGTAAACTTGTTGCCGCCATTCCGCCTGTGGATCAAGCACGTCGAAGTACTTCTTTTCGTCCCATTTACAGTTGGTTTTGCTTTCGCATGCCATCAGTGCAAAAGCTTCAGGCATGACTCCGGTCTTGGTAATATTGTACGCCCAAACACAGCCCTCGGTGAGCTTGGCGGCGATCTCTAGATCCTTGGGCCGGTCGAAGAGCTTGGCTCCCAGCGCATACATGCCTCCGGTAAAGCATGCCAAGTGGGCTGTCTCGGGCACGCGCTCGCCTTGCGGTTTCAGATCGTCACCAGGCCAAGCGTCATAATCGCCAGATATGAGAATGTCGTGGTTACCGGGCACCAGCGGTCTGAACAACAGATATTCGGTTGCAGCATCCATAGACCTCTCGTGTAGTCCACGATATTTCTCTTCCAGACCGCCCAGCAAAAGGTACTCTTTCTGGAAATATTCGTACGTGGAATCGGCCATGCCACTCAAGCTATACCTGTCCCGTCCGTGCTTGTTGCCGGACGTAAGGTTGGAGGGTGCGCAGAGCTCCATCTCCTCCGGCAAGTAGGATGTGGTCCCTGTGACAGTTCTTGAAGGAGGCACCGCTACAGGCTTCCCGGCAGTCTCGCTGGAAATGCCTGATGTGGCTTTGACGGACGCCTCTCCTTCGGAGACGGAAGATTTTGGAGTATCTGCCATGTCCTCGCCAACGCTTGAAGCCTTTGAAGATTTACGCACGCTTGATTTCTGCACAGTATCTGGCTCATCCGACAGTCCGCCGTCAAGCTGACGCTTGCGCTTCAAAGTCTTATCGAGATCCTTGCCTTTGGAGCTCTTTGCGCCGGTTCCTGTGGAGCGTTCGATAGCAACATCATCCGCATCAACGGCAGATTTGGATAAGGTTACTTTCTTTCCAGATGATCCAGTTTTGGAATCAGCGTCTACTGTGGCAGCCTCCTCATCAAAGGGCTTCTTCAGCCCGGCTTTCTTAGGAGATGACAAGTCCTCGCCACTGGCCTCGATCGTCCCTGTCGAATCTTTCTTCCTAGCAGCATCAAATCCAGCGATCTTGGAACGACCAGGTTCACCAGCGCGTAGTGGCTCGGAAGTAGAATCATCGGAATCGTTAGCGTCAGCTTTAAGAGAAGAGGACTTCTTGCGTTGTTCGAACTCTTTTGGCTTTTGGGTTAGACCAGTCTCGCCCATATCTACTCTCGACTCGGCTTTGGCGGGTAGAGCCTTTTCGGGCTCTACAACAGGGGGCTGGAACCACTGCGGTGCAAGGGAGGCGGAGAAGGGGTCTGGCTTGAGACATCCTGAAGCATCGACGTTCAGAGGAAATAGACCAGGCAGAAGGGTACCATTTTCAGGCCGTGTCTGCCATTCCACGAATGCATCAGTGATGCGATCAATGGCGTCATAGTACTTCGGTTCCTTGGTCAACTGGGCGAGACGGGTAAATTCCATAGACAGAGTACCCAGCTCGGCCATGACGATATTATTGCCTGCACGGTGGGGCTGAGAAGCGAAAGCAGGCTTCCACTGGTAGAAAGTGACAGGCATTCGGTTGGGTGTATCAAAGGCGCCCATGAGAATCTCAGCCAGCTCGACGGATTTCTCGAGCAGAACACGGTACTTAGCTCCACTGACGTCGTATGCGCCGAGCATGCCACCCAGGTATCTGATGACGGTTTCGAAGAGCGGGATATCGTCCCGGACGCTTTGAGTGAAATCAATGGTTTTGACTGCCTGGACTGCCTCGTCAAATTCATCCACGAATCCCATGATGTATAGCGTGTCAAGAGCGTCGACCAGAGTAGCAGCCCAACCACCGAACGGATCTTTGTAGCCTCCATATACGGGGCTCAACTCGTCGTGCATCCAAGCAAATTCCTTGTAGCTATCCCAGTTCTTCTTTGCAACACCTCGGATGATGTTCAACTTCTCAAGTCGATCTTGCTTCTCGATTTTGGTTTCCTTTTGAAATTTGGCTTGAACTTTAGGTATCGACTTCGGGGTTCCGGTTGGGAGAGGGATGGTGGAGGAGACAGGGAAGTGCTCAAGCTGCTTGCTCCAGTGGACAGTCCCGTATACCGTCGGTCGCTCTACCCTAGCACGTGATGTGGATGTTGTCTTTACCAGCTCGTCACCGTGTAATGTGTCACTTGATTCTTGTCCAGCGAGTGCATCTGGCTTACTCTTCTGCAGCGCCGAATCGACATTTTCTTTACCGATGCCGCCTGCCTTGGAAGGGGAGCCCATAGAATCCTTCGATGAGGGGCTATCTTTTGAAGATGCTTCAGATGTCAGGCGATTGGACACAGGCTTATCCATATCTTTATTCTCCGTGATCTTGTCGCTCTTGTCCGCACCGAGGGCCTTATCTCCGCCTCCATATTTCCGGGGCAATTCATCTTCATCCTCCGTTCTAACGGATCCAGATGCCGGAGCAGCCTTGCGCTCGCCCCCAAGATCGGGCTGGTGTGGAGGGTCCGACTTAAGGGTCGGGTCAGATTTGGTATTCTGTCCAGAGAAACTAAATCTGTCAAGCGACGGGGCGCTGAGGGTGGATGGCTGCCATGAACTGTCCTTGGAGAAACTGTAGTATAGACCGAAGACAACGAAGACAGCGAAAACAAGGAAGGCGCGATAGCGCCTATATCTAAGCATGGCGGCGGTCGGTCTGACCAGAAAGAGATGTCAGGTCGGCATCTGCGGAAAGCAGCAGGAGTGCAGGGAGCTATAGGGAATAAGTCCCCTATCTGGGCGGCCAAGAGTCCGGCGGGGATGAGGGCGCGCGTGAGGATGCCGTGCCAAGAGCGGGCGTTCTGCCACCTGCTAACGCGCTCGTAAATGTGCAGCGGACGATGTTGCGAGCAGCAAGGGATAGAGGGAAGACAAACGGTCGTGTCCTCAAGGTCACGTTGTCGAATCGCAAGTTAAGCTTAGACTCCGGGTGTGGAACTAATAGCTTAACTTTCGCTCCGAAAAGGGGCGGTTTGGGGAAGGGGGGGGGGGGGGGGGGGGGGGGGGGGGGAGAAGCCGCGATGTGGCTGCATCCAGTGCTCGGCGGGGATTGAAACCGAATAATTCAGAGCCAAAACCAGCGTTGGACCAGTCAGGCATTTCGCGCGCCCCTACTTCCCGCGCGCGCGAACCGAGTTTTCTGGATTTCAGGCTTGTTGTCCGCGTGCCGGTCTTCCAGAGAAGAGATAAGGACTCGGAATTTTGAATTGAACAATGATGCGGTCCGATTTCTTGCGGGTTTGCACGGGCAACCTACGCTGCCACATGGCTTAATCAAAAATTAAGTTTGGACAATCGCCACACGGTCGCTGAAGTGTCTTTTTCAAGCCTCGAAACGATATGAATGTTCATCGACGTTCACGCGACACAGACTGACGCTTCGCTGCGGAAGCTCCTGCCGGTCACGAGCGATTGATGGTCACTGGAGTTATGGATGGCAATCAAGCACCAATGGGAGTGGACTCGCTGTAGCTGATACACCGCACGATCGCACTGCACCACGCATCAAGTAGGACCCTCTATTCTGCGTTCTCAATCCTCGTTGGCCCCCGGATGTCGGCAGGTGTGCGCATCTACGAGGGTTTTCAACACAACGTCATAGCCCTTTCACCTCACCATTTGATGGCATTTGGATTTCCGGCGTCCGGGAAAGAAATGGGAGTTGAAAGTCGTCATAATTTCAAACAGAAATCCCTTGTCATGATCAGATATAACAGGTTCAGTCAATAAGGTACTTTGTACTTTTCCCTTTTCTCCAACCCAGTCATATGAGTTTCGCGATTATCCATCATGCAAGCCTATCTTCAATATCGTAGATTCCAGGGCCTCGTGAAAGAGCAGCGTGACCGAACGAACAGAAAATTCGATGATCAAGGCGGAGCTATACCCCACATCAATCCCACCTTTACTCATGACTTGAGCAGATCGTCTTTGTCGGACGAAAAGGACGCAGAGACATCAGATCCAGCACTGGACCCTACGGCGCATCCCTCGCTATCCGTGGAGGCCGATGGTGCCCGACCTATTGGGCGGCCGTCACATGAACGCGCTGAAGCTGCAGCGCCTTTGGGTAGAGAGCCCGAGGAGGAATTGCAATCCGAAGAAAGCTCGGACGATGACGATGATCATGAAATGAGACGCTACCTCTCGCGAGTGTCGACACAGAGATCCCAAGGGACACAGCTGGGACAGTCCATGACAGGAATCCGAATCCGAAAACGTAATACTGCAGAAGGTGGCGAGGGCGACGTTTTTATCGTTGGATATCACGACGACAAAGATCCCTGCAATCCTCACAATTGGAGTTTTGCCACCAGGATCTGGATTACATTCATGATTGCGTGCATTGGATTCGTCGTCGGTTTCGCCAGTTCCGTTGACAGTGAGGCATTGACGCAAGCCGCTCAGGAATTTGGTGTTTCTGAGGTGGTCGAATCTTGCGCAACAGGTATTATGTCCAGAAGCTGTGGCGAATCCTAACACTGACTGTTCGTCTAGGACTGTACCTTGTCGGCTTCGGTTGCGGGGCGCTATTCGCGGGCCCTTTCTCGGAAACTGTTGGTCGGTTGCCAGTCTACATCGTCACACTTATCATATACATGCTTTTCATCATGGCTTCAGGGCTGGCGCCCAATATCGGCGCACAACTAGCCTTTCGATTTCTAGCTGGATTCTTTGGGTCCACCCCACTGACTTGCGCAGGCGGCTCGCTCTCGGATCTGTGGAGTCCATACGAACGAACTTATGCATTTCCCGTCTTTGCGAATGCTGCCTTCACAGGACCCGTGATCGGACCAGTTGTGGGCGGCTACATTGCAGAGGCGTCGTCTAGACTACCTGCCCCTATGTGGCGGTGGTGCGAATGGATTACACTCATCATGTCTGGTCTAGTCCTTGTCTCTGTTATCCTCTTCGTCCCGGAGACCTTTTCACCCATACTGCTCAAATGGAAAGCACAACATCTTCGAGACCTTACTGGTGACGAACGCTATAGGGCTGAAGCTGAAGTCCGAAAAGAACCATTTCTGAAGAGACTCGGTCGAGCGCTCTATCGACCTTTCCTTCTCGCAGCTTCCGAACCAATTATACTTCTCATCACATTGTACTTGACGGTCATTTATATCGTGCTATTCACATTCCTTGATGGTTACACATACATCTTCCAGGAGATACACAAGACATCGCAAGGCGTTACTGGGCTGTGCTTCCTGGGCATCGTAATAGGGCTTTTCGGTGCTAGTATCCTCGTTCCCTTCATCGGCCGATCCGCAAAGCGTCAGCTACGCGTTCTACAAGAACAGGGAAAAGACCACCTGGCTCCCGAGTTCCGTCTCAAATTTGCGATGTATGGTTCCCCCGCGATTCCCATTTCGATTTTCTGGATGGGTTGGACAAGTGATCCTAATATCAGCATCTGGTCTCCACTGGCGGCATCAGCCTTGTTCGGATACGGCATTCTATGCGTCTTCATCAGCAGCTATCAGTACATCATCGACGCTTATGAAATGTATGCTGCCAGTGCCCTTGCCAGCGTCACACTCATCCGATACGTCGCCGCTGGTGGTATGACGATCGTTGGGGTAAAATTATCGAACGTGATAATAAGATAGAGGATATACTGACTGTTTCTAACAGATTCCCTTCTACGAGAACCTGGGTGTGCACTACACTTTGACTATTCTAGCATGCATTAGTTGCATATGTGTTCCTGTGCCATACGTTTTTTATGTTTATGGTCCGGCAATCCGCAAGAGAAGTAAATATGCTCCCACGGATTGAAAGATAACGATCTCGATCGCAGTAAAGATGAAGTGTTGTAATATAGGGATAGAAGGAATCTCCGAATTGTGAACAGATATAGCACCAATAGATATGACTACAGCCAGGAACATGTCGATGATGCCACGGGCCATTTGTGTTCATGTACGCCGACCATATCGGCCATACCGTCGATAGGTTATTATTAGGGTTAGGGTTTGTCGATAAACTCACTTAAGTCTCTATGGACAATGTCCTTCACTCCCATATGACCACCAAGGATGGCACAACTCTCACCGGTCGGTTCGCGGACTGCTACCCCCGTTCTAACCTCCTCTGGTTTCCTCCCACCGCCAGCGCCATCCAGCGATATTGCTCGGTCACCGGATACACAGGCGCAAACTCAAGCATCAACACAAGCACAAGCTCATCTTCCGGCCCCTCAATCCTTCGATATCCTGCCGCCCCTACACGCGCTTCTAGCACGCCTCGAACCCGGACTGGAAAACTATACAGCTTCACCATCTGCGCCACTGGTCACCGGCGTAGACCCTGGACACAGCAACCTTCCCGGTTCTGGAACAGACGGAACAGGACAGCCACCGCTTGCTTACAAGGATGCGCCGGTTGCGGCAGGATTTCTCAAAGCGCGGATCCGGAAGACGCTGGCTGAGCTGAAGGGTCTGGGGGATATGGATCGATCCGTTGACGAGCAGGAGATCGAGATCAAGGCGCTGGAACGCAGGATTGCTTTGCAGAGACAGGTGCTGGTGGGCCTAGGGCGGGAAGCTACGGATCTCATCGAGCAGACGACGGATAAGGTGGCAGGGTGAGCGAATAGTTCCGATTACGGACTCTCATTCACATGGTTCGCTCCTTATCGTGACAGCCACAGAGCAAAAGTCGAGCTCGGTCAGTGAACGCATCCCATCTTCAATCTTGCTGCTCGGGTCGAGCAACACGACAACCAAAGCCTACAGTAAATGCTTTCGGTATACGGGCTCTAGAATTAGCCTGGGAGTCTAGGCCACGGCAACAACAGTACCGGCATACGCAACCACATCTGAGCATGCGAAAAAAGTATAAGTTCAGATTCAAAAACGGCAGTGATATTCTCCTTTAAGGACAATCAGCATTTCTATATTCAGACACCACGCCATGCATGGCGATATTTAATGATCGCAAGTTCAAGTGGCTTCAAACGCCGTCACTCGAGTCCCATATAGGTGGTCGGAGGAGGTGGAAGCATCGACAAGCTGAGATATCGGTACAGGAGGCGCGCGGGATTCGAAGACGAGCACAATATCTAGCGAATATTCAAAGCACGGATTCCGTGCTTCGACCTTTTGCGCGTATCCGCCAGGGGGTTCGGGCTGGCAACGGACCATCTGCTCTACATGCCGACGCAACCGTAACTAATGAAGCTTAGCTTTCGTTCGAATGCTCATTTCTGTGCGGTATGCCCAATATGCCTTTGAAAGCAAAATTGGACAGTGGAGACATTTCCTAGTCGCCCTTGTGAAGTGGCAGATGTGAAATCCCCGTAGATCTGAGAATACAACGCGTTTGCGTCCAACGAAGGTGTGGTAGCAATTTGGACCGCAGGCGGAGCTGGTTCCGTCTTATTTTCGCCGTCGGTATGACCAGATCAACAAGCCTAGAGACGACCTAGGCTTACATCCGGAGGACAACATTTCCTGCTCTTTGCTTCTCACCCAGCATTATTTATGCACTCATGTGGACAGTGATCGCAGCTGACCGGTGTTTCTCGCACGTGCAGGTAACTTTTTCAAGATTGACTGAATATTTCGCCAAGGAAAAGAGCATTTTAACACCCAAGTCATCCACCCGCTCCCATGCATCTCGATCGATGGACCGTGACTGTGCATGAAACATGCACCTCAAGGTAGCTGAACGGAAACGGCAGCGGTAGGGACACGTTAAGCGCAGCTCATTATTCCAGCGCAGAGCCATTTGCCGCTGCTGGCCAACAGCCATGGGAATGAACTCGATACCATACCAAACCCTTCAGCTTTCAATTACCGATTCTCCTCCTCGGATAGCCGGCGGACGGGTCAATGTATCTCAGCCCATTGGCACCCGAGAAAAGACAAGGGCAATGGTTTGACTACGACACGTTGAGTGTGAACAGCACAGTCTGCATTTGAATGAGCGCACAATGCATGGTTTGGGTGGGTATAAGTGAGCAAAGCATATATGTCTTGCAACGTCGCACAGCCGATTGGGATGATCTGCTGTTATTCGTAGGTGTGGTTTGAAGGCCTCTGACAGGTCTCCACGCCCAAGACTAATGTTCTAGAATTGATTCGTGGATGGTGTGGGTTCTGTGCTCGGACATGCGGCCCCATTCGAACGCACGCCCAGTGGTCGATAAGAAAGCAACCGGCACAGTGTCCTCTGCCGTCACGAAGTCACCAGAGAAGGGTAGAGGTACCAGTGGTTTAGCTGCTATTTTACTGCTAGAAGAGCGCCGCATCTCGCGCTCTTCATTCTCTTTGGCCCGTCGCCAGCGTACGCCCATCAATCATTGAAATTTGCGGCGGAGAGTGAGCAAAAGCCTCATTAGGCCCCGCCAATGGCCCCACCAGTCGGTATGGCTATTAATGATACGAAACTCGCTCACTCGACCTCTCAGTCATCTCCCTCGCCGTCATGTCACCACGATAACGACATCGAGCGACATGCTCAGCCCACAGACATCGAGCACTGCAACTGCGTACCAGTGAACCATGGCAATGGTCCGCTTGCTAGATTGCGTGAGCTGGAAGCAAAACTTGACCGCAAACTTGGTGTTGAATCCGAAGCAATTGTGCGTCTTACACCCGATCAGAAGGTCTATCAGCCATGGCATCAGCAGGCAGTCATGGCCTTGATGTGGGCTAGCGGCACTCTGCAAATCAGCTGCTTTGCTACCGGACTCATTGGCAGCCAACTCGGCTTGAACCTCCGTCAAGCCATTGTCACTACCGTCTTCGGTACGCTCTTCGGCGGCATGGTCAGCGCGTACTGCGCAACCATGGTGAATGATTCCGTCGCTCGTAGCATGAGGTATGACAAGGCTGATCAGCACGTAGGGTCCTGAGACTGGTCTTCGTCAAGTGTCCATCTCCAGATACTCGTTTGGATGGTGGCCTTCCAAGATTGTTGCCGTCCTGAATGTTATCTCTCAGATAGGTTGGGCTACTGTTTGTTGCATCACTGGCGGCCAGGCCCTCTCAGCTGTCTCGGGCGGGACGGTTTCAATTGCGCTTGGTATCGTCATCGTTGGAGTTGGATCTCTGGTTGTTTCCTTTGTCGGCCTTCGCGGTGTCCTCGCTATGGACAAGTACTGGTGGTTCGTGGCACTTGTACTAATCCTTGTTGGTTACGGTGAGACTGGCCAGTATGCTTCGACATCTACCAACGCAACGTCCTCGGGCGCAAGCTTATCCGGCACTGCTTTGTCTTCGAAGGTCCTCACGCTTCTGGCCGTTGTGTACGGTTCGTCTGCTTCCTGGTGCTCTATCGTATCCGACTACTACGCTCACTACCCAATCGACACCTCCAAGACCAAGGTCTTTGTCTTGACCACCCTCGGAATCAGTCTACCGACCATGATTGGCATGTGCCTTGGCTGTATCGTAGGCAGCGCCATGTTGACTTCCCGCCACGACTGGGCCGATGCTTACAGCAGTGGCAATGTTGCGTACGTGCTTTTGGCCATGCTGCATCCCACTGGTTGGGCAAAGTTCAGCGTTGTACTTTTAATGCTCACCGGGATTGCTTGCAATTGCATCAATCTGTACTCAAGCGCTCTTTCCATTCAACAGACCACTCGCCTCGCAGCCCGCGTGCCACGCTTCTTCTGGTCACTTCTTGTGGCGGGAATTACCATTGCACTGGCGTTAGCCGGACGCAATAAGCTTTTGACAGTCATACAGAACCTTCTTGCATTGCTAGGGTATTGGGAGACCAGTTTCTTTGCCATCATTATAACCGAACACATCCTTTTTCGCAAGAACAGCATCAGCAATTACAACCTAGAGGCCTGGAATGATCCAAGTAGGTTGCCAATTGGGATCGCCGGACTCTTTGCTTTTCTGGTTGGCTTTTCTGGCTGGATGATTGGTATGGTCACTACCTGGTATATCGGTCCTGTTGCCCAAGCTGTCGGTGGTGGCGGTGATGTTGGCAATGAACTCTGTCTGGTCTTCACTTTTGTTGCATTTGTACCTATGCGTTACATGGAGCTAAAATGGGTTGGGCGTTGACCTTAATTCTCGGAATTAGAAAGGTGGCTCTCTGATGGTTTCGTTTATATCCAAATTAAATACCCGCTGTTCGAGCAAAACCTGATAATAAATTTGATACAGGATGTTCCCGAGTACAATCCGATCACTCCAGCAGGAAGCGTTATACGGCTCAACCCATGCCCGCCTAAGCTGAACGTCGTGTACCGGGAGGATTCTCCGGTCTCCCAAATCCGGCGAGGAGTTCACTTGGTCTTTTGCGGGTCGTGTCCCCAATTCTTGAGCGATTTTGCACTTTTGGAATTTGGATTTTTCTTAGCAGACTCCTCCTGCGCAAGATGGCGCTTGTCTGTAGGATCGTCGTTAGTGCAAATAGCATAGCACTATCCCATGGAAGAACGACACACTGTAGGCTACGACCTTGCGCATGTGGGGGATATCATCATCGTCATACTTGCTGGGATCTTTTTTCGGGTTCTTTTCAAGAATCTTGATGATCTTACGCCCTCTGACAAGGAGATTAGTTGACTGAATGTCGCTACGAGGATAGACAGAGGCGCCTTACGACTCGTGCCCAATAGTCTCGCCAGAACCGTCATCTTTGCTCCATCCTGCACCCGCGGAATCCTCTTGCTTTAGCCAATCTTTGAGCTCACTGGCTGACATGTTGATCAGCTCCCCGAACTCCCTAGCGGGGAAGGTAAGTCGGGAAATTGCAATTTGATGTGTGCGCCTTACTTAATGACAGTCTTGTCGTCTTTGACCATTTTTGGAGCGGATGCTTGCAGGAACCTGTGGGGAATGCGGTTGATGGATGAGACCAATGCTGTGTTACGAAGGGATGGAGCAAGACGGCTTGTGAGCATTGAACAAATACAATATTATAATCATAGAAATATCAGACAACGAATGTGGTCAGCCTATACAAGGTGCTGTTCAGGGAGGATATGAAGCTCCGGAGACATGATGACATCACCATCTTCGGCGGCAGCATCACAACTCTACTGCAGAGATATTTCCATGGTCTAGAACTCGAGGAAGAAGTTACGAGTGATTCAGCATCCGTTCACGACTGTCAAAATCCTGCAGATCGATGCGAACGTGGACGGGCCTCCTTAGCCCAAGCGAGGTTGACAGGTTTGTCTCCTGAGATGCCCTTGCCCTTTCATCATACAGCCACGTTATAGGGCCACCAACATCAGACCGCGCTATACGCGTTCAGACGCGATGCATGACGGATAAGCGGAATCGAACGACATGTTCCGGCCTACGGTGACACGTCGCCTGACGAAACCCGAGGGCAAAGATTGCAACCAAGGTCGCGTCGTATGGCCGATACGTCGAGGAGCCCCGGCGAGCCGCCAAATAATCAAAAGAGGGTCTGCAGATGCAAAGGAAAGGGAGGGTTCGGGTGCAGGGTGGGCGGATTGTGCAAGGATCCTGCACACAGTGATTGGCCGTCACGATTGGAACGTGTTAGCCTGAAACACGGAACGTTGGCTGTCAGTCGACCGAAGCATCGCTGCCGACCTCCTCCTGCGCTTCCTTCCTCCACCATTCCACAGCGCAATTAAACCACGAAAAAAGCCAAAAGCCGCCATCCCGTGGCGAGCAGAGATCCCCCTCGGGCGATCGTCTTGGTGCATGCTGCATATACACCATATATATTTGGTGCTTCAGAGCAAGTATGGTATTTATCTACAGTCTGCATGGCCATCACCGAAGCTATAGAAAAAGAAATCGATGACCTCGATAGCATCGACCCGAGCTCAATCTATTCGCCGCTGCCACATTGTCCATCGCTTACCGTCTGTCCTGCACAATCCTGCACCTCGCACGCTTTAAGGGGCTTGCAAGGCCGTCATCCGTCTCGTCCCCCAATCTCGCGGCGCAGAACCGGGGACTAGGGACGCAAAACGAGAAACGGAGCTGCTGCTGCATTACTTCGTCCTCGTCACCGTTCTCTAGAGGCTCTCGCTTGCTCATGAGTTGAAGGACCACGGACGGGGACGCAAATAGAGACGTGCGCCGCCATCTCAAACGGTCCCCCACTGCCCCTGCCACAGCTCCTAGAACTTTTTGCCGCACCGGGCCATATACTGTACCTGTGCTCGCATCTCGTCCAATTCCCGCTCCTCTCTGCATTCTGACACAATAAAAAAAAATCAGGTGCACATTCTCCCCGGATCGACCGCGGGTGGCTCATTGAGGTTTTCAATAGAGCCCAACCCGGAGATTAACTGGACGCGCTTGGAGCTTAGCGGCGCGTGTCTGCTGCCACCAAAAGAGTCCATCCACCACCAGTTCCTGATTGTCTTAGGTATACCACGCCCCCCCCAGCATCCCAGCAACCAATTGTCCCACTGCTCATACCAACTTGATCCGCGGATTTTTTTGCACTAATTCACCCACTCACTTATTCGCAGACGCACTTCACTCCCGCCTCTGCTTTTCCTCAGCATCCACATTCGGCAACCACTTCACATCGCTCATACTCCACTTCTCGACTCCACCTCATGCCGGTACATCAACAACGCTCCTTTGAACTTTCTTCTTCTCACCTTGCTTGTCGCGGCCGACTGACGCTGTGTTTTCGACCCGTCTGTGTGGGCCGGGAGACCTCGACCTGATCAATTGGGCCGACTTTATCACCCGCATCCATGCCGTTCTTCTCGAAGGTGTTCAAGTCCAAGGATGGAGCGCCTTCCACTTCAAAGAGGAATGTCCACGACGCCAATGTAAGCCATGCTCCGCCGCCGAAGCCGCGATTCGCATCCAGCTGGGACAGCAACGAGGTCATAATCGAAGAGGTGGAAGAGCTTGTACATGCCTGCACAGTCGAGTTGAAGTCAAGGGCTGAAGCTCTCGACACGCCTTTCTTGCTGCTACCTTTCCGGCCTGAAGGCGACATCAACTCGGCTCGCACCTTTATTCGCAATTTCTTCAAGGGCAACAAAGAGGGTTCCTATGAATACCGAGGTGAGGCACTCCAAAGGGAGCTTCGGTTGACAGAGCCAGACGTTCTTTGTTGCATAATAAAGTGGCTATGGAGCAGGATCCCAGATGGCGTGGTCTCATGGAATGTCTATGCCAGCTTTCGAGCTGGTGAGCAAGAGTCGGGAATGGTGGTCAATTCTTTCGATTCCTTCATACCCATCTCGGTGGACAGCGAAGGGCGAAAGAATATCATCTACGATTTCTTCGATCTCCTGTCAGTTGTTGCAGCACATGGCAAGGTCAATGGTATGGGAGGCAGGAAGCTCTCACGCATGGCTGGCTGGTGGGCATTTGAGCAGTCCGATACTGGCAAGGGCTTCGTTGGAGGCTACAAATCTTGGGCGGAGTGAGTTGTCCCATGTTTTTGGCGTAGTGAGACTTCTCTGACATCTGCAGTGCTGCTGACGCAACGAGCCACCTCTTCTTCGCATACCTGCGCTCTCGCGCACCGGACGCGGTTAAAGGCATTGCTGGCATCTCGAATCTCCCGCGCGCTCTTCAAGCTCTGGTTGCGCAAACCGAGTATCCTCCGCAAAGACCAGCCTTGTTACAGACCTCGACTGCCAAGGTCCTCATGATCGTAGATGCCGTCTCGCCGACACCATTTGCCCTGTTGCGACGAGCACGTCTTTTTGATTACCGTGCAGATGACAAAGCGCTTAACAGGTTTGCTGAGTACGCTGACCCAGTTGACGCCCTCACTGAGGAATGCAAGCGCGTACTCGAAGCTATATCCTCGATCAACCAGTCCTCCGCGGCTCGATCTCGTCGTGGAAATATTTCCAGCGCTCGATTGCCTAGTAACTTTTCGCTCACCTCTGGAGATGATTCATGGTCGCGCTTTCAGGATGAAGGCTTCTCTTCTGCTCCAGTAGATTCCGCAGCGCAGTCACCTCAACCACAATCTCCCATTTCAAAAAGAGACAGCCCTCCCTTCACGTATGCAAATCTCCAGGCTCGCCAGCAGTCTCGCCTCGCTGTAGGTGGGCGGCCAACGACTCCATCGTGGGCGGATTTTTTAAATTCTGGGTTCGTCGAAGAGGGTAAAAGTGGCGGACCTGGTCTTCTCCTCCGACCGGATCAGCAACTTCCGCCTGTGGTGGATCGTAATTCCATGACCGGCTCCCTGGATGACGAAGACCTCGAACCTGGCGAACTTGCTAGCATCAATCGATTTGAGCTTGATGAGAGCTTCTGGTGGGTCTGGATGACAAGCTTGGCCGGTGAAGAGACCTCGGTTCGCAAGGCCACCTTCGGTCGCTGCGCTCTCGTGGAAACATCGATCTCTGGTGGTCGATGGCTGCTGTTAGAAGAACAGGTCAAAGGCGCCGCTCAAAGTCCACCCGAAGGGGCCTATATCGCCGAGAAGAAATCGCGCTTTGGCTTTTCAAGGCGTAATAGATCTACCAAGAAGAAGAATTCCAAGAGGTCTGAAGAGCCGGAGACACCAAGATTGGGCACGGAGGCAACCCCGATTGGCTCCGCCAAAGCGAACGTGTCCCCTGATCAGAAAGCCAAAATCAGCGCGGCGGCCGCTGCGATTGCAAGACAGCAAAAGAATATAACGGGACCCAATTCAGCATCTCGTCGCGGACGGTTTGATGACGCTGCCTCGACTAAGACCAGTAGTATGTTGACTGTCGGTTTCACCCAGGAGGCAAGCCCAGCGTTGAACTGGGCGCGTGCCTATGACAAGGAGGCCGTTCGTAAGCAATATCTGGGTGACAATTTTGCTGGCAAAGGGCTTTCAAGAGAGATTTCGGAATCTACAGCCCCGTCGACTTTCGGCGAGAAGGAGAACCAAGACCCGAGAAAAATCAGCGAAGAAGCACAAAAGCCTGCGGATTTGAGCAAACCACTTCCTTCACCGTTGCTAGCGAACCCACAGCCGGCAGAACCCCTTAGGTCATCTGCACCGCCATCACCTAAACCTCCTGTTGCCAATGTTGAGACAACCGATGAGACATTAGCTGTAGCCGCTGCCCAGGTGCCCCTCCCACCGGCATCACCTGGACCTCAGGAACCTTCAGGACTCGAGAAGTCTCCGTCTGAACCGGTTATGCAAAGTAATGTCGGCCGAAAACACCTTACGGCTGAACAGGCTCAGCACGTGCATCCGGCTTTCCGGGGCCCGGGTATCAGCGAACCCGTGAGCAAGACTCAAGCGACGATGACTTCCACTGCCGACGAACCAGATAAGACAGGTCCTGGCGTGAAAAAACTACAGAAGAAGCCGCAAGGATCCACTGGACTCAAAAAGATGTTCGGCAAGAAGAAGGATGATCCGAAGCGCATGTCTACCGAGGTGACGGGTATGTCGGCTCCGCGAGACCCTGCGGAATCAGTGGTCAATGAAGGACCCATCAGGAGTAAAGCGGCGCCGCCAGTTGCAGCAGAGAAATCACGGATACCGCAGCGAAGTGCGGTGCGTGACATGGCCCAGAAGTTCGAGACCGTCAACAAGGTACCACCGCCGTCGAAGCGAGCAGTCCCCGCAGAAACGCCAAAAGAAGCCCCGGTCTCTCCAGTCTCCCCGCTTGAGGCCGCCCCAGTCAAGGAGGAATTCAGTCGTTTCGATCAGGGTCCCCTCGATGTGCCCGCATTTGTTCCTCGTGGATCTTTCGACGAGGAGAGTATCCAAAGTCCTGCAGTGTCGACATTCCAGGACCGGGGCATCGAGGGCAACACGATGCGTACACCACAGTTCCAGGCTCCGACAGCGTTCGCGAAATCGCAACAGGCGCTTGTGACGAGCGATTCTGTGTCGGAAGTCTCGGGTCAAGACGAGTCGGCACAATTCAGTCACAGTGATAGATGGGCACAAATCAGAAAGAATGCGGCAGAGAGAGCAGCGCGGGCGAGTGAAGAGCAAAGCATGCGAAGCCAAGGACAGAGCACTTTCACTGATCGCACGGACGACGGGGAGACAAGCGGCGAAGAGAGTAAGTTTTTGTTGTGATGCTATGAAACGACCGAGGAGCTAATTGACTTTTAGCCATCGAAGAACGGGTCGCGAGAATAAAGGCTCGTGTGGCGCAGCTCACGGGCAACACGGAGAGGAGCTAGATCGATACACGGAGACACAGATCCGGATACGATGCAAATGACCTCAGCGAGGGAAGACACGATAGTACACGGCCTGGTGATATAGTTTTTTGGTTGGCCGAATAAGAAGGGAAGAAGCACGGCACGGCGTTCTTCTTTGATCTTTCACAGTCTCAGACACGGTAATGTTCACTGCTTGTGGCTGAGCAACTAATATACCCATTTCGCGCCTGGCTTTGTTGATAGGCGTTCTAGCGGGCATTTTGGGCGGCATGATGTTAGCAATTAGCGGTCTCGATTAGCCGGGACTTTTTGATATATCCGTTAATCTGAGCGAGCCTTTTCATGATACATTTCAATTGTCAGTTGTGTCTTCTGAGCAGGTCTCGGTGGGGTCAGTACCCGGTCATGTCAAGCTGGGGATCTCGACAGTCGATTCGGTGAATTCGATCTCCAGCATACCTGCTGCATGTTCTCCAGACCTGGCATGCTGGGCGTGTTGACAGGAATGATTCAATTTGCAGCTGATGGCTAGCATAGCCCATTGCACCAATCAATCTGGACCAATTGTAATCCCCATGGCTTATCCGGCGAGATGCATTCTACTTTGATGAGGTGGTTTGTGACGCAAACCTTGTCATACGGGAGGGGTAAATATCAAGGCAGCATCAAGTTCACGAGCATATTGAGCTGCGGTTAGGGCCAGGATCGGCGCCGGCAATAGGGCCGCAGAAGCTCTATTGCAGCTAAAGTTTAACTCCGGTATTGCCCAAATCCACCGTGGTTTTGCCGACCGTAGCGCACAACGGGGGCCGCCCGTTGCCCTGTCACCACCAAAACGGCCGAGACATGTGGCCACCGCCGAGAGCGCAGGATGCGAATTCCAGAAGCCCGTGACGTGCTCGAGCGATACGCGACAATGACATACGGAATGAAGGTAGAATACCCACCATCGAAACACAAGAATCTCTCGGACGGCCCTTCAAACCGGTGCCAAACAGGCGTCGACCGTGGTTCCGGGCAAACTACAGGCCAGCCAGCACTACGGCTTCAGTAGATCAAATTAATTGGCAGGCCTTGCTCGCCTTGCCGTGTACTGCGCGCGCGCGCCCCCACGGACGCATGGGTGTCGCGTGCCCATCACCCCGCTACTGGGTCAGGTCCTCCATGCATAGTTCACTGGGCCGTGTATCGCATTGTACCCGCAATCTCGTCGCAGGGCTGTGTTGCGCTTAGAGGTGGCGGATAGAAAACTCGCCCCCAACGGGCGATCCAATTTGTACACGGCTATCGCCATCGTTTCTTCCCTTTGTTTTCTGTTCTGCACCTCCAACTGATTCCTCGATCACTCTTCCGGCTATTGCTCCCAGAAGTCGCGGGTCGAGTCGTGGTGCTACCGGCGACGCTACTAGTAGGCTTGTACGGCTAGCAATTTGCCAAACGACGCGCGGAGCGACTCGCGCAGTCGCATAGACAGCTACTGGCCCAACGACTCGCAGGAGGAGTTCCAGGAACAATCGCAGGAATTACCGTTCAGGATGTCCGGCTTCCTCTCAAGATCCTACCACCAAGCCATATCGACGCCTCATTTTGTCCGCTTCCTGACGTCCTGGTGTCTTCCCCCTCTGGCGCTCGCATGCATTCGTGCCATCTTCTCCCTTTATATCTTCACAACTCTATTTACAAGTCTCGGATTATTACTATCGTGGCATGATAGTCATGGTGCTCGGACCTCCTTTTCCTATTTCACTATCTTGACCTACTGGGGCCTGGGCTTCTACTTCGCTGTCTCTGCCTTCCATGGCTTTGCCTACGCTACCAGAGGTCCCTCGGGTCTGGCTGCTGGCTCCTTAGCTGACGATACCGGCGCCTCAGACTCCGGCGGGAAACGTACCCTACGGTTCGCACACTCCGCCTTTTATGCCACCATCACAGTCTTCCCAATCATCGTCACCGCAGTCTTCTGGGGCGTCTTGGTCGGTCCTGGGGTCCTGTATGACCAATATGCCTACTGGGCTAATATCTCCGAGCACGCCATGAACTCCGCCTTCGCGATCTTCGAAATCGTCATTCCGAGGACTGATCCGAACCCATGGGTTCACGCTGGCGTGCTCGTCGTGCTGTTAGCACTGTATCTCGCATTGTCATTCGTCAGTCACGCTATTAATCACGTCTACGTCTACCCTTTCCTCAATATCCAAGAGAAAGGCTCGACTTTCGTGGCTATCGCTATCGTCCTGATTTTAGTGGCGATGCTGATCGTCTTTGCGGTCGTGCATGGAATCATGTACTTCCGCAAATGGGTCACCGAGTCGAAAAAGCGCCTACCAGGGAAGTTCTCGAAGCATGACCAGAGGAGTGTGGACGAGGAGAAGCAGCCCAGTGTGCAGGTCAGGGAGCTTAGCTAAGCGCGTTCCAGCGAGTTCAGCGAGTTGTGACGCGAGATGTCGATCAAGCTGCCACACGAGTGTTGGGACAGATACAAGCGCGTCCATTCAGCTGATGGCGTTGACGTGAGCGGACCAATGGATCCGACAAGCAGTCACGCGAAGTAGGAATTGTCAAGCCCGAGAGATCTTCGCGCGGCTACGGTGATAGCTTGGCCGTCTAGCTGTCCACCGAGTGCCTGTCAAGCTCGTCGAACAAGCTGCTCGAGGAGTTATTTGTCCACTCGTTGACGGTATCACTCCAGCTACGAGGACAGTAGTGGTGGTCTAGTACCTACCAAGTAGCTATGGGTGTCCACCGACCAAGCTGCAAATGGGGAGATTTTGCGCATACTAACGCTACCATCTCAGCACAACTTTCAGAAACGATGATCTGCGGTCGACCTTTTTCAACACGACCAAGCCTCAGAAATTTCACCCTGATATTCTGCTATACCACCTATCAAGAGGATGCGGTAACGATATGTGGGGTCTGATTATGCTAGACCTGATCAATATCCCCTATATACGGGCTCGTATCCATAGAAAGGGGTCATGACTGACGCCTATCTTTACCGAGATCGACAGGTTATGGAAGCCTGACCATACTTGGAGGATCGACCTTGCTGATATGCGAGCTTTTTGATGTGAAGCCTAGGCACAGGCAGGAGATGTGATACATGATGTGCCCTTAGTCCGTGGACACTCAGCCTTCACGACTAAAAGGCCATGCCTCGTATGTTTTTCACAATCAAATTAAGAACTGTTCACAAAGAGCCAATACTAGTGTAAATTGTCAACGTATCAGATGGAGTGCTATAAAACCATAGTCATATACGCTATCTATGCAGAGAATGCCAGACTTCATCTGATCAGTGCGGGAATCGTACAGTCTACTGTTCTCCCACCACTCAGCCATCACGGTGTCTTCGTCTCCTCCTTCTCCGCCGTCCCAAAGCCATACTCTGGCAACTTAAACGCCTCCTCGCCACTATCAGGGAACAAGTTCGTCAGCCCCGGAATCTTGATGACCATACTCCCGAGCCAAAACGCCGCCCTGAGCAGCCCAACCCCGAACCAACCCGCCGGGAAGACAATCCCGGGTAAGATACCAGGGATGTTCTGAATCTCCTCCACATAAGGCCTGTACTTCTTCTCATATTCCGCACACGCCCTGTCCACACCCTCTCCCTCGCCCTCTCCTCCTCCGAGTCTGCTCAACTCACCAGCCAGCACATACGCCCCGATGATAGCCAAGCTACACCCCATCCCCGAAAACGGCGTCGGACACCACGCCGTGTCTCCCAGACACACGACCCTCCCCTCCGTCCACCGTGGCATCCTCACCTGCACCGCTCCCTGGAAGTAAAAGTCCTTTGCCCCATCCATCCCGTCCAGTACTCTGTCGGTCTCCGTCCACCCGGCGTCCGCAAACAGCCTCCGCATCAGCGCCTTTTGCACCGCGGGGCCTGCCCTCGTCGCGGCCTTAAGTTCCACCTGCTCCCCCGCCGAGCGCGGGACAATGCCTATGTTCGCGCGGACGGAGCCGTGCGGATCCGGGCGCAAAGACAGCACGCGGCGGCCGGGGGCGTGGGCGATGCGCCACTCGGTCGTGTCTCGGGGGGTGCGGGGCATGGTGTAGAACGCGAGGTAGGCGTTGCGGTCGGGGAAGGAGATGGTGTCCTTGGGGAAGACTGCGGTGCGGAGTTTAGACCATACGCCGTCTGAGAGGACGAGGAGGGAGCCGGTCAGGGTGGTGGAGTTGGAGAGGCGGACTGTTACTGAGGTTGGGGTGGAGGAGAGGATGGTGGAGATGGTGGCGCCGAGGATGTAGGAAACGGAGGCGTGGGTGCGGGCGGAGTCGTACAGCATGGCGGAGAGGTCGCCGCGGAGGATCTCGTACTGGGACGTTGGGGAGGCGTTGTCCCCTGGCTTACGAGGGGCGGGGAAGGAAGCGATGCTGTGGCCTGAGAGGGTTTCGAAGACTGTGCCTGTCTCCCCGGTGTGGCGCTTGTGGAGCTCGGGGATGAGTCCAAGTCTGTCGAGGACGACGCGGGCGGGGCCTTCGACGTCGATGCTGTGACCTTGTGTGAGGCAGGAGGAGTCCCGCTCGATGACTGTGGTGCGGATGCCTGCGCGGCCGAGGAAGCACGCGAGGGTATTGCCTGCTATGCCGGCACCGGAGATGAGGACGTGCATTGTGGAATAGTGACGATGAGATTGAGGTGATGTAGTGGAAATAGTATACTTGCGCCACGAGAGGGAGCGGATGATGGACCTTATAGATGTTTGCATGGATGCTCTACTTACCTGTTCTGAAGCATGCAACGGGCATTGATGGTATACTAATGTTCGCGGAGGTTGAAGTCCTCCGATGGCCGCGGAGGAAATTAATGGAGAAGTCACGTGCGCCGTTGAACCAGCACACCGTGCGGAGTCCGAAGTTTGGCAAAGTCGGGGCTTAAGCAGCCCGACTTTTAACAAACCCGATGTAAACACAGCTGTGATGACGCCATGACCCTGCTTCACACATTTTGCATCGCAAAATCGATCGTGTATCTATTGGGGATCGATGATGAAGGACGCATACATCGTTGGTTGCCGGCGCTCCCTGAGAGATAGTCGGGTATTTTGTCACCGACCTGCGGTCTCACGATGATGATCAATAATGCAACTTTCCTTTTAAACTTGGCAGCAATCACAACCCAGCACATGAGGCTTGCATCCACAAATTGGCATGTAAGATTTTATGTGTCGACTATTCCCGTGCTTCATGCTTCATCCTTATCGACGACCAAAACTCCGACCATGAGGTCGGCCAACTCGACACTGAACGCTCCATTACTGCCCGTAACTTGGGTGGTGACCAACTTTGTCACCTCGGAACCAGGGCTGTTATAGCTCAACCCATCAGGAGCACTGATGGTAGTATAGTGGGCTACATTGGTTTTGCATCCAGGGATGTTGATATTGATACTAGTGTCCGTGCCGTTGTAGTTGGCGAGCTTGACAATCACGGAGTTGTCCTTCTGCATTGCATTGAAGTAGATTGGACCTTGGGCAGCGCCAGTCATAGGCAGAGTCTTCTGGCCCACATTCTGGGCAAACATTTGCTGGACATAGTAGGATGTCGACCTCGAAGTTTTGCTTGGGTCGGAATTGAATGAGATCAAATTCGGATCCCACTGAGATCGTCCCTCCCGACTCAGAAGAGGTGCATAAGACATAGCCTGGACCACGTCGGCGTTGATCTCTGCACCAATCATGTATACAGCCTCTGCGACTGCACCGATCATGGTTGGGTATTGCAGGCGTGGTAGGCTGTAGTTGACGGAACCGCCTTGAGGGATATTTTCCTGAATCACAGCAAACTCTCCGACGAGAATAGGTATGTCGCGAGTGACATTGTTGAACTGTGTAAAGAGGCTCACCAAATGATCTGGTCGATCGTACTGGTGATAATCAGCCCAGCCTTTGCCGTGAGACTGTGTGGCGATATCAAATCCTGGCGCCGAAGCGATGACAGTCATGTTGGGATACTTTGCGAGAATGGCGTCTGCAAAGTTCTTGAACCGGTATGAGGAGTACGAATCGAATCCGCTGTAGAGGTTGTCTTCGTTGCCTATCTCGACGTGGTTGACGACAAATGGGTCTGGAAAGCCTAGCTGAGCCCTGTGTGCGCCATAAGGCGTCGATGCGTCACCAAGAAGAAATTCGAGCTCGTCCATGGCTTCGTCGATATATGGCTGGAGCTGGTCCTCAGCTACGATAGTGCCGTCCAACACTAGTCCGCTCCAGACCGCTAGGACTGGTGTCAGATCAAGATCCTGGCACCATGACATATACTCCAGCAAGCCAAGGCCGTCATCGTTGAAATAACTCCAGGTACCCTGACGGCCCGGTCGATCCTCTAGAGGACCGATCGTGAGATTCCATTTCCAACGGCTCTCGACTCCCGCGCTGCCCTCGATGTTATTACCTCCAGGAAAGCGTAGGAAAGCAGGAGCCATGTCCTTGAGGGTACTGGCAATGTCTGGTCGGAGACCGTTTGCTCTTCCATTGAAAGTTGGAGGGAACAGAGACACGAGGCCAAAGTTGAGCGTCTGGCCTGCCACCGAAGCAGCATCGAAAGTGATAGCAAGACTGGAATTACCAGTGGTCGACGGAGTCAAGGTGTAGTTGTACTGTTGCCAGTCTTTGGCCGCGCTGGCATTTATAGCAGAAGACCCAAGTGTTTGCGACGTTGCTGACAAGAGACTGGCTGTGAGTCCGACTGGTCCATGACCTTGTATGTAGAAAGATCCCTGGTACTCTTGCTGCGCAGTCCAGATCCCGTCGTAGCCAGTGTTTCGAATTCCTACCGTACCTGACGCATTGGCGGGGACACTGACTTTGAGAGAGTTTGGTAGGGCAGGGGATACACCATTGGCTGTGCTTATAAAAAGCGACACATCTCCAATGGCTGCCCAGTTCTTCGTGCCATTTTGAAAACCTCGATTCTGTATGAGCTCTGCATATATACCACCATCACCCGAGTAATTGATGTCCTAGAGATGATCATCACGACTTGAACTAACGAAAAAAGGTCGGCCCACTAACCTCGAACATGATTCCGTGGAACATTGGATTGACAGCGAAGCCGCCCGAGGAAGCCACCGATAAGTTGAGCCCCTGCACACATGTCCAGAGCGAGACTGCCACGAGGCAGCACTTGTGGTGCATGTTCATCCTGCCCATCGTATGCACAAATCACCAAGGATAGAGAAGGAAACGTCAAGAGAGCGTGATACGGTCAGATTCGGTCAAATGCCCACCTTTTTGATGGCTAGAGACAGCACAGCCGCACACAACCCCCACCGCAAGGAGTTTTGAGATGCATGACCGGAAGGTGCTATGATCTGCTCTTTGTGTGGGCGTCTTTTCAACTATATTCAAGAAAAGTGTGGAGGTCATGAACGAAAGAAAATGTCAATGACACCGCCCGCCTATTTTCCTGCCTGGATTCAGTGCGGATCGTCACTTGGACCGACGGGCAAGCTTTGAGAATACGAGTATGTAGCAGGTCAAAAGTTGGGGGATCGTCGTAGAGAAAGGCTTGTCAACATCGTTCAGGGCCGAGCAGAGCAAGATGTGGTTTTGAGGAAATAGAGGATGCGGAGTCGACACCGGCTCTGTGCCGTGGTGCGCGCCCGTCGGATATCTGTGCAGGCTCCCACCGGGTCGGCAGTGGGCCCGAGGGCAGCGCGCGGGGCTTCTGAGGGCTGAACTGACCACTGCGGGGTTGAGTTTCCGATAACCTTCAAAGGCAACTCGGATAAAGTGCGTTCACTCCATACTGCTCTATCGTGTTTTGACTGGAGTAAATGGAGGCAGTAGAATCAGGGGTCTGCAGGTCATGTGCTGCATATCATGGCAGGCATGTCCAGCCTGCACGCTCCTTGTTCACGGCTCCTCGCGGGCAGTTGCTCTTACGGAGATGCATCTCGGCTAGTGTTGATCCGCATCGCTATCAACCGGCGATAAGATTCTCGCAACACCTCCGCAGGATCTGATACTTCGCCACTACTCGCGCACCACGCAATCAGGTACATGTGGAAAGCCGACGACCACAGTTGTTCAGAGGCCGATCAAGACACACCGCCTTTCTTGTGCAAAAAGGATACAAACGGAGCGAGCATCCATCATTCCAGACGTTTCCGTACCACACCATGCTCCGTACCAGATGGAGTCGTTGGGTGGTAAACTAATGGATACTGTACACATTCGAATGACGGACCGAAGCACGGGACGCCGGATTTCACCAAAGTCACGTTCAGCGGCTCAAGCCGTGGCTGCTTACACGGAACGAACGCACCTTAACAACCTCATGCTATGTTTGTGCATGAGCCTCGCGCTTGCCCCTCTTGCCATATAGATATCGATGGTTTCACGTATGCCATGGTGCAGAGCCGGTCCCGTCGATCCGGTCGGTTGTCAATCTGGTCGAGGAGGGTAGTGTGATAAGTCTCCAGGCGTACGACAAACCTTAGCGGAACAACCAAAGCGAGCCAGGGTCTGGTCTTTCTGAGACTGCCAGCGCATAGCATCCACACTTTGACCTCGCACGAAGTCCAAAGGATCTTGGTCTAGCCACAGCACAATGACGACGCCCACCGAACCACCACGCCACAAAGCCAATAATCGAGACCCCGTGCGACTGCCGCTTGTCGGCCGAGGATCATGTATGTGATCGGTGGAGGGGAACAGTATCTGATGCGGCCAATCCCGATGGGTGTGCGGAGTGCTTGACTTCGACTGCAACGCCGCACTTTGTGCTTCACCAGCCGCGGCGCAGAGCCATCACCTGCCCCTTGCAGAGCCGTGACACATGCACAAGCCTCCGTGCTCGAGCCGGGGTCAATTGAGCACAGCGGGGGATAGCAAGGGCTCACCCCATTCCCGTGCCGCTGCGGTTACACACGCATTGCATAAGGTCGCATCACGCTGTGCCGGTTGAGCTGCTGAGAGGCAGCATGTCTGTTGAGAGGACCTGCGGAGATAGCGGGCCGTGGGATCTGAGATGTGGAGGTCGGCGAAATTCTCATTCGGTATGGCATCGATTGAGGCAAGCAGTGGCGAGAAGAGGGTTGCATTAGCCTCAGACATAGCGAGGCCGAAGTGGAGTCGACGCGCATTAAGCGTCGAGGTCGGGACGAACTCGGGGCTCTTGAGGTCAGGTGGGCTGCATTGGGATCGGGGCACGAGTGGTGAGGTGGCAGAAATGGCGACATATGGCAGAGGTCCAGGCCAAAGAGAGCAAGAGTATTTGTCCGAACTCGTGTGTGCACACAATCGCTGCCGAGAGCCCGCCCCAAAGCGAGATTTCTCACGTCCAACTGTGACCCACTGTGGTGGCCTTACGCCGTTTACGAGTGGCCCATGCTGGCGAAAACTGCCGGAAACTGTTCTGCCCCTCGCAGCCTCGTCGTAAGAAACGCATGACCACTATAGCAAGCGCCGAAAAAGCTCCCCACCCTATCCCCACTGTGCACAAGGTTTCACCCGTTGGCTGCCCGATCCGTCCCGGCGAGCCCGGACACTGCTTCGCTGAGAGGACGGGTAAGCCGTGGAAGTCGCAGCTGTCAAGTCGTCTGCAGTTGCTATCGCTGTACGATCATGGCATCGTTTCGACCCCGCCCTCTCGTGGAGAAAAAGAAGGAAAATTGGGACAAAAAATGAAACACGATGGCATCGCGTCGCGTCATATCGCATGTTGTACCGCGCGATGGATGGCAATGGGCGCGCTGTCTTTTTAGCATGACTCGGTAGTCTAGACAAAGCGGAAGGCTGGGATCCGCACAAACTTCGTCAAAGTTCTTGGTGGTCTGTGACCAGATGCATAAGTTTTCGTAGAGCGTGCATGGCGCTAAGCCGCCATTGGCTGGCGCTCCACGCTTGCAACCCATTGGACGCAGCAATTCACCGCTCTTTGCTCCCCACCATCCCACCTCACGCTGCGCACAAGGCCTCGCTGTCCTTGTGCCAATTGCTACCATGCCGCCGCCAACCTCGCCCAGTTCGCGAGTCCTTTTCTCGATGCCGTCGGCCCTAAAGTCGCGGTGAAGAGCCTTTTCTTTCTTCACCTCCACCTTTCGCTCTCCTGCGAATGACATGCCCGCCTGCCTATAGCTCCGCTACGAATCATCACGACTAACGACACCCACGAACAAACCTACAACCCCAGCACGTCAGCTTCGCCTGACCGTGCCTGACGACCAACGCCTCCTTCACATATCGCCAGGTCATGGACAACTTCGACTTCCTCGCCGGCGGCGGCCTGTTTGGCCTGCACAACGACTTCTCGCAAGATCCCAGAACCCACACTCTATCCTCAATTCCCGCCTACCTCGCTCCGCCGGGTTGGCCGTTGACATCGGACGTCTTGGACGAGGAGGATGGCCAATTCCACACTGCTGCTCAGCAGCATCCTTCAGCCACGAGAGCATTGTCCGCCATGCCTCGTCGCCATAACACTCCCACCACCACCAGCTCGGCATCCACCTCTCCGACAACTTATCAGCCTCCTACCGGCCTCGGGCTTGGACTCGCTCAAAACATCAACGACCCGGCTTCCCTACTGCCCGCCTGGCAGTTCGCATATCAACCCCAGCCGCCTCGCGACTACAGCCACGACTCGATATCGGACAGCAGCTACGATGACTGCTCGTTCGTCGACAGGTTGCAACCCTCGCCCACAGATTACGTGCCCCTCGCGCCCAGAAACGTATCACTTCCGATGCACGTCACGGGAGACTCGAATCCCATGATGCAGTACCTGTCCATGGCTGGGCCTATGGAGTCGATGGGTGCGCTTGCCTATCATCTGAACGATCATCAGACGGATATGATGCAGTTCCCATCCACCATGGCTAACATCATCCCAACGCAAGGTCACACTGACGCCGGTATGGCTGCTATTGCTCCTGGCGGCTCGCCATCAAGCTCCACATTCGAGGTCTGCTCGTTATCGAGTAGCGATAACAGCTGGACAGCTATCAATTTCGCTCATGCTCATGCTCACCACAATTTCGGACCTGGCGTCGCAGCCGCCGCTGCCGCTGCCACACATGCGGTCTTCAACCCGGGCGAGACGTTACACATCCGTGCTGACAGCAACGGTTCAGAGGGCTCTCATTCGGATCGTCTTTCTGGCAGCTACGAAGATATGCCTTTCCCGATGCACTCGCCTGTGTCTGAGCACAACAGCCACTTTGGTTCCACTGCAAGCCACGAAGCGCATCGCCTGGTGACCGACTTTCACAACTACACCAGTGATCTTGACCACTCTGCTGTCCAATCTCCAGATGGATCATCGCCAGCAGTCAGCCCGTCATCAGTCAACTCGAAACCCATCCCCTCGGTCAGGGCGAGGCCACTGTCATCATCCTCCGCCTCCACCTCTCCCACTGGCACGTCACCACCTATCAGACGGCGCCGCAGCCCCAACAACCAATCAGTGATTGCCAAGACCACCAAGGCCGTGATCAAAAAGGCCGACACCGGTCTGACCCGAAAGACGGTCGGCGGTGTCACCGAGAAGCGCGTTGGTCGTCGTAAGGGTCCTCTTCGTCCCGATCAGAGGCAGCAGGCCCATGAGATCAGGAAACTGCGTGCATGTCTACGATGCAAGTTCTTGAAGAAGACTTGTGACAAGGGTGACCCATGTGCTGGCTGCCGTCCATCCCATGCCCGCTTGTGGCAAGTGCCGTGCACACGCATTGACATCAAAGACATCGGCTTCTTCATCAATGACTGGGAGTGTGACTTCAAGCGCCATGTCACCCTCGGCTTCTCCGTCAACAACATCAAGGGTTTCTCGGAAGTCGAGCGCACCGTGTACATCACGCATGGCTTCGGTTTCTTCCTGCCAGTCAATGCTCGCGAGGTCTATGTCTTCGACGAGAAGTGCTTCGAGGTTGACTGGATCGAAACTCAGAGCATGACGCAATACGAGGCTAGCACCACCAAGTTGACAACCGGTCATGCTGGTGTCTCTGGACCGAAGTTGGCTGAGTATCTGGACTTGCATCTCGACAATGGTTTCGATGCTTTCGTGGACAAGTATTTCCAGGGCACACCCTTCCTGACTGAAATCCTCCACACCGCCTACAAGTACTACACTCGCACGCAAACGCCGGTCATCCGGAAGGCACTCAAGCTTGTTCTCGCCTATACTCTGACTGTCCACATCACCATGGTTGTTGGCATGTCGGAGAAGGAGCAATCCATTGGACGGGTAGACGACGACAACTCGCGCTTCGCTGGAGAAACTGCCGCCCCTGGTATGATCAACTTCGAAGTCAAGTGCGCTCTTGCCAAGATGTGGCGTGAGCTGCAAAGGGACGTGTTGGAGGAGCTTTCCAGCCTGTACTCATCGGTGTACCAGGGCGACAAATTGCGTCACTGGCCGACCATTTTCATGGTCGCCTCGATTCTGCTCGCAGTCTGGGAGCTCATGCAGTTTGATTGCCACTATCGTGAGCCTGACGACAAGAAGGTGGAGAAGTTCTGCAACGACATGGAGAGCACTCCAGTTGGTGTAATCGTTGGTCTTTTCCAGGCCATCAGCCAGAAGCTGCCGAGCTTCATGGAATGGGATTCTACCAAGCACGCTTCCACACTCAACCACGATGCCCCCATTTGCGATGCATTGACTGAAGTGCGCAAACATGTGGAGGAACATGGTGAGGTTTATCGTAAAATACATACGCAATAACACAAGCTAACAACCCGTGCAGAGGAATATCTCCGGGCTCGCTCGACTGCTACTTTTAGCCGCGACAACTTTGACAGTCTGTCGAACAAGCTTCTCGCTCGGCTAGTGATTCGAGCCAACTAGGCATGACGCCACGAATATTTTGATTGATCAGAAAAATGCATAACGACACCATCCTCACCAGCGCACCATCACCAGAAATTACGATTTGCACGTGTTACGATCTCCCACGCACCGAGCATTCATGAAGCATCTTTAGCATGCGAAGCTTTCGACAAGCGGAATCGACTTTTCTTTTTTTTGTCTTCGAATTTGCCACTCAGCTTTTCTGAAATTATTCTCGAATCCACTTCTTTCACGTCACGACAGTTTATGAACAGATCCGGTTACGTAGCGACGTTGTCCAGGTCTAGATGTAGGCGAGCACGCAGCTCATGGAGCACGCGGCTTGGGCGGAACATTGATGATACCTTCTTGGAGGAACTGTTATCACCCCAACGATCTTTGGTAGCATTGCTTGGAGGAAGACCTCGCATGGCACACTTGGGGTCATTGTATGGGAAGACGAAAAATTGGGGCACGTGAGGATAGTCGATACGAGATGAGCAGAATATAACTGTCTGACGAAACTTTATTGGTCTTTGTAAATCCCGAAATGCCTACAGTGATGGTAAAAAACTCGTGATGTGTCAAGGACTGGATGGGAAGTCTCAAATCCTTTGCAGCTTTTGCGACTTGATTGTAGTACTGTGCTGAAATCAAAATTCTAGACTTGCGAACAGTCATGAAGTCGCGGTCGTACTGGCCGTCGACATCGAACAGCCCCAGATTAGGGACCAAAGTTCCGCAGTTTCGCCGTCAAGGTCTGTAACTGGGGGCTTTATACCCCACTCCAACTTCATGTCTTCAATGGATTTGAATTCACTTCCCTGGCCACGAGCATTTACATGTGCATATGCTGTGGCCATGTATACTCGAACCTGGGTCGTTCGCCAGCAGGCAGGAACATGTCTTCCCACCGCCGATCGCCCTACTTAAAGCCGGAGACAGACTTCACGCATACATCTGCACGACAGAGGTAGATTCACCATTTGCAATGGCGCTCTGAATGCGCCATGTCTGCGGCTCGAAAGCTAACAATGCATTGTCTCGCTTTCTCCTACATTTCATGACTTTTTAAAATGAAAGCAATCCAGCTCGTTACTCTGTACCTCGCGATTTTCTCCTCTTCTCCCATACCTTGACGCAACTCATTATGCTAGCCTCTCAACCCGCCATCAACTCCACCACTCCATCCACGAGCATGTCGAGCACATCGGTCGCCAATATCCCCAGCTGCTTGCCCACGAGTTGGCAGGGCTTCTCGGGAACCACATACCCGACCATGCCGCCAAACAGCACAGAGGGCATTCTGAGGACCACACTGGTGACCAGCATCTCCACTGCTGTGCCCACGACCTGGCAGGGCAATTCGCTCGCCATATCTCTGACCTACTCTTCCAACAATCCGCCCACGAGTACGTGGGGCTCCTCGGAGACCACATACCTGACCGTCACGCCCACCGCTCCGCCCAACAGCTCGCAGGGCATTTCAGAGACCAGGCACCCGGCCGATTTTGACACCGCCCTGCCCACCACGCCCCTGACCAACACGCCCGTCACACAGCCCACAAACTCGCAGCGAGTCTCGCAGGCCATCTCGCGTGGCGCCTCATCGACCACCTCCGCGACCACCTTCCGCACCTTGATAGTGGGCTCCCGCACCGACTCGCCGGAGCGCATTCACGCCAACCGCTCCTGGGCCAAGAGCCCCAAGTCGACACCGGCGCCGGCATTGCGCAGACGGGAGGTATTGTGAGAGATACAAGTTGATGGGCCGGGTGTGGTTGGAGTTCTTGATCTTTGTTGACTTGCTGATACTGGCCGGATATCTCATGAGTTTCAATGATGGCGCTATGTGGCATCTCTTTGGCGAGGCGGGGCAGGGATGCTGCCTTGGGAAGTTGTAGGTCGATCATTGGTTCTTCTATCCGCGTGGCGGCTGGGAACCTCACATAGATTTTGATCAATCACAGTTGGATCTTGGTGCTAGATTCGGACATATGTTGAACAAGTGATATAATGTCTAACGGTCTTCTATAGACTTTCTATGCTGTTTTTCAGCAGCTCTATCTATATGTAGTTCCATCTAATCTATCGGCGGCCGAGTCGCATATCACAACCTCGCCCGCCCGCCCCGTCAAAATGGCATATCCATATCCTCGACTCTCTCCTCCTCTCCATCCTCCTCTGCCTCCTTTCCCCCAACCGTGTCTCTAATGAATTGCACCAAAGCATCGACACTCGGCTTCTGACTCGCCGGCACAAAATGCCCCCCGGGATGGTAAAACACCCTATGCCTCTCCTCCCCATCCGTCCTCACCTGCCGACACGCCTCCACCGACTCCAAAGACCTCTCCTCCGAAACCACCGTATCCACCGACCCGATAACATGCAAGCTATTCGTCTCCACCCCTCCTTCATAGATAGCATCATACCCCTGTCCCGCGGGCACTCTAAACCCCGAATAACTAACCGCCAACTTCAGCGCCGGATGCCCCAACCCATTCTCCGCCTTGCTATCCAGCATGGACTCCGGCAGCTCAAACCCTCCTGACTTCCCCCGCTCAACCTTCCCAAGCCTCCCCTCCTCCAGCAGCGCAGCCAGTGCGATCGCACAACAAGCGCCCTGCGAAAACCCCACCACGCCATCGAACGGACCGTGCTCCCTCATGAACTTCACCAAGTACGCCAGACTCTCCTCCAGCCCCTCGTACTTGACTCGTCCATCACCGAGGTCCTTCCGGCGCCACCATGCGCGCGCCTCCTCCGCGCCTTCTGCGTCGAGAGCTTTGGGCGCGGGGGCGTTGTCGAAGGTCGGGATGTCCGCGGGGAGGAGCACGTGCGGCCCGTTGGCGTAGTGGAATTGGATGCCGTCGGGGTAGAGCGGGAGGGAGCCCGGTTTGGGCGCCGCGGGGAAGTGCTTCGCGAGGTTCTTCTCCAGGGCGCGGGTTTTGGCGCGGAATAGGGGCCCGGACTGAGTGTAGCCGTGGAGGAGGAGGAGGTTGAGTTTCCGCGGTTCGGAGGGGGGCATGGTTGATGAGGGGCGGGTGGCGAGACGATGGAGGTGAGGGGAGAGCGGAGTGCAGAGGGCCGAGGCAGAGAGGGACACGCGGTGTTTGAAGTGGGCGAGAGGACAGACGTGGTGGATTGGCATGTGTTGACGGACGAAGAACAATTATTAGAGATCGACGGGATACGGTTAAAGATGGGCGAAACAGTGGATGTGGTTGGAAATCAAAGGGCGTGGTCGATTTGCGGGGCTTTTCCCGGCCAATGTTCATCGAAAACCGGGCTTTGCGGGCTCTTTTAGCTTAGGCAAACCTTAGGTGAGATTAGCAAACGATAAACAATCAATAACATAGTAGGTCTAACATTAACTTTATAGAAAATAATTAGTATAGGTGTGTCAACGAACTATCTAGGTACATAGTCTCTGTAAATTGCCCACAAAGCGATAGCGTTAAAAGGTCGACCAGGATATCAAATATCTTCTCTATGATATTGTCCTATGAATGTTGCACAACAAAGTTAGAATACTGCATACAGTCATCATTCTTCGTCTTCTCCTGCTCCTGCCTCTTCTTCATCTTCTTCTTCTCCTCTTTCTTCTCCTGCTTCGCCTTCTGCATCTAGATCAACAAAGAGATACACCTCTAGCATCTGATCTAGGAGGAAGTCTACTACATCAAAGCTGGAGATGGGCTCCAGCGAGAACAGCTGAAGTAATTCGTGTGTTTTTGCGAGCCCCGACTCTGCTTGCTGGGCTGGATCGACATAGGTTCTGAGCTCAGCAACAAGCAAGTGTAGCTTTTCCGCAGTTTCAACGTTAAACTCATGACCAGCCCTCAGTACCTCCTCTTTGAACATCTGTTCTGCTTCCACCAATCTGCCTTGTCTTAGATAGACCTGACCAAGACTGCGCCTCGAGCCCGTTGCCCAAGAATGATCATCTTGGAGTTGAGGATCGCACGGCCGTAGTGCCTGCTCAAGCACTCGTTCAGCGTCTTCAAGTTTTCCGCTGCGGATGTAAATCTTGCCGAGGGCGATGCGCGTGCACCACAGTGAGTCAGGTTCGATCTCAAAACCATCCTTGAGATTACTCAATACCATTTCAAAACAATTCTCCGCACGCTCCATCTGTCCTTGGTCGGTGTAGAAGCCCGCTAAACTTAACTGAAGGCTCGTCACATTCATTTGGTCCTCAACCGACAGATCGACTGGCAGATTCTCAGAGAATCTTTGCAGCTCCCGCTCGAGCATTCCTATTGCCGCCGTTCGCATAATGTTCAAATCGATCACTTCGCCATGCAATGTGAAAAACATCTTGGTTGGTTGTTGCGGTCCTCGAATTATCAGTTCTGGATTCCCGACGTGAGGTATATCTAGGCAAATGAATGCAAGGTTCTTCAGTGCCGCCAACGGAATCCTGAACACTTGATCGGTGGCGAGGACCTCGTCAACTGAAACTGATGACGATCTGTCGTCGTCTAATAGTAAGCATACGCAAGTGTGCATATGCCGTAATGCTCGCCGGGCAAGCTTTTTGGAGACTACGTCCGCTTGATCGTTCATTGCGAGCCCAACGACACTAATGGCGAGTGGTAGCAGTGTCTTTCGTAAATGCTTACCTTTGAAATTATAGGCCCATTTGTGTACAACGGGGTGCAGTGAATAAGAACTATGCTGGCAATCGTCCTCACTTTTCTGGACCATCGAGTAGCTGCACAGAAGACGCATGGCTCTCGTGAAGGAAAGCTCATGAGCAGCAATATCCCCAAGGACCTGCGTCACTGCTTGAGCTGCTGAATCGTTCGATCTGACGTTCTCGAAAAGACCATACCAAAGGCCATCATTGTTCAAGAACGACCATAGAACCAGTAGATTTGCCGCACTTGGATTGTTCCTATGAATTGCATCGAAGGAGATCGTCCACGTCGTCCAGATGCTCCGCTCAGGGTAGTCTTGTAGAATTGAATCTTCGTCGTCGGTCGACCTGGCTATATCTTCCCAATGCTCATGGTAGTATCTAAGATATGTTTTGATCCCGACCCCGGTCTCCTTCAAATATGCTCCCGCTTGAGCGAGTGCAAGCGGTAGACCATCTAGCAATTCGATAAGAGGAGCGATAATGTCAGATTCTATACAGATACGCATTAGCATGCTCCTCTCTTCCACACAGCATAGCAAAGCAAGTGCGGGGAAACATACCATAGTCTCTGTCCAGCCATGTAGCAAGTATCGCCTGTGCTGTGCTATCGTCCACTGCCTGAACTTCTTGTGATTCTCCGAGCTGCTCGAGCCGGATCAACCGTGTTGTGATCAAAATTGAACCGTGATCGAACGGTGGAAAATACGCTCTGATGTCAAAAGCACCACTTCCTGATGACGGAGACCCTTTATCTGTGTTGTCGAAGATGACGAGCCATCTGTCGTTGTGCTTTCGAGCAAACCAGGCAATCATCTCTTGGGCCAACTCCTCCGTGACCTCGTTGTTTCCGCTTCTATATGCCTTGCCGTTCTCCGAAACATGTTCCTCGGGAAGCCTCTGAGAGCAGGCCGCCAGGCTGCTCTTCAAGGTATCCTCACTACTGGCATCCAGCCAGAAGATCGAACTGAAGGCGTCCCGGTGCTTTCGTGCAAATTCGACAGCAAGCTGTGTTTTACCAATGCCACCAAGACCCCGAAGGACAAAAACTTTTCGACGAGTATTTCCGGCATTGGGCAGAAGTGCTTCACTCATTCTCTGGAGCTCATTCTGACGACCAATAAACTTTTTTGCAATTGGCACGCCACTCAAGCTGAATTGTATGTTGAATTGGCGCTGCTCTTGAACTTGTCAATTAGTGGACCAGTACACAAACGTGTGTCACAACATACCCTGTAAATTCGCGT
Organism: Myriangium duriaei CBS 260.36; assembly: GCA_010093895.1. NCBI lineage: Eukaryota > Fungi > Ascomycota > Dothideomycetes > Myriangiales > Myriangiaceae > Myriangium > Myriangium duriaei. The sequence continues at coordinate 2,900,427 of ML996081.1, forward strand.
CCCTTCTCGCCTCGGCGTAAGACTTTGATACCATTAACACAGTTTACGACGGATGGTCAAGTGGTACTGACTTGAACATGACGCAGTAGATCTTGGGGCGCACACCCTTGAAATGGAATTAGTTCTTTTATCTTTGGTATCTACGAAAAGTCTTCAATCAACAAACCCTGCTTCAGCTTCAAATTATGTATGCAATCTCGAGTGGTGTTCTTCTGCTTAGTATGTGTCATATAAGCCTCAGTTGCCGCCTCGATAATGTCCAGCTTCTTGTACTCTTCAAGTCCTACATCTTGAAGGCCTTGTTCGACGTTGAACCGGTAGTAGCGTCCTTCATCGTAGTGCTTTGCCCACCTTGCGATGAACTTCTTCTCCGTTTTCTCTGTTTCTGTTACGAGGTCGACCAAGGTCTTCTGAAGGAACTTGAACAAATTGTCTTCGAACGCTTTCAATCCAGGATTGCCTGTTCCAATGGAGATAAAGCATTTGACAAGGGGCTTGAGTTCTCTTGTCTCCGAGCACCATATATTGGCGGCTTCTTCCTCGACCTCATCAACAGGATTGTTCGCGCCGAACGCACCGTCAGCGAAAGTACGATAACCAATTTGGGCTGGCTCGAAAAACGTGGTAGCGGCTGAGGTGGCGAGAGCGGCTTGTCGAATCGTTGCCTGAATTGCCATTTCCTCCGGAAGATCGTAGTCACGAAGTCGTACCACAAATTTGGTGCTGCGATCTACAGTGCACACGAAACTATTGCAGCGATCAGCTTGTTGTCCGACAGGATCGAGATGCTGAGGTGAATAATCGAGGAAGACTTACGTCTTGCACGTCCGGTCCTCACCATCATTTAGCATAGCGTTTTCAGGTTTCTTTTTGCTCACGATGACATCTCGCACTGCACTGTCTAGAACCTTGGAATCGAATTTTGACTTGATCTTGCCAGTGATACCGAATGGCGTGCGGCTTATGGTCTGGCCAAACACCTGGGCTGCAAGCTCTGTGTAAGATTTAATGCATTCATCTACATCCATTTTAAGCCGTCCGAGCATGATGGCAATAAGTCTGAATTCCAGATCAGCAACGGTAGAGGCCGTCATTGAGGAGATACGAACCCGCCAGTACTGGTGCCTGCAATGAGGTCGAAGACCTCGCAAGGCTTCACAGGAGGCTGGTTGAGCTTTGCCCGCTCGATGTTCAACCTCGTCATAATGCCTTTCAAGATGTACAGCGAGGAGAGCCCCCGGACACCTCCTCCGTCAAAACACAGAAGGCACAGACCAGTCGTTTCGAGAGGGTCCGGCTCACCGCCGGGCTGGGAGGTAAGTCGTTGCGCCATCGGACGCGTTCAGGAAGATCACCGTGATCCCGCTTGACAAAGAGAGAAGAGGGAAGGATTTTGCGCTACACTCGTGTGAGAATTGGAAGGTACTTACAATGTGGCCTTGGAAAGAGGCTTAGTCGCCTTACAAGTATTGTGTACATCCCCGTGACTATCAGCTCCTGCAGCCATCCCATGCGCGCTTGTGGATGCCAGAAATCCGTCCAATGGGCTCATAGCATTCATTAGCGCATGCACGAACTTGAGAATCTATTCCCTCAGCATGTGTCACAGGATTGAAAATTCTTCTGCCATGATTGAACACGTATGTGTGCGAAAGAGCGTGTTGTCCGCTCCATTGGATTTGTCTGATTCTCGAGAATATGGCGAGGGGAAATCGTCGCTGGTGTTGATTTCGGCGTCCCGGAGGACCCGGAGATCTTATCTTTAGTAGGCCTCGATCATAGTCGGGCTGTATTGTGCTGGCAAAACATCTTGTCAGCATATTCGGGCTCTACGAGTATCGATAAAACCTTTTGCTTTAAAAATGTATCGTAAATTCATGAGATCATAGGTTGCACAAGCTACCCGGAGCTTCTGTCGAAAGATTTCATGGCAGATTCTGCTTAGCATAGTATTTCAGCTACCAGATCTTGAATGTCTGATAGCCTGCTTGAGGCTCCCCCCATGACCTGGCGACCTTTCCAGACCTCCGGACAGGAAAAATCCGAGCATCCGAGCAAGTCCTCAGTTCTAGCCTATATAATGAGCGCATCGGAATCGCTGAACGGACCATCGCCTAAATTCGTGCACGATGTAATAAGACCGAGAAGAACAGAGCTATAACTTGCCGCGCGTCAGTGCAAAGAGGGAGAAAGAGCGATCGGAGTTCGCTGTGCACGCCGACCTTGTTGATCATTTGGAGACGATGCGCCTGTTTCTGCAGATAGCCAAACATTATAAATGCGAGTATTGCATTCAGTAGAGGGCGGACGGATCGCGGGGGGCATTTTCAGAGATCCGATAAAAATAGTTCGACTTGCGTAAAAGACAGTAAGGTCGATCAGGACGTTGGTCGTCGCTACTCCCTAGCCCCGGCGTCCGACTGAAAGTGCTGCCCAACTGCACGTTGGCAATATCAATGCGCCACTGCGATCAGCAATACCAATGACTAATAATATGCCCGTCTTTGTCGTGTCATGTTCGACGTTTCCAGGGAAAATTATTCCAGCGAGTTACAGGCCAACTATACTACCTAAAGAATCCCATGCATGCGAGTCTGATGGACACCGCGTGACTTCTTCAATGCGGAGAGCGGGGCCCGACTTGCAGGTGGGTGGGGAGGATGCGGAGTGGGGAAATCCTTATGGTCGAGAGCTTGACTCATGTGCACAAAACCCACGATCTTTACTCGAGCTAGTTCTCCGGAGTAGGCGACGGCGCAGTCTTTGCTGAAGGCTAAAAGCGGATTCTGGAACGAAGGGCGGTCAGATATCTACACTCTTTTGAGCGGCGCGTGAAAGCACAGTGTGGTTCAGAGGGCGGGGTGGCTTGCGCTGTTCTCCGGCTCCGAGTGCTGGCGGTGGGGCGTTCCATTAACAGCACGCGTCTCTGCTTCCTTTTTCTGCAGCGGTTGACAGAGAACTTAGGGAGGGGTGGAGCCCCAGGCTGCATCCCCGGAGGCCCAGCGGACGCGCGATCTGCCGTCACCATGCGCCGTACCCGCAACGCGCTGCCCAATGTGGCATTCGGAGAAGTCCCATTGCCTGGATTGTTCGCGATCATGTGGACGTCAAATGCGGTGCTCTGGGTCGTTGAAAAAGACGCCGTCGCCCCCGTTGACCTGCTTGTTCGTCCCGTATCTTGGCACAACCTCGACACCTCGAGCTTCCTTGCGTGGGCTGCCTGATCGCCGGTTGCTGGTCGTTGGAAGTACATGCGCGTTCAAGCCCCCTGAAGTTTCACATGTTCGTGGTGACACTCAAACGGCTTTTTTAGTTCTCTCGAAAGGGAGAGACGACTACGCAAGCAGACGTTACCTACGCGTGGAAAAGGGAATCTCAATCGCGATAAAAGCTGCTCGACAACTGTTTCATTTCTATGGCAATTGTTCCTTTCAATTGCTGCAGCTCCCAACCCCGGATCTTCAAATAAGCACCTCCTAGCAACATAAAATAAGCTACGACATGCTCGCCATTTCTCTACTCCTAGCAGTGCTGGGCACTATTGCTGCGCCATCGCTCGCTGTGCCTATCTTAAATCGCTCTCCTTTGCAGGCTTTGCAACACAGTATTGCTCGACCTTGGAGGCAAGGCCCGGCTATCTCTCAAGCACCCAACAGCGACAAAATTGGTGTGAGGTTCCGGATACCAGCGGATCCAACCAGCAAAGACCTCTGGACGACAACCGAAATTTTCATGCCAATCGGCCAGAAGATGCGTGTTGGTATGTATTTATTCCACGTCTGAGTAAACGACGTCCTGATTGCTGACTGATCCTGTATAGCTCAGCATTCTTTCCTCCCTGCCCGCCCAGAGTCCTTCGAAATCATCAGCATACCGAATGACGGGTTACACCAGCGTAGAGAATGCATCGTCCACCCTAACTACGATGATGCAGCCGCATATGATAGCACGGGTCCGGGAGCGTGGGCCCCAATGGTCGTCATTGCAGACGAGGATGGAGCAGTCCCGCTATACAGGCATTCTGAGGGTCCCATGGCCGAAGAACAAGAAGCCCTGGCATACTCATGTTTTTGAGCACCTCCTCGACATGCTACCCACGACACCACAGAACGGCATGTTTAGCCACTGCATGGGCTGTGGTGACAGGAAGCCCGATATGACCATATAGACGTTATGAATGTTACGATGCCTTTGTTCAGCTGTCTCTTAAGTCGCTCTTCAGACCGCTTCGTCTTTTGGTCGCATGCCGATCATCTCGTAGACACCACCTGCATCTCTGCCACCGCTTCGACCGCTGTTTTCGACCGGAAAACCCTCGCCGTGCTCTACCGCTGGAGCCGCGGATCCGTTTGCATTTGTCGCGGTGTCCGCATTTCGACCGCGACCACCAAAGGCAATAGGCTTAAGTTCGCGCCATTGACACGCCCACATTCCAAGAAATGTCATCAGAGCAGCGCTGGCAGCTTGAAGACCCCACCAAAAGAGTCGGGTGGGTACAGACTTCGTATAGAAGGACACGACCAGTAAATGAAGAAAATGTATAGTAAGGGCAAAGTCCGGGACGAGCTTCGAGCGGGCGATGAAGAGCAAGAGAAATATGACACTAAAACAAGTCAATCACCAAGCCAGTCGCTGCCGTAGTGCTCACTGCATACCATATCAAAGAGTCAAACATCCAGCACAGCGCTAATGTCCAGCCAGTTGTGATATCTCCACGCAAAGCTTCCCAGCTGAATAGGAGATCCAAAGATAGCGGTTTTCCAGCTACCAGTGTAGTGAAGACGATGAGAGCTGCAGCGCATACGTAGTACAGTGTCTGTAATATGACAATCTGGGTTGCGATGCGACGCGGTGCAAGGTCCGCTAGAGCCCCTGGCCGCGCTGGTCTGCGGCGCCGTGCCATGTTGCTGTGGGAGGAGCAGCCCGCTGGTGGTCGCTCTATCGTCAGGCGGTACAATCCAGGAGTATTAAGCTGGAAATCATGTTGACATTGAATGAGCGACCTTTGTTGCCTGGCGGAGGAGCTCAAAGGGAGAAGCCAGGTAACACCATCAAAGCTGGCTTTGGTCCCGCGTCAGGCGAAAACATTCCCGGACATATCGGCCCGGTCGCCGGCTCAATTTACCTCGGCCTCCGCAGAGCATCAATGCCCCGTCCCACGAGCCACAAGTTATGCATTCCGCCTTATACTCTCGTTCATGCCCCACCATGATATAGCAAGTCGCAATGGCTGTAGGAGCTCGGAAATTGGCATCCTCCAGTACTGCTGAGATCAGTTTGGTCCCGTCACTCAAGTCTTGCCTTGTCAATCTTCCTTCAGCCCTTGTCTCGGTACTCGCCAATGCCGACGCAGTACGTACAAAACAGCAATTCTTTCTATTCCGCCTGCTGACGCGCCAAGGTCGCACAAAATGTCGTAGTCGAGCTGTCACCTTCACCAGACCGAGCAAAGTCAGACATCAAATCACCTCCCAAACCTTCTGTCTTCTTCGGCTGGACTGGCTTTCAGAGTCAAAGCAAGCCGGCTGCGCTTGTGAACAGGGATGGCATACAGGGATCGCGTAATCGCAGGCAGGATCAAGATATTGGATGTGTTGAGGTCGACGCGATCACTGCACGTAAGCTTGGTATCGAATCTGGGTCAAAAGTCGCGGTAATATTGCACCTCAATCCACCTGAGTCGCATACGGTCAATATAGAACCCTTGACCGCCGACGACTGGGACAGTGAGCTTTTCGAATCGATGACCGTGCGTCTTTCCGCTGACCCAATCAGTCCTCAACCAGCATGCTGAATTTCTCGAGCTTAACTTCTTGTCGCAAGTAAGAGTTGTGCCCAATCCAGCCGCATCCACCGATGGAGCAGGTCCGCACCCGATCGTTCTCCATTTGACCGCAACTTCTACGGTCGCCGTCAAAGTTGTGAGTATTGAGCCTCAGCCTGCCTCGTCGCAGGCTTTTCTCAAGGTTGCACCGGAAGCAGAGATTATAGTTGCACCCAAATCTCGGCAATCGCAAAGCAGGTCTAATAACAAGGAGAGCAGGAGTGTAGCAAGCGCGGGCAAGAGAAGTGTAGGCGGAAGGAGCTCAACGAGTACAGCTCGTCACAGGTCCACTCGCGAAGAAGACGATAAGCGAAAGCCCATCTTTTTGCGGCCGTTAGATCGGGCAGTCTGTACTGGATGGATAGACGATACCGAGACGCATTCTACGGACGATGGTTTGAAGCTGTGGGTCGACCCAACTCTATTTGTCTCTTTTCCTCTGAAAGGCGTCCAGTTCGTCTCTGTTTCCGTGGTACAGACCGCTGGTCTGGAGGAGCCGCAAAACCCTCAATCACAGACGCAAGAACAAGATCGCCCAGCATCGTCCATTGTCGCTCGAATTTTCCCGTGGGATGATGCGCCAGATAGCAGACATGCACTTCTGTCCTCCATGTTGTCTTGCTCTTTGGGTGCTGCAGGTATCGTTGGAGGACTGGTACGCATTGAGGCTGCTCCACCTCAACTTCCTCGGACCAGCTCAATCATGAAACAACGTCAGCCGGATTCCGGAAAGGCAGCTGCAAAGGAGGTCATCGTTAAAGGCCTCCAAATCACACCATTCTTAGACGCTTCCAGTTCGACCATGTCCTCATTTTCTTTCGGAGGCCAGACGAAAGCGGAGCAAGACAAAGCCGTTCAAAGAATCATATCGTTATTTGGAAGATCTGACGATGAACACAGTCTGTTCCATGGGCCACTGACTCATAAGATGATCATTCCTGCTGAGTCACGCGGCAAAACCGACCAGGCATGGCCAGGCGGTATCCTGAGATTCGACCCAGTCGCCTCTCAAGCTCCAGGGACGACTGCAAACCCTCCACAATGGCTTCTCGGAGGTGATCGTAAGCTTCCGATTGAGGTTCAGCAGGCCATCGCGAAGCCTAACGAGCTAGCCCGCGAGATTCCTGGTTCGGAGATCCCTGCTGAACCGGAAGTGCTCGTGGGTGTAGAGTCTATTCTTTCACAAATACAATCGAGTCTCTTGCACGCTTCCTCGATCATGCTCACAGGTGGAATGGGATCAGGCAAAACATCCATCGTCTCGAAATTACTGCATACACTAAGAACCGAATACCTCTTTCACATACTTTACTACCCCTGCCGAAAGCTTATCACAGACGAAACACGTTTATCGACCATAAAAGACACCTTGAACCGACTGTTCGCCAGAGCTTCCTGGGGCGCCAGGCTAGGTGGCAGATCACTGGTCATTCTCGACGACCTCGATAAACTCTGCCCGGTGGAGACTGAGCTGCAAGTCGGGAACGACAACAGCAGAAGTCGACAGGTGAGCGAGCTGCTGGGCTCTATTGTTCGAAAGCACTGCAATCGCGAATCTGGTGTGGTGCTTCTAGCCACAGCCCAAAGTAAGGAAGCGGTCAATAATGTGGTTGTGGGCGGCCATGTAGTCAGGGACATCGTATCCATCAAGGCGCCGAACAAAGACGGCCGGAGAAAAATTCTTGGCCAAATCGTCCGACAGAAGCCTGGATCACATAAGCATCCAGAGCCTCCTTTGAGAAATGCTCTGCTCCAAGATTCACACGATCATGCCTGGATGGATGGCTCTGATGATTCACATCCGCCATCCATGAATGGAGACACCAATGTCGAGGCGGATGCATTGCTTGATCTTCTGGACATAGCTGGGAAAACGGATGGTTATCATGCAGGCGATCTGGGCCTTCTTGTCTCACGAGCGCGTTCAGAAGCACTGATCCGCGCTGTCTCCGAAGACTCCCTATCGGACTCCATACAGCTTTTGGATGCCGACTTCGCTGCTGCTCTGAAAGGCTTCACTCCTGCCTCGCTACGAAATGTGACTTTGCAGTCTAGCACCACAACCTTCAGCTCCATTGGCGGCCTGCATGAGACTCGACAGACACTTCTGGAAACGCTGCAATACCCTACGACATACGCTCCCATTTTTGCTAAGTGCCCGCTCCGTCTACGATCAGGCTTGTTGCTCTATGGTTATCCTGGCTGCGGCAAGACAATGCTGGCTTCGGCCGTGGCTGGCGAGTGCGGATTGAATTTCATTTCTGTGAAAGGTCCCGAGATCTTGAACAAGTACATCGGAGCGTCTGAGAAGTCCGTCCGCGACCTGTTCGAGCGAGCCGAAGCCGCACGACCTTGCGTGCTTTTCTTCGACGAGTTCGACAGTATTGCGCCCAAACGTGGTCACGATAGTACCGGTGTCACAGACCGCGTGGTCAATCAACTGCTCACACAAATGGACGGTGCGGAGGGGCTGAGTGGCGTTTACGTGTTAGCGGCTACCTCTCGACCAGACCTTATCGATCCTGCATTGCTCCGGCCTGGTAGATTGGACAAGAGTCTGATCTGCGACATGCCGGACGTGAACGACAGGATGGACATTCTCCGTGCTGTTAGCGGCAAGTTGAAACTCGATGGCAGACTGACGGAGGGCGATGGAGAGGGTACGCTGGCAGATATTGCAAGACGTACTGAAGGCTACAGTGGCGCCGATCTACAGGCGGTCATGTACAATGCGCATTTGGATGCCATCCACGATGTGTTAGGACCTGACGACATGGAAGCTGCGCTGGGGAAGAAGCCGGACGATGCTGGCAAGTCCAACTCGGCTGGACGCGACTTCACCTTCTTCCGCATGCAGGATGCCGAGGTCAATGGTGAAACCGCGACACGGGAGATGGCTTCGGCTTACTTGGCAGAAAAGGCGCAGATTGCGGCCCGGCTTGCGGCAATGGACTTGGCCAAGCGCCGGGCGAGGGAGAAGAGACACGCTGCACTTGGGCCAGACGGGAACGCGCCGGGACAACAGAGACCGGAGATGGATACGAAGACGCCGACTATCGTGTGGCGGCACGTGTTGAAAAGCTTGGACGAGACGAGGCCTAGTCTTAGCGCGCAGGAGCGAAATAGGCTGGCTAAGGTGTACAAAGAGTTTGTCGTTGGGCGGAGTGGGGACCTCAAAGACGGAGTCCAGGGAACTGAGGTTGGTGGGAGAACGAGTCTTATGTGAAAGGCAAAGCAACATCGATTTCTGGGATGAAGTTGAAGTTTGTATGGATTCGTTTGGTCCTCGAGGACCATGTTGAGCTTTTCTCGACCTGACTGAGGCGCCATTTGCTACCCACCTGAACGCCTGCCAGTCGTCTGCTGAATGAGTATGTCTCCAGCCTTGTGTGCTGCAATCGACAGTCTGTACAAGTATTGCGCTGCCCCTTCTACTTCGAGCCTTACGCTACCGCACAAGGATCCTTCATTTGCCCTTCTCGCCTTCCGGACCGTAGGAATGCTTGTACCACATCTTTCCCATAGCACCGGGCTACACCATTGTCAGTCATCTGCTCTAACATCGCTCTCGGGCACACGTACCGTATCCGTCTTCTGGTCCGCGTGACCCTCCTGGAAATGTTTCGACCGGATACCCTTTGGGTCTTTCTGGTCCTCCATCGTGTGCTCATAGTTGCCTAGTCACCATTAGAAATCATAATGGGCGAAGACGTGTTGGTATACCCACCCCTTGGCGTCGCCACGCCTGGTGTGTGTATATCGCTGCCTCCTCCCGACGACCAGCGGTCACCAATCGCTTGCACGGCAGGTGTGTGCATGGGAGTTTGTTGGCCGCCGAAGCGCTTGGCCAAGATGTAGACGCCGCCGGTGCTGACGGTGAAGATGATGGCGTTTCGAGGAGTGAGAAGGCGAGACATTGTAAACAATCTTATGAGGAATTGATTGCAAGAAGACTGAGAGTTTTGCAAGGTAGAGATCAAAACAGGACTTGTATCGCAGGTACTTCGCTTCGGAGCTCTGAGCTCACAGTCGTCTGGATGCTTTACATTATGACGACATGATTATGGATGGAGTTGCTCGGTTGGAGCTGCACCTGCCTTAGCGATCCGTCAAGGGTCGTTCCGCTATGAAGAGTGGTTGAATCAGACAAGCGATGGTCAAAGACCTTAAAAAATGAAGTAAGCTGCTCTACGATTACCCTCGCTGTCTTAAGTCGACCGAGAACGGTGGCACAAAAGATGTTTGGGCGATACTTTGAGATAGACATGGCGGGGTAATTGCATCACGTGATTGCTACTGGGCCTTATCTGTGATCAATTATGAAGTACTTGCCGCCTTGGAATGCTCTGGCTGCAACGGAAACCCTAGTTGTACGCCTGTAAATCTAGGCCGCAACGGGTACGGACAGGATATCTCAGATATGACAGGGTCGTCGGTGTTTCAGGAGCGATCTGGTTGGCGCACGTCCAACCGGAAACTACGCCCCGACCTATAGAGCGGTGCGGCTGTATGCAGTGTAAGCTGTCCGTGCTTTGGAATTGTTTTCTTTGTTCTCGAGTAGTACTGCTGGGACGAACGCTTCATTGATGTAAAATAGCAGCGCGGGAGCCTGTAGCATGAACTTCGGCCCAAGTGGCCGCTTTGAGCAGAAGTATAGGCGTAGGTACTGCAAACTGTAGAGAAGTATAGTGCGGATCCCTTGGGTTGCGGCTGACGTGACTGCCCGTTTGGGTCAAGGCCACCAGGTCCGGCAACCGAGATAATGGCCGGACTGGTTCACCACGGTTCACCAACTATCCACCCGCACGCCCTTTGATTTTGTTTGACGGGTCCATACCCTTTCTTGCGCGGCGGAACGCGCAAGCGATCAAAAACACCAGGATAAGCCAGTCGCTAAACACTATTTCGCACGTTTTCGCGTTTAACGTCCCCCGCCCAACTTTCTCCGCACCACTGATCTTTGCAATACGAGCAACCTTCAGATATTTTACTATAACCATTGCCGACCTCTGTTTCAAACGACAGCACATTCCTTCGACAACCTGCGATCTTGAGTGCTGCGCAACATGTGTTGGAGGTGATAAGAACTCGTCACAATCAAGAGAGGGCCATACCTATATTATTTCCATGGACTCGACGCGGATGGGCTCGATTCGTTGAAAGAGTGCTTACTTGGGCACGTCCAACCTGCTCCAAGGTTGCGACTTAGCAAGACCGTCGGAGTAGCTATCCCAATACCATGGTTGTTAAGAGCTGGAATCACTGAGCAGACTTATCGCCATGGACACACGCCAGTCGCGAGCTTGGAGTTTGGGACCACAGGCTGGGCCTTCTCATAACCAGAACACCGCCCATTCCACCAGGACAGCTCCTCGGCGTTCGACAGATCCAGATGCAAGACAAGCGCACGTCCCATCGCCATATGAGCCAACTTCAAATCACATTCCTCGACAAGCTGGTGACACCTACCAATCCGCGATAAGTCCTGCATCAGAGTCATACCGAGAGAATGGCTTCTCTGTCAACAGGGACCTACCTCCCCCTTCCTTCGCTTCCTCCCAAACCTCGCCAATCTCTCCTATTAGTGCGGGCTTGATGCCGTCTGCGTCCCGACTTTCTAGCAATGACGGTAGTTCCTTTGCGTCATGGGAAAGGAAAGCAGGTGATAGGCATAGTACTTCAGAAGGACGTTATGTGTCGTTAGCTGTACCATACGTCAACACAGCGCCCTCGACTCGACCAACACTTGGAGACCGGCCGCTTCAGGCAACAGGCGTAGTCAATGGCATTCCAAAGCACACAAGGACATCCACTCCGATCATCGAGATACCCTCTCAAAAGTCTGGCAAGCGCACGACTCTCAATCTACTAAATCCTGTCAATTTACTTATGCGAAGACGATCTGGAATCCCCCCAGCAGCGGCAGCTGACGCATCCAACACCAAAACTCTCACTGTACCCCCTATGACCCTGCCGGAAGACTATGACCCTCGTATTCGTGGAAAGGTAGTCCATGATTTCAGTGCACCGAGGCCGCGTAGAGCAACATCGCAGCAAAACATTCAAGGCTGGCAGGGTCAGGCTGGGCCTACACCAGAGCCCGCTCCCAAAGGTGGTAGTCTTCGTGAATCTACGGTTGACGATAGACCATCAAGCTCAGGAAATGCGCAGCGGGCAAGTCAGCATTCGGCTGTTTTTAGGGAGCATCTAGATGACGATACCAATGACAAGCACCGACAATCGGCGATACATGCTGAAGCCCTAGCCAACAAGGACTTTCTGAAGCGCTTGTCACAAAACCAAACCGAGTACGATCCCGCCACTCTGCCATCATTCTCTCCAGCAAGCCAGCACAGGGATTTCCAACAATTCCGCAGATCCATTGGTGACTGGCAGGCTCGTGTTAGTGAGCCTTCTTCTGTATCCTCGAGGTCAGAAGTTAGCGCCTTAAGCGGGTCGCCAATAGACCAGCGACGTAGTCACTATTCCGTTGTCTCTTCGGATCCCAGCAGCAAAGATCGGTCCTCCAATCAGCGTGCGCTTGAGGAGTATTCGAAACCGACAGAGCAAGTTCCGACCAGTCCACCGCAAAAAGCCTCTACCACACCAGCTCAATCCCCTGATCCCGACAAAGCCAGCGAGAACGGACTGCCGAAGCATTTGAAAAGCAACGCTTCCAGATTTAGTTTTCAGCTTACTGGAAACGATAATGTCATTGAAGAAAAGCTACTGGAGGAACGTGCAAAGAGACAAAGGGCGGCAGCAGATGCTAAGCGAGAAGCTATTCAAGATGAAGACGAAGATTATTTCGATGAAGATGCCATGTATGATGCGGACGAGTTGGAAGGACTGAATGATGCATCGGATGATTTCGAAGGATTCGAGCAATACAACAACAACATCAACATTGACCCGATTCAGTCCTTGCCGGTGGAGAATATCATTCAAGCCCCGGCTCAACCGACGCTCCAAGAAGGCTTTCAATATCAGGCAAATCCTAATATTCAGCGCTTCCTGGACTATCAACGTGCTCACGCGAACAGTGACGCAGCGAATTTGGACCATGAAAACCCAGCTCAAATGTCCAGCATGAACGATGCGGCTACCCAGCCTAGAGACTTAGCTAGCGGAGGACGATCAGACTCCCACCAGGGCTTTCCGGAACAGCTTCTTCCGCCCCAGGTCAAACCCGATACCGAATATAGGCTCTCACGTGCATCTCACGACTTCGACGACGACTTGTATTTCGATGACGGCACTATCAATGCAGAAGTGAGCTACACCGAAGATGACGATATTGACGAGGACGAACTCTTCGCTAGCGATGACGACGAAGCGCAGATCGCCAAAGGGAGGGCTTTCGCTGCTACTGTAACAATGCCGCAACACGATGCGAATGATCCTATGCCCACAGAAGCCCAGCCACAAGTGGAGGGCCTTGAAGCGCAGACGCAGGTTCAACAATTGTCGCAACAGCCGCCCGCAATGCCTCCATCGCCGCACGCCCCAGGTGGGTTAGCCGCATACCATAATGCACTTGCCGAAGCCGCCCACAAGGCTGCAGCAGATGGTAGATTCAGTCGTGCGGCAAGTACCGCTACATCGGCATCCAAATATTCTCAACGGTCAGCCTCCTCTCGGTTCTCCTCCAAGGTTGACCGACAAACTGTCACCTCGCCTCCAGCCCAGCATCCGCAGAAGCTTCCCCGCGATTCGTATTCTGGGTTTGACTTTGGCTTCAACAACGCAACCACTGACTCGACTAACACACCACTCTCGGCGTCATTCCCCGTTAATGCTCTCACCACTGGAGAGGATGACTTGAACTATGGTGACGACTTTGATGGCTTCGACGATGATGAAGCCGTCATTGCAGAAGCAAACGCCGAGGCGCTTGCCAGCGATGATGAAGGATTCTACGGACGTGAGTTCGGATTCTACGCAAAGGCCAGACCAGGCTCAGGAGAAGTGGATTATGTAAATGGTGGTTATTTCGGCACTCCTGGGGAATCGACAATCGAGCGCAAGTATAGCGTTAAAGAGCCGAACCTCACGCCAATTACCGAGCGCAGCGAGTTCAGCACCCGGAACTCGTTGATCGGCGGGCCATTCACACCCGCAATGGCCACTCCGGCGTTCGCAGCGCAACTTGCCCGTATGAGCCCGCTTGCTCTGGCGCACATGCAAGAAGACGACATGACACTGGAGCAAATGCTGAAGTTAAGGAATCTCACCTTCAACGGAACAGACGGAACCGGCCGTAGTGGGTCGATCTCATCCATGTCGAGCGCAGCAGGTTACACCAGCGGACTGCCGCTGTCGCACCGAGGATCATGGACGATAGCAGCGACAGGCGCACAATTCCCAATCAAGGGAGGTTCTCCGATGGCTCTGCAGCACAGCGCAGACGGCGGCAACCGTTCTTCCATACGAATGTCGCGCAGCCAGTCGGAAACCATGTACACCGACCCCATGTCGACCCAAAGCCCGATCGCCGACAGCCCTATCTCGACGCAAAGCGCGCGTGTGTACCCTTGGCATGCGACCCTGCCTGCCGACCTTGATTCTACGCCCCGCAAATCTGTTGCTGAGCCGAATTCCCCTCATACGCCGCCAACGGCGGTCAAGAATCCCCAGCGGCCGTTTAGAGGGCATGCCAGGACAGGCAGTGGCGGTGGTGATAGTGTCACCTATACCAAAGAGCGCAACGACGATGGCACAGAGCGGTGGATTCTTGAAAGACGGCGGACCAGCGAGGCTGGATTGGTAGAGCTGGTAGGAAGGGAAGTGGTGGAAGGGGGCAGGATATGATATAAAACCCCCTTATGATAAAACATTGCACGGATTCGGGGAGCATTAGCGATGGATTTGTATACGATGTTATGCTCATGGCATGTCGGGCATGGGACAGGAACGGGCTGGGAACCAAAAAGACGGCGTTCATTGATATCGCTTCGGCTGTATAGATATGTTGTTCAGTAGCATCCCGATCGGAGCCGGCGGGCGGTAATGTGCATTCTTTTTAAAGTGTGCTGCCGGGAGGAATCTTCTACTAGAATCAGTAATTCGTAACGGCATGGTTCATGGTTTCGCCCTGGTCTGAAAAAGCCCATGGATCAGAATGCTAGTCCTCAAACCTTGGGGTAGGAATCGGCTTGTGATCGTGAGGTTACACAGGGTCAAAACGCCCCCAAGGTCTGTGTAAAACCGGAAAACCGCAGGAGTCATCACGCAGCCCCCCATGCGGCGCCCAAGTCTGATCGCAAGAGGTCACAGCGTAGCGATGCGAGTACAGCATTCAAGCAGTCAACAGTTTCATGCAGCAAGAAGCGCAGTAAGTATTGTGCAAGCGAATGTAATTTTCCGACTGCTTATCCTCCGTAGTCGAACCGCCAAACCCCCTCCCTATCTCAGCCAATTTTCTTCCTTTTGTTCAAAGAGAAAAAAAATGAAGGAAAGTCTCCAGAAGCGAAGCCCTGTCCTCCCCCCTTTCCACCAGCTACAACAGTCCAGCCCACATAGGCACCATCAACAGAAGTGAAATCAGCTGTCGCCTCAAACTCTGCTACTGCTGCTGGCACTGTCGATCAAGATGTCGTGGGATGGTGGAAAGGTGACGTTCCTCCCTCCTATGCACTGCGTCGTCTCCTCGTCGTTTCATCGTCGTCGTCGTCATCGTCGTCTCTCCGCCTCCTACTGCGTCGTGGTGGGGATGGGGTTGTGCATTTCTGATATATGTTAGCAGTGTTCGAGCAAGACAGGGCGAGGTCAATGCCGGCGGGGTAAGGACGTACAGCACTTGCAGCCGCCCGAGGGGCAGGAGCAGTCGGTGCAGGAGCAGGAGGAGCAGGGACCCATTGTGATGGTTTTGGTGGTTGGTTGGTTGATTGGTTTTGGTAAGTGGTATTTATTGAAGTGAAGTTTGGTCGTGGAGAGAAGTGGCTGGCTTGGTGGAGAGAGAAGAGTAGGGATGTGGAGGGGTTGGGAGGGTAGTTATATAGCTTTTTACTTCTTACCAGACCGTACCTACCTACCTCTACTGTCTGTCTCTGTGTCTCCGCCACACCCATTATGCTGTGTGTAAGTCTCCTTTCGCAGACCCAATCACCGACTGGCGCGAGGAGGGGTCGGTAGCACTATTCGAGCAAGGTGGGGTGGGCACGAGGACGTGGAGACAGGGGCTGGGCATCAAGCAGCAAGCCTGACGCCGATTGCTGATTGCTGATACAGGATGCTGCAGGTGGTCAAACCGGCGGACGGAACCGGTAACCTCCAGAAATGCTCAGACCAAAGCATATCGTAACGCGGCGGGCCGACGTGGGCCTGTGCTGGCATGAGAGAGTGGAGACGTGGCTTGCTGCGCTGGTTTTGCCTCGCGATTATGCCTCTGGTCACGGCTTGGATAGGCAAAGCTTCCTTGTTCGCAAAGGGAGAAGTCCGGGAAGGACAAAGGTCTTGGAGGACTTCTTAGCGTGGGGCGCTGACGGTGGCCACGATGCTGCTGTGCGCAGATGCGATGTGTGGTGCAGGAGAGAGCACAGTGTGGTGGTACCTTTTTCCCGGAGACGCAGTCCGGTATTGGTGCTGTGTTGGCGGTGTGTGGTTGGGCGGTCGAGGAATTGAGGGTCCCAAGCGGATCAGCGAGACTTTTGCGTGGCTCCTTCCGGGGCTGGGCTTCTCTTCGTTTAGGCTGTGGAACCACACCGATGCTAGGCCTTCTTGGTGCACAGGGCCGGGTCGCCTAAAGGATCAATTACGAATGCGGTTAGCAGTGAGCGGATTACAATATCTTTGCAGGCAGACAACGGTCACTACACCACCAACTTCACAATCACATGGATGGAACAACAGAGACACAGCAGCTGGTCATCGGACCACCACCAGCTCTCGACTTACGTTGCCAGAACCGGATAACAGAGACATGAATTCCGAACTGTGGTAACTTTGTCCTACGTTCCGATCACCACGTGCGTGTTGCCGCACTCACAACCGGTTTTCTGTCCGCCAGACTCATCCCAGGTCCTTGTTCGTGAGCCATTTGTGCCCATTACGTATCATACCACATCTCAACGTCTGCCATGGAGCATCGTCACACTGCTGATACTGGTGCTTTGCTGGTGCTGCTCCACAGTCCCAACCAAACTTCGGTCACTCGTCGGTCTGTCGTCGGTCGGATATCAGCCTTATGCTGCTGCAAGCGAGCCATACCCGGATCATACCCGGAACGCGATGCAGACTGGGGCGAAGCGGTATGCAACGCGCACAAAGAACGCATTCGTGCGTCGAGTGACGTCTGAAGGCGACCACCACAGATACGCGTACAAAGCTGAGCCTCGAGTGCTGAAACCGTACAGTCTCCCATGATCGGTCATTGAACCTCAAGAGGATCGGGAAACGGGTGGAGACTGACCTGACCGCAAGTCCAGTTTGTTCATGACGCAAATTGGCAAACAACCGGCTACGTACACTTGTCATAATCTCGTCCAAGCGACGCAGCTATGTCGCGAGGTGGACGACTGATCCGTATCTGTATAGCTGGTGGTAGATTACCCAGCGTAGTCCAGTGTCTGCTGAAGCTAGCTCATATCCTCATGTGGAAACGCACTGGCAGATCCCGTCAAGGTTCTCCGGCCTGAGGCACAGGTAGGTGATCAATCGTTGTTACTAGAGTACTTAGAACAGTACCGGACCGTGTCTTCAAGCACCTTTGCATACCTTTCTGCTCATTATAAGCCTGTATTCCGCCGTTCAAGTCCGCGAGTCTGCCTTAGAACCGCTGAGAAGCTGGCAACATCTCGGTTTAGAGTCGTCTGGCTGTGCGTGCTGCCGCATTACAACAAGGCTTGAGCTTGTATCATCATGGAAAGCCTTGACTCTGAGGCAAGGATCTATATGCTCGGACATTTCCACAGCCTGACTTAGCAAGATCAAGTTCTGATCATAATCAGCTTTACAAGTTCGCACAGCTTGCTCTCGCCTAACATGCCATGATGTTTTGCAAATTTCCGCTTATACCGATTTTTATTCTCATTGATTGCTGCACGCTAATGAGTTATACCCCAGCCCCTGTGCTTTGCTCACAGCGCCTCGACAGTCTAGGTGTTCACACGGCCCACTACTCATCTTGTTGTACAGTCTCAAGTGCTTCTCCGCCATCATGGTCGGCAACAACATCTTTCACTGTTTCACCGTGACCAAGCTCCTCCCCATCACTAATGGCCTTCTCGCTCTCCGCCCTACGTTCCTCAGCCTCCATTTCCTCCTCCCAATCATCCACCACCTTCTCCACCGGAGCAGGTTTCTTCTCTCTCCTCTTCGCAAACGTAACTCTCCCCTGCCCGCCACTCAGCGCCGAGAAAGCATTGCCTCTGCCCGTAGGCGCAACAGGCTGCAACTTTCGTGGCGCTGCGCCCTTGGCTGCCACTCTGGACCAGCCATCGGCAGCTGAAGGATCAGACTCGCGGCGGATGACGTTCAGTGACGGGTCGATTGCGCATAGAGACAGTGTGCCTAGGCTTGCTGTCTCGACTGCAGAAGCGAGTGCTGGTTTGAGCGTGCGAAGGGATTGCTCTGCGTCAAGAGGTGGTAATGAAGGAGATATTGGGGGCTGAATAATCACTTCGTCTGAAGGAAGGAAGGAGATGGACATCGTTGGGCCGCTCGAGGAGGTCGACTGTACCGTGGCACGGACCTCTTCGATGGTCAAGCCGAAGCGGGGGCCAGAGATGACAAAGGCATTCATTGGAGTGTCGTTCGTGGCGCTGGATTGTTTGCTCTTATCCACTGCAGGCTGACTGGCGAGCAGTGAACGCTGAGTCATGCGGATCCGGACGCATTCTGCGATGGTTTTGGTTGGTGCGGACACGAAGCGAGGAGTCTTCAAAAGAAGAACGTGACGATGCGGCTCTGGATCCATGCTTTCTGAATCAAATCCGAAGTCGTCTGCCAAAGCATGGATGAAAGCGCGCTGCTGGGCCGTCATTGGTTTGAATCGGAAGCGCTTTTCGTCTGGTGAGTCCGCAAACACGCGGAACTCACGCTCCTGACTCTGAGCCCACTTGGAATGCTGCTGGAAGAGGTTGAGTACATCCTCAGAATAAGGTATGTGGTCGCCTCCATCAACGTGAGTCGATTGGTCGATGTTCAAGGCCACTGCGAGTCTGCGGTTGCGTTCCAACCGTGCACACTCGTCAGTGCACGGCAGCTTCTTGTTCAGATTGCCCTCGCTCATCCGCGATGCTCCACATTTCGCCTCTTGCTTCAGAGCTTGACAGTCGCATGTGATGAAGATCTTGCTAGTGCATGGCTTATCCTCTTTGCAGGCGAAAGGTGCATGGCATGGATTTTCATCTGGATGACCGCAGACCTTCTTCGGCTTCCCGCACGGTTGCGAGCATGTCTGACCTCCAGTGTCTTCGCATTCACCAGGTTTGTGGCATGGCTTCCGACAGAAGTGGGAGCCGCATTTGAGCTTGTGGCCACACACTTGTCCGCAACGTACGTCCTGCAGCCAACATTGCTGGTTTTTAAGAACCTTCTTACCACACATGCAGCGCCGCTCAACAAGGAATGGACATTTCGGACAAGTTTCGTCATCTTGGTGGCAGTTGTGTTGGACCTGCGGATGCCCGCACGCTTTTGGTCTTTCACACTGAAATCGACACGGCGGTGGCCTGGTCCCACACGGCAGAGGTGGCTCCAACACGGTACGACCGCAATCGCAGGGAAGTTCGTGAAATATGGCCTCGCGGCACGATCCACATGGTCCTTTGTGGCAGAGTTCTTGACAAGTATGGTTCCCACACTTCAATGGCCGGCCGCAGACACGGGTGCAGATGTGTTCAGCTTCGATAAGGTCGGGTGCCGGAGCAGCTGATCCCAAGGGGGCACGCTTCTTCTTGGTGGCCTGACGTTCGGCGGCCTTTCGCTCCCCCGAGCAGCATCGTTCGTCACAAGCATGACGGCCGCAGCTCAACAAGGCACGACACACCCGCATACATTGAGGCCGTTCTTCTGTTCCTTGATGGCAAATGGTGATTGATGTTGTCCTGCCGCAGATGCAGCTGATCTGGACAGTCTTCATGCATGGTAAGCATTCGCCAGAGTGGCAAGACAATTCGCACGCATGCCCACAACTGAGAGGCTTCGAGCACTTCTTGTCGCAGTTCGGGATCGTATCTGAACAGCTGGTTCGCAATGTTCCAGAGAACTCAGTCAACGGTGTCTTGCCACAGGGGCAATGCGAGACAACGTCTGGAGACCGAGGACAGTGAGCTGAGTCAGCGTCTTGAGCATGGCATCGCTTCTCGCACTGATGCTTCCCGCAATCGAAGAGGCGATTGCATAAATGCGTGCACTGAAAGGTTCCTGTCCATTGACTGAATTCTGCGTCTTCCGGGTCCAGACTGTCTTTGCGCTTACTTTCCAGGGGTTCACCTTGTTCACGGCACAGAATCTGGCGTTCGTCCTGCCCGCAGTAGCACGTCGCGTCCACGGTTTCTTCACAAGCCCCACAAAGGCCTTCGTGACAAGTGTTTGGACATGTGTGAGCTCCGCACGGCATGATGTCTCCACATATTTCCTCGCAGCTCCAGCCCTTTTCGTAGTCGGTCTCGACGCAGCGCTTGGAACTTTCATTCTTTCCACAGAAGCAAGATTGCGTGGGACCCATATATGTGCAAGGTGGGCATGGACCAGCGTGACAGGTCAACTGACATGGGTGTGGACACTTCTTGACCCGCTCCTTGCCACATGAGTTGCCGCAAGAGTGGGGTGGAATACCGGTTGGAGGGCGGGGATCGGTCTCTTTCCCGCACCAGCAGGTGTAAGCTTTCGGTTGCTCGTCCTTTGGTAAATTACAGCCAGGGCATCTCCATTGCCTTGGTGGTGGAGTTTCGCCGTTGGAAAGGCTTTGTCTACGAGCAGCGGCTGATCCTTCATTTGCAGCCCACTTCTTCACACATGCTAAATGGAACACTGTCCAACATGTGTGACAAGACCAGACCTTTGAATTGCGCTGCACCTCGCTGGTACAGATAGGGCATTCGTAATGACCGTGCTCGATATCTTCGTGCGTCCTGGTCAAAATATCGGGCGCGATAGATTTTGAGGGTCGCCTTCTCCTTGCTGCATTTACTGGTGGCTGTTTAGTGGTACGACCTTTCACGATAGGCTGGCCGGGCACAAATTCTGCAGCCTCTGCCTGCAATTGCGGTGTCGAAGCGTCCGGTTCAGCGCTTGTGAGTTTGCCACCAAATTCTCTGCCATTCACCATGCGTTGCGGCCGAGATGCGCCTCCTCGCCCCCTGTTGTGTGAGCGACCACCACGTTGATGTGTCTGTTGAGTAGTAGTGTTGTTGTTATTTGTCAGAGCCTCACCCCCAGCAGTCTGAGCGGCGGGTGGCAAAGACGAGGGTCTCAGGGCAAGTGAAGGATTCCTTCCGCCGCGCCCTCCCCTGCGGCCACTACCGCCCTCACCGCCTGACGACTCTGGCGTCCCTCCGTTACGAATCGGTCGATTCCTTCGAGGTCTCCCATGATGGTTTCCCCGCTGTGAAGGCGGGGGCTGCTGTCCAGAAGCGGTTGTAGATGTAGCGGTTGCTGACATATAATTAGAAGAGTGGCGAGCAGCAAGACTGCTCGTAATTAGATGCTCCCGGTTGAGAAGCACCTTGAGTGTAGAATGAGATTCGTAGAATTTCGGGATGAGGAAAAGGCGTTGCTCCTGAGGGAGTGGGACGGGGGTCGTTTGGTGATGAAGGAAGGTGGGGGAGGGTCTCCGAAACTGATTATTAGTGAGGCCACAAACTGCTCTGTACGATGACAAAGATTCAGGGCCGGGACGTGCACGCTAGGAGTCGGATGTAAGAGTGAGTCACGGTTGTACACAGAGAGCGCACGGCAGAGGTGTGGCTGTAATTGATTTTCTGAAAGTGAAATGTGAGCAGACGTCAAATGCTGCGGTGCATGTACGCCACACGCGCGGATGAGTCGAGCCCAATCATGCATCCGCGTCTGGAAGTCTATCTTTTCTTGGCAAAGAATACGTCATTCAGCAGGCCCGGACGCGGGCCTTGAAGCCTTGAGCCAGACCCATATCGATATTATCCAGCCTCGGCCTCGGTCACATTGCGGCCTGGTCTGCGAGTGACCTCAGTCAAGGCGCCTGCGACGAGAATCTCAACATCCATACCACACCATCCGTTCATCTGCGCTTGGGCAAGAACCAAAAGTTATCCCTTGATACCCAATACGTAACTTCGTTTCTCGCGTCTGCCGCAGAGCTCGGCAGTGAAACAATATGTCAGGACGATGGCATCCTTTTGGCGGACGAATCTCTCGTCGATTTGGCGAAAACGTATCTCGCCCCCGATACCATCAGTCTCCCGCATACTAATTCGGTGTCACAGCTCGCCCCCGACGATGCATATCTCTCATACTACGATGTCCGGCTGACGCGCGAGGATGTTGACTGCATAAAGAACGACTGGTTCACAGACAACGTATGGCACCCCGCAATCTCATCGTTCGCACATTATCGTTAATTCTGTTCAGGCAATCGCGTTCTGGGAGGAATACCTGGAGCACGAGAAGCTCCCGGCCTACCCCAACGCCAACATTGTCCTGCTTCGCCCTTCTATGGCTTTTCTACTGCTCAACTCACAAGATCCTCGTAGCCTCCAGTCAGCCCTGCCAAATTTTGCGCGCACAACTCACATCTTTCTGCCAGTAAACGACTGCCGAGATCTGGAGCGTGCCGAAGGTGGATCGCATTGGACTTTGCTAGTGGTTAGCGTGCTGGACGGGGTTGCGTTCCACTACGACAGCCTGTACCCGTCAAATGGCAAAGACGCGCAACTTCTGACACACCGCTTTTCACAACTACTTAGCCGTGGCCTGCGTTTTGTCAATCTACATGACTCGCCCCAGCAGGAAAACGGCAGCGACTGCGGCATCTTCGTGTGCCTGCTCATGCAACATCTTCTGATTCATAGGCTTCTGACCGCTACCGCGGGTGGCAAGGTTAACATGAGTATGGCGGGAAAGGACATTGATGCTGCAGGTGGGAGGAAGGAGATGTTGCGCATTATCGAGAGTTTCAGGAAGGAGGGCGAGAGGAGAAGATCGTATGTTCATGCCCGCGAAACCCCCGTCATGTGCTGTTTGTAATCTAACGAAATGACGCACAGAACGTCCAAAGGCAGATCAAATAGTCGGTCATCCAAGCCCGACGCTAGTAAAAGTCCTCCGAGAATTGGGGAGGAAAATGCATGATGGTAACGAAAATCTTGGTTATCTGCGAAGGCGTACGACTTCACGAGCGACGAGTAATGCATTGACTAGACGCATGAGCGAGCGGTTGCGCTCCTTTTCCTTAGAAGCCTAGGGTACCAGCTCTCCCTGGCTAGAGATTAGGAAATCCTTTCTATACCGAATTTTGTACTCGAGTTTTTCAGTATTTTAGTCTATGTAGAAGCGTTTCCTGCCGGTCGGGCCCAAGAACTATGTGCCTGCATTGCCAGATCCAGGGGAGAATGGGCCTGGTGCTCGGGGCTCGTGGAGACCACCAACCCAATGGCTGAAAAGAGCATATGTCCAATGCTAAGGAGGCGAATGTGCCCGCGAGGACTATTGGTCACCCTGTGGGTTCCCCCAGGCCGATCAAGGCAGCCTGTCCACTGAGTCGTCGACTCCATTGATTTGCCCTTGCCCCTCTTCCCGGCCAAAGCTGCCCTCTTTCGGCAGCTGCACGTTATCCAACCAGCTGTGCTTATCCTCAATCTTCCCTTGCTGAATCCCCTTCAGCTTCGTGAGCAGCTCTACCACGATCGGCCCTGGCTCGTCGCTAGCTCCCCTGTACTTGAACTCATCCTTCCCCCTTGTGATACTCTTGATCGGCACCAACGCCGCCGCCGTGCCCGCAGCCATGACCTCTTCAAAGTCCGGTAGCTCCTCATACGTGATCGGGCGCTTCGACACCTTCCACCCCAAATCCCGTGCAATATCGCAGACACTCTCCGCCGTCACTGACTCGATAACATTCCTACTATCCGGCACCACAATCTCCACCTGATCCCCACTCTTCTTTGCGCCCAAGAAAGCGCTGGTACTGAATTCGTCGATGACCGTCCGCGTTTGACTATCCAAATGCAGGGTGATCCCATATCCCTGATCCCTCGCCCTCTCACTATACCTGAGCACCGGGGCATAGTTCCCGCCCACCTTGTAGCTTCCAGTCCCATGCGGTGCCGCGCGGTCAAAATCGTCCAGGATGAGCGCTTTGACAGGGTTGACGCCATGGTACACCCCTGTCGGCAGCACATACACCAAGAACGTGTACTCCTCTGGCGGGCTCAAGCCAAGCTGCGCGCTGGACCCAAACAGCAGCGGCCGGATGTACATGGCCGCGCCGGTGTCATGCGGGGGCACGAACTCTGCGTTCAGCCCCACAGCCAGCCTTACGCACTGGAGGAAGTGCTCCGTGGGGACGGGAGGGATGCTGATGGACTCTGCGGAGCGCTGCATGCGGGCTGCGTTTTTGGACGGGCGGAAGATGGAGATGTCCTGGTCGCCAGGCCCGCGGAAAGCTTTCATGCCTTCGTAGCATTGCTGGCCGTAGTTGAGGCCGGGGGCCATGCCGTGGAGGGAGAGGTAAGGGGAGCGTACGAAGCGGGGGGCGCTCCATTGGCCTGTTGTTTTCGAGTAGTGGGACTCGATGTGTCCGTTGACTTCGCGGACTTTGAAGCCGACGTTGTGCCAGTCGATGCTGGTGGTGGGAGGGGGCGGGAAAGAGCCTGTCATGGTGGGTAATTGTCTCAACTGTCGAGTCTTTTTCATATGAGAGGAATTGGTCGCCGAATGGAGAATAGAGTCCAGAAATTCTGACAGCGAACAGGGATGATGTATTGTGTCAAGAGCCGACGTCGGAGGTGCGCGGTTTAACTAACAGGCCAATAGAGACCAGTACATGTCAACCAGGAACTGCTCACTTCCCCGACATTCCCCGCACTGTGGGAACCACGGTTGGCTCAACTATCCAGCCGAACAGAAGGACACAAATCATCAAGTCATGGACTAGTAGAACACAAAGAATCAAGGCAATGAATTACATCAAGTGGTGGAACATGAGCATGCTCCTTGTAATCTTTGATTTCAAATCAAAATCATTCAAATAGGCCTTGTGCAAAATATGCTGTGCCGACATCGCTCATTCCGCTTCTCTCTGATCTACTGCCGAAGGTTCAGGCTGTCGACTTGGCTGCGAAGGTGTAGCATCATGGAGCGGTCTGCCATGCATCGGTGGCGGACTGGATAGTTGTGCCTGGATCGGCGAGGTAAGCTGGTCAGGAAGCTTTTTGACGGGAATATTCCCAGTACCAAGACCACCTTCGCCAGGTCGTACATCCATGCCCTTGCCGTCTTGTAGCCTGCTAGGTGACAAAGACGTTGCAGGTGGAAACACAGGTACTTCAGCCGTATGGTCGCGTGACGGTGGCCGTGTTGGGTCATGCTTCTGAGGTATGACTGGCCCATCGCCTACCGGCGGAATCGGGCTACTCGCTGCCTGTGGCGTTGCTCGCATGAAGTTCGCCACTGGGGACGATACAGGGGGCACCATCTGAGCTGCCGGTGTTGCAGCTGGAAAGGGCAGAGTGGGTGATGATTGTGGAGGATAAGCAGCTTGAAAAGCAGGCCGCGAGCTTCCTCGTGGCGATGGCGAGACCTGCTTCGTCGGCGACTGTCCAGCTAATCTTTGCTGTTGAGCGCTGTTCGGTGGTGGAGACAGACTGCGGTAAGGCGAGTCTCCTGCTCTGGTTGCTGAAAGTGTCGGAAATGGGCTACTCCTATCTGTCTGTCTTTTGGTAGATGGAGATGGCGTCTGCTGTTTCTTCGTCGGCGAAGCGCCATTTGTGACGTTGGCAAAGGATGGAGATTGTTGAGCTTTAAATGTACTCATGAATGAATTTTGTGGCAAAGGTTGGCGAATAGACGGCGAGGATTTTTGGGCAGCCGAATGATGTGGACCACCATTTGTCTGCCCGTTTGCCTGACTCGTTGCGTACTGGGGTTGCAACCCGGTTGATGAGACGGCACTGGCGTGGGCTCGCTGATGAATCTGATAATGCGATGAGCTTGCTTGTGGGCTTGCGCCGTTAGCATGCTGTGGCTGCTGTTGGATGTCTTGCGAGGGTTGACTTCGCTGTGGTGGTGGCAGCGGACTCCCGGTCCATACAGCTTGAGGAGTTCCGACAGCTGGAGGCCCATGCGGATGATATCCTGGTGGTCCAGGAAATTGCCCATGGGGGGACAAAAGAGGTCCATCCATGATGTCTACACTTCGCTTTAGTGCGCTGCTTGTCTCCGTTGGTTGCTTCCTGAGTATAGAAACTCCCTCCACGATCCTGCCAGTCTCTGAGTTCTGGTTATTGTCGTTATCGGATCTGACAACGATAGTATCAGTCCTGTCCGTCTGTGGTGAGGAGGATAAAACGCGTCCCAGCTTGAGAGGGGGTATCTTGGGTTTCTTAGCGTCTTCCTCCTTTCTCTCACAATCGGAGCAGACGAAGTGGAAGTCTTCCCGTTCGGCATCAGATTCCTTTATGTTATTGCACTTCGAATGTTGCCAAATATTACACCGCTCGCATGCGATGCTGTGGGTTCCGTCGTCGACATTCTCGCCGTAAAGACCACAGCCTGCACAATCAAAGACCCACTTGTCTTCCTCTTGCTTAAACGCCTCAAGCTCCCTTTGCCTTCGTTCCATTTCTGACTTGAGGTGTCTGGAGGAGTGACGGGCCTCCGCGTCTTCGCCCTTGGCTTCGAGTTCTTCAAGTTTCGCTAACTCTTCTTCATGCAATATGCGTCGGACTTCTCGCTCTTTGAGACGTTGTTCACGGGTCTGCATGCGGGATTGCCGGGCCTTGACTGGTCAGTAAACATCAAATTTGCTACATGACATCGAACTCACCTCGTCCATCTCCTGTTGACGTCGCTGCTCCTTACGGGCCATGTCCAGATCTGCGAGCCTCTTGCGCTCAGCTGCTGCGGCCTCTTCCACCTCCCGCTGCTTTTCCTGTTTATCAGCGAGGCGGCTGGATCGCTTTGCAGTTGCCATTTTCTGGAGATTCTCAAGCTCCCTCTGCCTTTTTAGCATCTTTTGTTTTTGTGACTCTGCCCTCTTTTCGAGGATTGGTATCACGGACTCTATGATCGCTTTGTGTAGAGCTTTTTCGTTGGGATCGCGACTCCGACGTATTGATTCCAAGAAGTCCTGGTATTCATCCATCGTTACAGCCAGACATTCCCACCTCATTCCGCCGAAATCGTCATCTTGCTCGGCTGGTTGCACCTCGACATCGACATTTGTGTCATCAACAATGGACTCGTCCTCATCCTCAGTTTCGGGAGTGGACAATCTGATGCGTTTGCTTGCACGAGTCCCTCTTGCACGGGCTTTCGGCTTACTCTTTGACTTGGCTTTGGGTTTGACAGGAGTGGGAGGGATAGGGGCATCTGTCCTTCGATACAGACGGTCGTCATCCAACAAGAAATAGGTCCGATCCTCGCTGTCCCAACCGAAGGGTTCTATCCTCTGTTGCAAATGTCAGCATCGTCGACCAATTTACCAATTCGAGCTGAGGCGAGAACTGACCCATTGAACCTGCTCGGATTCCTTCTCTCCCATCTTCTCCCTTATTCTTTCTGCGTTGCCCAGAGTCCATACTGACAGCTGATGAAGGACCTTAATTTTGAGGAAGATGTCAAAGTCCCTAAATCGTTTCGGTTCCTCCTCCTCGCCATAGGGGTTCTTGAGCGGTGCTTTAGCAAGGTATTGCCGTCGAGTATATTCGTCGAAGATATCTAGCCTAGACAAAGTGTTAGAGGTGGGTCTGCATAAGGGCCGAGAGTAAGAACGAACGTGAGACCGCGATGGGATGAGACATATTTGAGAAGCGCGAGGCCGAGGTCGGCGAGTCTGCCTGCTTGATCCGGAGACAGACACATCTCTTCGAATTCCTGTCTTATTATCAGCCCCGTCCTCTTTGTGTGGTAAGCGGCGTAGAGTTGTCATACATCCATGTCCAGGTTCTCATCTATCTTTACAATCTTGCCGAAAAAATATATGTATTGCATGAAGCTGGCAAATTGCCACATGTTCCGCAAGCGCGACAGCAAGCCAGGTTCCTTGGGTGGCTCATCTTGCTGCAATACACTGAGGTCTGGCTCGACTTCGTCTCTGGCGCGTTTTCGTGGCATGGTGGAGTGAAGCCGCAGGGGCTATGAGGTCCGCGGACGCCGGCGCGCGACCACCAAGCGGAGGCAGATGATTGCGGTCTGTATCGCGGTCGGTGTCACAAGAAATACCAGTGTAATGTCGAGTGACCTCAGTGGTGCGTCCAGTCGCACTCCTGAATGTCGTTAACCTAGAAAATATATTGTACCGAGACGCGCGCGGGACGAGATTGATCACTCCACGTCCGCGTGGAACTCTGGGGAAGAACCTGATTGGCTGACACGCCGCCCGCTGTCCGGGGCCGCCCTCATGCTGAAGCTGAGTGAGGTGAAGAGTGAAGGCAAAGACGGTGGTCTCATTGACAGCGACAGCGCGGGTGATAAAGAGGCCACAATCGTCATGGTTCAACGGAACCTGCGTTGTTGCGGAGTAAGATCGATCACGATTGAATTCTTTCATGCTATATCTCTTTCTAAGCATAGTCTATCTCTGTCTTCTTATTATTTGTGTACATTTTCTAGTCTCCACTGTATCCCCGAGATGTGCTCGCCATGGCCAACACGACGGCAATATGATGTTTCAATCCAATTCGTTATCTTCATTGCACCTTTCACTTTCAGCTTCACTGTTTCGCATCGCCATTGGGTAGTCGACGGCGCAGCTCTTCCTTCTGTACCAAGATCGGTGAGTCGTGCTTCTTCTGCACATCGTCATGCTGTTCATGATCGTGCCCGTCATGGCTCTGCCTTTCCTCTATCACATCCGTGTTGAAGGACAGGAACTCGCTGGAGAAGCCTTTGTCGGCATCACTGGAAGGAATGAACCTCACAGCGACCCTCTTAGCACCCTTGATATCCGTTGCCACAGCCGACCGAATCTGCTCCTCTAATACCTTCTGATCCTTGAGCGTCGAGGTCTCCGGAATAGCGACCGCCACTTCGAGAAGATAATTCTGTCCGCTCTTGACGCCTTGAACAGCTGACAAGATCGCATCGGTTGCCTCCAGAGCCCTTGTTGTTGCAGTCTCTGCCTGCTCCCTAATGTCGTCCTCGATAGCCACGTCCGCAAGTTCCAGTAGGGCTGCTTTGGTGTTCTGCCATCCAGCCTGTACAATCATGCCAGAGATGACCAGCCCTCCGACGGGGTCCAGCCATTGTGCACCCTTCATGAAATGGCTTGCCGAGATAGTGAGCAGAGCCACGAATGCGGTCAAACTGTCCACACGGTGGTGATAGGCGTTGCTGGCCAACACACTACTCCTCTTTTCCTCGGCCACCTTCATTGTTGCCCGATAAAGCCACTCTTTGATCACGATACTGCCTCCAGCGAGCCAAGCTGCGTTGATGTTCACTCCAAGATCAGCATGTGAGTGCCCATGATCATGTATGTGACCGAGCAATCCGATGTTGGAAAGAAATGCTGCAATGTCCGGGAAGAATTGTTGCATAAGGGCAACCATTGCCTGTAAACCAATCATGATTCCTCCGGAGAGCAGGATGCCTGACACAGCCAACGCTCCCAAAGACTCGTATTTGCCATATCCCAGAGGGAACCTCGTTGAAGGTTTTCGTAGTGAGTAGGAAATGGTTGCCAAAGTCATAAAGTCGGATATGAGATCACTGAGAGAGTGGATGGCATCGGCAGTCAGGCTGTAGCAACTGTCAGATAGATCACGCGACACATCTGCGAAATGTGACGTACGCTTGTGAATTGAAAACATATCCTCCAATGCCCTTTCCAACAGCCATGCCCAAATTGACATAGAGACCTATGCGCGTGATCCGTACACCGGGGTCATTCTTGTTTGTGCTGGTAAGATAGGTTGTGTCGTGATGGTGATGGTGGTGACCCAGCCCGTGGCTGTGGCCATGGCCGTGGGAGTGCGAGTGGTCGGTATGCGTCCGCACCTGTTCGGACTTCGCTCGAGTCGTTGTCGCCATGATGGTGTGCTTGGGAGGGTGCTGGGATGAATGAATGTAGGCACGAGCCTGGTGTAGGAAAGTAGACCAGTTCAGCGGCGGTCTGCTTGAAAGTGATTGCGCAGGGTGGTGATTGGTTGCTGCTTCGGCGAGAGTGAAGAAGCAGGACTGGGTTGATCTATTATGGTGGCCGATGGTGAGGCTGGCGCGGCCTTCTTGAAAGGAGAGGGGGCATCCGTGGAAAATATTGTTACGCGACGCAGCGGGCGCAGAACATCCAGACCGTAACGAGATCCGCCAGAAATGACGGCGCGCACCCAGTCGCATCCAAACGCAGTGTCTGAGAGCGTCACCTGCGCATGAGCGAGTGACTGCACCTGTTCTTAACCCAAATGCCGGGAGGAAAGGACTACCTGGAGACGTGGATGGACATGAGCGGCCGGCAAATTGTTTCACGCTGCATCATCCTTGCTGATCCACGACTTTTCCCGCGGCGACAACTAAGCCCCGTGTCTTCAGTCTAACACTACCCAAACATAATATCAAGCTTGGGAACCTACGAAAATAGAACTTCTATACTATTTGATGTCCTGTCAATCATCCAATAATCAATTCCGTGAGCATTTATTCATGTGACAACCCACGACTGATTTCAGCACGTGATAGGCGAGTCGGTCGAACCTCGGACCTGCATGTGGGGTCAAACTCATGCATCATACATGCATCATACATGCACGATACGCACAGCACACACCATGGCTACTCCATAATCAAGATTGTCAGCGCACAATAAACAAACGTGGATAGAACGTGCATAGCCTGAACGGGTGCATATTTCGTGTGCAGCATACGTACTATACCGCAGCCACAAAGGGACACGAAAGCAACCAGTTCACCCGTTAAGAGCCGCGCGTTCGTACTATACTGCCCAGACCATAACTGTCGGGTCTAGAAATTCTTCATACGATACCGGTGGTAACATATTCATACATCGTATCGCACCGTGGTATCTTCACCTGTCCCTTGCGGGCCATATACACTACTTCAAGTTGACTCCGCTGCCACATCCCCACCAGTCTTCTCCGTTGCCTTGTTCCACACAGCCTCGAATGAGCCTTCCATAGGCTGATCAGCAGGCTGCGCGTCAGCAGTAGGCTGAGACTCCACCTTTGGTAGCGCCTCGGGCGCCACGACCGTAATCTGCTCGACTGGTTGGGTTGGCTGCGCAACCACTTGCTCCGGCTCAATTGATTCAAATTCGAAGTTGCTCGAGTAGATGACCGCTGCGAAAGCCTCGAGATCCTTGACCTTGTCAATGGCGGCGAGGTACTCGTTGACAGCGCCACCTTCAGTTGCGCTGATCTCATCGACGTCCCCACTACCCGCAGCTATAGAATGAGCTTGCCGACAGAATACTGCCAGGGTTTGTGCGAGCTTGACTTTGCGATCTGTGATTTCGATGATTCGGTTCTGCGGGTCCAAAATATCGTCCGCCGAGGGCCGAGGGATCTTGAAAGCCTCTGTCGCTACATGGGTGTCGACAAGAGTTGTGAAGCACGTGTTGAGCAGTTGCGTGAGAACATGTGTGAATGTGGGAGAGTCGATGAGGTCCGATGTCTCGTCCAGTAGCCGTCTAAGTGAAGAGTTGATATTGATCGGCTTCTCGGCATCACCCGGTTGAACAACGAGCATAGATTCACCAGCATCAATGTCTGCTCGTGGTGATTCGGCGGAGGGAGAGGCGCCTTGTTCCCGAAGAACTGCTTCCTCTTGATCTCGAGGAGGGAGAAGATAAGACAACCACTTGTGATCCGATCGTTCATCTTCGGTGGCACCCTCGACCTTCTTCCTGACTTCCAGAATGAGTGAACTCAGTCTCTCCAAGCTGACGTCTTCCCGAGGGTTAACAGGCCCAAAAACTTGCTTTACTGCCAGCTCGACCTTTGCCGCAATTTCTTTGCAGCCTTTGTGAAGGAGCCACCAGCTGAAGGTGAGATATTTGCGATTCGTCTCAAAGTCACTGCCGTAGACGTTGTCGTAGTTGTCATCGTCGTTGTTCTCCAGTGATATTACAGACGCCTGTTGGCCGGTGGGTGGTGACGCCAGAGATACGACCGATGACAAGTATGTCCTCCGCCCAAGCAGATTCAGTTGGATCCTAGTCAAAAGTGCGAGCAATGACAGCGTGTATAGCAGCGTCAAAGAACGAGTGATGGCTAGAGTCGTCAGATTGGTCGCGTGCAGGATCGACAACGATGCTACTCACACTGGACCTTCATATCGTACCACATCTGCACCTTGCTTTTTTTGGAGCGGAGCTGGCCACCAAGTGTGCTTTCGCCCATCTGACTAGCATGGACAAAGCTGCTGCTCAAACTTGCGCTCTCGTCTATGACGCTAGGAGGTCCAGATGGAAGATCGGTTGAAGCGACTTCAGATAAGCCGCCTACGCTTCGTGCCAATCGCTCCGCCTTTTGCTTCTGTAGCTCCTCCGACAGCTCTTCGACCGGGTATGCGCCAATGACTTCATCGCGGATGGTAGGCAGGAGTGCGAGCACAGTGTATGTGCAGTCCTCTTGGTTCTGTTCAAATCTCCGACGAAGACTAGAGGACGTCAGCTGTCGTTCAGACCGCAGCCAGTGTAGATTTGGTGCTCACTTCTCCTTTGCAATCCTTTCCTCGCTCATCCGTTGCTGTGCCTCCAACCATTTTCCCCATGCATATTGGC
Source organism: Myriangium duriaei CBS 260.36 (assembly GCA_010093895.1). NCBI lineage: Eukaryota > Fungi > Ascomycota > Dothideomycetes > Myriangiales > Myriangiaceae > Myriangium > Myriangium duriaei. The sequence continues at coordinate 2,933,132 of ML996081.1, forward strand.
CGGCTAGGTAGATAGCTCCGACCGTTCCTAGCCCAATGGCAAATCGGGTTCTGTTGCGCCGGAACCAGCGGCGTGTACCTTCTAGCATATTGACATGGGGTCGCTTTCGTGTAGTGCTGTCTTGGAGATGCCTGAAGCAGCAGTGGAGATATCTGATGGGGGATGAAGGGGCGGCTGGTGACTGGGTGTGGTGACGGTGAATGTCGATGTGGCTGGTGAAGCTCTTGGGTTTGCCTCGGCCCGCGTTTGTCGCGCCGCTTTTCCACGTGACGGGGCTCAAAGTGTGGCTGGTGTGCAAAGTGTGGCGCATATTGGACACTTTCTCCTTTCCTGCCTTCGTGCAGCCATCACTCATTATAGTCTACGCCATTTATCACGAATTGTTTTCATCGCTCACTAAGAATGCCGCCTAAGGCACTCTCTTTCAGGTAACTTTGTTTCGACTTCAATGATGCAGTATCACCTCTCTTGTACCATCAATCGATTGTGTCGCTCGCGTTGCTTCAGCGAGAATTCTCATGTCCTTGACCTGTTGCCGGCTTCCGGCTAAAGACATCTCAGAAGGCTGCATCAGAACGGAGTTTTTCCACGGCCCTAGATTGCGTTGTGTTGCATTAGAGCCAAAGTTCTGCATAGAATGCAACTCGCTGCTCGCCGTGGTGCCTTGGGTCCCCACTTGGTGAGCTCGTCATCTCTGTCCAAAATTTCGAACATACCACACTACTTCGATTTTTCCCGTACCAACCATTATTTTCACATAATTTTTTCGTTGTTCACTCACGAAGAGGTGTGTCCGAGGCAGATCTTGCGGATATAATCGGTACAGTAGGTTTTGTTGCTTTTCATGTTAATTATTATAAGTTCACCATGATCGCCGTACCAGAAACAGAATTCCCTTCGAGCATTCTTTCTTTGCCTCGTCGTTCAAATGGCAGAAGTGGCGCCTCCCAAGATCCCCACCACGGCGGCAACTACAATTGCAGAGCCAGAACTTCCTCTCACTGAACCCACTGCCTCCTCGGGTCGTCAGAGGACTTGGTACCGTACCACCCTGTTCAATGCATTCGTCATAGGCGGCGTCGGGTTCATCGCCCCAGGTCTTTGGAATGCACTGTCGTCGCTCGGAGCTGGAGGCAGCTTGGATGTCACGCTCGTCAACGCCGCTAATGCCCTAGTCTTCGGCCTTATGGGCTTTCTCTGTCTGTTCGGCGGGCCCATTGCCAATCGCATTGGCCTCTCTCGAACACTATTCCTCGGCGCCATTGGGTATCCAATCTACTCGGCAGGGCTGTATTGTAACAACAGATTTGGGAACAGGTGGTTGGTTCTCGTTGGTGCCGTCACTTGTGGCTTGTCGGCTGGGTTGTTCTGGGCCTCAGAAGGAACCGTGGCACTTGGATATCCGGAGGCGACAAAGAGGGGAAGATACATGAACATATGGTTGTGGTTCCGGACCGGTGGACCTCTCGTGGGTGGTGCTATTGTCCTCGGACTCAACCACAGCCCCAATCAGAAGAAAAAAGGCAAGGTCGGGTACCAAACCTACTTGGTCTTCGTTACCATGCAATGTCTCGCTGCTCCGATCGCACTACTCCTCAGCCCACCTGAGAAGGTTCAAAGATCGGATGGGACTCGAGTCATCGTAAGAGCAGAAAAGTCCTTCAAAGCCGAGTTCAAGGCGCTCGTTGCTGCATGCAAGAAGAAGCAGGTGCTGCTACTCCTGCCAGTCTTCTGGGCTGCTTACTTCAACCAGTACACCGGCAACTTCCAAACCTACTACTTCGGCGTCCGAGCAAGAGCACTGATCGGCTTTATCGTCAACTTTGGTGGTCTAGCGGCATCCCAAATCATGAGCACCTTGCTAGACTACAAAGGTCTGCCGGTCAAGCGCCGCATTACCATCGGCTTCTACTGGGTCGTTCTTGTGCACATCGTCACTTGGGTCTACGCTTGGGTCATCCAGACGAAGTACACGCGAACTCAACCCGTCTTTGACTGGTCTGATAAAGGCTTCACCGAGGGCTTCTTCGTGCTCCTGCTCTGGGCTTTCGCCCAGCAGACGCTCCAGAACTGGCTGTACTACTTCCTTTCCACCTGCACGGATAACATCTCTGAGCTGGCTCGCTTCGCTGGTATTCTCAGAGGTCAAGAGAGTTTTGCTCAGGCCGTGTCGTACGGACTGAATGCTCGCACCTGGAAAGGTGGGAGAGTCCCCATGGGCGTTAATACTGCATTGCTTCGTAAGTTGTCATCGTCATCCATGCCAACATGATATGTGAGGCTGACTATGGTCTCGCACAGTGCTGGCGATCTTCCCGGCTTGGCTCGCAATGCGAGACCACGTGCCCATCGAGTCCCAGAACTCTGTGACGGCAGCAAAGCCACTCGTGTCCACGGATGGGAAGACATCCGTCTCACTCGACAGGGAAGACGAGAAGAGCCAATAAAAGCCTTTGATAACTGGAAAAGAGGAGGATTTATGAAACAGCAAAGTACATTTTGGACATATATAGAGAAGATTAAAGCAAACGCAAATATGGTATCCAACAAAGCGACAAGAACGATGAGCAAGAACTAGACATTAGTACCTAAACCAATCTCCAGAGCTCACTCCCTAGCATGTTCAGCCTCCACATCCACCGCCCGTCCAATCGACTGTCCCTGCCCCTTCCCTTCCAGCTCCTTCTCGGGATCGTAATCATGACCCCTCTCCTTCATCGTCTGCTCAGCAGCAGTCTGCTCCTGCAGCCCCTGCTCCTTCCCCTTGACATCCTCCTCCTTGGCCTCCCCCTCTCCTCCACCCACCGCCTGCTCCTCATCCTGAATCCCATCCTGCACCTGCCCGCCCTGGCCCTCAGCTCTCTTCGTCCTCGGATCCAAGCCCTTCAAATGCCTCACCCTCGCCCCCGCCCTCCACTGGGCATCGCGCTTGATCTGCTTCTTGAACGACCTATCTCCCCCGCCGGCTGCCAGAGCGTCAAACTCCTCGTCATCACTGGAGCTTTGACTCGACAGACTGTCGCCCCTTGCCCTCTGCGCGAAGACGACTTCCTCCCCGCCGGACTCGGCCTTCTTCCTATCCCGCTGTTCCTGCTTCAGCTTGCCCATCTTTTCCTCGTCCTTCTGGCAGTCCAGCACCCTCACGTGCAGTCCGGGAAACGAGCGCTGGATGAACAGCCTGAACAGCGGGAGGAGCTCGGCATTAGGGCGGTACGTCCCCGAGTCGTTGTCGATGATGAGCTCGTAGTTGCTCGGATCAAGGTCCGACTGCTTGACCTCCTTCGTCTCGGCCGCCACGGGGGTGTCGATGTCGACTTCGCCGTCTTCCTGCTCGCCGGCTTTGTCCTTCGCCTTGTTGTTGTCCTTGTGTTTCTCGTCGTCGGCTTCGTCGCCGACTACAGGTTTCGACGGGTCGGGACCATGGCCGTGCCCGGATTCGGACGACTCCTCGAGCGCGGTCGAGTTGTCCTGCTTCCGGCTGCGATGGCGGCGGATGAAGAATTCGCCGCTGAATGCGATGTAGATCTCCACGTCGCTGTGCATGGTATGCTTACTTAACATGTCGATGCCGAATTCTTTGCCGGTTTCGGTGAAGCGCATTTGAGCGTCGAGTGTGAGGACGTAGGTGAAGATCTTGCCGCCTTTGTCGTAATGAACGAGCTCGAGGAAGCGTCGGGTGAGAGCTTCCGGGTCGTTGGTGGGGATGTAACCCCATAGCGTGGAGCGGTCGTAGTTGTAGACACGAGCATGCTGGTGGTGGAGAGCCTTGTTGAGCAGGTATCCGCGCACGCCTTTGTGGGTAAACATGCCCTGAACGAATGGCTTGAACTCGACGTAGCGGTGGTAGAGTTCGGCAGGTACGGGGCCGGGAAGTTGCATTTGATTGGCCTGGAAGTTGTAGCGTTGTGTGGAGTTCCTCTTCTTCTCGCCGCTTTTCTTGTTGGAGTCTTGCTGCTTTTGGCCTTGTGTTCCATCTCCATCGACTTTCTCGTGAGGTTCGACATGGCCGCCTTCTCGGGGGTTATTGCCGTTCTTGTCTTCTTTCTGGCCAGTGATTCTTCCGAGCATGGGCGAGTAATGCTTGACCCACCAAGTGGGACCGACAGTGTACATTCTGCCACCATTCTCATCTTTCGTTCTTCCCAACACCTCAACGCTGACGTAGAGCTCGCCACGCATATGCTTTGCGATTCTCACACAAGTTGCTACAGCGCGGGCAAGATATGCGCGCTTGCTGCCCGACCGCTTCTTGATGCTGAACGCTTGCTCCTTGATACCACCCCAGTTTTCGTCGATATGGTGTACATTGATGTGAGCATTACCCAGACGATCGTCATGGTCGGCGGGATCTTCGTCGTATAATCTTGCCTTCAACCTAAATCCAGAAGAGGGTACGTTTGCGACAATCCATTCACTGTTCCAAACTGGGTCTGTCTCGCGGCGAATGGTGTGGGTGCGGAATCGAAGGTGGGGATCTTCTTTGTGGCGGGTTTGCAGACCGGTGTTGAGCTGAGCAGAGACATAGGGATCGGAGCTGAGAGTGTTGATGTCTGCCATAGGGAGGTTGGTGGCGCGAATGAAGGTGAATTTGACCGTCCAACCAGGCGGCGCATTTGGGATGGGAGTCGAGTCATAGCCGCCAGCCGGTTCCTTGTGGTCTTCCTTCTTCTTACTGAGGGCGCCTTTAATTTCCGAGGGTTTTTTAGGCAGGCCTTTCTCTTTGTGCTGATCCGAGTCTTGCTGCTGGCCATTTGGGGCGTTCTCCTTGTCCTTCTCTTTCTCCTGCTCGCTGCCAGAGGAGCTCTGGTGTTCAGTAGTGGGTAGCTTCTCGGTGTCTGCCATAGTGAATTGTTTATGTCGTTGCGGCAATCAAAAGATGGTGCGGGAAAAGGTCCGAATCTCAGCAGTGCATGCCGCGAAAACGTGAGAAATGTCGCTGACAAGATCGGATGCGGTGCAGTAGTGTGTGGGTATTAAGAATTAAAGCATTGGGGTGCGAGGGCGAGGAAAAGGAGAGGTTGGAAGCGAAGTGAGATGTGATCAGCAATTCCTGTTTAGATAGCTTCAGGCGGCCCGGCGCATCTCCATGTTACACAGTGCGGTAGTTTTGTCGTCGCCTGGTCCTGTTCCGCTGCGCAATGACACAATCCGCGCCACGTTTCACTCGCCCGTTGCTCGAATGGGCGTTGTTCGTCACGCTCGTCATTCACACAAGTTGGCTCATTGGGTTCTTTGCTTTTGTACACAGTATTTCATTCTCGTAACTAAAAAGTTGTAACCGCTGCCACAGCGAGCGAGGGAAGACGCATCGCCAACGCGATCGGAATTCGTATAGACGGACAACGCGTCGGATATTGCCCACCCGCTCAGCCACACTTGTCATGGTCGAAGCTTGGGCAAAGCTTTTCGATGCACACCTCTGAGCCAAACGGGTTTTCCTCCGATTCATGCCGCCAATCACAACCGTCCTCGACTCCATTCCCTTGCACGGTTCCCTCACTACCAAGACGTCACCAGCACGGCCTACCGAGCTGGTTGCCCGCTTTGAGGCGGTGCGTGGCTCGGGCCTTACTGGAAATGTGCATCGATCGCAGCTTTCATATCTGCCGCGATCATCGCATGCGCCCTCGTCGTCGGCTGATAAAAGGTCATCCAAAAGTATTTGTCGGCGTTCCCATTCACCATGCAGTCGTTCCAATTCGCATCTCCTTGTCCGTCACAGATATGACTGAGAGGCCTCGTGAATCCGAGAGAGTTTGCATTATTGAGAATTTTGTTTACTGAACTGTAAGCGTCGAAGTAGATGACCTTCTTTCCGAATTGCTTCATCGACTGCTGGATCGCCGCATTCGCCTGCTGGATAATCTGCCCAAAAGTCGGGGCGCACTGAACATTGGTTCCGCAAAGATAAGTGGAAGTCACCGGCGCCAATTGCCTGGGGAATATATTGGCAAGAAATACATACGGCGCTCCAGCATCCAGCAAGGTCTTGACTGATGCGGCCAGTCTTGTTGAAGCATCCGCAGCGAATGCTGCGTTCTTGGGATCAGTGAGCCAGTACGCATCAGTATGCATGGGGATGTCGTTCTGTCCGACCCAGACGAACTGCAACGCCTTCTTGATGTTCGGATGAGGATGCGATGTGTAGTTCTTGATCTGGTCGACCAGCGATTGAGCATTTGCGGGCGATTTGGTGAAGGCATTATCGATTGTCGCACCAAATGATGCTCCTCCACAGCAGCCACCAAACGCAAAGTCTCGAAGTGGCACGTTGAGGCTCTTGGCGAGGTAAGTTATAGCCACTGGTCCATTCGTCCAGGTGTTGTTTCCGTATATAGACTCCGGATTTCCAGCGATGCCATGTGCGTGTGAACCTGAACCATTGTCTGAGAGCTCATCTCCGAAGCCGATGATCTGGTTGAACGGGTAAGAAATAGTTTTCTGTGTTGCCTTGACCGGCCCGGCCGAGGTGAGTTGCAAGCATAAAAGTAAGGCGAGGCATATTTCCTTTAAAGGGGTCATGTTGACGTTGCTATCTCAAACTGGTTGTCGCGGTAAGAGGAGAAGTGAAGGTGGCTTTCGAAAAGGTAAAGACTGTGGTTAAACAAAGAGGTAGCGACCGTGGTTTTAAAGAGCGGAAGTGGTTGAATGACGAGGTGCAGATAGATCAAAGGTAAGACATGAGATATGGATATATGTACACAAACCATCCCTGGCTGGAGGGAAATGAAGGACACACGTTGGATCTATCAGGGATCAGCTCCGATAGTCGGGTACGCAACGGTCAATCGATGTGGCGACGGTTTCTGGGGTGCAACAGTGAACAAGTCGACATCATTTCCACCATGCGGTGGAGACATGTGTGCGAAGTAATTTATAGCCGCACATGTGCGTCCATGTCGCCGCTCACAGCTAAGCAAGATGATTCGATCAACAGGCAGCAAAATGAAAGCGGCTCGCGGTGGCGTGCATAGGCGGCGGCTCAGTCAACCACGACGTTGAATGGTGAAACACAGGGTAGGACGAAAGGATTTGTTTATGGAGACTTTGGCGGGGCCGCGCGCGGTTAGACCAGCCCAGAAGTCCCTATCCCCACAGCGGGTTGTGATGGATGCAACCATGTAATTTTATATGCATGTCTTTCAAGCATCAATAAATTCAAGGCTGCTTGACCTTGCTTCGATGCTCTTTGCTAGCCTCAGTGAATGTTCTGCCCGCTCTGATATCGGCGGCCACCTTCTCGTCCGCTTCGGCTTGTGATGCCATGAGATCGACGATGCGATCTGCCAGGTCCTGCGGTATACAAACGACTCCGTTTAGATCTGCTATTATTATATCGCCTGGGTGAATGATTGCGTCTTGCTCGTCGGTCTGGAGCTTTACAGGCGCGTTGATCTGCGAAGATCAGACGTTACTAGCTCAACAGCAAATTAACCATGCAGGTCAACTTACCTCACTAACTCTGACCACCTCGGCGGGTGCAGATGTGCCAACGTCGCGTGCGAATACCTGTCATCATACTTTAGCTTCATATTCGGCGATTCCTGGGCGAATCCCAGTGCGGATACATAGACCATGAACCGCTGTCTCACATACTGGATACCCAGCCTCACGATGTTCCTGAAGGTCCCTGATCCTTCCATCCACCACCGTTCCTACCGCACCTGACGCCTTTGCCCGTGTCGTCATAAGACCACCATAGACAGCGTTAATCAGCCGCGGAGGTGAGGAGATGAACACCACGCTGCCAGCCGGGATGGAGTCGATCTGCTCGTAGGTCAGCCAGTTGCATCTCCTGATCCACCCGCCAGCCCAAAATTGGTGGCGATGATGCCTGTTCGCGTACATAATGCCCACTAGGCTTCGGTGCCGTCTCATCGTGCTTGGGCACGTACTTGACCGTGTACGCCGGCCCCACGATCTTGGTGGTTCCGGATTGTCGTCTAAGCGACCACATAGTGAGGCCAGAGAGAAAGCCACCATGCGGAACTCTCAGCTTCTGCAGTGCGTCGGCGGCATCGCATCTATGGTGTGTCAGTAGATGACCTTTATGGCTGAGGAGACTCTCGGTGGTACTGCCGGAGAGCTATCATGGTGAATCCCTCACGTAGTGAAATTGCCAATGGCCTTGATGACGTCTTTGGAGACCATTCTGACGGCTGTCGATGCAGATGCAGAGATCATGGATCAATTGCAGCTGTTGTCGAAATGTGTTTGAGTATTGGAGGGAGTATAGCTTTCACATGCCACACGAAGCCGAGGCGGTCCCGCGTTTGGTTGAAGTGATCCGCTTGCGGGGTGGATCACCCTTCCCAAACCCCATCCTGTACAACGGCCTCCCTTATCAAAGAATCATGCTAGGAATATTCAGATTTCACATCACTCTACAAGACATAAGCCTCGAGATCTATATGGATAACCACGAGCCCGTTGCTCTCTAACTCTCGTATCTTTTTTTATCGGCCTCGCCGACTCGAGTCCGCCTCCACAGCATCTACATTGTATCGATCCACTGCACTCCGGCTTTCATCTCGGGGGGCTCGGGGCCCGACCATCCAGTCTTCCAAGGCCAGCCATGAACTCCAATTCTTCTCCGCAGCATTGAGCTCCTCTGACACCACGTTGCTCAATGGCTGCATGAATGGCACCGTCTCCTCTTCATTGAGGTCGTATTGGGCCTTGCAGTTTCCCCATCCCCCACTCTTAGCGGCGAAGAGGTAATTCCGCCGCTCGCATTCCCTGATCGGCCCAATGCCTGCTTGCCATGCATCGCCAAAGAAGCCATGCAGGATACCGTCCGCATCGAAGCCTGTTACCACCAGACGGCGGATATAAGGGACCAAGGAGACAAAAGTTAGGACGCCAGGACTCGAAGACCGATCCCGGCTCCCATGCGTCATAGCAGGTCGCATCCAGTCCGGCGTTGCCTGCGAGGATGATTGTGGTGACTTGGTCGATGTGTAAACGGGATTATCACGCCACTGGAAGGGCAGTCGTATGTTCACCAACGCACAAAGCGCCTGTGTCGCTGCTTCGTACTGGGCGTGGTCGAGGAAGTAACGCTGACAAGATTGATAAGATGGGTGCCACTCAAGAATGTCGAAGCCACGCATGGTGGCAAAGGGCAAGTTCTGAGCCATTGAGGGCTCATATGGACTTCTCCTCGACGAGCGCGAGGAGAAGCCATCGTTGAAGGCTGGATTACTGTATCAGTGGTCAGTTAAGGTTGAGGATAACAACGCTCTACAGCTCGAGCTCCTTACGCCATCTATAAGCCAAAAGCAATTTGTGCAAATCGTGGATTAGGCTTGTATGTCTCAGCAGTCCATGTGTTTGCTCGAGCGGGAATCACGGAGCTCGAGTATTTTATACTGCAGCCCTGTGGCGGTTCTCGTAATGCGAGATGGCAGATCTCTTTCAATGTGGTGGGGGTGGCGAGGGCGGAACGCCTTACAGATTTGCGGGGGCTAGAACCAGCTCGGACAATGCAGTTTGATAAATCACCAGCGGAGGTATCGCCGTCATCCAAAGTCCAGATCGTCGCCAAGTGAGGCTGTGAATACACCCACATCTCGCTTGCTGTATTAGATCTATGTGAATATCCGAGGTCGAAATGCTGTATTTACCTGCACGGCTGGACAAATTACATGATTCGACACTACCTTTCGATTCAAACACAGTAGACATGTCGCAGGCAGAATGTCAAAGGAATTATGGTCACAGCAATCAACGACCAAGATATAGTGGGGGAAATGTTCAATATGTATTTACGTATGGGCATTAAGGAGAGTCATGAAACTATTGTTCAATCGCTCGCTGCATTGTGCCAGCTCTCTATTCAATCTTCAACTCTCTTCTATTGTTTGTCCCTGGATCATGTCCTCCGCTCTGAACGGCCTGGCCAGTTGAATTACTCTTTAAAAACAAATCCAAAATATCCCAGTATCCGTTTTTGAAAATTGTCCGCTGAGCCCATATTGATAAGACGAGAGAAAAGTGTTCCGAGTAAAAGCGAAATAAACGTCACTCCGGTAAGAAGATACGGAGGTGGACGCGGGTATATTACAAGACGATCAACGTTTGTGTTGATTGGGACGAGGTGGCTAGAGAACCATCGAGGTCTCACCGGACCAGGTCAAGATTCAAGGAAATTTTGTGAAAACTGGCTCGCACTCTACATCAGAAGAGCGACGATACCGACAGCGGCGGCCGCGAAGGACAGGCCATTCTTGCCAGCACCACCAGTGAAGGGGACCGGGCTAGAGGCTGACGGGCGGCTGGTGGTGTAGATGCCGGTGCCGGTCAGCGAAGCCGACACGGGGGCGGGAGTGGGCTGGTAGAGACCAGTACCACCAGTAGTGCCAGGTGCAGGAGCGAAGCTAACCTGGGGAACAGTGAGGGTGGTCTGGATAGTGGTAGTGATAGTCGAGCCGGGGATGGTCTGACCAGCCGAGGCACCAGTGGTGTACACAGCAGGGACGGTGTAGGTGCTGGTGTAAGGGATGGTGGTGGCAGGGACGGTGTTGACACCAGTGGCTGGCTGGCTAGGAGCGGCAGTGGTGACGACGGTGGTAGTGAGGACAGTCGATGAGGCAGGGCAGTTGGTCACAGTCGGGCCACACGAGGTGATGGTGATCGCCTGGGTGAGAGTGGTGGTCAGTGTGACAGGAGCGCCAGTGGGCCCAGGCACAGGAGCAATGGTGGCGCAAGTGGGGATGGCAGTGACCAGAGCCGGGTTGCTAGTGATGAAAGCGCCGCAAATACCGACGAGGTAGGAAGCAGCCTGGGACTTCTCGTTGCAGTCCGTACCGTGGCAGTCAATGCACTCCATGACATCAGCAATGAACTTGGTGTTCTTGCAGTAGCAGGCGGAGTCAGTGTTGTCCTTGCAGCCAGATTCCCACATCCAGGTGTTCAAGCACTTGGGGACAAGGCCCGGGCATTGAGCAGGGGAAGACGGGACTGAACTCGACGAAGTCATGGACGAGCTCTGCTGGGTGGTGCTATCAGCTGCGGTAGTCGTGGTAGCAGGAGAGGAGCTGCTGGGGGCAGATGAGTTGTTGGTGGCCGAAGAGCTGCTGGCGGCAGAAGAGCTACTGGCAGTGCCAGACGGCGTGGTGTATGATCCGAAGCCCATGCCGGGGGGCGACACGGCGTAGGAAGAGAGGCTGGATGAGGCGGAAGAGGACACTACTACAGAGGACAGGGTGGTACCAGTGGTGTCAGTGGTAGCGGTGGTGGCGGCGCTAGTAGTGGCGGTAGTAGCAGGAGTAGAGTAGGAGCTCAAACCGCTAGAAGAAGCCGAGCCGCTGGTGGTGGTGGTGGTGGTGGCACCGGTGGTGACGGTGGTAGCCGGGGTGGAGTACGAGGACAAGCTCGAGCTAACTGCAGTAGTGATGGAGCTAGTGGTAGCAACGGTGGTTGGGCTGGTCGTCGCGACAGTCGTCATGGTGGTGGCGGGGACGGTCGTGGTGGTGGTAGCAGGGCCGGTGGTGGTGCTCGTGACAGGAACGGTGGAAGTAGTGTACACAGGCACCGAGGGGGTAGTGGTAGCCTGGGTAGTGGCCTTGGTTGTGCTGACAGTGGGAGGGGTGGTCTGAGCAGGAGGAGTGTAGGTCTTGGATGCAGTGCTGCAGTCCCAAGTGATACTGTGAATGCTCATGCTGCAGGACTTTGAGGCGGTGGCGCTGGGCCAGTGGAAGCTGACGGAAGTGGCACCACCGCACTGCTTGTTGGGGTAGTCATACGGCTGGGTACCGCACTTCATCGGCTGCTTGCAGACGTGACCGCTAGGCATGTAGTACCAAGCCTCAAGGTCGGCCTCAATATCAGCAGAGATCTGGAAACCAGAGACGGAGGAGTCGCTGCTGCAGCTAAAGGAAGGGCCGCTGCCATAGCCGACGGAGCCAGCAATGCACTTGCCAGACTTGGAATAACCGCCACCAACACCGACACCAACACCAGCACCAGCGCTGGCACCGAAGCCGAATCCAAGGCTTGCGGAGATGTCCAGACCGCCAGCAATTGAGCCTCCGAGGGAGCCAAGGGTGCGCTCCTTGAGAGAGATAGAAGCACTCTTCTGGCAAGAAAAGCCGGACCATGAGGCGCCCAGGTAAGCGCCGAGCTCGGCGCCAATGGAGAGGTCACCGAAGTCGTAACCGCCGTGCTGCTGAGAAGTACACTTATTGTCGGAGTTGTCTGGGGAGGAAAAGAGAGGGGCAGTGACGTCCCAGAAGGTGGCGGAGGCCTGCTGGGCGGCGAGACCAGCCATCAAGGCTGTGGATGAGTAACGCATGGTGGATTACTGTAAATGAAAACTGCTTTCGTATCAAACGATGGTGGGGAGCAGAGAAGCGAGTGGCTCTGGCTCGGTGGTATTAATGATGCAAGAAGGAAAAAACGAAAGAGGTATAGTCCACTGGGGAGATACGCAAGAGAGATGTGATGGAAAAGAGACGATGAAGGGGAGGGAGGAGCTGAATGATATAGGAAACGCAGGAGGGACGAGGTCTTGAGCAGAGGGCGATGAAACAGCGAGCAAATGAAGCGCCTACCATGTCTAGCATACGGAGGAGGTGACTGGGGTGGATGCACGGCTCCCAACTCTGTCAAGCTTCCAGCCGTACCACCATGGCTAGCAAAGGGCCACAAGCCGTACCAGGCTAGCAATGGGCTGCAAGCACGGTTCGCGCGCGGCGGAAGCAGCTGTGGCCGGACCGTTTGGGAGTGACTACATGGGGTTGGGCGCAGAGGATGGACGGAGTTAGCCTGAGCGAAGCGATAGAGAGAGAGCGTCGTTGTGGTAGTGGCGATGGAGGATGGACGTGTGCCCAGAGCTCTGTAAGGGGAGGACCCCCGGGCGCCAGGGCAAGCACGGGCCCGGATTGGTGGGATGCCTTCTGTTTCAGCGCCTGCAAGCCAGCCAGTGGCGGGCCCCGGGGCTACCCACCACCACTCTTTCTGCGCGGGTCGAAGCGCCCATTCCCGGACATGGTGCCAGTCAATGCGGGTGTACCTGACCACGGCAGTGCTGGCCGGACGATCGTACCAAGGTCGACATCCACGGTCTATGGATTCAGAGAAATTGCAGGGCATTAGCAAAGGCAGATTTGGATGAATTCAGCCTCATTGTGGTCGAAAATAGGCGCAGCACATGGCTGACTTGGGACCAAGACGGCAAAGGCCCACCAGAAGTGTACTCCATTTGGGATTCCTTCTCATTAGCGGAGCCTCTTTGAGAGCATACTTTTTTACCCCTGAGCCGTGCCTATCGTGGTGGGATGGGTGATGTCCCGAATCGACCAAAGAGTGCTTCGACAAAGGACTGGCAGATGTTCGGTTTGTCACTGACACTGTAGTCACACATGAGTGCCGTTTGGAGCGGTCGCTCGCTTGTGTGATGTCAGATGCTTGAGTGATACTAGTATAAGGTCAAGCAGCACTGTAACGGGCCGGACGGTGCGTATCGCCATGTGCTCGTGGCGCAAGCGAGCAGTTTGGTGCTTGAATGCTCGTTTATTGGACCTCAAACGATCGCGCCCACGGCCGGAGAATAGCGTTTAGGCACGGACCCAGAAGTTCCTGAACTACCAATCCGGTACACAACTGAATGGAAAGATGTGGTGATGATTACTCCGGCGCGTACGTTCAGGCGTACCACGACTGGCACAGGATTCATTCAAGGCTGGTCACACTCCGCAAAATAAATGCCGGATACGAGGTGGAGGCATCTTTCAGCGGCAGCACGGCACGCGTCGAGGCTGCTGTACACCTATGTTGAGTAGCAAGGCACGCCAATATACGGGGCTTGACTCAAGCATGTACGCTCCTGCTATTTTCCCGTGAGTCTACGGTGGATGGATCCCGTCCTTGCGCTGCTTCTCGTATGTAATGCATTTAATGATCCATCAATTGTCGAGTGCCTGAGTTGGGTACAAGGCATGCAGTATCCCGGAGGCTCCCCAGCAGCCGCTCCCGGATCCCGCAAGCCCTTGAGCGCAGGTCCGGGTATCCATGCGGCTGCACCGGGCACCATGCATGGGTAAAAAACAAAAAGACCAAGCTTCCTATGCGAGCCTCCGAGGGATTCCTTGCAGTGGGGGAGGCGTTGAGTCCTCCTCGGGAAGCCGGGAAAGAACCTTGTTCAGGGGTTTGGAGGGCACCAGTGACCTGGGGCCAAGGGGCTTCATAGTGAAACATGGGCTGCTGGATCCCGTTCTCGCCCTCCGCCCCCCTCGATCTCGCATACTATCTTCCAAGGATAGCTTTTTATGGTCCACGAAGCCACCGCATATGGTGCGACGATTGGAGGAAAACTATGTTGGCGGCAACGGCCGCCCACCGACAAGCCTGCCACCTCCAGGCGGAACCCACTCGCCGGAGCGATATCACTCAACACATGTCAGGCTCCGGCAATCACAAAGGGGTATTGTTCAACGTTGATGACGCCCAGCCGTAGCTCTGCGCTCAATGCCGTCGCGCGGATTGCGCTCGAGAGTGTAATCTTTGTGATTCTAGAGGTCTTCCGGAATCGGAGACCATTCGCGCTTGTGCGAGCCCGATTTCTTCCTGGATTGTATCTTAGCATCGTGACAGCAACTACTTCTTGCAAGCATAATCGAGCATGTCTAATTGCGGACTAGGGGACAATTCGGAGCCAGCGCTTGTAGCCGACCAAGGTACGGCACTTCAAACATCTCGTATTCGTTGGTATTGACAATCAATGCTGATGGAAAGCCGCAAACCAAGCTTTCTATCCCGCCTATTGTGATACAGTGGCACGTTTGAGAATTTCTGGCGATAAGGTACGACATCTGTCCGAGCGTGTGTAAGAAAGATCTTGCGATGTTGTCCAGGGTTCGGCTTGCGAATCGGACACAGGCATCAGATGACATTTCCTCGTGACAATGCTACAGGTTCAAAGACCACCATGACATTGCGAAGGTGCCATGGTCGAAAATACGGTGGCGCTTCGAGATCAGGTCTCCCACCCAGATTGGTGATCGAAGCACTGATTTCTCGAGGATAGATTCAACTGTGCCATCAGATCACAAGCTTGGGATATCTGAAAAAACGAAGCCGCCGTACTTCGGTGAATCGTTCTGTGTTTTATCAATTGTATAGTCCTTCATGAAAATCGTGAACATGGATGAATGAAAGAATCGAAGCGCAGAATGCTAGCAGAAAGGAGCCCTGTCCGGAGGGTTTCGCCTTTAGCCATGCGAGGCATCACCAAACACCACGCTACCGCTTTGCAGCATCTGTGCTCTGCTCTCGCCAGCCCGTCTTCCCAGATACAACGATTAAATATGAAATTCATCTCAGGCAGATCGTTGCTACTTCCATCCTCTACTTGTTTGAACGCTAGGCATGTGATCGTTCCTGGCGTGACGCAATTGATGGGGAGAAGTGGCGCTTGAGCCGTTTCTGGAGGCTGCTTGAACTTCTCATGCGTGCGTGCGAATAACGCTGCCCATGCACGATTATTCATGCGTCACACTTCAATTGCTTTCTCCGGTGAGTGATGAACATTTTGTTTGCGAGCATAACTAAATCACAGCCGAGACTGTGCAGCCATTGCTCTGATACGTATGGTAGCTCTTTTCTTTCCTGCAGCCACGGCTCGAACCCCTCATAGCCAAGCAGCTAGCTGATTATCACACTACACTCCGGATCGTTGAAGTGTCCGAAGAGAGGAAGATTCCAGATGACCATGAGTACAGCCTGCTTGATCCGTCTGGCCATTTGGTAGGAGACTCTCTGCTAGCAAATGAGCTGACCTCCGTATCAGTCCATGAACTGGAATTTAAGTATTCCCCAAAAGAAGATCGTGAACACCCAAAGTCGACCGAGCCATATCCTCATGAAGATGTACCGCCGCTCGCCTTGTAAGCAAGGCAGCCATGTCATAGCAATAGTCTGCCCAGATTCTTCGACCCAAAGGAACACGGGTTGAGCTGTCCACCACCAGAAGTTGCACCAGTTCATTTCGCCATATATAGTCCATTCCTGGACTAAGTGATTGAATCCGGAAAGCAAGAAAACAAAGCACACAATCAACATCCGGCCTATCTTGGTCCTTTTGCCCATCGCCATACCAAGACACGTTCCCAATATCCAACGAGCAAAATTGACCCCGTATCTATACAGCATCAAATGCCAGAACTGCGCATACCATGTTCTCAGGCTTGTGACATTGCTCAGGTGCCCGAACAGAGGGGGCCAATCTTCTGGCTTGTCGATTCCCAAAATTCCAACGAATATGGTTGCGAGAATGTCATGGATCCCGCTCAGTATCATGTAGTCCTCGAAGAACCACGTAAGGGTAGCCCATGTGCGTATCAAGCTTTCTCGCTGCATATTTACGTCCGTGCTCCCGAAGACCAGCCTCCTAATCAACGTGCGTTTCCACGGTGAGAAATCCGACTCATCAAAGTGGAAGAGCGTAGGGAAATCGATCAGTCTGTAGTAAGCCACCATGATTATATACTTTGATATTGAGACAGCAAATCGACGCCGGGCGAACTGTTTGCGTGTCAGAGTCCTGTTTCTGTCGTGGCTGCTTGCTCGGATTCGGTTTCGAGCACGAACTTTGTCCGTACTGTACTCTGTTCCGATCCATCGTCCATTGAACAGCCAGTAGTATGCAGTCGACCACGATCTGTCATTTAGCCTATACTGACTAATAAAAAGTGTATGTAGGACATGCTCCAAGTAGAACAGCATAAACCAGGCAAATATCCCTGAATAGCGTTGATTTGAGGTGAGTCGAGAAATGTTGACGAAAGCATAACTCCAGGTTGCTATCAATGGCCCGACAATGATATTTCGCGAGAATTGCGAGCTTCTCAGCGCCACAAGCCCCAAACCCCACGAGCAGATTCCAGATACTAAGACGCGATTTGCCATGGGATATGCATCGAATGCCTCAATGACAGAGCAATTTTTTTTTTAGCTAACCATGAAACTCGTGCGGTGCATCTGAATTCTGCTCCTGCTACCTGCGCTCCGAGACTTTTCTTATAGATGAAATGTCGTGGTGGCGGGTGGTAGAGAGTGTAGACGTGGTAAAGCTGGAGAGTGTCTTTATGGCCGTGGCTCACGGTGAGTGTCCAGTAGTGGTAGTGAACGAATGTACAACCAGTTCAGCATACCGATTAGAGCTCGTATGTACAGATTCATCGGGTTTGTGAGACACCTTACTCATAAATCAAAACCGCCCAAGCGGTTCTCTCCGTTATCTCGTGTTGGCTGCACAAACTTTGAAGTAAGGGGTAACGGTTGTGAACGGTGACATGAAACACCTTCCGAGCTTACACGTTTGTACAGGTTCAACTGTCATTTAGCCTCTTGTGTTATACACCGAAAATAACATCTCCATTTGGACGATCCTGTTGTCGTTCATAACCACCACGAGGGCAACCGCTCAACGCTTCACAAGACGGATGTTAATTTTCAGGATTACCAGACCATTCGTGTCGGTGCTTGAGTCTTTTCCCCTTTAGAGACCTGTCACCCGTGACATGCAGGATCTTACTATTCTGGGGACCAGCCCATCTCGGGTGTTGCCTTAGTGATTAGAGCATACGGACTGTCATCAAAAGTGATTCTGTTGGCCTAGATACCAATGGCTGTGCGAATTTGTCATTAACGTATGACCGAGGGTTGTTAGCGGTTGAGGATCATTTCAAGCACATATATGCCCGTGTGGTAGTAGGGACGTGTTGAGCTGGCCTAGAAGTCAGTCTGGTCCAGCAGGACGACATGATTCGACGAATGTAGTCTAAAATGAAGCCACATACCAGATCTCATTAGTGTTTGACCAATTGAATCTAATGTCAAACCAGTGATCGCTCACAGCCTCTCGACAAAATCACCAAAGGTAGCATCGATCAGTAGATTGAGCATACCGGACAATCAAATGCCAAGCCCTGTCTCTCGAGATAGTGCTCTAAATCACAAATTCACATAGTATATGAATCAGACATGAATGCTCATCATAGAGCATGCGCAGACTCCAAAATATAACACATCTCCGTGGTGGCCAGTAAAGAATACAGGGTTAGCACGTAGAAAATAATTATAGATGCGACCACAACACCCTTGATTGTAGAGCTGACAGGGAAGTTTCCTTCGACTCTGTAGGGTCATACGCCAAGTGGAGACGTAGTTGCGTCCTGAGGTTTTCGCGGTACGCCAAGTCAATCTCGGACGGCACAGTCCATAGAGCTATAATTCGCTTCGGCGCCTGTGGTCGCTTGAGCGACTCCCGAAAGGTCACACGTATGAAGCGGACCATCTGCCAATCCTTCAGGATGCTTATGTGGACACTCGACACCTACTTTGACTTCGGATGTGTATTTGATATGCATGAAATGTACGATACATTATTGCCTAAGAATGTCGACTGTTGGGCCACATTACCATACCGATTATGCGGCGCCGAGTGGGGTTTGGGTACAAGTCGCCTGCAAGCTGCAAGCAGGAGTAGTGTGAGTTGTCGGAGTGGTGTCGGGAAGTGGAGGCATGGCCAAGCAGCGCACCGACAGAGTTCAAGATCGGCATGCGGCTCAGGTACGCGAATACTGCCAGTGATCAAACACAAGGTTCCGGCTGAATGGCAAAAGCTATGATTGGAGGTCATGCAGATAGGTTTGGTTGGGTAGATCGACGATGTGACCCAGCATTGCGTGGTTGTTGCTGTCATTCGGCGAAACGGAAAACTCGTTGAGGATTCGTGGATATGAAATGACCCCAAAGGACCGAAAAGACAACGAAATGATAATTGTGACGATGGTTACAGCGCCCGTGAAAACATGATATGGCAATGAGGTTGGGGCACTGGCTGATGGAGCTGGACCAATACCTCCATAGCGCGAGCACAAGGTTTGTGCGGCTACCGGCTGGCCCAGGTCTTTAACTCGCTAGTCTGTCAAGCCTCGGGTCCTCGTCACTCCCACCTCCCACTGAGTGGTGCAGGCGCGAGATGACAGTCGTGGATAAACAATGACCGCTTGATGCTGCGCATATCAGGGACGAGGCCACTCCGACGAGGCTAACACAAGTCGGTCTGGCGGAGATTCATGGGAGCAGACACCTGCCTGTTGCAGCTTTGACGGCAGGGCATTCGGTAATACTGCTTGGAGCACAGACACGGGCATCTCATAGGCAAAGCAGCATAATAGATTAAGTTGGCAGCTTGGTATGCGGAAGTGGGCAGAAGAAGGCGATAACAGTCACGCCGTCACAAGCGACGGGGAGTCTTGTCACCACGGCGGGGGGGTGACGCCATGAGGGGCTCATATTGGCGGGGCGCGTCGTGTCCCCCACGTGCCCGCTGCTTCAAAAGAAAACTGGGTGGACGAAGGAGGATGCAGGGCTCCACACTCGTTCAGATACTGGAGTGCTGCATAATGGACGCGCAATTCGAGCGCTTGCGAAGGTACGTCGCTTGATGTTGAGCTCGCTCTCAATTCGCCAGAGGTTCCTCCATTAGCTTGAGGCAATTATCGATGCTGTGGTATTCAGGCGCGGATGGCCTTGAGTAGCCGGGTGCTGGGGCGGTACTGGATGCACGCTAAGGCAGCCTTCACCTTCTGCTTCTGCTCGGAGGGCGCACCTGGACTCTGCCGCGCCTTGACAGATGAACTAAGCACGCACGTGCGGACGAACGCGTCCCGATATTGAGATGCAAGCGAAAAAGTATATACTGTCAGCACAAGCAGTAGCATGCACTCCTATCAGTGTGCATTGCCCGCTTTGAATCGCAGGGATGCAGCTTATATACATGATTGTCCTGGTATGCTGCTGCTGTGCTTCCCCTCTAGCGGCTTTCCG
Organism: Myriangium duriaei CBS 260.36; assembly: GCA_010093895.1. Taxonomy (NCBI): domain Eukaryota; kingdom Fungi; phylum Ascomycota; class Dothideomycetes; order Myriangiales; family Myriangiaceae; genus Myriangium; species Myriangium duriaei. The sequence continues at coordinate 2,952,968 of ML996081.1, forward strand.
GTAGGAGATATCCCGGACGACAGTTCAGCAACCAGATCTCCGCCGCCAGATCTGCGTCTCCCACCCTCCCACTCGCCTGGGCAACCTGAAGGATGCTGGGCTGATCCAAAGGATGCCAAGGTGGATTGCGGATGGCGCATCACTTATACGAGCGGATTGGCGGTAGATCTCCACCACAAATTCACTGGCGACGTAGCATTCTCTATGGCGATGCGTATTGCGTTACTGAAAATGTTTGGATGCGAATGCGAGGCTTTTTACTGTGCCCATGCTCTTTCGTACTCGAGTATATATCGCAGGCGGGATACGACCCCTGTAAATCACACCTCGGTCTCGATGCAACATCGGTTACATCACTCGTTCCCTGCACATCAGAGCTGTATTGCATACACGTCCGGACGATAAGGAGCGACGAAATATATTCAAAACAGCGCCTCCGAATAAAACAATTGGCCAGCCACCTCGTCTGTTTTCCTTCACCTGTCAATCCCTGCTGTGCTTCGCTCTGAGACATTACCATAATGTCCCGTGCCAGCCGCTGACGGCTCCCGTCTGACATACGGACGGTAGTCGGCGTGCCCGGCTGTCGCTGCATTTTATTCCCAGGCTTCACGAGTTCACGGCGCCCTGTTTGACTCGCATGCACAGGGATTGAACGAAGATTGGCCGCCCGCTTCCGCAGAGAGGTTCCACTGGCGCCGCACGCTGCATTGACCCCTCATCCCGACACCTTTTTCCCCCAATTCCTTGATTCAACCATCGCCGTCCCGCTCAATCGTTCAGCCCACTCACTCAATCTCAATCGATCGGGTTACTGTGAAAAGCGTGGATCTGTCACTTCCATCCGTTTCCGCTCGCGAGAGATCCTGTTTCTGCTCGTCAAGCAGCCCGGTTCTTGCTTCCTCTGACTCTCGCTTCCGTTACGGCATCGCGGCTTCTTAGTCAAGGCACGAGGCGTTTGCGCCGCCAGTCGAGGCTCGTTCTGCGATTAATCTACCTGCAAGCGACCTGCATCATCTGCCTTCTGCATTCTGCAATCAAAACGGCCGCGTCTACCGGACAATCCACACCCCCATAAACTCTTCCCTTCCACGCCTCAGTCTTACCATCCAAAACACCCAATAATTCTGCCGCGGACGCAGACCGACGCAGTCCAACACACTCGCTCGCTGGCCGCGTGCGCACACGCTCACAGTTGCAACCCGACACGCAGGGCTGCGAGCTCATCACTTCTCTTTTCTGACAAGCCTCTCCGCCATCTCCGGTCTCGATTGCACCACACACCACTCCGTCACACATCTGTTCACCTCCGCTTCCTCCTGCACCAACCTGCATTGAGCTTGATCTTTTAGTTGTTCACAGTGCAAGAGGCCATCTCTTTCACCGCATTACAGCGCCCACACTACTCTCTACTTCAGCAACTCGTGTCGGGCATTTATCCGCCGCTGCAGGAAAGGCCCATCGAGTCTAATCGTGAGGCTCCTCCGCCTTGCCCTGGAGCGGCACCGGCCTTTATTGCTTCGTCGGCCCTTCGAATTTTTGTATCTGACCACACTCCGTGTACACAGCCTTCCTCACAATGTCCACCGCCCTCGAGTACCCGGCACAATACGGTGCTATGCCTCACAGGAAGCCGCTCCCGTCCGCTGTCACCACTTATCCCAGTGGTGTCACCGGGAACGATCAGATCTACACCCGTCAGCCATCTCACTCCCATACTCGCTCGGCTAGCTCCTCCGTCATGCCTCCCGGCCAATACCCAATCCCGCAGCCTCAGTATCCTGCCTACAACCCAAATGTCAATGTTCAGCCCGGCACTCGTCGTACCCTCAGCAACGCAACATCTAGTACAACATCATCAGGTCATGCAGCCCTGCCCATGAACCGAGCCCCCACCAACAACTCATATGCCTCGAGCATTCGCCGTTCGACGTCCTCACGCTCACAGCAGCAAGCCACGACTTCTTACGTCGCCCTACTCCGCCGCCAAAAAGCCACGGTATGGTGTGATCACGCCCAACACGAAGACCCGCGTGTATTAGCCCAGCAACGACAGGCAAAGATGCGTGCCAACATGCAGGTAGTAGGAGGAGTGAACTCGGCATCGCGGACATCTACATCTTCGGGCGGTGGAGTGAGGTCCAAAATTAGGCATCATGGGGCTGTAAAAGCAAGTGCATACCAAGCTGGCAATATGTCAGGTGCTGGAGTACCGATGCGCCTCTCGGCTTCTGAGGTCGATGATGGTGACTCGGACGATGACCGCCTCAAGAACACCAGGTACCATCAACGGAACGGCTCTGAGCGATCATCGCTTTCCTCCGGGCACCGAGCTAGTGGGTCCTTCCAGGCCGTCGTAGGGAACACTACTCAGCCATCATTGAGTTTATCGACAGCTGGCAGGCTAAGCGCATCCTCAACGCCACCTTCGCGGCATTCATACAGCCCAGGACTAAACGAGCAGACGACGCTGCGTCACGGTAGCAACAGCGGACCAGAGGATACCCCCGTGCCCGCTGACTACCAGGGCCATGACTACTTCGCACGCCCCTCTGCGGGCGGCCCAAGTACCAGCGGTGGAAGTGGCAGCAGTAGTGAAGAGCGTGGATTCGGCGACATGGGTCGATTGCCGGTACGAGTTGCCAAGGAGGACGAAGCTGAAAAACGCCGTAAAACCAGCGAGGAATTGCGACGGCGTGGCAGTGTTGACGACCGTACTATGACCATGAGCGGTGTCAGGCTTTTCGTCGCCAATCCGGATTTGAGCGATTAGTGGCTCGGTCGTTGCGGTCAGCAAAACGAGGAGTGATCGGATGCCGGCATTCGAAGCACTGAGTTCTGAGATTATGGTGGCGGCGGCAAAGCATAGCACTGTTGCTGCATCTTTTTTTTTAAATTGTGTTTTTTGCTGGCGCTTGGGTATACCACTGTTGCGACTGGAGATGGAAACGGAATCACTCATACGATAGGAACGAGAGTAACATGACACATGTCGAAGGGCATATGGATGACAGCCGAACTGGACGATGGACCACGTCAGAGCCCTTCACCGAGTATGTTTTTCGTACATACACAATCTACAAGTCCTCCAGTAAGAAATGCTTTTGTGTTGCTACCTGCGTTTTGCACTTTTTTCCGAGGCCATCGGACTCATAGTTCCACGATATGCATTCGTTGTTGCAGGGTAAGAAAGTTGTCCTTACGCAACAGTGCCATCCCAGAAATGTGGTTGCGTATGACAGAAGCGATCAAATACTACGGCAGGAATTTTGTAATTTAATGTGCCTAGGAGTTGAATTGTCTTGACCATCATCTATTGATCAGTGCAGGGTAAGTGATCTTCGGTATCATCGTCCAAGATACCCAGCCCGCCCGAAACAGGTCCGGGCAAAAGTCGGGCGTTGTCGTCTTATCTGGAATTGGCCAGCTCTGATTGGCTGATTGGGACTTCCCTTCTGATATGGCCTGGTATCAGCTTATCTCTGCTTGCCTAACTGGCGATTTGAGTAGATCATGTCCGAGGAGATGGGACACCGATAGCCTGGGCTTTGGATAAACCATACACTATCCCCAATTTGTTAGTAAACGACCTGTCGCCCGACCACGTTATCCCCGGAGATGCGATCTCTCCTTTCCCCCAGATCGACTTCCTATCAGACCCCTCCACTTGGCGGCCGTGGAGAAGGTTCCCCAATCATTCCAAAGGTAAGGAAGAGTATATGCTGTCCCCGAGGGCCAGGCTCTGCTATCTTCAATTCTTGTCACTCGTCTATTCCCTATACGAAATGCTTCTTGGTTTCTCTCCTTGATTAAACTTGTCCCATTCATCTGGCTGGCGGCCAGCATTCAAAACAAATTGTACTACTACTTTCGCATAAAGCAATGGGTCACAGCGAGTCGAGTGGTGCTCAGCCATCGGCGGGCACCGAAGCAAAGCTTCCCACCCAGCACAATGGCGAAATACCCAAGGACAGCACAAGAAAGCGGGTCGTGGTCGTCGGCCTTGGTATGGTCGGCATCGCCTTCATGTCAGTCATGCTGTCTCTTCCGTTAGTCGTATAGTCATTCTAATAGATAGTACAGAGAGAAACTTATGAAGCTCGATGCTAAACGACGGGAATACGATATCATCATCATAGGTGAGGAGCCTCACGTGGCCTACAACAGAGTTGGCCTCACGAGTTTCTTCCAACACAGAAAGGTCGAGGACCTCTATCTGAACCCTAAGGAATGGTATCACTCCATGCCAGAGGGTTCGCTGAACTACCATCTCAACACACTTGTCACAAGCATAAACTCGGAAAGCAAGACCGTAGAAACAGCACAGGGCACCAAAGTGCCGTATGATATACTGGTACTTGCGACTGGTTCAGACGCTCTCCTTCCTCGTCATACTCCTGGCCATGACGCTAAAGGCGTGTTCGTCTACCGGACGATAGACGACCTCGAGCGGCTCATCGCATTCGCCGCGACTAAAAAGGGCACCACAGGAGCTGTTGTTGGTGGCGGTCTGTTAGGGCTCGAAGCCGCAAAAGCGATGATGGACCTGGAGGAATTCGGCAAAGTCAAATTGATCGAACGAAACCGATGGGTGCTTAGCCGGCAACTGGACGCCGACGCTGGTGGAATGGTAGTTGAACAGGTTCGACAGCTTGGTCTCGACGTCATGCTCAGTAAAAGAGTGGGAAAGATTGAGACAGACCATGACAATAGTGTTACTGGTGTGGAGTTCGAGGACGGTGAAAGGATGGAATGCAGCTGCATCTGCTTCGCCATCGGCATTCGAGCTAGAGATGATCTGGCACGAAGTGCTGGTATAGTGTGCTCGGATAGAGGTGGAGGCGTGGTGATCAAGCCGGACCTGTCCTCTTCAATCAAGGATATCTATGCCATTGGAGAGTGTGCAAGCTGGGAGAACCAAACGTTTGGATTGATTGCACCGGGTATAGAGATGGCCGACGTCTTGGCCTTCAATCTTACACAGGCGAAAGCGCATGCGCCTCGCTCGTTCAAAAGACCTGATCTCAGCACGAAGCTCAAACTCCTAGGTGTGGATGTTGCCAGCTTTGGCGATTTCTTCGCCGACCGCGACGGGCCCAAGGATCTTCCGAAACGACATACCGCAAAGAAAGACAAGAGTTCATCCGACGGACCAGGTCCTTCACCAGTCAAAGCTCTCACTTACAAGGACCCGTTCCAGCAGGTCTACAAAAAGTATCTGTTCACCAGGGACGGAAAGTATCTGTTAGGAGGCATGATGATCGGCGATACAAGTGACTACGTCAAGCTTGTACCAATTGTCAAGAACCAAAAACCACTTGAAATACCTCCCAGCGAGCTCATCGTCGGAGCACAAAAAGATGACGAGGGTACTGATGATCTGCCCGATGACACACAAATATGTTCATGCCACAACGTTACCAAGGGCGACGTATCGAAGTCGATACAAGATGGTACTTGCAAGTCTATTGGCGACGTCAAATCATGTACAAAAGCCGGCACCGGCTGCGGCGGGTGCATGCCTCTGGTCCAAACCATCTTCAACAAGACCATGGAGGGTATGGGTCAGGAAGTCAAGAACCACCTGTGTCCTCACTTCGAATACTCCCGCGCGGATCTGTTCAACATAATCTACGTCAAGAAACTGCAATCGTTCACCGAAATCATGAAGGTATGTGGAAAGGACCCGAGCTCACTCGGATGCGAGGCATGCAAACCGACAATCGGATCGATCGTTGCCTCATTGTTCAACAAGCACGTTATGGAAGACGAACTCCACGGCCTCCAAGATACCAACGACCGCTTCCTCGCCAACATTCAGCGCAACGGCACCTTCTCCGTCGTTCCACGCGTATCCGGCGGCGAGATCACAGCAGACAAACTCATCGTCATCGGCACAGTAGCCAAGAAATACGGCCTGTACTGCAAAATCACCGGCGGCCAACGCATCGACATGTTCGGCGCGCGCAAGCAAGACCTCATCGCCATCTGGACCGAGCTGATAGAAGGCGGCATGGAGAGCGGCCACGCCTACGCCAAGTCCCTACGAACAGTCAAGTCCTGCGTCGGCACGACATGGTGCCGCTTCGGCATCGGCGACTCGGTAGGCATGGCTGTGCGTCTCGAAGAACGGTACAAGTCCATCCGCTCCCCGCACAAGATCAAAGGCGGCGTGTCGGGGTGCGTGCGCGAGTGCGCCGAAGCGCAGAACAAAGACTTCGGACTGATCGCGACGGAAAAGGGGTTCAACATCTTCGTCGGCGGGAATGGCGGTGCTAAACCCCGCCACTCGGAGTTGTTGGCCGGCGACGTGCCGCCGGACGATGTGGTGCCCATCCTCGACAGGTATCTGGCGTTCTACATCCGCACGGCGGATAAGCTCCAGCGCACGGCGAGGTGGATCGAGAACCTCCCTGGCGGTATCAAGTACCTACGGCAGGTGGTGCTGGAGGACAAGTTGGGCATTTGCGCCGATCTGGAGAAGCAGATGGTCGACCTGGTCGGGACATTCTTCTGCGAGTGGACGGAGACGATCAAGAACCCCGCTAAGCGCGCGCTGTTCTCGCAGTTTGCGAACACTGATGCCGCGGTCGAGACGATCGACAAGGTCGAGGAGCGGAACCAGAAGCGTCCCGCGTACTGGCCGGAGAAGTCTGTGACGGAGGACTTCCGCGGGCATAAGTGGAGCAGCCTTGCATGGCAGCCTTTGGCGCAGAAGAGTCAATTCTCGGACGCGAAGACGGGATCGTCGCTGGCTGTCAAGCGGGGAGATACGCAGTTGGCGGTGTTCAAGATTAGGGGCAAGTACTACGCCTCGCAGCAGATGTGTCCGCACAAGCGCGCGTTTGTGCTGAGCGATGGGCTGATCGGGGACGATCTCGAGAAGAACAAACTGTGGGTGAGCTGTCCGTTCCACAAGCGGAACTATGAATTGAGTGGGGAGAGGAAGGGGATGTGCAACAATGATGAAAGTGTCAATATTGCTGTCTTCGAGGCGGAGGAGAGGGAGGATGGGATGGTGTATGTCAAGCTTCCGCCCGTGGAGGAGCTGGATGGTTTGTTGGGGACCGAGAGGTGGAAGACGAGGAAAGAGGACGAGAAGGATCCGTTCGAGAAGTTGGATCGGAAGATGAAGCTTAAGGGAAGGAAGGTCGAGGGGAAAAGCCACCTGGAGAATGGGCTGGCAGAGAAAGGGACGGCAAATATGATCCTTGCTGGTGGCGAACGGGGCGCTGGGGGCATGGATTGGTAGGGAGGGATTGGATATGGGTGCTTAGGGCGGCGTCTGCAAGAGATGATGATGGATATGAATAGCAGGATGATTAGTATGCGTTATGATTTCAGTCTTTCAATGTATGCACTTTGTCCACTTGAAAGGTGATAGGCGCAGATGTGAGTGGAGAGTTCTGCATAGTCAAATGTTGTACATTATTTTACATCTCTGAGGTCTGGCCAGAAAGCAAAAGGCAGTATGCCAATTCTTGGATCTGCGAAGCTTATACTTCGAACTTGGAGCATTCCTAAGTGCTAAGTGCTGTTCGATAGTATTGGGCATGGTGGTTTTGCTGTGGCGACTTCCAGGTATAGTCGTCCAGATAGAAGTCGTTGGACCTGACTTTTATTCCAAGATCCATCGACCGGGACCGATGATAAGACTTCTGAGAATGGCGGCAGGACGGTTTGAAATGCAGGGTGCAAAGAATAGTCCTGCCCGGTCTCTCAAGTGCTGCGACTTTCAACAGCTCCCGTTGCCGTGCTTAACAACCCCTCTCCCCTCCTCTACCGCCTCCCGCCCATTCCCCCCTGCGGCGGAAGCGATACATCCGCCCCTTCCTTCTCCAACCTCCTTATCGTCATCTCCCTCTGGTGCTCCATCACCCTCCTCTTCTTGAAGTACGTAACCCAGCTCGCCGCGCAGTCCTTCTCGAATCTCTGCAGCGACGCCGCGCACGCCTGCCGTGCTTGTGCGTCGTTCTTGATGCTGTCCACGATCCCGTTACTCTCGAGACACGCAAAGAAGGCGTCGCGGGCTTCCCAGCATAGTGCGCGTTCTGAGCGGTCTGGGGGCTTGTAGCCGTCGGGGCCGGTGGGGCGGGTGTCGTCCTGAGACGAGGTGGGGGAGCTGCTGCCGCTCCATGGTAGCCAACCCATTGTGAAGTGTGCGCTGGGTGAATGCTGAGGAATTGGTGGTGGTGGTGGTGGAGGAATATAGTGGAAGATGCGGCCGGAAAAAGTCCCAGTCGCCGGAGAGCAAGCTTCAGCTTAAACCCTAAGAACCCTAAGACCTGCGAGCCATTGCACCACTTGGAGGGGTCGTGATGACGTCGGTCTATGTTTGGGGGAGGCGACTGATATATCAATGTGCTCTCCTTCTTTCAATACTTACCTCTAAACTTTAGACACAACGATAATTATTCCCCTCAATATCACACTTTCTATAACAGTCGCTGTCTCAATCATGTCTCAATCCGGACCAAGCGACAACCCTTCTTTGATTGGCGGGCACGTCCAGTATGTCAAGGGCGCGGCGGAGGTAAGTCTTACCATATTTGAGCTTCCTGCAGATCAGACCTGAATCTTGTATTTCCAGAGTCTTATTGGAAATGTGACTGGTGCCGCATCCTGGACTGACTCGGCCACGACGGATAAAGAGCAAGGTGTGGCCGCCATGAAGGCCGCTGGACAGCAACGTGAAGCCAACCAGCAAGGCTACGGCAAAGTCGAAGAGGTGGCGGGCAAAGTTACAGGATGCGAGGGAATGGTGCGCGAGGGCCAGGAGAGCAAGACATCGTAGTAATAACAACCTCGCTAAACAAATCGACGACTACTTTCCAACTCATCACTTCTCCAATATCCAGTACCCCAGGCAGACGCACAGTCTCTGCGCCTGCATCAGCCACGGGGGTATTGCGTTGCGGTCCTTGTATGCGAATCCAGTGGCGCAATCCTCGGACAGGCAGCCACAGCGTCTGCAGCTCTTGAGCTTCATGTCCTCCCTGATGGGTAGCTTCCTGATGACATCGTACTTCCTGCGTTGTAGCCTCCCGTCTTCTGTTTTGCTTCCCCGTAGTCCCAGCCAGTCGAAATTCCAGAAGGTGATCTTACCGATATCGACGCTGGCCAAAATCCTGGTCGTGGCTTCGCCTGTCAAGAAGTCCACTGACTTAAAGAGACAATCCGGAATGCGTCCATCCACGAGCATGGATAGCTCTGCATCCACGCGCTGCTGTGTGCTCAAATTGGAACTTGTCAGAACTTCTCGAACGTGATTGTCTGTCTCTACCAAGAGCGATTCCAGCTTGGGGGTATTGAAAGGTAACTGTACGCCGTATGTTGCAATTTCTTGGATCAAAGTGCGCTGTGCCCCGCTCTGACAGATACTCTGTCTCGTTTTGTTCATATAGACCTTGATCAGATCGAGCAGCATACGAACTAAAGCACGTGACGTTGCAGAAAGTAGCGTTAAAAGAGATGCTGATTCAGTCTCATCTGTTCATGTAAGGATGTATATCTTTGCAGCGTTGTTCTGACACTAAATGCACTCACAGATGAATTCGTTCAGATCGTTCAGGTCGTTCAGCGCAAATGCCGAAGTACGCTTCTGCCGCCATTGTTGAACACGAGCGAGATCGTCCAAGATCATGATGATTAGATCGATGGCCCAGCGAATCAGAGGAAAGAGGGATATGATCCCATCAGCCCGAATTGGCTCCTTAGGCGTTATAGTATGCGCGACAGAAGTGGCGATTGATCGCAGATTGAGGGTGATAAATGACAGCTTCCCAGTCACGTCAAACTGACCGGGTGTATCTCTATATCCAAGAAGGAGGTGCAAACCGCCAATTTTGGATATGATTGCATCCCGTAAGGCACGAGATGTGTATCTGCGATTGTCCTCCGCAGTAAAGTCCATCGGCCGTTGAAGGATTTTGCATATTTGCCTCATAAGGTACCGACGATGGGCTGCTCACCATGTCAGCACCAAAGCATTGAATACAAAGCGACTTGCAAACCTAAAGGCAAATTGGACGGAATGAGCGCAAGTGGCTCGTCTGCAGACAGCTGCAATAGGGTCATTGTTGCAACTTCTCGAGCTACTGAGTTGAGAGCTTGTTGAGTTTGATCTGCGCGTGTTAGAATAACAGCGATGAGTATGTCAGAAGTACAAACACTGGTCAATTCCATGACTATCCCAGCCCGACGCATACTCCATGACTTTGAGCTCCAACTTGCCGTCGGCATTCATAAGGACTGCCATGCAGGCGTTTGGTGCGAGAACTACCTCGGAACATCCATACTGTCGTGTCACCACTTCAGTGAACCCATTCGAAGGTGAGGCTTCGAACTTGACTTTGGAAGAAGCGTTCGAGAATTCGAAACCGCTCAGCGCAGGGAGTCCGGCACTCTGGTCATTTTCATCCCTGATTATCGGGCTCAAGTCTTCTCGCTTTCTGAACTCCACAGACCCATCGCTGTACGTCAGTGCCAAGGTGGATTCGGAGTGTATAGCATCAATGCCAAGGACCACTCTCGTTGTCATCCAATCTTCTTTCCGCTCGAGTATCGTGATAGCCTGAACAAGGGTCAGATTTCTAGTTCTTCTCAAGTAAAAGGAGGGGTTGGGCCAAGGGTTAGGTGCTAACCTCTGCCGTGCCCGCCTTCGCACTGCTCGACTTCAAATTCTTGAAAGCATCGAGCAATTCGGGCTCTTTCTGGAAAATTTCCCAGCGTACGACACTGGTGCAGCTATTCGCGCCGGATGTACCAAAACTTGAACCATCACCAGCATGAACAAATGTGGCTAGAACTTGGTATGCATCCACGTCCGAGGACGCAGAGGGGGAAGGAGACAATATCGACAGTCTCGATAGGCGGCTGCGTGCAATGCCGTCTTTGAGATTTCGATCGTACGCATCCAGCTTCGGCTGGGGTTGGCAATGGTCTATTACTGCGAGACCTTCAGCACTGAGTTGTGCCTGAAGAGTAGCTCGTGCAGCGTCGGTTGCTGGTGGCGAATTCCACTCAATACCCACCTTGTACAAGCGAAGACATCCGCGATTTGAATAGGTCGCAAGATAGAGAAATTCTGACGAGCAATGATTAGCATTCAACCACATTTCTCTACTGGAGTGGTTACTCACGACTGGCATCAGCGAAAGCAGCATGGGTGATGATGTCTTCACAACCGGCAGCGTCCCCGAGAGTCGTGCTAGCTGTCGCCCATGGTTGACCATCTTGCTGATAAACAATTTGAAGAATATGCGACTGGGCCACAGAAAGGAAGGCAGTCTTGCCATCAATGGCATGATGCGGCCAATCTGCTGAAGTGGTGCTCATTTTCACAATCCAGTCATCGCCCTCTCTGACCAGGGGATTTATATGGGTAGCCTGCAGAAAGTCAGATGAGCCATGTAATGCTACCAAAGCCGAGCTCACTCGAAATTGTTGCGGATAGATCGGGAGCCAATGCAATCCAACGATAGGGGTAGACACATTTTGGGACTGAGAAGCCAGGGCAATTTGTCCCCGAAGTCTATCCAGGGCGTATACCAGCGTGTAGATGTGATAGTGTCCGTACTGGTCGAGAGCTACCAGGTCTAAGCCCAGACGGCTCCATTGGATGTGAGTGAAGCGAACCCCTTCGTCAGCTTTAACGGGCTCGATTAAGTCATCTGTCAGCACCCAGGCATTGGTTTTCGAGTCTCGGATTGTGGTCCGAAGAATGATTTTACGCCGGTCCGATGAGATGTAGCTAATGGTACCTGTTTTGGACCATGCGAGTCGTCTGAAGTAGGTTGGCTGGACGTTATCACTGGTAATATACCACTTTTGAAACTTACTGACAACAGCCCGACCGATACGATTCATCTAAACGATGAAACAACTGAGGCGCTTCGGGAAGCGAGGTACCCAGAGGGGCTTTCCACTTGTCAAGTTCATCATCAAGCTTCGGGTCGGTGTCTTCGAATTTGCCAACGCCATCCTTGACAGAGTCCTCCCCAAACAAATCAAGCATATCATGATCCATGAAGGGCATTATATCGCGAGTCAAAGGACTGCGATCACGGCGTGGAGGTTGAAATGGTCCTGGAACCCCGCATGCTGGGTGTTGAGTGTCAACCACAGTTCCGGATTCGAGCCACTTTAGGACGTGAAAGTGACACGATTCTGTGTCGCCTTCAGCTTAAGTGAGAAAGGACAGATACTGCGCAGTGAACAAGTCGGGGGTAGTGAACGAGTGTACTACATATCCAAACGTAGAAGGTAGTTGGGCAGGTAACGAGTCGAGCGACCAAAGGGGGCATGAATTGCCGAGTTGCGGCTGGCGGCTCAGCTGAGAACATGGGGCCAGACAGTCACACTAACGTTCAGCCACAGAAGCTTCTCCGGGCATCACACATCACAGAGAACTCAATGAGGCACAACACGGACATCCAAGGACCGAGCTTGGACTTCGCATCTTGTCAAAAAGAATAACATTGGTCCAAAAGGGACTGTAGTAATTCTATCAGGGTATCTAATGCACGGCGAGGTGCTCAGCATTGCTCCTTTCCCGGTGCCTATTGCATCGATGGTACAAAGCGCTGCTATCAAGTAATGACTTGCGTCCGAGAGAAGTTTGCTGACCATCTATCCAGAGGAAAACTTCTTCAGCAGACGCCCGCCACCGCTTCAGTCTTCTCCATTAAATCTCCATTATGTTCGAACTCAGCATTTGCTGTCTCCTGTATTCTGATGTACAAGCCGTAATGATGGCTGGCATAAAGTCGTGAATAAATCATGTCACATTAAGCCATCAGGCTTAATGCTCTTTGTTGTTCTTCGCTGATGGCACGCTGGAAGTTTTTCATGTTCTGGCTGGCGATATCGCTGCAGACATATTAGTTTCGAAACCAAAAAAAAAGAGCTCAATCTTGACTTACCGCTCTCCTTGAAGGGTGGAGATCTCGACTCTCGACTTCTCCACCCTCTCAACGACGTTCTTCATCTCGCCATCAACAATCACAATTGCTTTCTCGAGGCTCATGACTTTCGACTCGAGGACCGCAATCTTCGTGGCGTCCTCCAGGCTCTCAGCCTTTCCACTACGTGTCTCATCGAGACGCGGAGCTTTCCCACCGATCATAAACTGGGCCTCGTTCGTGTGCTCTGGGCCGGAGACGGTCAGCCGGGTGAATTGGTGGGCGTGGCTTTGGTCCATTGATTTGACAACCTCTTCGTTTGCGGCAAAGGAATTCTCCGATTCCTGCTGCGCAGACAAGAGTTGGTCTTCCAGACCTTTGAGGCGCGACTGCATCTCTACAACTTTGGCAGTCGAGGTAGACTGTTCCATTTCACCCTTCTCGAGTGCGTAAACCAGACGCTCCTGAAGGTCGACGTTCTTTCGTACGCATTCGTCAAGGTGATCGGCGAGTTGCTCAAGTCTGTTGGCCGAAATGTGCAATCCATCCGCCTGCGCATCGTCGCTGAGATCTTGTGCCTTTGCCCTATACACTCCCGCTTCTCTCCGTGCCGCATCTCGCTCGTTTTCGGCAAGTTGAATGCTTCGACGAATGATCTTGATCATTGACATGGAGCTGTCTTGGTTTTCGCCAGCAATTTTTATTCCGAGGCCATTGCTGCTGATACTACCTCCTTCGCCGAGCATGGAGCGTAACGAACGAGTCTCCTGTTCGGCGCGGTCGAGCGCCATCTTGACACCACCGAGGTTGTCCTCGCATTGCCATTTCTGTGTCAATGCCTCATCTGCCCTCCGGCGAAGAGCCAGCATGTCTTCCTTCAAATTGGCGACCTTTTTCGAGAAGCCAGTACGAGAGCGCGGGCGAGACGAGGATGCATCGCGATCAGCAATGAGGCGTTGAATTGCTCGGGCATGTTCGCGCTTCTGAGCCTCGTGTCGGCGGATCATGTTCTTCAGAGCTTTGTGCAGAGCATCCCTTTGCTCCTCAATGTCCTTCGCCTCACCAATTTCAGCTCCCCTGCCCTTCACGGACCCTGACCGTTGCAGAAGTGAATTGGTGCGTTTGACACCACCGAGACTGGGTGACTGCATGCCGCCAAAGACGGAGCCTGATCTCATAAGACCAGCCGATCTCGGCCACTCGAGTCCTTCTGGGCCTGCAATTGAACTGACACGGGTCCGGTTCGGCTCATTGCCGAGTTCTTGTTGCATTCTTGTGTTCTCATACCGAAGATTCGATACCTCGGCATTCTCTTGTTCAAGGCCCTCAACGCGGGATTTGAGTTGAGGTATAACTTCTTCAACAAGATTATCGCGCTCATTGCGAATTTGGGCCAGCTCCGCACGCAGAGCTGCGAGGAGGTCTTCAAAATTGTCGTGAGATCGCCGTTCTTGTCCGAGTCTGCGACGGGCCTCTTCGAGAAATGTCTCTAACTCTCTGATCCTCTCGCTCGATTCGACACCAGAGGCAGCGACCTCGCCGCTCTCCCTGGCGTCTCTCTCAAGTAGTCCAATCCGTTGTTCCATCTCCTGACGCCGCCGAAGTTCACCTGCAAATTTTGTGGAGTAATCAGCACGAATCTGTCCCTTCTCTTGCTCGAGTCTTCTCTTCGCTCTTTCCAACTCTTCTATCCGAGTTTCAGTCTCCAGTGTCGAAGCCTTCATCGCACTTGAACCCGAGTCCGAGAAGTAGTCGCTAGTTCTCCTAGTCATCTCGCTCATAAGCATGGAAGGATCGCCCTTGAGCCTGTCATTCTCGTCCTCAAGGTCCATTTCCCTCTTGATAGAATTTGCAAGCTCTGAACTGACTTCCCTGAGCTCTCTCTCAAGCTCATCGAGGGGCGAAGGGGAATCTGGTGCATTGCCGGGGAAGGGGGTGCATGGAGTGTTGAGTGCATAGCCGCCCGCGCCATTGGCGGCGTGTATGTCAATCGCGGCCGGGACATTGAGGCGAGGGGCAGAGACGGATCGGTCGAGAGGGACCTTCGAGGCAAACACAGGCGATCCAGCGGGCGAGGTTGAGCGATCAGTGAAGGGTGTGGATGGCGCCGGGGATTCTTGTCCTGTCCTAGGCGAGGACTTCCAACCAAAGAAGGATGAGAACTTGTTAGTTGGTGAATTTTTGCGTTTGCTAGGTGAAATGGTTTGGGAAGACAGGGTGCTTCCAATGCTGTTGTCAGATATGGACCTTGGCAGGCCATCCTGGTATAAGGACATGTCTTGTGCGATCAGGAGAGGAGCATTTGAGGCAGGCAGAGCTCCTTTTGAGGGTGGAGGTATTCCCGACGCGACGTGTGTTATAGTTGGCGGGATGCCGTTGGTATCCTCTGGCTGTTCCAACGGGGGTGGCAGTCCGGGCGGGTAAATCACTAAAGATTGTTGCGCGCTCTGGCGTGACTGGTGGTGGGATATACTCCTCGCGCGTGTTCTCAAGGGCGAAAGATTGCCGGTTGAGTTTTGTATGGGATATCTGGGACCTTTGTCAGTCTACTGGGACCTTGCATTGTGTTGCTCCTGAGCCGTTAGATGCACTAACTTTTGCGGATCTCCCTCCTTTCGCGAATCCCCCAAGCTATGCGGAACCGTTGCAAGGCCAGAAGCGCGCGTGGAGACGTCACCACTCACAGGTTCTCGCACCCGTGGGTCGTCAATCAGGTCGCCGAATGTAGTCTCGGTCGGGGAGAAGACGGACAGTTGGGGCGATGCATTTGGCGGAAGAGGCTTGCGGCGCACTGAAGGAGGAGACTGGCCTTTGATGGACGATGTCTGGGCGCGGAAGTCCGAAAAGGACCGGACAGAGACGTTGGTGAGCGAGGGTTGGGTCGATCTGGTTGACTGTGATCTCTCCCTCATGTGATGGCTGTGGCCGCTCATTATGCTCGCCTGGGAGGACGAGCGGGAACCCACGGCAGCTGGCATGGTGGATGGCAAGCCGGGACGTGCTCAGAGCAGCAGCCGAATCATGGGAAAACGAGCTGTGGCGTAGAACTCTAGCGCAGGACGACCAGAGTCAGGTCGTGCTCCGTTGAGGTTCGGAGGAGAGAAAAGGAGGTCGAGTACGAGAAAGTAGGGAGTGAAGGCGGTGGTGGAGAATGCAACAACGGTCGACTAGCTGCGAGGGCGTGGGCGGGAATGGAGTGGTAAATTAGCAAGGCGACAGGAACATCGGGAAGTGGCCAATAATAGTCATCGGCAGCCGGGTCAAATAGCCACGACGAGAACTGTGTCAAGAGAGACAAGGGCGTGCATTGAGCTGCAATCAGGAAACAAGGGAGTCAAAGATACAGCGAGCTACCTGCATACCTTGAAACAGGCTGTGGGATTTTTTTTGCAGCCTTTTGTCTACCAGCCTTCCAGCCATCTCGCTCGCCTCTCTCAGAGACGCAGCCGGAGAGCAGGCAGGGGCCAGCCACGGCTTCCCCCGGGGCGAGCCAGACAGTGGAGTGTCTAGTCTCAGAACCACCACCCACTCGACATTTTTGACTTTGGCTGGGGTCTTTGATTCACTGCAACCCCTGGAATGCAGGGCCACTGCCGGCGCGGCGCTTACAAGGCACGCAGGCACACCACGGCTGACTGATCCCGCTAAGCCTTGTCTGGTTAGATGATCTTGCACAACTGCGGATGTACACCACCTGCTCGCAGGCGTTCGCTTCCCCAAGAAAGGTACCAAAGATTCGAGTCCATTTTGTCTTTGGGGACAGTGGTCTCAAGGTGCCTCATTCGCACCGAGACTTCGATGCAGCGCAGAGAAATTTGACAGTCGAAATTCATGGTAAACATGCTCATGCGAAAGACATAGGGCAGCTCCGGGATGATTGGGCGCCGTGTATTGTCTTGGATTACCAAATTACCGTCGTAGCTGTCGCTGCATATTTCACACGGCTCTCTTTGCGGCAATGCGGTCAATGAAAATTGCATTCCTAATATATCTTGTCTCTCACATTTGTCCCGACCCACGATCAGACTCAGTGCTCTGGCCGTAACGCAACACCTCAATGGGGAAATTCGAGATAATAGAGTATATTCTTAGATTTGCGGTGTGTCCAGACCTTATTGACAAGCTTGTACTGACGGGCGGAGTAACTGTGCGCATAGCCATCGATCGCTACTTCTTTGCGATTGGAGCTTGTGTTGTTCTGGGCATATCTCCAGGCTGATGAGCACTGTCAGACTGTCTTTAATGGCCTTACCTCAACGAGCAGCTCTGGCGAGGTGTTGGATCACAATCAATAGATCTTCCAGGACATGTGTGCCTAGGAACATTTGCACGAACTTACTAGTCGGCATGGCTTGTGAATTCCTGTCGCAAAAAAAAGTAGAACCTATCATGAAGCGTATGCTGTCCCGTAGCTTATGACGATCCCAACTCAGCTGTTACAGCCCATAGCCCATGAGCTTAAAGTAGCAGAAAAGTTTTCGTCTGATGTATCTTGGTTCCATAAGCTTCTGGTTGTCCGCATTCTGCTTTTGTTCAGCTCATGGACTCTGCGGGCGCACGACCTCAATGTCATGCGAAACCAACAGTTATGGTACCAATAATTATATAGACTTATGACAGGTATGACCTTACTAATTTTGATGCTTGATTCGACTAAAGTGGTATATACATTCTCATATTTCGAGGTTACTTACGGACATGACCGGATGTTTCATGCTATTCAAACAAGAGCTAATTGGTCACCGGTGGGCTGACGTAGTCATCGCGGTTATAATTTGTCTAATGCAGCACTGATTGCCAATGCAAAGTGATATCTTTTCACTCTGTGGAGAAGGTGGGAAGCGATGCCAAGATCATTAGACGCCATACCGTATTTGGAAGTGTGTTGATCTTGGGTTGTTTTGCGCGTCTTCCGACGCCATCAACGCTGGAGTCTGCGGAGTATTTTGCCAACCTCTCATCGACACCACTTTTGAGGAAGTCCAGATATGGCAATGGACTCAGATACGCTACTCACAGCATCTACGTACCTCAACAACCTGCTTCTAGCACGTGGCCTGCTTCGCAATAGTAAAGCGATCGACTTTGCTAAGCCTGCACGTGAAACTCGCGCCCAGATCATCAACCTCGTGCACGACTTGCTGCTGAAACGCGATCGCGACGAAGAGAATCGAGATCATGTTGCAGACACTTTGCGCGGTCTGCGTAGTGAAAGCGAGCGCAAGGATGCGGAGCTAGAACGACTGCGAACACGACTGGCCGAGAAGGAGCGTGCGCTGGTAACAGCTCAGGCAGAAGCGCGTGCTGCTCGTGCTGACCTGAAGCGTCTACAAACATCAGCCAAGAACACACAAATTCAACTGGCCAAATCAAAGGCGCTTGCGGATCAGATCAAAACCCAATGTGTCAACGATGTGCGCAAACGCGATGCGCAGATTGAACGCCTCAAGACACATATTCAAGGTCAACAGCGAGGGAACAAGAGCTTGGTTGTCGCACCTTCGATCTCCATCTCTGGAGGCAGTGGAAGCGTCCGTGGTCAAAACGCTTTCAATGCCTCAGTCCATGAATTGCAAGATCCGGAGTATAGTCTGAAGCAGGAAACAAACGAATTCTTGACGCAGCTCACCCAGAGTCTCAGCGATGAGAACGATGGTTTAATCTCGCTCGTGCAGGGGACTTTGAGGACTCTGCGTGAGCTTCTTGGCCTTGACAGCGTGGCGGAGGATGAGGCTGATGCTTTGGCTGAGCATGGCGAAAACCCAATGACGCAGGACGGTGAGGTTGGTCAAGCAGTGACATACGAGCGGCTGGGGGCTCAACTCTCTTCACTACTGGAAACCCTCAGTGGCCTCCTTACGAACCCCAACTTTGTGTCAATGGAAGAGGTGGATATCAGAGACGAAGAAATTGCACGGCTGCGGGACGGATGGGAGAAAATGGAGGTCAGGTGGAAGGACGTGCTCCTCATGATGGATGGATGGCGAAAGCGGATGGAAAAGACGGGCGATACCATCAACTTGGACGATCTGCGTACGGGATTGGGCTTCGGCGCTGGTTTCGAGGAAATCAAATTGGCAGCTACCAGCCCCTCACGGCTACCACGACCCAGCATCCGCATTGAGACGTCCGATGATGAGATCTCCGTACCTGAGATCATATCAAGAGACAGCGGAGTCAGTGGTATGACCGTAGAGGAGGATGAAGCAGCCAAGGAAGCAGCGACCATGTCACCTGTCAAAGCCATCGGCGCTGTCGAACCTCCAGATTTTTTCGACCTAAGACCACCAAAATCCGTAAAAGGTCAGAAACTGCGGCAGCTCAGTGAGAATTTTCAATCACCACGAAGGGTGGCTTTCAAAGAGCCAAAGGTGGATAGCACTCCGATCGATGTGGAAATTGTGCAAACACACGAACCTGTCAACGCAAGAGCACTGTCCACGTCAAGTGACGAGAACACGGTTGAAAGGAATTCGACGCGGTTGCGGTCGTCAAAGGTGCGCTCCATCAAGCGAACCAAGTGGACTGCAAACAGCGCTAACATAGAACAGAACCGTAAGCGGACCTCTTCTCCAATCCCTCATCCATCGGAACGATTACGCAAACAACGCTCGGTCAGTTTAGAGGAGCCACAGTCGTCTTCGTTTCTCGAACACGATGTGCCGCAGATGAGTCTGGCGGAGAAGTTGCGTGTCGCGGAAAACGAGGCCGAAGAAGCCAGGAAGCAGCCGACAACTTCTGTGGCGGCGCCGATTGACGATAGTCTCGATCTCGAGCTTGGCGACAAGATTGGTGTCCTGCGATCGCCAGCGAAGAAGAGCAAGATCAAGGGTAGACCACGGAGGCGCAAATCCACGTTGAGCCCGGAAGAACTGGAGAGCCTTTTGGGTCTGGAGTAAGGCGGATGAGGTCTGGGTTCTGCATTCATGTACAATTAGTGGACGGACTACTGTGTCGGCCTGTCAGTACGATGAAGGCAACATGATGTCGAGTCATGAGATTCGGAACACGGATTATGTACAATACAGCGACCGTTGAAAATAACTTCGAATTGGCTGTATAGTCACTTTGCAGGTGCCGCCGTGTTTGCCATCATGGATGGCAGCCAGCGAATCGCCGCAATTGTCGGACGCCACGGCGGACGGATGTCAAAGCTACAGGCTGCAAGGGCTGGCGGCCGACAGGTGCCGCACGTGGTGGTTCAAGCCAATGTACTGTACATGTGGATTGCCTCCTGCTGCATATCCGTCCGTCCATCACACGCACAGCTTACCTACTTGAGCCATGTCTCCTTCCTGTTGGCGATTTCACGAACGATGCCGCGTTGCCCGCCCTTGGCATGACGAGGTCCGCTTCCCCGCGGTTTCACTGATCATTCGGCCTATTTTGCCGGTGGTCCCGGGGTTCAAAGCGCCAGGCCGCGTTAGCCCCCATCGTTGACACGAGACTATCGTCCCACCTCTGTCCCCGACATAGCGTGGCGAAATGTTGGTTTCTTTTACGTGCTAGTGATCCTTCATTCTTTTGCCTATCCGGCAATAACATTCGCTCCTTCTGGATACCTGATACACACACAGCATAAATGAGGGGGGATAGGTACATAGACGACGGGGACGATGCCGGAAATGATAGCCCCCGTCTGGAGCCCTACCACGATGACCCTAGGTCTGAGGACGAGGAGACACTATTAACCGACAGCCTGAGCCATGTCAACATGGAAGATCCTCGGTCGCCGCCCAAATGGTCTTGGACTTCGCCAATACAGGACAAAGTCAGAATGCCGCCACGCCTGCTTAGATACTGGTCTGCCACTGCGAAATGGGTGCGAGGCCCGCAGCCGCCGCGAATCTATACTATTACTCCCCTGTTCCCTACAATACAGCACGCGCCTCTCGCTCTACTGGACAAGTATGCTCCCAAGAAGATTCACCGAGTAGCGCTCCTGGTGGCAGTCTATGCAGCCTGGCTTCTATCGTTCTCACTTGTTCAGTGGAAGTCATCTTTTGCTAGCGAGATCCGCGGATATGGAGCCCCTGTACGGCTCTCGTGTCATGCTCGGTACTGGTGAGTTGCGCGAATTGTCCGTCAACCAATTCGGAAGTCTCACAATCTTGCAGGAACGACGACAATCAATGTGGCATAGATGGCGATCAATGCCGACCTTTTGCAAATGCCACTTTGGCCTTTAGATGTCCGGCCAACTGTGCTCGCGCCCAAGTGTACGAGCCGCACCCCGTGGGTGATCAGGAAATTCGGTATACGAATGTGGTCATTGGTGGGCCGTCTGACCAGTCCGACCCGATCGAGAGTTCCGTCTACCGCGGCGACTCTTTCATCTGTGGCGCAGCTATACACGCCGGCTTCATCAACGACCGCGAAGGGGGTTGCGGAGTACTGGAGTTGACAGGCGAGCAGGATTCCTTCCCAAGCACCAAGGCGAACCGCATCTCCTCTTTTGGATTTGACTCGTACTTCCCTCATACCTTCAAGTTCAAGCAGGGCACCTCGCAGCAGTGTAAAGATCTGCGATGGCCTGTTATGATCCTCTCAGTATTCTTTACAAGCGCAATATCTGTCTTCACGACATCGCCTGCGGTCTTCTTCTGGTCAAATTTCACCATACTCTTCGTAACTACCGGACTTGCCACTGATCCGCCCGGTTTCGCTGACTACTATTCTCTCATCTCTATTGCCGCAGGGCGTTTCCTTCCAGCCGCTTTTTGTATGGCGATTATGTATCGCTATGTCGTCCGGCGGAGCTTGACAGGTCTCAGCGCTCAGTTTGAGAAGACAGTTCTGTGGATGGGTCCTGCATGGATAGGAGCATTGAACAACTATACGTTCGAAAGAATCCCCATTCATCGTCTGACGCCGCATGATGTCAAGTCCCAGCCTGGCGGAGTTCTGGCGCTGATTATTATTGTCCTCTCCATATTCTTCATCGCTCTTGGGCAGGCATGGTGCTTCCGTATCGAGGGCCGAATGCCTCGCTACCTCGCACTCTACGCCGGCATGGGCTCGTCCTTACTACTGTTTCTCGCTATTCCAAGGATGAACATACGCATTCACCACTACATCTTGGCTCTACTGTTGCTGCCCGGGACCTCATTCCAAACAAGGCCCAGCCTGATATATCAAGGACTCCTGGTTGGCCTGTTTGTCAACGGTATTGCGCGATGGGGTTTCGACTCCTTATTGCAGACACCGGCTTCGCTCTTTTCTGACGTCAACATCGGCTCGTTGCTGCCCTCGATTGTTGCGCCAGTCGTGGGCGCGCTTGGAAACAACATCACATTCAACCTTGGGCTACCTGATCATTTGGACCATGGGCGAAGATATGATGGTATCTCGGTGCTGGTCAACGACGTCGAGCGACTCCGGACCTATGCTGATCGTTTCGAGCTGGGTGGTTGGGTGAATGGTACCAAGGAGTGGACCTGGGATAGATACAAGTCAGGGCTTCCGGAGTACTTCAGGTTTGCGTACATGATGGGTAGTACTGCGGCCGATTATACCAAGGCCGGCACGTGGTTGTCAAATGGCACGTGGGTCACTATGAAGGAGGGCGCAAGTTGATTGCCAGCATTATCACGTGCTTCTTTGGATACCACAAACACTGACGACAGCACCTGGTGTAGTCTGGATATAGTTGGTGTGCAGCATAGACTATAGATCGGGGCAGGAGTCAAAGAGGGTTGTGTTTGGGATCAAGAATATTCATAAGAAATCACTACCAAACATTTACAAAAACGAATCTGTCACATTTCCGTCCATGAATAAAATCCTTTTTGTCGCTTCAGCCTCAGATCCTGTTCTCATCCCTCTTGCCATCCAAGTCGGCATAGCAATTCCAGCCGAAGTTCTTACTCGGATCGTTGAACCTCAACTTCTTATCCAGCCCATCAATCGTCCTCACATCCTCAGGACTGAGCTCAAAATCACCCTCTAGATTCGCCTCAATCCTGCTCTCCGTCTTACTCTTCGGAATCACCGTCCTTCCATGTGCAATGCCCCAAGCCAACGCTGTCTGCGCGCCCGACTTCCCATACTTCTTCCCGACCTCAGCCAACGTCTTGTCCTCAATCAGCTTCCCCACCTCCTTGCCGGCGTCATATACTGGGTTGGCATTCCCGAACGGCGAGTATTGCGTGACATGTATCCCTTTACTCTGCTGCCACTCGACGAACTCCTTCTGCGCCAAATACGGATGACACTCAATCTGATGCGCAGCCGGCACGACATCCGTCTCCTTCAACAGCCTCTCCAACTCCGCCCGGCTGAAGTTACTCACCCCAATGGCCCTCGCCTTGCCAGAGTGGAAGCACTTCTCCATCGCCTTGTACGTCGCGACATAATCCTCCTCTCCCACCGCCACCTTCGCCCCGTCCTTGGGAAATTTCTCACTCCCCCGCCTGAATGCGCCGGGCCAGTGCATCAGGTACAGATCCACATAGTCTGTCCCGAGTTTCTGCAAGCTGGCGTCGAGCGCCGCCTCGACATCGTCCGGGTGGTGTGAGTTGTTCCACAGCTTGGTGACGAGGAAGATCTCGCCGCGGGGCACGCCGGACTTTTTGATCGCGGAACCGACGGCGGGCTCGGTGCCGTAGATCGCGGCCGTGTCGATGTGGCGGTAGCCGGACTTCAACGCGTGAAGGACGGCGGGCTCTTGGGCTTCTTTGTCTTGCCAGGT
The DNA here is from genome assembly GCA_010093895.1 of Myriangium duriaei CBS 260.36. NCBI lineage: Eukaryota > Fungi > Ascomycota > Dothideomycetes > Myriangiales > Myriangiaceae > Myriangium > Myriangium duriaei. Next base: position 2,976,560 of record ML996081.1, read on the forward strand.
GCCGAAGCCGAGGGCGGGGACGGAGGCACTGCCATATCAAGTCAGAAAGAGTTGCAATCCTTCACGTAGTTTGGAACTGGTGTTTGGAGATGGTGCATACCCTGTGTTGAGCTTCAAGTGTGTGCCGCGGTGCGCCATCCTCTGCTGCTGCTGTCGTAGCGGAGCTTGCGAGGAGAATTGCTGGCTGATCTGCGCTACGCGCGAGGTCGCGTCGGTGACTTTTTTCGAGGTCATTCTGCCGAGCATAATACTTGTGGTTTGAATGAAGTTGACGAAGGAAGGAATTGGTGGTAGGATGCGTGTCAGGAAGCAGGAAAATACCCCAATGGCTCGGTTATAGGATCTTGGAATCTTGTGCCATTTGCCTCTCGCCCCTTGTCCCTCGGTCCATCTGTAAGACGTCATGCCCCGATTAGCGTTGCCCCACATTTGTCGGAGGAGGGGCAAGAGGGGCATCGAACCCGGCAAGTGGTTTTAACCACTTTCACGATACCCAAAAAAAAAACATTGAGAAATTCAATGAACATTATGAACTACCCATGAAGCACTGACTACCACTACTTCTCATCCACGTCAGTGCTGTTGCTCAGCTTCTCATACTTCTTCACCTCCTTGCCATAAGTCTCCAGCTTGCCCTGCATTGCGGCGTACGCATCGGTACCAATCACACAGCGCAAGGGCGGGTCCTTCATAGTAGCCAACTCATACATAGCCGACGCACCCTTGGCCGGGTCACCAGCCTGAGTGCCATTGCGCTTCTGCGCGTTCTCCTTCGGGTTGATGTGGTCGTACGCAGGCTGCTTCCTCTCGCCGAACAGCATGCTGCGACCCGACCAGTCGGTCCTGAATCCACCTGGCTCGACGCACTGGACGTGGATGTTCCATTCTGGCTTGATCTGCCAGTTTGTCAGTATGGAGCAGTCTTTTGAAGTGTAGTCACGACCTACCTCATGTGACAACGCTTCAGTGAAGCCCTCGACCGCCCATTTGCTGGCGCAGTAGATGCTGAAGCTAGGCACACCGCGCTGTCCACCAATAGACGTGACCTGCTGAATAAGTCCACCCTGAGGGCTGTTCTTATCTCTCATTGTCTCAAGTGCTGTGCGAGTGACATTGAGCAGTCCAAAGAAGTTGACCTCCATCTGCGTGCGGAGCTGATGGTCTTCCAAGGTCTCAAATGGCCCACTCAAACCATAGCCTGCATTGTTGACCACTACATCGATGCGCTTGAAGTGATCGAGTGCTTTGGAAAACGCCTTGTCGATCGAGTCTTGCTTGGTCACGTCTAGATCGACCGCCAGGAAGTTCTTGGACGATGTGTTCTCGAACGAGAGCTTGGACGAGTCGCGAGCGGTTGCCACAACATGGTCGCCCTCCGCGATGATTTTCTTGACCAGCTCATAGCCGAAGCCAGTGCTGGTTCCGGTGACGAGGAATACGCGAGGCATTGTGTGTGTAAATGACGAGGTTGATGATTATGTCCAAGGATAATAGTTTGGCTACGATCCTGCTTGCAAACCACGGGAACATGGCACTTTATACTATGGCCTACCTACAAGGTGTGATGACGTTGGCAACATTAACCTTTGCCTGCCATCAAGGTGATGGAGATTGACCCGGAGTTTGGTGGAGATTGGGGGAGTTTGGGGTTAAGAAGACCCTGAAGCCGACCACCGGACAGGCGGAAAGGTTCATACTCATGCTATTAGAAATACAGTATAAGCAACTTTGTTTTGAAGATCATCGAGGTAGAACATTTGGTATGGGATAGGAATGTCAAAGTTTAATTGCTCGTGGGTATCAATATTTGCAATGCCGTTCCGCTCCGTGCCATCCTCTCAAACAAAGTACGCATAATTCTCACCTGCGCCCATGCTCTCTCTTTCTTTCGTGTTTCCATACCACGCCCTGTTTTTTGATCCTAGTAAAATCAAGACCATATCCTAACGCCACGCTAAAAGCAAAATTGAAAAAAAAAAGAGGAAGCCAGCACAAGTAGGTACATCCCCGCGATCAAAACTCATACACCTCCAAACATCGGGCAGAGTGATGAACTCTGCCTTTCGCTTTTGGTACTGACCACTAGCCAACGAGGCGTTCAATCTTGGGCATCAGATCCACAATACGGAAAGGCTTGCTGATTGCATCGTCCATGCCGCAGCTGATGGCCTGGTTCACCTGTTCGGCCCGAGCATTTGCGCTAACGGCGATTATAGGAAGATGGCCTTCGATACAGCCCTCACGCTGGAATCGACGAATCTCTGCTGCGCAAGTCAGCCCGTCCATGACTGGCATTTCGACGTCCATCAGAATCACACTGAGTTCTACTTGGCCGCTGCTACCCTTTGAACCGGCCGAAGCGAAATTGGCATGTACCGGCGTGTCAGCACGCCAATATCTGGTTGTTTGAATGAACTTCAGAGCTTCGGCACCGTCACTGGCTACGTGAACCTCGTGCCCGAGTTTGCGTAGCTGTTTGCTAAGGACCGCCTGGTTGACTTGATTGTCCTCAACCACTAGGATTGAGTAACGCTGATCCACAGATGGGACGAAGCTGTTCAGCCGGCGGAGTTGCATATTTGGAGTCTCGGAGCCGGCCTTTTCAATATTTGCCTTTCGTGCCTTGATGAAGAACCCGAACTTGCTTCCGATGCCTGCTTGTGAAGCGAACCCGATCTCGCCGCATTGCAATTGTACTAGCTCGCGACTGATGAATAGACCCAAACCAGATCCGCCGTATTTCGTGTGAGTTCTCGGGCTGCCTTGCGCGAAACGCGAAAAGATTCTGGACTTTTCTTCAGGGGACAGACCGCATCCTGTGTCCTCGACGATGAAATAAAGATACAGCATATCCCCAGTACCCCACTCAGGATTGTTCATATCGGTCCCAAGCCTGTCGCTAGAAGGCACAAAGTCAATCGGGAGTCTGTCCAAGCTCGGCTTCGACGACGTCACTCCCATGGTGACGGTGACTTGACCAAAAGACTTTTCGCGGGTAAATTTAATGGCGTTGGTTATCAGGTTGATCAGAATCTGCATCAATCTACCGGGGTCGAGCATGACCCACTCAGCATTGACATTATCAGCACCACCAGCATCTTGCACGACGTTAAGAGCAACGCCAACTTTTTGAGCATCCAGCTCAAACATGTTGCGAATATCCTGTAAGATGGCAGCTGATCGAACCATGGAGGGCGTGATCTTGAGGAGATTGGAATTCAGCTTTGACCATGTTAGAACATCATCCACGATTCGGCGTTGATGAGTCGAGCAAGAAATGATGGTGTTGACTGCGTCGAAAGATGACTCGTAGATATCAAGCAATTGCCGCATCTGCTTGTGTGGCATCATAGCTGACATCTCCTTCGTCAACGCTTCCAGGTCAACGAGGGAGGTGAGAATTGAGTCGGCACAATGTACCACCGCTCCTAGAGGGTTGCGAATCTCGTGTGAGGTCATGTCGATGAAGTTCTCCTGCTGACGTTTGGCTTCAACTGCTTCTTGCATGCGCAATTCTTGGACTCTCTCAGCCCACTTCAATTGGGAAATGTCGATCAAAAGGCCGATCCAACCCGTGATGTTCCCTTCCTTGTCGACTTCGGGATATGCGCTAGCGACCACCCAAGTCTCGCCGGATGCTCCGTCAGGACCCGTCCAAGGCTCTTTTAATCTGCATGTATACTGCAGAGGCTTTTGTTCCCTCATGGACTTATCCCAGAATTTATAGAAGTCTTCGAGGTCATCCGGATGGATGACATTAGCACCGTCCATCTCGGCCATCTCCTTACCAGATTCTCCTCCAATCATTTTGCAGTATGCATCATTGCAGAATTGCAGCTACACGGAATCAGACATGTTCATGCTGTCAAAGGTGAAGTATGTCAGACTTACTTGACGATTCGTGTCGTACATGAAGATGGGGCATAAAGCGTGCTGCGCAAATTTGTGGAACCTTTTCTCGCTGGCTCGCAGCTTCTCCAGCGTTTCTGCTCTGTTGATGGCATCTTGTTGTCTTCTCTTCTGATCTGTAATATCCGCCACGCAACCCGAGACGCAAGTGACGACTCCTGTCTTATCCAAGATTGGTACGACAAAGACCGAAGCCCATTTGCCCATATGCGCATCGTCTCTGTCAAGCCCGTCTAAGCTGTTGACTTTGTATCTCATTTCGAAGTTGACATGCTCGCCCTGAGAGGCACGGCGAAACTGGGCTTCGGCTTGTTGCAGATCATCATCGTGTACAGTATCTTTCCAAGCATGGGGAGCTGCGTTACCGCGTGGGTGACCTGTCAACTTGAAAAATGCCTCATTGGCTTGAAGAAGGGTGCCGTCCATATTGAATTCAAAGAGTCCAACATCCACCATTTCCAACATCTTCACTATACGTTGAAGCTTGGCGGACATGTGGTCAGCTTCCAGGGTGGTAGATGCAAGGGCCTGAATCAGTGTCTGCTGTTGAGAGGCCGCTTGTTTAGCAAACCTATCACTCTCTTGTGCATTAATAGTATTGGTGGCAAGATCTCCAAGAGCCCGTATCATATACCCTACAAAGGCCCGATCCACCGGATCGAAAGTCTTGCGAGTATTGACACCGATGACCAAGACGCCTAGCGTCATCTGGTCACTGGCTCGTTTGATAGGACACGCAATCCCTTCTAAGCAACGATCCTGAGATCCTCGCATTTCAGACAACTTGATGATACACTCTGGTAAGGTACCATTGGCGTGTTTGATTGGCACAGGTTTGCTGGCAGTTAAAGCCTCACGCAGGACAGGAACAAAGCATTCCTGACTCTTATCGGAATCGATGGTGGCCGGTAGGATGCTCAAGGGATCTTCAGCGTCCAATACGCCCTCGAGATGATAGATATGTTCCTGGTTCATGTCCTTCGAATAAATGAATGCAAAGGGGAAGTCCTTGCCATTGGTGCCCAGTGTTTCTAGAACGGCTTTCCAAAACGGTGACATATCTCTTATTCCGCGACAAGCCTCCGACACGCGGGATAGAAGTGCCTTGCGGCGCTCGGTAATTTTGCGGGCGGTCTCTTCAGAAGCCGTACAGAGGTAACCACGTACGGGCCCCTTGAGGGGGATAGTGGTCCATTTCAGATACATCTCCTCCAGATATCCATTGCGATTTAGTGAGATGTTAAAATCATCCATAATGAACGGACATCCGGTAGAGTCGATAAAGGTGAATATGGACACATTCAGCTCGATAGCCTCTTTCCAAGCCTCAAAGATAGGCCGACCCATAATGGAGGGATGGCGCTCGCCGGCAAAAACGGCATAGGCGACATTGTATAGAAGTATATGGTTGTCACCAAGGAAGAGGCACTGAGGTGCAGGGTCGAGAAGAATAAGATGAATGAGTTGAAGTAGATCACCAGGCAAGTTTTCAATGGATCCGAGTGAAGTAGCAGACCAGTCGAAGGCGGCAATGATTTCGAGATGCTTCTCCAATCCTTGAACAGACTTTACGGCTTCGGGTGACAGACCAAAGGTCTTCTGTATGGAGGTCACGTCGGACCGACGAGGGGAAGATGCTATGCTCAATTGGCCTAGAGACCCGGGCAGGCCATTGATTTGGTGCTCCTTGGGATTAGCATCCTCTGGAGGCGTGATCACGTCAAAGGGGATGGCGGGGCCGACGATAGTACTGTTCTGGATGACCCGCCAGCGGTCAGCGATATCGTAGGATATCCAGAGAGTGTCGTAAGGACCTCGGTGTGTGCGATATGCCTGACCCAACGAGGGAAAACTTTTTGAGGCATTGGCCCAGCGCCTGAATCGGACGCTCTCGTTATCCCTGCTCGTGACCACATCAAACAGTGATGTATCTTTCTTTGCGCTCCTGCTGAAATGACAAGGCTTCAGGTGGGTACTTCCTTCGCCGACATCTTCGAGGTCGAGAACGAAGGAGGGTCGGGGGTCGGCATCGAGGGTGGCCTTGAGCGTGACGCACTCCATCTTGGGCGATCTACAGAGAGGGTCTAGTCGCAGCGATTCGGCACATCTCAAGGTCTCGTCATGGGGGCGTGTTTAGTTGTGAATCCTAGACGTCTGCTGCAGCAGTAGGTCAGAGAAGCGAGCAGTTCAGGTTGTGTTGAATGAAGGACAAAGAGGAAGTGCGTGCTTGGATACCAGGAACAGACATGGTCAACGGCTGGCGCAGGGTTGGGTGGGCGGCTTGTTCGAGAAAGCTAACGGTCCCGGCACCCGCTTTCGATGGTATACACTTGGTCCGGGAATAGAGACGTTCGGTATATTTTTGACCGGCCTAAGAACTGGTTCAGAGTCGATCAGACCGAAGAAGTCCAATGAAATACTAGATTGTCGCACAGTGGCCGCGACCTCGAAATGCCTGTGTTTTTGTAGCATGAATGAACAGCCGAAGGGACCAGCTGCAACCCGGCATGAGCCCCAGATGCCGGGTTCCGTTTTTTAGACTTCGGGCCTTTTCGGTCGAGACACTTTAGTCTGGGGAAACGGACGCATTGGGCAATCGCAGGATTGACCCGGACTAGTACTGCAAAGAAGGCAGCCGATAACATCCATGCTCTCTGTGCCTATACCGAATAAGCACAAAGTTCAACGAAGGGCCTTCCTCCCATCGATGGTACCGATTTGACATTGAGTGTCGTCTGGCTTCACATCTTGTGAAATGGGTCATATTGCCAGGCACAACGGCAAGACGGATATTACTCCGAGTCAGGAAATATCTTTTGGCTTCAAGCATCGAGTCAGACACCAGACCTTAGATTTTCGCAATAAGAGAAATTCTATGCAGCACAACCCAGTCTACTCCTCAAGTCATTGCTGTTTCAATTGACCTTGCGAGCATGGAAGAATCAATGCCAGTAGAGGAGCATCCCAGAAAAAGGGTCAGGCTAGAAAATGCAGATGAGACAGATGCAGGGCAAGTACAGTGCGTCCAGCAGGAGGCTGCCGCCACCCAACTGGAGCAGGAACGTAAATTCGGCGTAACTGCATTCGTCTCCGATACCCCAGGCTTCTCGTGTATCTTCAAGCAGCGCTACACGGATTTTCTGGTAAATGAGATTCAACCTTCTGGTCAGGTGGTGCATCTTATTGACGACGGCGTGGCAAACGGGGACAACAATACTCATGACGCCAAGGACACCAACGCACAAGCTGGAGCAGAACAACAGGAAACCAAGCAGCAGAAAGCAGCAGAGCATGAAGCGGGCGGAAAACCGTCTGAGGAGCCTGCCAATGCCTCAATCTCAGGAGAAGACCAGCTCCGCCTGGAGTCTATCTTCGGCGCAGAGACTGCGAGCGCTTTACTTGATTTGTACGCCAAAATTGTTGCACACCCGGGACGGAAGGCAAGGGATCACCCACAACACACCTCCGACGCGATCGAGGACAAGCAGAAGCGCACGGATGCCCATGTTGCTGTTCGCAACATCTTCCGTGCTCGCATCGATACCATCACACTAGACAATAATTGCATTCACATCAAAGCTGCATCTCCTTCTAAGCAGAACGGCAGGCAACCGCCTCAGCGCGGGGAAGGGCCTCGCACTAAGGGCAAGGTTGGATGGGAGGAGCTTGGTGGCGAATACCTCCACTTCTCGCTGTACAAGGAGAATAAGGACACCATGGAAGTGCTCTATTTCCTTGCCAGCCAGATGAAGATGCACACTAAAAATTTCCAATTTGCCGGCACTAAAGATCGCAGGGGCGTGACGGTACAGCGTGTGAGCGCGTTCAGAGTGACCAAAGATCGTCTGATTGGTCTCAACCAGCGACTGAAGCAAGCCAGGCTATCTGGATTCGAGCACAAGAAGCAAGGTCTGCAACTAGGTGACTTGTCCGGAAATGAATTCACAATTGTTTTGAGGAGCTGCCATCTCTTGGCTTCTGGCTCGGAAGCCGAGAATAACGCCCAAATGCATACAACGGTGTCTTCAGCCATGGATGCACTCCGGACAAAAGGATTTCTCAATTACTACGGTCTTCAACGCTTCGGATCCTTCTCCACCAGCACAGACGAAATTGGAAAGCTCATGCTGCAAGGCGACCTCGAAGGCGCAGTCGCCGGCATCCTCACCTTTAATCCCGCAGCACTCCTTGAGGAAGCTGAGTCAACAGACTCAAATTCAAAAATTTCTCGAGACGATCGAGCTCGTGCGCAAGCACTCGATGCATGGAATAAGACACACAAGACAGGCAATGCAGTCGAAAAGCTACCACGCAAATTCCAGGCTGAGAACGCCATCATCCGGCATTTGGGCCACGTGGATAAGAGATCCGGACAGCAGCGGCAACTGGGAGACTGGCAGAATGCACTGATGCAGATTGCCCGTAACTTGCGCTTGATGTATGTCCACGCATACCAAAGCTTGGTGTGGAATGCCGTAGCCGCCCGACGCCGGGAGCTATTTGGCGACAAAGTCGTTGAAGGAGACCTCGTCATCGTGGAGCAGGAGAGTGCTGATGCTAATGGAGGGCAAGACGAGGTCGACGATGAAGGAGAGGTCATCATCCGCCCCACTGGTGCCGACAGTGCTACCGCGGTGGAGGACAAGTTTGAGCGCGCCCGTCCATTGTCGGCGGAAGAGGCGGCGAGTGATCGGTACACCATTTTTGACATTGTCCTTCCGCTGCCGGGCTATGATGTGGTCTATCCACCCAACGACGTGGGTGAGTATTACAAGGAATTCATGGGTAGGGACGACCTTGACCCACACAACATGCGTCGCAAGTGGCGGGATATCAGCCTTAGCGGCAGCTACAGGAAGGTCATGGCACGAGCAGAAGGGCTTTCGTACGAGATCAAGAGCTATGCCGAGGAAGATGAGCAGCTAGTTCTGACCGACGCTGAGCGCCTAGAAGGCAAAGAAGAGCCTAATCCTTCATCTTCCGGTACCAAAACCGCAGTCATCTTGAAGTTGCAGCTGGCTAGTAGCCAATATGCCACAATGGCACTGCGAGAACTTACAAAGGGTGGCGCGCTGGCATTCAAGCCGGACTACTCGGGTCGATAGATACTATTCAATACAAGAATATATCAACCATGTACACATCTATCCATTCAAGGCGGAGGGTTCAGATCCAATCCCTCCACCGTCAAACGGAAGGCGTCATTGCGTGAGTAGGAGCCAGCAACATCAAGATCCAGCCTGCCGCGCTCGCAGTCCTCGAAATCGGCGTCGACGACCAGTAGCCCGCCCTCATCAACCTCCCAGAGCGGCTCGGCCAGAACATCACCCAGTGGTCCGATGATGCAAGATCCGCCTCTACAGACGAACTCGTCACCCTCGGCACCACCACTTTTTGTGGATGTACTGGCAGCTTCGACGCCATTTGTCTTTGGCTGCTGCTCTGCGACTGCAGGAAGGACGAGTTCATGGCCTTCCTCCTTGACCACAACGCTCGATCGTCGGCGTGTCTTGCGTGACGAATCTTGCGTGGGAGCGATGTTGTCCTCCGGTTTAGGCAGCACCAACTCGTGGCCCTCTTCTTCCAGCACGAGACTCGCCCGACGACCATCCCTCGCTCGCATTGTTATCGGCTCAGGATCTTGTCCGACCGCAGGCAGCACCAGCTCATGATCATCCTCCATAATGACCTGACTCTGCCTCCTCCTTCCATCGTGTCTCGCTCCCGAGCCCGCCGACCCCGGCCGTCCATGACTCCTGCCCTCCTTCTCCTTCTCCTTCGTCTTTCCAGTCACCCAATCCGGCAGATCCCTCTTTCTAACACACATATTTGCACTAAGTACAAAACACCTCCCCTCCCCCGCTACCGTCCTCATGAGACTGGCCCACGTATCCCTCGCATCCGCCGTCGGCGCCAACCACAAATTGACATCCTGCATATACAAGCTCTGCCTCAACAGCGGCATATAATTCTCCCAACAGATTGCCGCGCCCATCACCACCCTCACCCCCCTGATATTCGCCACCACAGCCCTCAACGTACTCGGACTCCCCTGCGCCCAAACCAACCTCTCACTCCCAGTAGGCATAACCTTCCTCCTCTTCCCCACGCACCCCCTGACCGGATCCACATACACCACCGCGCAATACAAACTGCCCCCGGCCCTCTCCACCAGCCCCGTAACAACGAACACGCCCGTCTCCCTCGCCACCCGTTCCAGCTCCTCCCTCGTCCCATCCCCCCTGTACTCCCTGCCCTCCCCGACCGGCAGTTTCCTATCCCTCCACGCGTCAAAGTACCGACCGTCAGGCACGTCCCCGAGATCCACGGCGGCCTGGAAGTACGCGAGGAACTGGTCGCGGCCGGAGGGGTCGCGCGCCCCCACCGAGGCCCCGAACGTGCATGTGCGCGGGTAGCCCCCGAGGTAGGCTTCGGGGAAGAGGAGGAGGTCGACGCCCTGGGCGGCGGCGGATTGGGTAGTGCGGGAGAGGGCGGAGAGGGTGGCCGAGGTGGTGGGGAGGGTGCGGGATTGCGACACCGCGAGGCGGAGGGTCTTGGGCATGGTGTGGATGTTGGCTTTTTCTGGAAAAGGACTTGCTGGGATATTTGATCGTGATTCGTGAGGGGGGAAATGGTGAAGATTGGATTGGCTGGAGGATGTTGGGAGTTGGATTCGTGGAAGCTTTGGGGCGAGGTCAGAATTGAGGTGCGGGGTTGATTGGGGGGGGGTTGTGGTGCGGGGATGGTGGGGTGGGGAAAATTGGGATGGACTTTCGCTATCTAGAGGACAAAAACTACCGGAAGGTCATGTATCTCGTTCAGAGAAATGAAATGTGCTGATAACATCGCTGTTCTAGCACTGGGCGTCAATGCTGCCTTTTCGATATGCTGGACATGATGCAGCTATTCGCGGGCTTGAACTGGCATGAATTCATCATACAAGACGTTCTTGTTAAGGCGGACGCGGATGAGTGGTTTGTATGGGGTCCGGTTCCGCCTTCAGGTGTCTTGAACGGACACCTTACGGTGTGATAGGCCGTGATGGCAATGGATAAATTTGGCACTCAATTGAGCGACCGTGCAAACGAGCAATATTAGAACAGATATCACCAACCTACCACTCGTTCATAGTACTCCGAATTCGGCTTTACCCAAGTCTATCCTCGCTCTATAAACGATAAGCCATTCCGCGGATCATCACTGTATCCCATGATTACTCATTCATTCAGCTTCAGATCATTGCAATCTTATGACCCCCCTGGCAAGTCCCTGGACCATTGACTTCGTAAAGCGCGCTACGTTAATAATAATCGTCATACGTCCTCTTTCACGGGTTTCTGAGCTCAAGTACATGTTCCTGACTGATCGCGCCCTTCTTACTGATAGTCTCTGTCGTTTGACCTAGCTGGTCTACCATCAGTGCAAAGACCCAAGACGGAAGCCAATGATCCGAGCTCCGAAGATGGCCTGAGATACCTCTTCCGGAAAGTCTTGAGTCTCTTAGTCGGCACAAGACGATTGAGCAACCAAGCAGTCCGTCATTTTCTCGCCAGCTTCAGAGTGCAAGTGATGAGTTGAACAGTGTCTATCCTCGAAGACATGACAGTAGATCAAGTGTTGAAAAGACTTCCCCGTTCCCACTCTATATTCTCCAGCCAGTTCAGGAAATCCGCATCGCTTCCGTGCTGAGGGAAGTACATATTGGAGTCATCATAGATTGCCGGGTCCGGTTCTGGCCCAGAAGTCGCGGGTCTCGGAGACAGAATCTTGTCCATAACCTGCTTTAGCACCTTCTTCGCTTTGTTGCAAATAGCGTAATTGCCTCCGCCTACAGCATTCGGCTCAACTGCCGCGAGGGCCGAGATGAAAACACTCAAATCTTGGATAGTTTCTGATCGAGGTAGAACATCAGGTGTGTATTGCTGCGTCTTTTCCTGCTTGAGAAGCTCTACAGCCAGGATACCAGCGGCCGGAATTCCGTGGAAAGCAATCTGTTTCTTCGGTCAGTATCGCGAATGGACGTACGTTTCCCTTTGATTTCGTACCATGAATGTGAGATCTAGCTGAAAGACACTCAAGAAGTCTCGCTTAGCAGAAACTGCAAGCATGTAACTCAATAGAAGTCTAGCATGCTGAATCAATGCTACAGTCGTGCCTGACTTCAGCCGGTTGATCAGAGCCTTCTCCAATAGCAAGGAAGTATGAAGCATGCCTGACTTGATAGAGACCAGATGCAATACGTTGCCCTGCACGCGCCCTCGTTCCCATTTAGCAATCACAGGATGGTGCGAATTCTGGCAGTGAGCAAGGACATCCAAGACGCTGACTTTGATAAAGTCTGGAAGCGTTTCATCAATCCTCCTGATATTCTCGCGAATCTGTTCGCCGCGTTCGAGGAGGTTCTGGTTGTTGGTACCCAGTGCAATTTCAAGGATATCTTCGCGTAATTGAGCATGAGCAGCCCAGACTCGACGCCAAGTACTTCGATAGAATCTGCCATGTGTGTTCCAACCATTGTCGAGGCTGTCCAGCGCACGTTGGAGATCAGGTCCTTCAAGCATCATTTCTTCGTCCGACAGATCCAGTGGAAGCTGCAAGACGCAGTAGCGGTGACTAAGTCGTGGTGGACGGCCCAGAAATGTGGACAGAGATTTGTCGTGGCCGTAAAGAATGTCGAACAACCTAATACGAATCTCGTTCACGAGAAATGGCGTATTCTCGTCTTGGTGTTTCTCCTGATGCAGCCCTAAATGGATGCAAGTATTAATGACCTCACCAATGCGAACCCACGCTTGAAAATGGGTATCGCCTCTGATCGACTCGAGAATCAGGACAGACTCGAATAGCACACAGACGTACAAGTCAGTAATGCTTTCGCATTCTCGAGAGAACGAAAGGCATGTCTCCATGGCCGTGCGGAGCTTTTCGGTCAGGTCGTACCTGTCCTTCGCTATGGTTTTTGCTTTGTTAAAAGCCGGATCCCACTCGGATAGGTCAATAGCCACTATAACGCACACGGAGTACAAAGCCCCCACGGTCTCCCAACGCAAGTTCTGGCCTGTGTGAAGACGACCCCACTGCAAGGGAGTTGTGTTACCATCCATGGGGACAGACTGTTGGGTATTGCGCCAAACCAGCTCAGACAGCGAGTAGAGGTCCGTCACATTCTTGTAATTAGAAAGCATGTCACCAAAGTTTTCCTTGATGCCCTCAATCCAGCATGCGTACATGGGTCTGATCATAGTGATGCTGTCCGCAAACTCGAACCACCTCTGGAGAAAGATAGTAAAGACGTTCATGTCTCTCAATAGCGACAGTACTTCAGCACCCTGATGGACCTTCTCAGCGGACACAGGACTGGGCGAGCTGGACCGGTCGGGTTCGTCATCCACGATTCCAAGACTCCTTTTGTTTTCGGTGAAGATAGCCGAGAAGGCGGAGCTTCCGAGAAATCCAGTCTTGTCCTTCATGATTTCAATGCCGCGAGTCTGACCGGAGTGCGGCGTAGGCCGGGATGTGATTGAGGGAGAAACACTGGAAGATGAGTTGTTCGCCGCTAATGGAACACTGCCCGCAGATCTAAACCGGCCGTGTCCGTTGAGAGGGAACGCGTCCTGTGCAGGAGAAGGTTGCGAGGGTTGAGTATGCTGCGCAGGGAGCGGTGGGGGAATAAAGGTCAAGTTCTTGAGTTGAGGAGCAGTGTTAGATCGCATAGCAGTGGGCGTCGTTGTACGGCTCTCCTTCTGGATCCCGACGGGAGAGTCGCGAGTCTTCGTCATGGGGGCCGGATGATATATACAGTCTCTGGCCTTGCCTCGTCGAAGACAACGTGAACAAGTCGGCAGCTCATGGCCGCACTTGAGTTTGCCTATAGTGGCGACATCAGTCAACAGAATTAATTCCTTAGGCAGCAATGCGATCGGCGGAAGATCACGTTATGAAATAACTCACCTCGACGGCATGGCTCACAGGAGAAGGGCTTGCCATTTCTCCGATAAGTCTGGGTAAGTCCACCACTCGCAGGAGAGCCTTCTATGGTCGCGGTTTGTGAGTCTGATCGCGCATGATTCAGGATTTGAGGCGGAGGAGGCGGCTGGGATGGAGGTAGCGGTTGCACCTGAGCTTGAGTTTGACCATGACCCTGAGCCAGGGCGTGGGCCTGAGCCATGGTATCGACTGATTGGGTATTTTGTGCAACAGCGGCAGCAGCAAAAACGCGCTCGCGGGTGCTCCTCCTACTCCGAGCGCAGCAGCGTTAAGTCAATTCCGGGAATGCGCAAGGACGATTTTGGGCGAAAGAGATTGGGAGTTGAGTAACTCCGAGTGCGGAGTGCGGAGTGGGTGGTCTGTGCATGAGCTTCGGTCACGTGCAATCACTTCGGTTTCATCAAGGCAGGATGGAAATGTTTTCCTTGTTGTATGCACATAGTTATATATATATGTCACAATCATCCAAGCCGTGGAACATCAAGTCACCCTGACTCCATTCAGCCGGTCATAAATATGTCGTAGAAGTTGTTTCTGGTGTTATCGTTTGAAAAAGTCCTTGAAGCCTCGTTTGTTGTCGCTCGCCGAATGTAGAGCTTCAAGATGTGTGCTGCGGTCATACAGAGCCTTTGACATGTCAGTTTCTGCGCTGGTCTGCGTCATAGCCGAAGCAGACTCACATCATCGTCCCGCTCGATCTTGGTCTGCAACAACAACGTCCGGATGTCGTCGTTCCTCTGACCTAAGATCGAGCTGCGGTACGGAACGCCCTGCGCCCGCTGGATGCCCACAAGCACGTCTCCCATCACTTCAAATTTCTTCCAGTTGATGCGAGCGCATGGACCCTCCCCTACGAAGGTCTTGTTGCCTGTCGCCGCGCCGACAAGATCTCGGATCGGCAGGGGTAGATAGGGTATGCGTTCGCCATTAGAGTTCTCCCAGGCAAGACGATACGAATAGAAGGATCTCGTCTGCGCCATGAGGATTTCTAGCTTCATCCAGTCTTTGGTGACGTCGCCGAGGATGAAGTCCTTGGTCAGCTGTAGGCGATGCACTGACGTGCTGTGAAGGCCAGCCAAAACCGCCCCAAGTGAATTGTAGTTGTTCAGCTCGCGTAGCTTCCTAGCTACCTGCATAAATTTCTCCAGCATCAAAGCTCGATGTTTTGGCTTGTCCCGGAAAAGAACGAAGTTGATGACCCAATCGCGTACGTAATTGAAATGATCAATCATTCGACTGACATTGGCCAAGGACTTGCAATGCGTTTTCTGAGCTGGCGAAAGAGAGACATGCCGTACGAGATCGCGTGGCCTTATCGAACTGAACATGATCCAGTCCATCCTTGTCATTTCTTTGGCGATGGCTTCATCTGAGAACTGTAACAGCATCCTCCACGAATTCTTCGAAAGAGTCAACCGTGGAAGGGGTGTCAACTTGCTTGCCTCACGCCGCGCTACGTCCTCGAATTGAGTTTTGGAGCGTCTGGAAAGTGAACTGTTGGTGCTGACCCTGCTAAGAGCGTCAGACTCTTTGTTTATGTCCTTGCCCGTTGATGCTAATGAAAGTCGCCCAATGTCATCAGTAATTTGAAAATTTGGATCATCAATCAAAAGACTGCCCCTATACGACCACTCAGTGGCAATCCCAACAGGTGCAGTGATGTCCCGATCTTTATCGCAGCACGCCCATTCCGTGTCGTCATCTTCGGTCACAAATTCGAGGTTGTTGTCCATCTCTCGCGCAGCAGCAGCAAACATTTTGTTCTTCCGAAGTTTGGCAATGAATGTTCTTATTCGCCGTAATGTCTTGGGATGCGCAAAGTCGCCGGGGTATAGATTAATCCACTGCTCTACGACAGTCAAGTAGCGTAGCTGGGCCACAGCGCGTGCCAAAAGCGCTGCTTCAGTATGCTCCAAGGCTTCAAACCGCACAACAATCGCTTCAAGGAGTTGACCAGGAGGTGCAAATTTTCGATAAAGAGCGAGAAAGACGGCGGCGAATTTGCTATCGGATTTCGCAGTCGGTAGGGCGAGTAACCGATTGACTAAGGCATCAAAGGACCATCCATGCTCCTCCGATGGTGTTTGGGGTGTGCGGACACCTTGTTCCGCTTCAGTCTCAGATAAGTCGGTCTCATGCACAGACAGCGAAGTGTGGGATGCCGAGTCTTCTGTATGAGATTCATCCATAAGGAAGGATGATGACATATCATCCGGTTTGAATGAGGAAATGGAGGTACTCTTTGATGCCAGGCTCGACCCGTTCCTGCCACTTTCGGAAGAAAATGATGAGAGATCATAGCGTGGCTTGAAACCAGGAACCTCAGAGTTGGATCTTGAATGGCCGCCTGCCGATGGACGTCGAGGAGACAGCGGGCCGGGAATGTTGGGAAGAGTCCTCCTCCGAGGGCTCACTGGTCCGTCGGGATGATCTGAAAGTAAACAAGGTCAGCATCTGAGGGGAACGAGAGTGTGGCAAGATAAAGTCAGGGTAGCGTCGTACCATATGAAGGGTCCACAACAACTCGTAACAAGGCGGAGATAGCCTTGCGGAACGATTCTGTGGTGTTTTCGGAGGTCTGGAGAGTTGTTATCCTGTCAAATGCAGATGATGCCCGTTGTCCAATTGCCTTTGGTTCGAGTTGCCGACCTCCGTCACGAATGTCGCACTTGCACGCAGCCAAGACGGAAGGCAGAGACATTTTGTTGACAGCATCTGAAAGGCAAGATCGTTAGCCTAGCACAAAAGGTAAGTCGCGATATCGAGCTCACTCAGCACTTCAGGAACCAGCCTGAAGCTCGCCTTGTTGCCAACGTCATATAAGGTTATGACACCGTGCATCGGGATGGACTCTATGCGATCTGGCCAGCACAGAGCCTCATTCTCGCCTCGGTACACTTCTTCGATCCTCATCTCGAACATCCGGACCATGCACAGGCTACCGCCAATCGCAAGAATCCGGGATGGCAAGCTTTGCAGGTCATCGGCGTCAAGATCCAGAGCTCGTTGAATGAAGGTCGACTTTCCAACCTTCTCATTTCCCAACACAGCGATATTGACATCGAAAACAACATCGCTGTCAGCGCCCTAAGGGATAAGGGATGAGTCTTGAGGTTTCATAAGCATTCATAATTGTTGAGCCTCACCTTGACACCGTAGGAAACAAGGCTCAGTTTCGAATTTCGCGAGCCTCGCCTCGGACTCCTCAATGGCTTTTCATATGCATCGTAGAACACATCGTCTGTGGGGCTGCGCAGATTGGTGTCGATACTTGTGCGACTGCCTAGACGGACCTTATCTCTTTCGTTCGATTTGAGGCTCGCTCTTCGCCCTTCACCACCTTTGTCGCTCTTCACGCTGTGGCGTCTTCCTTGGCTCGAGGCTGACCCTGCATGAGACGGCCGGCGGTAATCAATAGAAGGTCTGCGGGCGTCTCGGTTCGGGGTCGGCATAATGACGAGGCGTGGTTTCCTCCGGTCGTCTTAGCTGGTCAGAAAGTATGGGTGATTGAGGTCAGAGCCGCGTCCCATTCTCCGGCGACAATAGCTCACGAAGACATGCGCATGTCGAGGTCCTTCTTGCGCTAGAGAGGCAGTGTCGGCTTGTGTAGCGCTGATTCAAGGCAGAGCGGCCATATGACGACCTTGATACGATGGCGGGGTTCGCGACCAGTGAGTAATTCAAATCAGTTGATCAATTTAGCCGGGACATTGCTGCATTCGGGGTGCGGCGGCGGACAGAGAGCTGCGAGTGGTCGTGGCCGTTCAGTAGAACTCGTCTAGGGATAGTACGCCGTTGAAGAGTATCCGCCGGTGTCGGTAGAGGGCTGGCGGGAAGCTCGCAACACTCAGCGGTCGCGAATTCGATATATGGTGTCACCGTTAGGCACAAGAGCGACAAGGTGAGGATTTGGGGTTGAGGAAAAATGCGAAAGCTCTCCGTCGAGTACAGGAGGAAGTACCTGAGGTAGCACGACAGAGGGCGGCACGGGGATCGGCAGCAGTCCCGGGGTGGAGATCAGGAACCAGGGTCGTCGTCGTCCGGTATGCACAGTGGAGCCGGGCGAATAAGATGACGAACGGGCCTGGTGACGGGAAACGCGTCCATCAGATGCAACAAAGATCCTGGTCTGCAGCCCACCACCAGGATGCCAACGACCTGCGATGATTACAAGGGCGGCAGCGGGGTACGTGATAGCGAAACAAGGTGCTGCCAGCCGTTCTTCCCTCGCCGTCTCAAGCTCGCCAGTTATCTTTTGGTCGCCAAAGCGGAGCAGGTGGGTCGACGCACGACCCCTCTCTTCCATACCCCGAGGGGCCCGAGGCCCCGAGCAGTCTACTGTAGCTTGTAGAAAATCATCGAGTCTACCGAGTATAGGCCTACGAACCTGGTCGTTTGTCTCCGATCATAAACGGTCATTACAGAAATTCTCCTTGCCAATACACAGACAGGAGCTTAGAAATCTACAGTCTAGGCAATATTTTGCATGGTCCCCCGCTTTATCACGAGCGTCGCCTACCATCTTTGGCTGCGTTGTCTTTATAGGCCGCCGGACTCCCAGGCTCGCTGTCATCATCGCCATCCCCAGCCTGGAAAACAGCGTCGAGACTAGCAGCATCCGCGTTGCCATCTGCATCATTGCCCCAATCGTCCCTGTATCCTGAATGCGACTCTGCATCACGATCGTCCGCATAGTCGTCAGCTGCCGCCGTGTGCATACTGATGCCGTCCCCATTCCTTGCCAGATTTGCCACGGCGGCGCGATCAGCGGGATCGTCTTCATATTGGAAGTCTTCGGGGTCATAGCCAACCTCAAGATCGGTCTCGTTTGTGTTGCGACCACCTCTACCTGCCGCCCCGGACTGCTGACGTTGCTCCAATGCCTCCAATTCGCGTGCCCTCGCTTGTGTCTGCCTGTACATGAACCATCCTGTTCCGACAGCAACGCTAATGCCGATGAGTATGCTGATCCAACTCAAGAGTTTTGTCTTAAAATCCATCTTGTTGCCACCTTCTGCCAGGCCTCCAAGCCGACTGCCAATGAAAATGCCTATCAACAACTTCGGCGACGCGATGAGGTTGGCAAGGGCAAATTGTAGCGGTGTCACGGTTGGAATCGCGCTGATTGCCCCGTTGGTCAAGCTGTATGGGAGAGGACACAATCGAATCATGATGAGCAGCTTGAGGCCGTCGTGCTTGAGGGTCAAAGCTAACGCCTCAAATCGCTTGTCTTTCGCAGTCAATCGTTCCACAAATCCGCTGAAGAAGTACCTGCCAGCAAGGAATGATAGCGTGCTGCCAACTACAGTTGCTGTAGCCATTATAAGATATCTGCTTCGGAATCAGCTTTTGTTCCACACTCCTGCACATTCATGAGGTTGTGCCGCTCACCCTTTCCAGACACCAAACACGAACCCGGCCATTGTGAAGCAAGTGCTGTACCCGATCATGGGCGGGAAGCTGACGACAATAACCAGTAGCCAGAGGACCAGCCAGCCAACTTTGCTCTCGCGCCATCTCTCGACAAGCGGCACAAGAGCCGCAAAGATCTTCTTACTGAATGCAAGGAAAAGTATCGCAACAATGAAAAGGAGCACCCCTCCCGCTGCCAGCAGCAGTCTTTGTAACGGGGTCAATTTCAGCACCAGCTCTTCTCCTCGATCGACCAGACCGTGCAACGATGCAGGCAGCCGCTTCCGTATTGCCGAGATCGTACGGGAGTGTCGCTCCCATCCTCGCAAAGGTGGTGATGCTACACGAGGGAAAGGACGGCCGCCGGATGACGATCGTGAGCGAGTGAAGGCCGGCGATTGGAGATCTGCAGCGTGGTTCAGAAAGCGCGCTGTGGCTGTATAGTCCTCGTCGGTATCATCCTCGAGGCGAGGCATTGCGGTTCAGGTGATTGGGCCTGGAGAGAGATAAGTTGATGATCGGAGATGTCAAAGGTCGGACAAGAAGGTGTACCTCCAGTGATGTTGCGCGAATTGTTTGATGGAGAGTATTCGAGATGGGAGAAATCTAGCGTCTGCTGACAATGTTGACACCCACTCGGCACAGTTGACTGATGTGTCTTCTACGCGATCTCGCTGCTCTCGGCTGCGTCAGCGTGCAGATGCAGGTGCGAGTGGATGCGGGCAGGGGAGCCGCACGGGTTGTCGGTGCTCGGCAAAGAACAGTTGTGACTCGTTTGATTCAAGGCCACCACATTCGCGACTGTGCTCCTGTGTGCTGTACTCACAAGGCTCGCGTTCGTGTGATACACGTTCACTATTATGGGTGCCAGGTGTTTCAGACCTACGAGAGCTAGCAGGGGCGGAGTAGATTCCCGCAGCCTGCTGCCTGGTTTGTCCGGAAACTTGGAACAAGAACACCGCTTCAGGCTCGCCATGCAATAGCACAGGCTGCAATGAGACAGAGTGTGCAAGGGAAACGTTATTCATTTTCTATTCATAGAGTGCCCATTTGCAGGACAATGACATTCTCTGCAATGCCAAATTTCGTAAATTCACCATTAGCTCCTCCTTTCGGGTATCTTATGTTCAGTGTTGCCGACAAAATTAGCATTATCTGCGTCGAACATCCTCAAAAGACGTGTCGTTTATCTCTCTTGCATCATTTACTTTGGGCGACATGCTCACTACTTCAGACGTGTGTTGAAGTCTTCTTGCGGCCAAAAATGGAGCGCGCACGCGATCTGCTCGGTTTTCCTGGTTTGTCGCTAATTGATGGGTTCGGCGACTGCGCAACCTCGTCCATATACTTCTCCTTGTAAATCCTGTTCCAACATCAGTCACATGAAGACATACACATGTGTCGGGGCTTGCACTTACCAGCTGTTGCCAGCCATGCTCATACCGCTGTCTGCAGCGCGCCTATAGAGGGCAGCGGCCTTCTTAAGATCTTTCTTGCATCCTAGACCTTGCGTGTAACAGAAGGCGGCCTCAGCTAATGCATCGCAATCTCCCCAATTACCAGCTACCTCGAAACAGCGAACAGCGAGAGGTCTGTCCTTTGGTATGCCCCAACCGTTCATGTATGACATGCCCAATTCATAGATAGCCAACGCAAATTGAGCCTTCCGCGACTTCACCTCCTGAACCGTATTGCCACGCTGCGCCGAGGAGGTGCCCTCGTCAATCTCAAGCATTTCAAGACTTGACGAATCGACCGCTTTCTTCAGCCATTGCACACCTTCGTTTTGATTTGCCCTCATTCCCCAACCGTGGCGGCAAGCCAAGGCGTAAAGGAGCATACCAGTAGGGTGGCCGGCTCGCGCAGCCAAGCGAAGGTGATATGTAGATTTGCTTAATGCACCGCTGCTGTGGCACTCGATGCCTTTCTCGAGATGTTGCTCGGCCGACATGTTAACGATGTCTTGTGAGGGGCTGTTTTTAGAGTGTGCTCGGATGGTTCGGTCCGTGCTATGAGAATACACTGACGGGCTTGATGGAGTCGATCGATGGACAGGCCGTGTTGGGGTCAGAGGACCTCTGCCATCTGCTGAGTGACTTCTGGCATTTTGAAGCTGAAGTGCTGGCCTGAACGGCCGCTCGCGCCTCTCAGACGGATTTGGCGATGCACTCGGTGACTCGCCCGAAAATTGATCGGCGCCCGCATGAGGATGCTCCCACTTGTACTGGTGTTGGCCCCATGAATTATGCTCGCCGAGTGATGAACGCTCAATGACACGACCCCTAGGAAGAGAGTATTTAGCATAAATGTAAGATGGCGCACCGGCCTGACCAGCTTCCACGGGAAGTTCATCTCCACTTTGTGATGAAGTGTCTGGTATGTTGTAGTTGTTATGCTCAGTTTCCGTTGCACCCGATATGGAGGAGAACTCGGGCTGTTGGCTAAGAGGACTGCGATCTCGGTGAGCCTCGGCCGAGTCAGAGTCATACTGTTGCTGTTGGGCATATGATTGGCGGAATTGAGGAAAGTCTTTGTTCCCTGAACTACTGAGTGGGCGGGAGAAGTTAAATGATGGCCTTCTAAAGTCATCCTGAAAGGCTGAATGATCTGACCTTATGGAAGGAGATCGAGATGCGAGATGAGGATCAGGTGTGAACGGCGATCTCGCGCGGGAGACCTGGCTAGCTTCGGAGAACTTTCGTGGAGGTTGAAGCTCTTCATCGGCAATATCCATGACAGATCGAATGCTGACGAGGCTTTTCTTGGAGGTAGGATGAGGTGGTGATGACGGCGGTAAAAGTCCATGATCCGGCTTGGAAGAGTCGTCGGTATTGGTGCGAGGCTGGGATGAATGCAGAGAGTCGACACTGCCACTTAGACTCGGTACGGTAGGCGAAGCAGTCGCATGTTTGGAATCGTAGGCCTCTGGAGAATCGGCGCGCGGGACTTGAATACCGAAGTAGCTGTCTGCGGACGGCATTGGCGGAGCGGGTCGTGGCTGACGAGATCGGTCTCGATGGAGAGCATTTGACCTGTTTTCATCCCCAGTCACTCCCAGCGACGGATAATGGGAGATTGGCCTTTCTGATGCAGGAGGTTGGGATTTTACTGCAAAATTGGGCAACGGTGGAGGCTCATCGAGGTCCCCTTCCTCGCCATCGCCCGAATCAAGATGGGCTTGGTGGGATGTGCTGGAAGCGCTCCTGAAGTATGTCGGCCGTCTTCCAAACTCGCTGGCAACCTCGAGATGATCCAACCGACTTATGCGCCGCCCTTGCTGATGTGACTCTTCAAATCTCTTGGCCAGTAATCGCGACTGCTGTGCGAAAGCATCGAGCGGCGACAATGCAGGCGGTATCTCGCCAACCCTGGGTGAGGGTAAATCGATGTTGAAGCGAGACTTCGCGGAGTCGGGGCCTCGAGGCGCTCTATGGGTTCCAGACAGGTCGAGATGGTCGGGACGTCGCGACATGATGTTGTGGGTGAAGAATGTTTATACAAAAGGAATAATGAGGAGACGTCGAGTTGAGATGGCGGAGTGCAGAAGTTGAGAACCTTGTTGTCCTACAGGTTCGGGGCTGTGGCCAGGATGGCAGTGCAATCTGGCTGCAGGCGCCAGAATATCGTACGGCGACCGCTGGACGAAGAATGCGACAGTCAATATATCCGAAGCAGCGTCAGTATCATAAAGGTGAAGTCCCAGACGAGTGCAGGAAGCAAGTGCGAGAGCGAGATGGTGGAGGAAGGGTCAAAGAGAAGGACCCTGGATCGGATGCAGGTGCAGCGGGAGTGGTGGAGCAGCAAACAGAGGCCGGTCAAGTCAATGCCGCCGGACGTTTTTTTGTTGATT
Organism: Myriangium duriaei CBS 260.36; assembly: GCA_010093895.1. Taxonomy (NCBI): domain Eukaryota; kingdom Fungi; phylum Ascomycota; class Dothideomycetes; order Myriangiales; family Myriangiaceae; genus Myriangium; species Myriangium duriaei. Next base: position 2,999,718 of record ML996081.1, read on the forward strand.
AGAGAGTGAGACGACCTAAGTCAAGTGTCGATCAACGACGTAAAGGAGCGACAGCGAGAATCTTCTCGGAATGGACGAGCAGCGAGATGGCGAGGTGCGGCTTGTTGGAATAAGTCTATGACCAGATGGGTTTCAAGTCTGCGTCGAAAGGAGGGAAGGCGGCTTGTTGTGCTCGCGTGGGAGCGGGCTGCATGTGTGGATACGGCGTGACGGCCGCGGCCTCAGGCCAGCAGTGGCGTGTCGTGGCGCTGTGGGACGAGGGGAAATTCGCTTCGAACGCCTGCTCGACTTCCTTCCGGATTCCGTGACAAGATCGGGGGTTTGCTTGCCCTATCGAGCCTAGCGTAGGCCTGGTCAACCAGCGACACGAGCTTGGCACAGTAACCCAACGCTCAACTTCGTAAAAGACATTCGTTTTACATGACCCATCACCCGGAATGCAAATGAGTATTTTCGTAGGGCCTTACTCTCAAAATTACGGCTGCTGGATCCTGACGTCGGACAATACACCCTCCGGCATCATCACCTAGCGGGTTTTGCTGTCTGGCCCTGCCCTTTTACAAACAGCGTAGTGTGCAAAGAAGGGGAGGGTTCCCGGATTAATCTCCGCAGATCTTTTATCTTATCGGACATCGACTGATCGATGATCCGTACAATTTTGGCGGACGGCTCGAACCTGTCAAAGCAATTAGCCCCTTGCAGACCTTCAATCATACTGTAAGTATTCGTGTCTGCAGTGTGTCTTCCGTAAAGATGCATCATACGGTTGATGACTACTTTTTCCTCGTGAGGCATGTTGTGCCTGGTCCACAGTCTCTGTCCTATTTCATCCAGTTCTTTGTGCCTTACATAGCTCTTTCCATTCCTCCAATTTTACTTTCACATCGTTCACTATGCATCATTTTCATCCCCATAATCTTGGCTTCGAATGCGCATGCGTGGATTGCAATGCAAGGGCTCGATGTCATCTCGGTAGACACTATGTTCCGCATATGTGGTGTCATAGCCGTTCAGGATCCTCGAGTGCATTTCATCCGCCTGAAGGAGCGCAATTCAAGCATATCGTCCGTAAAGCACGATCAAGAGCGGGAAAAAGCACTGCACCGTGGCGCTACGACAGCCACATACGAAAGAGTACCATATCCTGGAACTGAATCGTTACGATCCCGCTTTCTCTGGGTCAGCGACCTCCTACGATCTACTCTCCGGTTCGTGGACTGGGAAATCAATGAGCCTGCCCACGACAGACGCCAACCATTTGTGGCAGCGCCAAACCCTACTCGAGAGATGCATGTTCGATTTGCTCTGTATTCTTTACTGCGTGGCTGTCTTGGATATATACTGCTAGACTTGGCTTCATCTCTTGCTCGTAGAGATCCTTACTTTACCGATATGAGTATCTCTATCTGGGGCATACCGTCGCAATCCCCCTTCGGATTGCTTACGACCAATTGTGCCCCAATAGACTCAGGAAAAGCAGTCTACATTGCAGCCTGGCAGCGTGCTCTGCATTACCCACGCTTGGCTCCACTACTCTCCTCAGCTACTGTTGCATCACGTGTCATAATTACCGCTTCGACCGTCTTTCTCTTGATCAGTCAACAGATTCACATCCCACTGGGCATCTTAGCGATATCAGTTTCCTTGGGAATTCTACCAAGTTCCCTCTCCCCACTACATATGCCACCCCCTTTCGGCTCACCAGGGGCTGTTCTTGACTCTGGGCTGCGCGGGTTCTGGTCCCGAACCTGGCATCAGACTACTAGATTCCCTGCCTCGCGGATGGGACGCTTAGTGGCTGGTTCATTGTTAGTCAAGGATCAACGCCCCGTCATTTACGGGATCCTGTATACGTTTGTGGCCTTCTCCGTTTCGGGACTCGTGCATGTTGGTCTCGTTCCCGCCCAGCCTTTGCATGCCACCGCCACGCCTAATACCATCAGAGCTTTGATGTTCGCGTTCTTCTTTGTTCAGGGGTTTGGCTTGTTACTGGAGTCCGCGGTTGCCGTGTTAATCCGGCGGAGGTTGAGCCTCGACTTCAGGCAGTCTCGTTTATGTCAGCTGATGAAAAGGGGCGGTTACCTTGTGTGGATTATTGCTTGGTCAGCTATTTGCTTTCCCCTACTGGCAGAGGCAACAAGGCAGCTTGGATACTATCGAGTTCATCCTGTACCATTCAGCATTATAGGCTGGCTACATGGGGGCGCAGGCTGGACATGGAGATACGAAGGACTTCTTCTATCTTAAGCATACAGCTTCGGCAGTCGATACTTTTTCTGCTCCGGTCGTGGCCTTCCGGCTTTTGAAACACGATTGCCATAGCGCTTTGTTCACGTTGCGAGATTCAGTCGAAACGCAGGGTGGAGCACCCTACCCATCACGATGGTCCGCCCGTAACGCCTGTCTGCAATTGCTTATACCGCTTTAGACATTGAGTAATGAACTCTGCAGCACTGCACCTTATGCTATTCAGTTGATGTATATTGCAACATCACACTAGATGTCGCAGGGTCATTGGTCGACGACAGGCAATGCATTACAGCAGAACAAGTCGTTCCTGTACATAGCAATAGACGCGAGAAAAGGTCACGTTGAAATATTTTTGATAAAATGAAATATCCAAGAATGCATTCTGCGGCTTAGTGCGATGCGTGTGTCCCTCGTCCTCCTAATACAAGTCTCAATCCAAATATGTCGGAAGGTGTCCCGAAGAATATTGACGGCGGGGCCTTCACGGCATTGGCCGAAGACACTCTCTCCTTCGCCATCCATGAGCAATCTCCTAGCTTTCTATGCTCATCACAACAGCATAGGTCCGGCGCTGTCCCAGGTCTCTCTTTTCTCCTGCACCCATCCCATCCCAAGTCCACCCAAAAGAAGTCCGTTCAGCTGAACCACCCCCGCGACGCGCCGAAGATGATCCTTAACAACTCGAAGATAATTCCGCCGCATACAACGAACAGCAGCATATATACCCAGACGGGGCTGATTGGTGACTTCTCGGGCTTCTGCTTCTTCTTGACATCCGTGACAGGCTTGCCCCGTTTGTTCGCCTCGGACTTGGCGTAAGCCTCATTCGCGCGCCGCTGTTGGGGAGTTTGTGCCTAGATATGTACTGTCAGTGAGGTTCCGGGTCCGATTGCGAGAGGAAGCTTGCGGACCATTGTGTGTAGGTTCGGGTGAGGATGGTTTAGTGACGGAAGGGGTATTGGTTCGAGGCTGCGCGATCAAGGCTGGTTGGAGACGAGAACAGTGGTTTTCTAGTCGTTTGTGAAGGATCGGTGAGTCATGCACTGCTGCGCAAAAGTGTGTTCGAGAATCGACTGGACTTCAATGCCGATGGAGAGATGTGGCCATAACAGTCGTTGTACGGTGGAATCTTGGCGGGTGCTGCTTCAGGACAGCTGGAGCTCCGGCACTCTGCAAATTAGAGTTCAGGCCCAGCAGATTGGCTTCTTCCATCCCCGCATTCTGTTCGGTAAGGCCCTAACTTTGAGTGAGAACCAGTTGCGCAGTACTTTGGACTATCTCCGTTTGTGGCATTGATGAATTGTGCAATGCTCGGGTTCTTCTCCAAATCGCGAGGCGAAAGGTCTTAAAAATGATCATGATAAAATTTCTCAACTCAGAGCAAGGGAAATCCATGTGCCAATAAAAAGATTTGAAAACCACAACTGATGACGGTCTTGTCGAAAGTCCTGCATGTCCGCGTACAGAAGCTGGAGAAAGTTCCTCAGTGGCTCTGAGCGCTTCAAATTGTGACCATAACAACATCCTGGAAAGATGCACCAAATGTGAAAACATCTCCTGCATTCCTTTCATTCCGATCCGAATGACCGCGGGCCATATCTTCCCTCCCTCGCTGGCGTTGCATTAAGGCCTGGGCTGAGAGTGAATGTTACAGCATCTCCCATTCCAGGGTACTGCGTCTATATCCTCTGATAGATCTCCTCCAGATTCTCTCCCTGTACACCATCGTGGCCTTCCTTCACCACCTTCTCGACCGCTTCCTCAATTCTCTCGTCCCCTTGTAACAAGTCAAAGTACCCCCTCGTATCATCCCTTGCCAACAAAGCCACAGCGACGGCCGCCACATCCTCTCTGCTCACCTTACCCCTACTCGATGTCTTCCCTAGCTTGACCTTCCCGGTACCGGCATCATCACTCAGCGTCCCTGGTCGCAAATTGATCAATTGCCAATCCTTGTCACCTCCGCGGCGCTTCTTCTCTGCCACAGCGAGCAAGTGCTCGTCCGCATCCACCTTCGCCTTGTAATAATCCGGTAGCACTTCTGTGTTGACGTGGTCCGCAGCCTTCTTGTCCTCCGCGTTCCACCACGGTGGCGTACCCCGGCGCGACCCGATGTACGAGATCATCAGAAACTTGCGGACCGAGGATGCTGCCGCAGAGGCCGAAATGTACGCTTTCGCTGCATCACGATCGACCGCGTAGGCGCGTGCAGCGCCGCCTTTGCCTCCCGCGCCTACCGTAGTCAGTCGGTGCCGAAGATAGAAATAGCATTGAAGGATCAAGATGAAAGGGGATAGATGAGCGTAGAGGAGAGCGGAGAGGGACCTACCAGCCGCCCAAACGACCCATTGGGGCTTCACCTTGTCCAGGACTTTCGCCGCGTCGGCTTCGGCGGCGACATCGTCCAGGCTCTCAATAAGCACGTCAAGCTTTCCTGGCTTGTTCTTTGCCAGAGCTTGTAGCTCAGACTCTTGGTCAGGATTCCGGATCACTGATGTAACATGCCAGGAGCGGGCAAGAAGTAAGGGTGTGAGCTTCAGCGCGATCTTCCCATGGCCGCCCAAGAGCAGGATTTTGGTCGAAGACATTGGTCGGTTTGGATGTGGGGTCGGCGGGGACCAGTGGTTGGAGCTTTGGTTTGTGGTTTCGATATAGAACTAGCGATATATGGTCGAGGCGAAGTTTGAGCAAGGCAAGAGAGGAGACGTTCCAAATGAAACTTATAGTCCTTTTGTGCTACTCTATCAAGATTGTTATTGGTCATTTAATGCGGTGCCGACGAGCACGTCAATCGCAATGATGTCAGGGAAAGGCGAAGCACTGGAGATAATCGGAGGTAGCAAACGTGTAGTTATGTAATTTTGGAAGACAATGATTATATTTCAGTTAAGCATGACCGAAATTCAACAACAGCTGAGTGGCGCAGCGGAAGCGCGCCGGGCTCATAACCCGGAGGACAGTGGATCGAAACCACTCTCAGCTATCTTCTAAATTTTTGGATTTTTTTTCTCATGACTATCTTTTTGTCTGATCTCTTGTAGGACATACTATCTCTTTTATTCCTCGTCAAACACCGTGCCTTTTTGAATTCGTCTACTCCAGCCTCTAACTCATATCGTGTCCGTCAGTCTGCCTCGTTATCCACTTACCGCTCTGCTCATTTCGCGCCTGCCTTATTGCAATTCTGCCCGCGTACCTCTAGCTATGTGGTCAAGTAGTGGTCTTTCGGGGCTGCGATATCCCGCTAGTAATAGGCTGTCGTGAGCGGAATTCTGTGCTTACATACAATGCTAGATCGAGAAATTTCAGACGGTTTGCTGTGCAGTAGTTCTCTAGTCTGAGTTCACCCAAGTAAGTTAGCATATGATTAAAAAAATACTCCATATGCGGAGGGACGAACTTTTTTGCTATCATTGCAAATTCGTACGCACCCATGGAGGTGGAGATTCCGGATTCTGGGATACTTCTGACTAGCCATCGTGCATCACTTGTTCTTCATTTGTGCATTCTTCTTTGCTTCAATCTCTCCTTTTATCTTTGACTTGTCCCTTGATATTCTTCGTCTCCACGTGTGCCTACTTGATACAGAAAGAATGCAAGATAGAGGGCTTGACCACCAGAATGGTAGGTACAATGCAAGATCGGCAAGGCAACGAGGAAATCTGAAACCCACAATCTTTACCTAAAAGCGTCATTCAGACTACACGTACTTACGAACTTTTGTCGTTCGTCCTCCAGCCGTGACAAAACAACGAAATTCCACGGTCAGCCCGAACCGCAGACACCGCAACTTCAATGGTTTCTGCGAGATTGAGGGTACGCGTGTGCACACAAGTGCAGTTGAAGTCTACCCAATTTTAAGTCGTATTATTGTAGCCTTCACACGTACGAGTTCCCACTCGCCAACATATGGCCTTATTGGCATGTTTGAGCGCGCAGGACGGGCAATTCGGGGTCACTGCAGCGTCACTGGTGACCACACAACAACCAAGATTGCAATGCCTCGTTCAAGAACTTCTAGTATGGTGCCTTTTATAACACTAGGCAGACTCAACCGCCTGGCACAGATCGGCGATTTGGTTGTGGTCCTCAACGCATGCACGCCAGGAAGGAATGTGATCATACTATCTGTCGATTTCAATGGCTTCAGTACTAACAAGGAATCGCTGAACAGACTTGCTGGAACTTGAAGCATGCTCGATCTTGGCATTGTCTTTGTTGTTCTATCATCGTTCCCATATCCCGACATCTTCAGATACATGGAAAATGGAGAACGCGATGGTGAATTTGCCATGCAAGATGTAGCTGAGGCTTGTCGTTCAACAGGATAGGGTCGCAACTAGATACTCGTTGAGCTCATTGACGCCGTCAATATGGGGAAGAGGGTGCTTGATGCCAACATGAACTTGCAAGAACTCACCGTTGAACGTGCAAACTTCGAGGGTGAGTAGAGAGTTATGGTGCAGTAGTGATCATAAGACCATTGATCAATACGAAGGGCTCGATAGTCAGCAGGATCTAGTATCATAAAGCATCGAAGTTGGAGGCAGACGCAAGGATATCGTTACGGGCAAGCTGCTGTACCATGATGACCAGATCATTAAGAAGAACTTCCTAACAGATTGGACGTCACATGAAGAAGGGAACTGCGGCTACAGGTAGAGATGAAGCTAAGGTGGGAAGGAGAAGAACAGCGAGATCGGCATGACAAAGTTGCAGTCCCTGTGCTGACTGAAAGAGCGTCTAGCTGTATCTTCCTTGTTCTAGATTGGTCAACGACCCTAGTCATCTATATCTTAATCTACAACTTCGGCTCAATATCCTCAAACTCAGCCAGGTCCTTGACCGGCTTCGCTCCTTCGCTGAGCGGAATGCTTGCCTTGAACAAACGTATGTCGTCGATAACAGTGGCTTCCTTGCGTGGAGGAAGAATCGAAGCGCTATTTTCTACCTCTGCATCTTTAGACACAGCTGCAACGCCCAAGATGGGCAAAGCTTGTTGCAGTGTGGGTGTAACTTCCGCGATCAGAGCGTCTACCTCAGTCTGCGGTCGCTGAGCATCGGAAACAAGATGCGAGGACAATGCAGACATGATTGAGCCGAGGTCCAAATTGGACTGCAACCCACCCAGACGCTTCTGCAAAGCGGGACGATCAGACTCTACCCCGAGCTGGGTAAGCAGCTGATCTAAAGCTTGCGATAGTTTCTCAATCTTCTCTTTAGGATCTGTCTTCTCTGCCAATTCTTCTGGGCTCGTCTGGGCCAACAAATGTACGGCGGCTTTCGCACGTTTATCGGAGGCTGGGTTGATGTAGATGTTGAAGAACTCAATGAGCTGGTCTTTGGTGAGCTGCTCGACTTCTTCTACGTCTCGAAGCACTAATCAGGTCAGTATTACTCTCGCCAGATGTATGCCGGGCGGAAGCTCACCTTGTTCGAAATCAAATCGTTCTCCCGTGACGTGACTCCAGAACCTTGCCGTTTCCTGGTTGAGATTCTTCAACTTTTCTAGGCGGCTATTGATCAGGGCAACTTTAAAAGCGTCAAAGTCTTCTTGGCTCGTCTCTTTCAACTTGTCTGCAAAGTTCGTAAGGAAAACATCTATCCGCTGCTCCAAATAATCTGGCGATCGCTCAGATTGGATCAAGATTCGCCATCCAGAGACCGTCGCCATGACTGTCGGGCTCGACGAGACCACATATCCGAGCTGCTCCTTGGAGCGAAGTGTATCGAAGACAGGCTCGCTTGCCATTTGTGCGAAAAGCAGGAGCTTGGCTCGGGTGGTACGGTCGTCGTTGAGATGTGTGAAGAGCAAATAATCTATGCAGTGATTGACGTTCTGGGGATCCTTGAGCGTCCGTTTGAAAACATAGTTGCTGCCTTGAGGAAGAACCAAGGACCGCCTGACAGGCCATTGAGAAGTTGGCAGCGTCCGACTTTTCATGGTGGATTCAACAATATCAGTCAGTCGCAGCGCGTCTTCCCTGTACAAATTTCCGTGGGCCAAAACCTCGATGTGCAACTGCGACAGTATTTGAGGGATGAACCTCCTCAAATCATCCACAGTGATAGAGGGTAGTTCTTCAAGGAGTTGATGATTGACAAAGCCTCTCTCGGATATCAACCACCGGCTGTAAGTGCCGACCTGATAGTATGGTTCTTGGTACTCAAAGTTCTTGAGGCTTCGGAGCTTGCGGTCCTTGACGACCTTGAATCTGTCGTCCTTGACCTCTAGATCTCGAATGGAAACAAGCACTTTCTCAAGAAGAACATGCATCTTATCGTTATAGCCACTAACAGACACATCCAGACCGGTTGCGTGGCTTGTGATGGAGTACTCGAGGCCCGCCAGATCTGCGTCGTAGCTGTACTCAACAAGAGAGTCTTCCACCAAATCCTTGAATACCTGAGTCATTACCGTGGTCAGGGCTGAAGCGCCGACAATCGCAGAGCGAAGGACCACATTGATGTTGGCTTTTGGTACCCAGAATTGATCATCTTTCTTCCACCAAGTCCGTACTCTACCATCATTTCTGATGAGCTTTGGCACGAGAGATGGGGTGTCGATCTCTTTCTTCTCAACATCTAGTCTGGTGGGGATGAACTCGTTCTTCCCGGGCATGAACAAGTCTTTCGGCCGTTCCGAAGTTGTGGACTTGAACGCCTTGTGCAAATCCTCCATGAGGTCCTTTGGTATTTTTTCGTACTTGTACTCGGTTCCGTACCACTCTTCTTTTTGATCCCAGTCACCCGGATAATCCTGGGCTACAGCAGTGAGCCGGAAGTTATCCGGTGTGATGTGATCTAGACCCCGCTTGATTCCTTCTGGGTCATACTTCCAGATGAGGCTCGACGCACTGAGCAGCTTATCTCGCGGGTAAGGCTTCTGCATGACCCGGGTCAACATGCTAGTAGTCCTGCTTGCTGGAATTTGTTGTCGGAAGCGAAATTCCACCTCGGCAAGCTGTTGCATCTCCCGAACAATCCACTCCTGTGGGGATTGCTCTCGCAGCATCGCTACGTATTGGAAGAAGACCTTGAGGACTTCCTTGTAGTTCTTCAGACCGTCTTCCGTCAGTCTGATTGAGACACTAAAAAGTGAGCCACCAGGGCAAACAGGATGTTCACCCGCGCTAAGACCGTTGGCCCATCCTTTATCCTTGATATAGGCCAGAATACTTCCGGGCCCTTCGTGGCCGATGAGGTGACTGATGTATCTTGAAGGATGAGACTCCCACCGCTCTTCCTCGTCAGGATAAGTGAAAGACAGGTCCAAAGTCCGCATGTCCATGACAGGTTTAGCAAATATTTGAGTACCGAGCTCCGTTTCCGAGTATACCTCAAGATCATCCCATCTAAGCCTAGGAAGCTCGATGTTCGGGACTTCACTGAAAAGTTCTGTTACCCACGACTCCAACTCGTCCAGCTCTTCCCGTCCCAGGACAGCTAGCTTCATGCGGTTCGCCGAGTAATATGTCTTGTGGAAATCCATGAACTCTTTCCTAATCTTGACATTTTTCGCCAATGGATCGTCATGAAGCACCTTATAGTTGCCCGTGGAGAATTTGTGGAAAGGGTGTTTCTTGTTGGACAAGCTCTTGTTCAATTGGTGCAGCCGCCAGCCATCGCTCTGCAAGTTCTTCTTGTTCTCTGAGTCCACGGCTCGCAGCTCACGATCTAGGGTGTCCTCAAGGAAAAGTGGGTGGATGAAAAACTGGGCGAATCGATCGAGGGCACCGTACAGCGGGGCCTGGTCTTTTGGCACAGCAGCAGGATTCTTGTTGAAGAGAGCAGAAGCCTGGCTTTTAGAGGTAGAGGTCGCTGAAAGCTCAAAGAAGTAATTCGTGTCACAAGACGCGGTGAATGCGTTTGAATATCCTCCGTACTTTTGCAGATACGAGTTGTAGTCGTTCTCACCAGGATACTTCGTCATGTTAGCCAGGATTCCCTGCTTGGGCTACTTTGGGGAAGAACTTACCTTATCTGTACCCATGAAGAGGAGATGCTCAACCGCATGCGCCATTCCGGGTAGTTCTGCAGAATCGCTGAAGCTTCCAACATCTACATCCATGGCCGCGCTGGCCTTGTCTGTATCTGGGTCATGTATGAGGAGCACCTCGAGCTTGTTGGGAAGCTCGATGACACGATATGTGCGCTTGTCAAGCTGAGGTTTTTGCATGGCATCTGCGATGCGGTTCGGCAAAGCCGTGCGACTGTTGAGCGGGGCGGCTTCAGCCATGATCGGTGCAGATGAATGAAATGCTCGTCTATGTGTGACAGGTTTGGAGATTTGCAAGGAATGGGGACCAGCCAATCGAGAAAGATGATTGCGGGAGCTGATTAGATGGTGGGGCTGGGCTTGCGGCAGAGCAGACTGGTTGGAATGTGGGTGCGAGAGGTCTCTTGCCGTCGAAGGACGAAGGGAAGAGGAGAGGATATCTGAAATTGCTCTTACTTGCTGAACTGAGCGAAGATGTTGACCAGAAAAGCGTGTTGAAGCAATGCGCGCATGCTTTGAAAGGCACGGGCGGGGGATGGCAAGCATGTACTTTTGGCGGTCCGTCGAACGGGAACAGGCGATGTAAGCACTCAGCAAACCTTGCGAGCTGAACGGGTTGGTTAGCTGTCAAGGATATCAAAGATAAGAGCTGGGACCAAAAGGCAGTGCAAGTTGCAAATGCAGAGCTTCGAAATGAATCATGGATGGATCGAACAGGCAACACAATCGAATACGTCGTACAATTTCACATGTGTCTCCACGTTTCAGGCTGAATGACCCCGACTCCGAGGAGCCCGCACTTTGCCCGGCCCGTACCGGGGATCCGGGTTTGTCCAAGAGCACCCTGATGGCAGATGCGATACTTTTGTTGTAAACGCTCTACAACTCCAGCATAGAAGGAACGGTCAGAGTGCTTGTTCCACGCGTGAAGTCATTGAGAGTAGACCGATTTATGAAATCGTAATCTGAACGGGTTTCTTGTCTTGCGTCACACAAGATGATTGCGCCATCATGCCCGAATAAGAGGTAGAATCGTGAGGGCTTTGGTTCGGCTAGAACTCCGATGGTCAATTAGATTATGCTTTGACGATATAGGCACATTGACCTTTACTTCATGATAAGCACGAGGGCTTAATATCCACAGCCCTACTAAGCTCATTTTCACCAGTCTTTAGATGATCCACGCATGTTCACAGCGGAGCCGTTATGTGTCCACAACTACCATCTGCAGCTAGAATAGACTTATCTGAAGACAAAGTTCTGTCATGAGGGGTCCACGAGGCTCCCAGGACGGAAAGCCCGTGTTCAGATTAAATCGATCTGGAGACCGCTGAGAAAGGCATTCCACGTCTGGATCTGGCCTTGCATAGTCCGAATGCAAGTATCGGACCGAAGTTCGTACTCCACGTCAACGCCAAGGCAGCTTTGCTTCGATGTAACGCCAGGCGCTGATGCTAAGGACAATCAGGTGCCAGGCGATAGGCTCAGCCGGTCATAACATCATCCGCGCGGGTCGTTTTACAGGATGGCCATTTCGTCACCTTTATGTGAAAAATGATGGGGCTGATTAGAAAGCCAATATACTGACTTCAGGTTCGAGCCCGACGACCAAAACATGACCGCTCATGTCACAGTGCCAGAACGACGTGGCCAGATATGCCGAAGAGCACAACATACTCGAAAAAAGTACTTCGAGGTTCCCAACTCGCGAACGATGGTCGGCGCTTATGCGGCGTCTGTTCACTAATTCAAAAGTTTCTTGCCGTAGCATGATGGCCTGCTCAAAAGGTGGGGAGGGGCTGATGATGTCTCAACAATTTCCTGAGCTTGGTGGGGGCGGCGCGGGGCCTAAGTCGTGAGGTCGCATTTCTGCCACGCCACCCCAGACATCAGGCGCCACAACATACCCCGATCTCGGGGGTCAGGGCGAGGGCGGCGTTGTTCCTTCGTACGAGTCGAGAAATTCCCAAATGTGCATACTCTGCTCACGCATTGGACACGGTGTCGTTGAAATGTCTGCATGATTTCTTCAGCAAGGTACGTGGTGTTGAATATTGCAGACTAATGTGTGCCGATCAAAAAGTCAATCTTCTCTTTGATCCGGACGGTCATCAATTGAGACGGCTATTACCGAGTGAGACTTTTTTGACGCAGGTCCGAGCGGAGAAGTAGACGCGGGGACAACACAAGTCGTCCACGCCACTGGCTCATGTTCCTTGTTTTACAATCGCATACTATAGCCGTTAGGGATTCATCGCAAGCCACAAATTTATGTCTTGCTCAGAGCCATCAAACAGCGTCAGCGACGAAGGATTAAGCCCTTCCAATGTACCACGATTGGGCCGCTTGCCGACAAAGCTGCCTGAATTGTGCCCAGGGGTGATACGAGACGCGTCTTTCCCATCGGTCGTAGGATCTGGCAAACGGAGCCTGCTGCCACGGCTCACTTGAGGCCAAATCTGTCGATGGCACAGCAGGCTGACTTCGCCCTGCAGTGCCTTGCATCTCACGACAGTGGGTGCACGCGAATTGAGTTGTGACAATGCCAACCTAAGCCAAAGGTTGCCACTGCAATCCTCTGTTGTACGGTGAGGTGGCGCTTGCAAGGCCAACCGCGGACGGCATGGCACCACGATGGGTTCGGGCGTAGGATCCCGTGTCAATCCAGATGCCTCCATCATGTTTGGGCATTCGCGCTAGATGTTTCCTGGCTGTCTCCGATACAAATGCTACCGCTAGACGAACTACTAGGTCATGATCTTTGACGAGATCGCCTCAAAAGCTGACTGAACGATGCCAATATTAGTCAAGTACTACGTCTATTTAGACACAGGCAGGTGTTGTACCACCACCATATGCAGAATCACGTGCAGTATGCATCCAGCTCTCGCTAAGGACATCGTATCGCGCGTTGCTTTGCTCGGCTTTCGTCTTAAGAGGTCGTAAAGGATTACAGATGCCATGAATCCGCGCAGTTCGATTGTCGGCTGACGCTTCGGGCTTCTTTCGTTACTCGCCTCTTACACCTGGAAGCGGCAATTGACGTTGGCCGTGCGGCAGAATTTTTTCAGACTTGGTCGCATCCGGCGTCGACACAATGACGAGGACGGGTGGACTAGTCGGCTGGGACGGGCGGCGGATTGGCCAACCGCCGGCGCTACCATCCTTCGTCGACGTCGCCCCATCCATATCGGCTGAACACCCCCATCGCGCGGATCTCCTCGCATTGGTACCATACTCTTCACACCGGTTCTGGGCTTTCGCACGTGGCACTAGCACCCCGCGTCCGCTATTCCCCAGGCCTCCGCTATCCCCAGCATGCGAGCCCTACATATATCAATCATGCGGATTCCCGACCTGCTCCCCACCACTCTTACTCCTCCTCTGCTGCCCCGCATACCCTGGTTCCAGGTCATCTGCACTGGTCTTCCAGGCCTTCGCAGACACTCACACTCGTTGACTACTACATAACGCCGCACTCATGACTTGGCCCGTACTCTGAGAGACTATCCACCACTGGCTGGTCAATGCACTCGACAAGGATACCGTCGATCACTTTCACTTTGACTTCCGATCTTTCGACAGTATGAGCCATAACGCGAGGCCTGCCGACGCCGACGGTCTGGTGCTGGAAGCATGGGCTCAGGGCTTCATGCTGGGGGGTCTCATCATCATGAGCGCTATTACGTTGGCCAACATGCGACGAAAAGTCCTGCTCCACAAGCTCATTCTGGTCGAGGTGAGTGACAAATCAACTGGCACGAGTCTTGGACTCGTGTTCGCCAACCTCGGATGCTGCCTGCATCGCCAGATGGCAATCTGCAAAACATCGGCCCTTCTATCTGGCTAGACCTGACTGACGCGCTTGGCAGCTTCTGTTCGGCACATTACAAAGCTTTAGTGTGTTCTTTAAGCCTCCTTACTATGGTTGGTACTTGGCAGCTGGAGGCGTCTTCCTGAACACTAGCTGGAGCATGCATAACGTCATTGCCTGGCTGAAGAACAAACCTTTTCTTTCGCGCAAAGTATCGCTCTTGTACATCGGCAGCGTCATCGCTGTGCAGCCATACTGGATACTGGAGATGGTGGCAGCATTCCTATATTTTAACGACTACAATAACCTTTTCACCTATACCCGGCCTTGGGAGTCGTTGTTTCGCGATCCATGGTGGCTCTTCACTACCGCATCCTTATTCTGGAACATCAAGCGTCGATATGAGTTTTCACTCATCGAACTTGTCCGTGTATCTCCTCGTCTAGGCATGCTGCTGGCCGCCATGATCATGTCGATTATCTTCATCATTTGTGACGTCCTGTCGGTCACGCACGTGATCAAGAGCGACTCGTCTGACGGCATCAACCCGTTCTGGAAATTGGCTTTTGTATTCAAGTGTCTCACAGATACAATTATCCTCGATGACTTCAAGACCGCCTTGGACAAACTCAAAGAGCACCACTTCGCGAAGATGACAGGGGCCTATCCCATGAACAGTAATCTTCGGACCATCACTCAGCATACGAGCCAGGAGCAACTTAACAGAAGTAAGGCTGACATCCAGCACAACGAGAACGACCCTGAACTGGGTCGAATCAAGATGGAACAAACTGTCGAAGTCATCGAATCGTGCAGGATACCAGATGAAGTGCATCATACGATCCCAGACAGATGAAGCGTTGAAAAAGAAGATAGGTGTAAAACCTGTCGTATAATTCTGAAATCGCCGTCTCGCGCCACTAGTTCCTGGCCCCACCTGGACTTCCCAGGAAGCCGCATAGGAATTAAGACCAGATCTTCGAATCGCGGGATCGGACGTACAGACCGATGAACGTGTAAGAGATTGTCGCGCGTTCGCACGTGGCCGGCTACATCCTCCCACACACGATTCAAGCTGGCTGGGCTAGAATTGGATTTGTCGAGCAAAAGTCGGTCCAACGAGATAGGGCGAACGTACAATGGCGTATCAATCGGCGATGCGCGGTACTCCATGATACCCTTGCCAGACAGGATCTCGTCCCGGAGCGGTCGGAAGCAGGCGTGGACGGCGGCGATGAGATCACCAATCGTCACGAACGGCATGGACGAAGCGCTCACAGTCAGGATGGGGGAAGGACGTGGCCGAGCATCGCCGCAGCACTGCATCAGCTTGTGTCCTCTGTTGTCGTCTCCCACCTTGGTCGAGGCCCGCTACCAGAGTTTGACTGGTCATCGAGTGGCGGGTGGGTTGTCTAATCACCTTCATCGTCGTCAAGGTTTACATGGGCAAGATGAGCTTCAATGAATCGATGTTCTGCATACTTGAGGTCGTTTTGCTCGATAGCGATAGATAAAATGAGAAGATCTACTAATGTATGATCCGCAATAGGATCTATCCTGCCGTCTATCATGTATGGATTCGATCCAATCGCGGGATTTCGTGCATCTCGGGCAATTTCAACGCAATCTGCTAGTGGACCGCAGAGTTGCCATCTAACCCGGCACATCTCAATCGAGGTCTGGGGAAATGCATGTTGTTCTGGAGACGAATGTTGGTGAGAGCGAGCTAGTTTGAGAGGGGACTCGTAAGACGGTGGGGGTGAGGTAGTAAAGTCCATAGTGCTTGCCATAGTTTGCATTCGAGCATTGTTCGTAGTAAACAGTCCGCGAGCCAACAATGGTCGAATAAATGTGAAAAAGAAGGAGAGATTTACAAGTCGAATGTTCGGAGATTTGAACGTAGTTTGATTACAGTCCGCCACGCCCGCAGGCGAAGCGATCTCTACCGGAGTTGCATGACAGTCATCCTTGCGGACAGCAACTCACGTCGTTTAGTTGAATCCTTCCAACCTACCCCAGGGCGACCCTGTCGCTGACGGCTATTGCCATAGCAGTCCTGTTTTGTGAGTTCTTGTACTGGAGCAAAAAGGCACAACGCTTCGATGTAGGCTTTGAACAAATTTCAATATTTCTACATGCAAGCCACCTGAGGCCTGTCCATCTTTTTGTATTTGGTTGATACGATGCAGGTATGATCGCTGCGAGGCGGCTCAATTGTCCCATTCCATCCTAGATAACGTGCAGATGCTACTCTTGCTTGCGCTCGTGTGCGCGATCTACTCCTCCTTGGCACCACCACGGCCGGCCTTCTCGGCAGCCTCGATGCTCTTCTTATCAGTCTTGATCTCCTGGCCACCAGCCATGGCACCCATCAGGCCGCCAGATTGCTTCCAAGGGCGCTTGAGGTCTCCTGAGGCGGGCTCGCCGAAGAGATGAATCTTGACAAGGTTGCCCTCAAAGGCACCCTTCAGAGGAATGAGGGACTGGATGAGAAGAGGGTTGGTGTACTTGAAGTAGATGTGCATAACGCCCATCATGCCAACACCCATAAGCTGAGCCTTCCACAGGCCGCGCAGCTGCTGCATATCGTAGGCGTGAACGGTGGTGGTGACGGCCTTGGGCTCCTCGGTCGAACCCATGGGCGCGGGCTCGACGTACTTGAGTACTGTCCGGTCCTTCTTGGCTTCGATCTTGGATCGCGTGTACAGGTACACGCCGGCGATCAGGAGATTGGATACGATGTACAGTGCGCGCACACCGAGGAGCACCGTCGGGTCCTCGAAGTTGATCTTCTTGGACACCTGCATCATCACGCTAGTGAGGGTCAGCAAGGGCCACGTGCCAATCGCAAGGAGAGATCATACAGGATGATGACCAGGTTGGTACTGCGAGGTTGTCAATTCTAGCTCTCTTCATCTCGCGCAACAGGCATGAGCTGTAAACGTACATCTGCGGGTTGAGAGCCATTGTAAGATCGGTGTGCGCTCTATGCGACCTTTCTATCAATACTGAAGTCGGTTGAGGGATGTCGTGCGACCTGTCAGATAGTCTGCCGGCTGTAGGGTGAAGTTCGAGGTGAAAGTGTGGAGGAAGGATGCGGAAGAAGGCTGGAAGGACAGAAAGCTATCAGTGCCGCCAAGAAGCTGATGGAAGATTTGTTTAAGGTGAGGTGGCTTTCTCCCGGGTCGGCTTGACAGGTTCCGCCGCGCGACATCTTGTCAAGAAGTGACACCCGACATGCAGCATCTGTGCAGGCAACTATATTTGTAGCTTCGTCTTCGAGAGGAAATTGACTGAGATCTTTCTTGATGATATGAAGCCAGATAAGCCCACTATTACACTGTGCTCCAACGAGGGAAATACGTTATTCCCCGAGGCACTGGCACAAAGGCTTCATGACGGGTGGCCGAACTATGGGTTCCGGTCGCCGATCCTATCTGCCAATCAAACAAGGCCAAGTAATTCACTAATTGACGATCTCAAAGAGCCGCCAAAGGCTCGGATCAGGCGATGAAGTGCTTCTAAAAATCTACAAGTCCAGGTGTATAGTTCAAATGCCGCGACGCGGCAGAGACCCCGGATGACCATGCGCATGCAGCAGATAAATGGCCCGATCTGGAACTGCTGATTGGTCAAAAGCTTGGTCTCGTGGTTGAAACATGATCGAGGCCACAGGGATGCTCGCCCTGACCAGACCAGCCCACCCTTTTACTTGAGCATACCCAGCTTCTTAAACATGAAATTACCGTCTGTGCTCTGCAAAATTCATGACCAGTCTCAGTCGCAACCGCTCCCATCTCTTTAACAAATATCAAACCACATCTCCATCGACCACGGCTAAACGATGAAGTAGCTCGGCCGCAGCCACAAATGCCTCCTACTCCGGCAGTCGCCACCGAAAATGGAGACTCATTAAGACACAAAAGCCGCAAGGTAGGACTAGCGCATTGGCT
The DNA here is from genome assembly GCA_010093895.1 of Myriangium duriaei CBS 260.36. Lineage (NCBI taxonomy): Eukaryota > Fungi > Ascomycota > Dothideomycetes > Myriangiales > Myriangiaceae > Myriangium > Myriangium duriaei. The sequence goes on from ML996081.1 coordinate 3,017,734, forward strand.
GCATCTCCTTGCAAACTAATTATGCTGTACAGTTCGAAAATGCAACGCTAATCATTCCTCGCACCGGCGAACGAGTTCGCCGCCAGATCACCCTTCCCGAGCTTGGCCATCAGGACGAACCACAGTCGGTACATACATCAGACACCACAGAACATACTCCGCTCTGGGCGGAACGCAAGTGGACTCGGTGGAATCGCGTGAACAGCTCCATCCGTAGGAGCCAGCAACTATGGCGCAAAGCCGTCGACTTCTCAAACTCAAAGCATGGCAGAGGCATATTCAAATGCTCACTCGCCTATCTGCTAGGGACATGCGGCACCTTCGTACCCTTTCTGTCTGACTGGCTCGGTAGATCAGATGGCAAACACATCGTAGCTACTGTCACCGTCTACTTCCATGCCTCACGGACCGCTGGAAGCATGGTTGAGGCAACTATCTGTGCCTTTGTCGCTTTTCTTTACGCAGCTTTTTTATCATTCTCCAGTATGGGCGTGTCCATCCTGTTCGGCAAATGGGACATGCTTGTGACTGGCCATATAATCGTACTGGTCTTCTTCCTTGGTGGCGGACTGGGTTTTGTGGCTTGGATCAAGCAAAGACTCGGCAATCCGCTCGTCAACGTCGCCTGCTCATTGACTGCTTTGGCTTCGATCACTGTGTTTGTCAAAGAAGGCTCCATCCAGGCCGCCAAATTCTCCGAAGACAAGGTTGTCCAGGTCTTGAAGATGGTCATCCTGGGCATTGCATGCGCCACGTTGATCAATCTCACAGTCTTTCCAGAGAGTGCTCGAAAGAAGCTCAACACTGATCTGTCAAAGACAACGGGCGGTCTCGGAGACCTCTTAAATGCCATCACAAGAGCTTTCTTGAATGGCTCTGAGGCTGAAATGCAATCCTCATTGTTCGCTACAGCGATCAAAGAGCATAAAGAGTGTCTCAAGGTTTTGAAAGGTGATTTGTCCGAGAGTAAATGGGAACATTTCACTCTTGGGCACGAGAAGCAGCACGAGATCGAGACCGAACTGGTCAAATGTCTGCAGAAGTTGTCACAGTGCATTGGTGGTCTTAGAAGCGCAGCCCTGGTTCAGTTCGACCTCATCCGTACCACCAAAATGAAGGACTCCATGATACTACCTGGCAAACTGACACGGGCACCATCCTTCATTATGCAAAACTCTTTGACCGAAGGCGTTTTGACCGCCGAGCCCGAGGACTTTTCTGCCCTTGGACTTAGAATTATCAACGAGGAGCCAGAAGACTCCGCTGCTACATCACCCGCAGCCAAAAAGTCGCCCAATCCATCAGCGTCACGCCACACTCTCGCGCCAGCCGACATGTTTGAGAACTTCATATTTGAGCTGGGTCCTTCGATGAAGTCGTTGACTCGTACCTTGACCTTGATCCTCGAGGAGCTCCCATTCGACACCTTGTCCTCTAATAAGATCGCTATAAACGAAAACTTTCATTCAAGCCTCCATCAGGCTGTGGAGTTGTTCAAAACTGCACGACGCGAAGCGCTCACAGCTCTTTATAAAAACAAAGACATGTACAAGACGCAATCTCTCGAGCGACTTGCCGACTATGAGGAGATAGCCGCCAGCTGTGGTCACTTCAGCTATGCCTTGATAGATCTGGCGGATGAAATCGGGAATTATCTCGAGCTTTTGGAAGATTTAAAGACCGAGCGTGAAGTTCCGATTGCAACAAGAACGTTCAATTGGCTAAAGTTCTGGCGTACCGATCGCATAAAGCTTACCAAAGACCCGGAAAACCGGCTGATGAACACTACCGAGCGTTCGGACGAAGATGGGCCAAATGATAACGTCCCCTCGGTCCTCCAGAGACGCGATACCTTTGTTAAGCTCGAAAATACTAGCCGTAGACCTTGGACCTACAGGGCTTTCCGCATGGTTCAATTCCTCCGCCGCGACGATATCCGCTTCGCTGCAAAAGTCGGCATAGGCGCCGCACTGCTGGCTACTCCAGCCTTTATAGCGGAGACCCGGCCTACATTTGCGCATCTCCGGCTAGAATGGGGTCTTGTATCCTACATGGTGGTATGCTCTATGACTATCGGCGCGGTCAACACTACTGGACTGGAGCGTTTCTTCGGAACTTTCATCGGAGCTGCTTTAGCAGTCTTTGCCTGGCTTGTCTCACACGCTCACGCCATTCCGCTAGCTTTTATCGGCTGGGTCATATCGCTGTTCTGTTTTTATATCATTGTCGCCATGAAGAAAGGACCCATGGGGCGCTTCATATTCCTGACATACAACTTATCCGCTTTGTACGCTTATTCATTGTCAGTCAAAGACGACGATGATGATGAGGACGAGATGATCGGAGTGGATCCAGAGATTTGGGAGATTGTGCTGCATCGCGTTGTCAGTGTGCTGATCGGCTGCGTCTGGGCGATCATTGTCACGAGGGTCATCTGGCCCATTTCCGCCCGCAAGAAGTTGAAAGAAGGCATGGCTATGTTGTTCCTGCGGATGGGCTTGGTCTGGAAACGCGATCCGCTCGCTCTGCTAATGCATCCAGATCGCCCGCGCAGCAAATACATGGATATCCGAGAGGAGTCCCATCTGCAGACATTCCTCACCAGTCTAGACGGTCTCCGAAGCTCAGCGAAGTCCGAGTTCGAACTGAAGGGCCCATTCCCAGCCAAGTCATACGGCCTCATCCTTGAGCGCACACAGCGTATGTTAGACAATTTCCACAGCATGAACGTGGTGATCATGCGGAATTTGCGAATCACGCAAGGCGAGATGGATGTCCTCCAATATACTCAGAATGAGCGAGCTGCACTTTCTGCTCGTATCAGCCATTTGTTCAGCGTTCTTGCCAGCACTCTCAGGATGGAATATCCACTCAATGACGTCCTGCCGAATATTGAACACTCTCGCGATAGGCTGCTGGCAAAGGTGTTTGAATTCCGTCGAAGTGATGGGGCCGATGTTGGGGATGTCGACTATGAGCTGATTTATGCATATGGTAAGTCAATCCATGATATATGAAGAGAGAACGTGATGGCTAATCTGCTTACAGTGCTCGCGACTGGCCAGCTGGCAAAGGACATCACGGTCATCATCAGAGAGCTTGAGATGCTATATGGGACTCTCAATGAGGACGACTTCCGGCTTGAATAGAAGCCACAAAAACTGCGTATTGTACAATATTTGGAGTGTATAACTTGCATTATTAGGATGCGGAGCTCGCACGAAATGCATAGATATCAGAATATGCACAAAACCCTTCTACGTTGACACTGGCCGCGAGAGCATCCTCTATATAATACGAATGACGGGTCGATCCCATTCTATTCATTTCTTAACATGCTTGTTTTTCCGCAAATAAGGTCGCCACAACGCCATGCTGTCCCAAGTGAAGAATTACATCCTCTTGCCGTAACACAATACTCTCATCAGTCGTCATAACGCTTCTCCCGAGTTGTCTCATATAAGCCTTAACGTCGTCCTCCGTCTACTCGATCCAGATATGTGGCTCATGTACCGCATCTTCTGATCCGGCTTCTGCAGTCGTCTAAAGGCCTCGATGATATGCTTCGGACCGACGGGCGTCCTCGCCTCCTCAGGCGGATCGAACAGCCCCGGCTCGCGGCGTTTCCGCTTCCTCCCAGCAGTCGGCTCCCCATCACCATCGCCATCCCCACCATCTCCATCCTCTTCACCTCCCCCACCACCCCCTCCTCCCTCCTCCCCATCCTCATCTCCACCCGCCCCTCCCCTGCCCCTCTTAATCATATCCTCCGCCGCCTTCACCCTCAACGCCTCCTCCGTGAGCGTCTGCACAATCTCAAACGTCAAAAACCCCAATATATCCACGATATCATCATTGGGCTTGGCCTCCGTCACGACCCCAAACCCGGCCCACTCCCTGAACCTCTTCCCTTTCCTAAACGTAAAACTCGCCTGCCGACACTCACTCCAATGCAAATACTCCTCGGGCGTCATATGCTTCGTCCTCTCATCCGCGCTCTTCAGCCTCGCCAACGTAGCAGCGTTCATCTCATCCTCCTCCTCGTCATCCTCATCCTCCCGCTCCGGCGCCTGCTCGCTATAATAACTCGCGACGTCCCACGGCAGCCCGACTTTCGCCTTCTTATTTCCCTTGGGTGCGGGCGCCGCGCCCCGTTGGCCTTGCGGCCCACCCCCCGGCGCACCCGAGAGGTCTGGCGCCCCCGGCCCGCCGATGTCGAAATCGTCGAGCTGCTCCGCACCGCCTCCGCCGCCCCCCTTGTCGTCACTGTCCTTGGCGGACTTGCGCACGTCTTTCCAGGACAGGAAGGTGCGCAGGCGGGAGACTTTGGCGCGGTCGTGCCGGATGAGGAAGATTAGGTCGTCGGTGTTGATGGCGCGGACGCCGCGGCGGGCGGCGAGCGCGGTGGCGCGGGTGAGCTGGGGAAGGGAGGTCAGGATGGAGCAAGGAAGGACGGGGAGGGGAGGGGGACGGACCATCTCGATGACTTGCTGTTGCACGATGCCTTCTATTAACGTCGTGGTTTCGGCGGTGGCCTCGCCTGTTTCGCCGGAGACGAACATCATCTGCTGGATCTCTGTCCGGTACTTGGACGGCTTCTCGGACATGATGGGCGAATGGGTGGAGAGGTAGGTCGGATCGTGGGAGTCAGAATGGTTGTACCGGGCGCGAAGAGTGCGCAGGGAGGCGCTCGCGGTTTGTACGGAAAGGACTGAGTGGACTGTAGCGCTGCTGGGAAATCAATGGCTCGTGTAATCTTTGTGTCGCGTATGCCTCGAGGGCGTTGTCAGGCGCATGTGCGGAGATGAGTGCAGAGCCGCATATATGCCGCGTGCAACCCTAACCCACAATCCGCGCTTAGCGGCGAAGAGCTCCTGAATGCTCATACAACGGATCCCTTTCTGTTGACAGGGAATGAAGCATGGAAAATTCCTTAGCAATGAACTTGAGATGAGGAAATGTCCCATGAATCTAATCACTGATAGCTTAGTAAAAACAAAACTGACCATTGAGATTACATTATTGCTGTATGCTAATATATCTTCGGGGGCTCATGAGCGATATGGAGTGTCTATGCATGGGCAAATCTGCCGTATAATGTGCCCACCAAAACTCATCATAGTGCGCCATGTGACACTTTGGATAGCATATCCATTCTATAACTCGAAGAAGAATACCACTAGAAACATCCTCAAAAGGAGACGAAGGAGAGGAGTCGACCGTTGACCATCTGCATCATGTAAAGTGTTCGTAGCAGGACGGAATCACAGCCGCCAAGCTGCATTTCGGCGTTCGCGCTTTCCTTGGTCGCGGTGTTGAGCAGCCTCCTTTTCTTCGTCCTGCTGCGCCCACTCCGCACCGTTCAGCCTTAGTAGGATGGGTGTAATGAATGAAAGATCCAGGTCTTCTTCTGTGCAGAGTACCCGCTCGACAGCTGGAACACGGTTGCGTGGCGTCAAAGGCAGCCTAGCATTTGGTAGCAGGGGCTCGAAAGACCGCGGTCGATTCAACACTGGCTGTCGAGAGACGAATTCTGATCTGGCTGGCGGAGAGGAGTGAGTATATGCGGCTGGAGAACTGCGTGGTGTGGAGGGATCATTTGATTGTCGTAGGCTCTGATCATGAAACGGATTAGAGGCGGGATTGTCGAAATGTAATTTTAGAGGACGAGAGGCCGGTACTCTTCGGGGTGAATCATTGTGCGCTAGATCGGATCGAGAAGAGTGCGCGAGGGATGGTGTAGCACTTGACTGTACCAATGGAGAACCGTCTTCGTTGAAGTAGAAGGACATACCATCCTCCTTTCGAAAGTCGAATGGCGTACTCTGGCGATACTCGTCAGCTGAGTGTCTTTACGTTCGAGGTGCTGAACTTACTATTTCCAGGATTGGTCGATGGTCTTTGTCTTTTTCACAGCTGGAGAGCAGCTTATGATAGACGTCCTTCACAAATGCTCGCATGGTAGAAGCAATGCAGAGGTATATCGATAATGAATGGAGAAAGATAATGCTGCTAGATCATTCGGTCACACTGAAGCCGATTGAGACAAGCCAAAGCAATGCAATGCGGGAAATCAAACGAGAACGAACACAATGCCACAATGAGCGACCAAGACTTGATACGGGCCAGAGAGGAGATGAAGAAGTAACAAAAGAATACCGGCCGATCAGCAGCATCAGTATATAGATATGTGATATCTGCAGTTGCAATTGCAACAATCACATCTAGGCATGTGTCGGCGCCACAGGGTCCATGGTGAATGCAAGGAATGCCGGCACACTGCGGTCCCTTGCTCGACGTCCGCCAACTTACCATCCCAGCGGTATCTCTCATCTAAAATGGTAGCGACGGTTTCATATGAGGAATGCTTCGATTGGACCCTTCAAGGTCCATTGGCGCTGGCGCTTCTATATTGAGATGCTTCCAGGCATGCTAATCTGCTGCAAGGTTATGTATCCGGCTTGTGTGGTACCGAGACCGACTTCCGGGGCGAATTGTCATTTTATTGAACGGTAATTGTGCCATGGACTCTTTACAACAAGATGGAACGAAAGCGAGAATGCGATGCTGTATTTGAAACTTGAAGGATGGGGAGAGAGAAAGGAGCGTTGTTCTGTGGGGAGCAGATAGAGCGATCGGCTTGAGCCTGCTGAGATAATCTCGCCCTAGGCTGCAGTAAGTCACTGGTCACCGCCCTCCTATATTGCGCCACTCGAATTGGACACGATACCGATCTTGATGTACAACATCACCCCCTTTTCTTGAACAGAAATCAATTGGAGCAAAAATGATCAGCCTTGTCGCTTTCGACCTTGATGGGACGCTGGCGGAGAGTAAGCAGGCACTGAAGGACACAATGGGCGAGGCATTGGCGGATCTGCTGGGCGTGGCACATGTTGCGGTAATTTCAGGTGGGGACTGGCCACAATTCCATAAACAAATTGTGAGCAGACTGCCAGCAAGGGCGGATCTGTCCAAGCTGTGGTTGATGCCGACTACTGGGACCAAGCTTTACACCTATAAGGGGTCCGAGTGGAAGCCGGTGTACGCTGAGCTGTTTAGCGAGAGCGAAAGGAAGAACATCTTGGAAGCCTTCGACGCTTCGCTCGAGGCTACTGGCTTCAAGCCGGAACAGACATGGGGCGAACGCATCGAGGACCGCGGTAGCCAAATCACCTTCTCTGCCCTCGGCCAGGAGGCTCCCGTGGCCGAGAAGCACAAGTGGGATCCAGACTTTGCCAAACGTAAAGTCATTCAAGCCGACCTGTACAAACGACTGCCGGACCTCTCCATCAACATGGGCGGAGCGACATCTATTGACATTACGCAGAAAGGGGTCGACAAGGGCTACGGTCTCAAGAAGCTGCGTGACGCGAGCGGAATTCCCCTCGAGCAGATGATGTTTATTGGCGATGCTATCTTTCCCGGCGGCAACGACTACCCTGCAAAGGAGATTGGGCTGGAGACAGTACGTGTCAAGGATCCCGATGGCACCCTCGCCGCGATTGCCGGGATTGTGGCCTGTCTGAAGTAGACGCAATGGGCAAGACGGGAAAGATCTCTATCGATGGCAATCACATGACTGATGCTTGGCAATATCTCAGATAGTACTAGAGGGTTTGGACCTGTGAGATGGTCAGGCCAATAGACAGGTCCAGGATGGATTTCATTATTCTGCTCAACAACGCATGTTCGGGTGGTACAGTGATGACTGTGACGGAGAGAGTACAAGTAGCAGAGCTATGGCTCTTGTCTCTTCTCCTTTTCCTTTGGTGATATTTGCCGCAGATGTCTCAACCACAGAATAAAGGCAAGCCACCATCTTCGAGGCAATCCAAGATGGGCGATCCGCCAATAACCCGCAGGTAAGTCAGGCCTCCCCACGTCCCTGTCCCTCCGCACGCAGCTTCCCCAGGTCGCGTGCCACCCACGCTTTCCACTTTCACTAAACTCGGCCACCCTTTCCGACCGATCGAGCAACCGTTCGCGTTCAAATGCAGGGGTTCTCCCTCCTGATCACCACCACCCTCACAGTTTTGCATGTGAAAGCTCATCCGGAGTCTCATTTAGGGTCTGGCATGGCCTCAGGCTCGCTGCCTTGACACAACTATCCTCCGATCCGCGTCTATCCATGGCTTCAGCATCTGGGGTAGCGCCCGCCATGTCGCCCGGCGCTTTTCTCCGCGATCGTACTGGTCGACCAAACAGCACCGAATTCCCAAGACTCTCGACACCGCCGCTGCCTAGGAGGCGCTCCTCAGTACTTTCGTTCGCGAGCGACACGCGTCAATCTGTCCAGTCCGCCGGCGACTACATCCTCCCCGGGCTCGGTATAGATCACAACCGCACCGCCGAAGACGAGTCCTCTCACTGGCACTCTTCACCCCTCGCCTTTGCCCTCTTGCCTGCACTCGGCGGTCTCATTTTCACTAATGGCAGCGCGTTCATCACTGACGTCCTGCTGCTCGGCCTTGCTGCCATCTTCCTGAACTGGAGTTGTCGCCTTCCCTGGTAAGTCATGACGACACCGCCACCGACCAGCTCCACTAAACTCGTCCTGCAGGCAATGGTACCACTCCGCACAAGGCATCCGTCAGGCCTCACTGCGCCGGCCTTCTTCCTCTTCTGACAGACCAACTTCGCCCCTCGAGAGAAAGAGCGACCCGATCGGTCGGAAGTCCAGCGACTCCGCCATACACTCCGACGATGCCGACACACAAAAAGACGCCGATGGTCCATTCGATGCAGAATCGCCGGAAGATGCAGCAGAGATACTAAGAACACACGAGAAGCTCGCCTTTATTTCCACCTTCGTTTTACCTGCCCTAGGTGCATACCTTCTGCATGTCATACGCGGCCAGCTCTCGAACAGCTCCACTGTGCTCGTGTCCGACTACAATCTCACCATCTTTCTGCTGGCTGCTGAGATCCGACCATTCAGACAGCTCATCAAGCTGATCACCAATCGCACGCTGCACCTTCAGCGCCTCGCAAACAACCTGGATCATCTTGCAATCGAGCCGCAGAAAACTGCAGACTTCGAGTCCAGGCTTGAGCTTTTAGAAGCCAAAGCGAATGAGCCGGCGCCCAACCCTCTGCCTACCGGCGTGCAAAAAGAGGAAATGTCCCAACTTTCAGTCGAGTTGCGCAAGCGCTACGAGCCGCGTATCGAAGCGTTGGAGCGCGCAGTACGCCGGTACGAAAAGCGCGTCACCGTCCTCTCCATTGCAACCGAGAACCGTCTGCAAGCCCTTGAAGCTCGCATGCAAGACGCGCTTAGTCTGGCCGCTGTTGCCGCACAGTCCTCCCAGCGCCCAAGCATCCTCACTGCCACCGTCACCTACTTCGCCCGCATCGTCGTCATGCCCGTCGAGTTGGCCTGCGCTGCTTGCCTGTGGCCTATAAGAGTTGTTGAAGATCTGGCGCGTGTAGTCTTGGGCGGCAACAAGAAGGGCAGGAAGCGTGCGACGGGAAAGCCGCCATATAAGTCGAAGGAGAAGCGCCCCATCAAGGAAGAAGGCAGCGGAGGGTCGGCTAAGGGGCTTTGATACCGCAGTGCTTTACGACGCAATGATATTAGCTAAATTGTACGGACTTGGGGGGGCGCAGGACCAACGATACCCGTTATATGATCATGGTACTTGCTGTACTGGGGTTGTCCAAAAAGAAAAAGGGAAAGGAACCAAAAAGGAGCATCATCCGGCTGCAACTATTCATAGGCATGACTTTCATGCAGTCTTTCGTTATGCTTGCCACTCCACCCGCGACATCTTACACTTGCTCTGTGCTCTCAATACACGACCTTTGCCTGTTCTCTTCAAACATCCCCCTCTTAAGCCCCAGTCCTCACCGCGCCCCTAGCCGGAAACCTCCTCGCACTAAGCAATACCCCCTTGACACCTCTAATCTCATCCCTCAGCTTGCCCACAGCATCGCTCTTTCCCCCCTGCGGCAGTGCCGGATTCCACACCCCGAACTCCATATTCGCCGGCGGACTATACACCAACCCATTCAGATACTCCCGCAGCCCAGCGACACTCTCATCCAACTCCCTGCCCACCTCCTCACTCCTCGTCTCCGCGCTGAGCAACACCTCCATCTCCTCCCTTATGCACGTCAGACGGCCCGTGTGCACCGCCTCGGGCTTGGCTTTCTCCTCTGCCGAAGAAGACGTCGTCGTCGTCGTCGAGCTCCGCCGTGACGCAGGAGGGGAGGTCTGCACGCCCACGTCCGCGTAGAACAGCTCGGTCGGGTCGCCCGCTTCGCTCTCCTCCTTTGCTTCCGCGCCTGCTGCCGCCGCCTCTTCCGACCCCGAGGGCTTTTTCGGTGGTGGGACGCGCGACACGACCTTCTCTAGCTTGGCGTTGAGGGCCTGGGTGCGGGCGTCGGCGTGGAGGGCGAGATCGTGCCGGGCGTGGGTGAGGGATGCGGACATGGGCTTTATGAGGTAAGTCGTCACGCCGTAGCCTATGAGGGCTAGGCTGCCGAAGACGTAGGCGGTGTTGAGGAGGCGGGGGAGGGTGACGAGGGGTGGGGGCTTGGTGGGCTTGAGCAGGAATTCGGGGTAGGTCACTATTGGCGGATTGTCGCGTGGTGCAGAGGAAGAGGGGTGGGAGGAGGCGAATTCGGTGGTGGAGAAGGAGGGAGTCGGTTGAGAGGCTTGGGAGAGGAGGATGTCGTCTATTACGGATTGGGGCACGCCTTTGGAGATGAGGAAGGAACGTTTGGCGGAGTCGGGGGCATCGCGGACCGCGGGGTCGAGGAGGAAGCGTTGGACTTCTTCTTTGCTGTAGGATGCGCTAGATGAGGCTGGTAAGGGGTCTGTGGCGGAAGATGTGGTGGTGGTAGTAGTGCTGTCGTGGACGACTGTGGGCTCGGTGTCGGAGGTGGCTGGCGACGAGGAGGATGCCGATTGTGGAGGTTCTGAAAGTGGGTTTTGGTCTTGCTGTGGCTTCTGCTGCCAGGCCGGGATGGCCGGCTGTGAGGGTTTGTCGTCTTCCGCCATAGTTGACAAGCGCGCAAGTTGGATGCTGTGGAGTTTGAGATGGAAGAGGTCGATGCCAATTTCAAAGGCCGAGGACGAAGCACGAGATCCGGGGACGAGCTTCACATGCCGAGGTTGGGGCTTAGTCAGCGGTTAGCATCACAGATCAATGCAGAGCTTCACAGGAGAAACATTGCACGTACTAAAACATATATACTTGTAGTGATTTAATTTGATATGTTTTTTTTGGATTTCAGATATGTGAGCATTCTAGCTATTCACAGCAGTCCATATTTGCGGCCATGGACCATCGACCAGGTATTTCAACAGCTTTTCCGTCTCTTATACGAGCCCGACTCCATCAAAGAGGTACTTGCTCTTCGTGATTATAGAAAAAAGACCAATTAATCCAAAGAAACGCTCCTGTAAATGCTCGAAAACGCTCCACGCCCGGGTATATATCGCTTGCCAAAAGCAAAAAGAAAATAAATCAACCATTAACTAAACTTTCTCTCCCAGCTCAACGTACTCCTTGTTTTTAAACGTCTTACTCCTCTTCTTCCTCAGCTTCTGCACATTGAAGTCCTGCCACCTAGGACGAATCTCCTGCTCGTTCTCGGCGTGCACGTCGTAGCTGTACAGGTTTTCTTCGCCGAACGTCGCATTGACCGGCGGGTGTAAGCGGCCGATCCTGCCCGCGCGTCTGGTTTCCGTTTGCTTGCGCTGGATCCAGTACATCTGCTCGTGTTCACGCAGGTAACGCTTGCCGTGGAAGCTACGCAGGACAACCTCACGGAGCTTGAGCCCGAGTGCTTTACGGTCCTCTTGCTTCTCGTACATGCGCTTGGTGATCCATTCAACGTCGTTGGGGGTGAATGTATCAGGGAGGGGTGGTGGTGGGGTGTCATCGTGGGTGTATGCGGTCCATGGACCCAACATGGCCAGAAGGGTGATTTGAGCACGCGCGAGTGCCTCAGGGTCATTGGGCGGCACGACTTCTCCGTATCGCTTGGTTGGGTCGTCAGGGTCCGTCAACACCAGCGCTGTGGCACCGACTTCGGTGGCCACAATGGGGATGCCAGAAAGTGCTGCCTCACCGATGGCCAGGGGCAGCCCCTCAGACAAGGACGAGTTCATGAACAGCCAGGCATCCTTGAGCACCTCCTTTGGTGATCCGAATCCGGCGAGGGTGACTTTGCCAGACATACCGCGGGTGTTGATGAGAGTGGTGGTTTCAAGAGCGTAACTTGGCTGTCGATCCTGAGCACCATAGACAGTGAGGCGGTAGTCCTGGAAGCCGAACTTGTTGATGATAACATCTGCGGCCAATACAGCGTTCTTGACGTCCTTGATGAATTGCACGTTGGACAACATGACGGTGGTCGGGAACTTAGTGCGGGTCTCCTTGACCGGCTGGAAGGCGTCCATGTTGCCAATGCCGTTGACGATAGGGTCAATCTTGCGTGCGAACAGCTTCTTGCTGCCCCGAAGTCCCTGATCTGTTCCCAAATCCTGCTCCCAGTCTGGGTTGAACACCGAAGTGCAAGGCAGGATGATATCGGCGTGGGTATAAGCCAGATGGCAAGCCAACTTGACACCAGCCAGCAGCATACCCTGGACCGGAACAGGCAGGAGACACTGCGCAGGACTGATGTTAAGGCACATCTCTCGCCAGAGGATAGCGTGATCCCAGATACCCCAAGTCGTGCCACGTCGGTACTTGAGAAGGATACCGTACAGCGAACTGATACCGTGATGTGTGGTCTGGAAGACCTTCGGGCAATCCGCAGGTATCTCTACAGAGTAGATGAAGAAATAGCAGATATAGAGATTGAGTGCATCCCGGAAGTTGTTCATGGACGGTGTCTCGATCTCCATCATATCCTTGACATTGAGCACATTCGGGTCGTTGTAGTCGAACAACCATGCTTCGATCCAAGCCTCCCAGACTGAGGTACTTGTCCAGGTCTTGTTGAAGTCGCGAGTCTCGAAGTAGCGGTTCATCTTGAGAATGACGTTGCTGTATGTGACAAGATCCTCACGGTTATATCGTCTTGATCTAGCACCACGAACGAAGCTCTTGAGCAAAGGAATGAAGATCCTCTTGACGTCTTGGTCCTCGCTGGTCATGTTGATTCTTTCGTCGATCTGGGTTTGCAGCAAGTTGTCCAGGAGGCCGTGATAAGGCGTCTTTCCATCTAGACCCCACAGAGGCAGGACCTTGAGCGAGTTAATGTTGCGCTCGATCTGGTACCTGGGTACACCATAGTCGTTTGCACCTTCAGCGAGACAATGCCCTCGGATCGTGGTGTGACCATTAACGAGATCACGTCTGCAGTTGGAAACACCACCTGGATTGTCGGGCCAGCAACCATTGTCAGAGAAGATGACGGACGTAGAGGTAGCTGTGTCGCGGTAAGTATCTTCCGGTCGCGCAGTCAGGCGAGTGGAATCTTTAGCGAGTCCCATCTCAAACAAGTCGGATGACTTGATGTACAGTGGGCAAGTCTGCGAAGCTTCAACAGTCGGCTCAATGGCAGAAATAATCTGCTCCAGGTTCTCATCCAGCGCATGGGTTGCTTGCAGGAGATGACCGGCGTCACGAAGGTGCCAGTACTTCTTGAGCAAAGGCTCATTTCGCAGGATCATCTCATCCAAGAGACAGGCAGTGACGGCGTCGAGGAAAGGAGGCTTAGCCCAGGACTTCCAGAGCTTCGTGCGAAGCTGCGCCGTGGTCATCTTGCGGTAGACAACCTTGACGTCAGTCTTTGACCAGCTCGAAGGCATCTGCTTGACGAGACGGTTGCTACTCTTGGAGGACCAGGAGCGCGCGGATCCCATGTACGGACGGCGGACACGCTCAAGCCAATCATCCGGATGGTGGATCAAGAGGTCCTCATCTTCGAAATGAACGTTCTTGGGCTTCTTGAGGAATCCATACTCATCATTAAGGATCTGTTCAGGCGCACCCGTGAAGGTCTCTGAGCCGTTCTTGCCCATGGCAGTAGTCTCCAGCTCCGGACCTTGAGCATGCTTGTAGATCCAGCGTACGTCAAAAGTTTCTCCATCAACGGTGAGAATGACCCGTTGTACTTTCTCGGAAGGAGTCCAGTTCTTGACATTGTCTGAGCCAGCACGAGGTTTGACGGACCAGAAAACTGACACAGTCATAGGTAGAGCATTGGTGACGCTAGAGTAGTTTGCCTGCAGAACCTCGGAGTTGCCTTTAGGTCGCTTGGAGAAGACGTACTCGAAGGAGAACTCGTTCTGACCGCGGAAGATTCTGCCAGACTTGATACGTCCATATTTGTCATAAAGACTGCGGTGTTCCATCTTATTCTCGACGGTGATCTTGGAGGATGGCCAGCGGCTCAAAGTGGTTGCGTCGTAGTAGTAGGTTGAAATTGCCCCATTAGCTTCTTCGCGGCCATGCAGACGGTGAGTGGAACCATAGAAAGCTCGAGCAACTGGTTTCTTAGCTACAGGTTCAATGGTTAAATCGCCGTCGTAGATTGTAACAACGAGATTGCTGACGTTTGTTCGTGAGATGAACCCGGTTGAGGTTGAAGCGACAGACTCCACAACGATGCGGTGACCATCAAGTGTCCTTGCGTTACCACGATTCATGAGATCGATGAACTTTCCATAAGGTTTCTTGCCTGCGATCAAGAAGGCTCTGATGAGCAGATTCTTGAACAGCCAACAGAACTTCCAGATCTTCAGCAAGATCCAGAGGAGCGGAACGCGTAATGGGTTTGTTCGGAGGGAGTACCACAGTTCCTTGGGGACATCCGATGCCGCGCCAGAAATGGTGGCAACCCACTTAGTTATGTCATAGCAGCTTCGGATGACGATAGCTCCCACTGTGATGAGAATGTTGGGGCCAACTTTGGTTCTGGGAAGTGCCGCACTCAGTTCTGGCTCTCCTTCCGGGAGACTGATCATAGAGTCGGACGACGGAAGATTTGCCGTGCGCTCCCTCTTAGTCGTAGCGGAGCGGCGAAGATCGTCGATTGCAACACCGACACCGTGATTGAACCGAGCAATATTCTTGCCTTCATCGACAAGCCATGTTCGCACAGTCCAGCTAAGCTGTACTGGAGTGCCCAGAATACGGCTGACGATGAACCTGCGCACGTCTTCTGGAAGCGTGGTCCATTTGACGTTGACATCAATGTCCAGAGTCAGGTTGCGAAGGATGTCTCGGACAGCCTTATGAGTGTCGTCGCAGGGATTACCTGGGTGTTCGAGATGGGCGCCCGCAGAGGACCCTCGAGAAGGTGGCGCAGACCGGAGCTGGAGGACCTTTTGGTCTGCAGCGGATTTCCTGTCGCCTGCCGCTGACTCTGCCTTCACTAATGGCTTGGGCCGCGAGAAATATCCGGTCAAGAGAAAGGTGATGAACGCAGCAGAAACAGTCGTGACATTGAGCGCAACGACGTAGTCGTACTCCCAGGTTGCGGACTTTTGCAAAGCTCTGAGTATGACGCCGACTACGAAGCCGACTGCACAGCAGACAAAGACCGTGACAACATGAGCACTGGAGCTCTTGGTGAAGCATCTATTGAATTGGAACAACAGCGCACAAGTGTAGCCGAGGATGTAGGCGTAGAAGAGGAGGACTCCCTCACCCTCCGGTACCGTCATCCAGACCAACAGAGTAGCAGCACCAAGAATGATACCGAGGAACGTGAACAATTCGAGGACCGCATTCTTGTAGTGTTTGCGGCGAAGTGCGGCCTGGCTTTGTCGGACGCTTTCGAAGTCAGCCATATCGCTCATCTTCACGTCTGAGAGCTTGGCCAACTCCGGCCAGTACTTCTGCAAAACAGTGTCGACAGCTACTGCTCCCACAAGGAAGTACACTAGAGCAAAGCAAAGAGCGTAACGACGGTTGCTGTACTTGGGCTGCGCAGATTGTGCGGTGGTCACTAGCTGGACCCAGCGATCCATAAGTGCGCCTAGGAACAAGCCTACGTTCTGGCCAAGATCGTACTTGGAGTAACGGAAGGTAATGAACTGGCTGTGCTCACGAAGCCCACGGACCAGTTGCCTTTGGTTGCCAAGCGCGAGCTCAAGCTGAACAAACCACGTCGGAGTGTAGGTCTCTGGAAGATCGGCTCCGTAAGCCTCTTTCTCGAGAAGCCACATGGCGTAAGGATGACCGACAGCCATCTTCTTGACGAACTGATCAGAGACTGTGTAGAAGATCTTCATGTACAAAGACCGATTGTGGTAGCGGTGAACCTCGGCCTTTAGAAGGTCTCGGGCCTCAGCAGCCAAGAGGTTATCATCCTGCTCGAAGTCCTCGTCGTCAGGATCGGCAACCTTTTCTTTGAACCAGGCGACGAGATCCTTCTCCTTGATGGTAGGAACCTTAACTTGCCACGACGTCCATTCGTGGCAGAGGTTGCGGAATCTGACAATTAGAACAACATTGAATGTATAGACCACCAGCATATAGATCAGGAGATCGTGACCATTCACAAATGTAGTAAGAATGGGTGAAATGAAGAGGATCGGAATGCATTTCCACATAACAATACGACCAGAGGTCAAGGGACTTCCTGGCCTATGCATGGTGGCGAGAACACCAAGTAGATTGAGGAAGGTGGAAAGTGCGTAGAGGTAGAGGACGAAGACAAAGCCATTGAACCAATTATGTGTCTGAAGGGAGAATCCAATGAAGCCACCAATAGCTACCACGGTGGTGAGCAGGAACGCAGCTGCCATGCGCTGAACGAAGAAGTGGGTCATGTTCTCGAATGCATAGTTGAAGAGGTAAAATCCACCGGTGCTGCCAACCCAGCCAGTGATACCACCAGTCATAAGCAGGGCAATGAGAATAGCGTAGTTTGCCATCTGAGTGATGTCCTGATTATTCTGGGTGTTCATGAATGCTGTCAAGTAGAAGCCACGGCCAAGGAAGGTAAGCAGGAGCACATCCATGAGAGCCGGAAGACAAAAAATAGACAATGCACCAAGCTTGTGATAGATATCATCTTCTTTCTTCTTGTCTTTATCGGGCTCGTTGAGTTTAGTCCCGGGCACATCACCTGGTAGTTCCTTTGTCTTGCCGGCCTTAGCATACGGATCAAAGCCTTCGAGTTTGTGCTTTGGCTGCACGTTCGAGTACGCAGTGAAAACATCTGTGCCATTCCATGAGGAAAGAGGGGGCGGGTTTTCCTCCAGGTAATCCCTGTAACGATCGTAGATGACTTCACCAAGGGCGCGCGGCAGAATTCCAAAGTAGATTTGACATTGAGAGCCCAGAACCCACAGCTCGGCGAAGACACCAGCTTGATCGTGCTGCGAGAGGAAAAGCGGGCATCTATCGGTCGTCTCGAGGTAGACATCCTCGAAGGCATATTTACGGAGGACGCAGAAGAAGATGAGAGAGTAGAGATCAGTGGTGACGTCGACGGCCCTGCCGTCAGCGGTTGAATAGGTCTGCAACATAACGCCGAGAAGACGATTCAGGACGGCTCGGTTGCATTCGAACAAACACGTCCCAACTTTGCTGTCGAGCAGGTTGTAGAAGGTCATCAAATTGTCCACATCGGGTAATGATTGGGCGCCCTTCTCCTTCAGGAAATCTAACCTCATCTGGAAGAGGTCCTTGAGTCGGATAGAGCCATCAAGGCAGGCCTTTGAGTGAACGTCGCTCCATGTGGTTCGTGTCGCCTTCTCGATGAGCAGCTTAGTACAAATTGTCTTGATTCCATCTGCGATAGGGTGACGAAGCGCTGACAACCTGATCTGCTGAAGCAAATACAGCATCTCTGACTCTGTAGATCCCTCGAGCTCTTTCAAAATACTCTTGGGTACGGTGACTCCATATTCATTGGCTTTACCATGGACAAAGTGGAGTTCTTCGAGATAACGAATAGACCGCGGAATACCATGGTATGCAAGGAAGACGTGCCAGATAGTCGCAGCATCATCTGCGTTCTTCAGGGACAGATAGATGTCGACCATCGTGCATCCATCCTTCTGGACCTCGTCCGTCAAACCCCAGAAGTGGCCTCCATTATCAGGAAGGTTAAAACCGCTGTCCAGGCCCTTAAAAACTCGGATATTACCTAATTTGAGGCCTTCTCGGAGATCCTGAAGAATGACAGGATGCGACGTCAGTTGCGAGATCTTCGCTAAGGCATCGAGCGAGGCGGAGAGCTCGACTACGGACAGTTGGTGGAGCATGTTGAGTTCCTTGAGATGTCTTTGGGTCTTCAGGATCTCATCATACTGCTCACGAACCACTTCTTCCCTGAGGTTAAAAGATCCAAGTGGGCACAAATTTGCACCGCAACTTGACGTGTTCCAGAAGTCAGAGAGCCTGGGGGCCATACGACTGTAGTCAAGCGCAGAAACCTCAAGACTGCCTCGGTCGCTTCCCGACCAGAGATCGACCGGCAGCGGCCGAGACGCCAAAAGACGATCAGCCGAAGGGATGATGTCGTTGATTTTGGACGCATCGAGGCCCACGACATGGTCAGCGTCTTTGGTCTGGGTGAAGTCAAAGCTAGCCTCCTGCGACCATTGCTTCTGACACCAGACCACGTCCATTTTCTTGAGGTAATCGAAACCGCTCAATGGCATTTCCTTTTTCAAGCGTCCTGGTACATCCACGGAGGCAGGTCTAGCCTCTATGACAGCGCCAAAGAAATCTGCAAGTTTGTACGCTCTTCTTAGGACCGATGCGGAAGGCTGCTGGTTCCAGAGCTCGAGGAAACCAAAGAAGAACTCCGGTCGGGTATTCTGTTGCCTCTTGATACGGGCAATCTGATCCCGAAGTCGAGCAGCTCTGAAGAAGTCCCGGCGCTTACCATTGCGCAGCACATGAGCGTTCTGGAGGATGACACCATCGAGCAGACCGAAATGCAACGAATCCAGAAGGTAAGCGTCTGACTCGGCCATGAAGATGACAGGAATACCATGCTCTCGGAGACGTGCAAGGAAATCGTTTACCACGACTGCTTTGTACGTATCATCGAAAAGCAAAACAAGGCCATCAAAACCTTGATAAAGACAAGTGTCACGGAGATCATCGGCCATCTCTGACGGATCGAAGGGCTTTGCTGGATCGACCTTCTCTTGAGTGAAGCTTTGGTAACCAAAGAACAAACTTGAGGCGGATGGTCTGAATGAGTTGGTGTTCTTCTCGTACACTGATGTGGCAGCAGAGATAGGACGAGCTTCGTGTGCTTCATTAGGCATGAAGTTGATTGGCGCGAATGAAGCCCGGGAGGGAGACAGGATCTTTGGTGGGGGTCGCATCTGAGCAATCGTCTCGTCATCGGACATGGATGGAGTCGCGGAATGAGTTTTGTGCGCGCCCACGCTGTTATCCCTGGGTGGCGAGCTGTATTCGTTTCGGGGAGTCTGCTGACCTGTTCTGACGCCAGAAGTCTGATAACCCGAGCGAGGTGTCATATCACCAGTCCGTGGGGTCCGCGCACCTTTGATAGAAGGAGTGTAAGTTGCGTCCCAATATCTTTGTGGCGAGGGACCGGTGATTGGTAGAATGCAAAGGCTGCTATCCGGCGTGCCCGCAGGCAGAGCACCAGTACCAGTATGTGCCATCATCTGGAATGCAACCATGTTGCTGAGTCTTTGGTTGGTACTGGAAGCCACCGACTCCGCACGTTCAGGCTTTCGCCGTATGCGCAATGACTTCCAAAAGGCCTCCGCACCTCGCCCTAATCGCGAGGTGAAAGATCTGAAGACATTCGGCCCATCGCCATCCTGTCGACTGTACACCCTCTGCACTGCTAAAGTAATGAATCCAGCAACCAACGCTCCAACACCGACACTGACCAGCAAATATTGATACCAGTGTTTGAACAGGTCCTGCTGACTTTGTGCGTGATTTTGACAGATCAATGGCCAGTGTGTGATGTTAGAAGTCGTATCTGTGCAGTTGATCTCATGCGCATTTAGAGACGGGATAGACATGGTGAAAAGTCCTCCGAGTCTAGTTTGTGAAGATTAAAGCCGGGAGCAATTACGCTGGTTCAAGCGCAAACAAATAACCAGATTACCATCTCATTAGAAGCAAACACGATTCAGCGCTTGAGTATTGTTAGCCAGATAAAAGATGTAGTCGATAGTAAGTGTGAAGGTCGGTGGTAGAGTCGAAGTGAAGGAACCAGAAAAAGATAAGAGGAAACAGCACAACGAGCGAGTGGATCAGGTGGGTAGTAACGCTTTGTGGGAGAACAAAGTTCCGGCGGTGAGCTCCAGAGAGATGGAGACAGTAAGTTAGTATGGGACAAAGGGACCAGGGTTAGAAATCAATACCCTCGTGGTGCCAGAAAAAGAAAGCTGCAGTCAGAAGGTTGATCGACCCTGAACGATCGCCAGTACCGGAACAGCAACGGCAGAAGCGAAGAAAACGAGAATTAACGCCATTCGGGGAGAACGAACGCACGCACAACCAAGCGATAGAGCCTTGTCGGCGATGCCAGACACTTTGGAGGACGGACATGGTGGCGGCAGGACCAGGGCCAGGGCCCGTGTCCGCAAGAGGCAAACGATGATGACGATGGTATAACGATGCTAATGGTGGAACAAGCCTGCATCCGCCCAACGGCTGCGTTGTACGGCGGCGGATGCACGTGGCGGCCAAGGTCTGCTGGTGCCAGAGCATGGCCCATGGGCTGGGCCGTTTCGTGTCCTGCTACCTCCGTACAGCACAACGGTTTTGGCGCAGGGCCGAAAATGGAATGACTTAACGGAATAGGGCCAGCGTGTGAAATGGCGGCATGGTGAAGGAGCATCAAGGTTGCGACGATGGCGCCGGGCGCCAGACGAGCGAGAGCCACAGGCAATCCAAGATTGGAATGCGCTAAGAGAGACAAAAAAAAAGCCCGAGCCGCCACAGAAAGGTACGTACCGTAGAGCCTGACGATGGTGGACGGGGTGAACACCCTTTCGACGAGAGTCCCTGGGGGCCTCGTGATGGATGGTCGGATTGACGACTTGTCGTGTAATTTCTTGACGTCCCACATCGGGGCCAAGACTGGAAAGACACACGGCTTGAGATTGTAGGGATCAATTATGCGGGATCGGACGCATATGCAGCCCTCTCTGTGATCACCTGTGTGGTTGGCGATGGGATCCCCGAGTAATGGGGACGCCAACCGAATGTTCTACAGCGGAAAGCACCCCGCGCAGGGGCCCGTCGACAAAGAGAGCCGCGCCGGATGGGGGCACACGCAGGCCCGATACGACCGAGCATGTGTACAGCAGCATACTGCAGTGGCATCACGAGTTGGCACAACTCCGCCGGGTGAGCCTGCACATGCGCTCGTGCTCGTGCTCTCGTTCTTGCTGTGCTTTCCTGCTCGCCTCCGGCTGTTAGGCTTGACCGACGGGCTGCTGATGACTGCCTTAGCTGAAGCCCTGTTCATGCAGCATCCCGGTGGCACAATTTCTTGCCTTACTCGGGTCGCTATTAGTCGCCAGAAACGGTTGGTATGTCTCAATTAGGAGCATGTCGGAACGCCGAGTCCATGCGTTCTGGTATTCAGCTGCTGGGCTTCGGTAAGAGAAGCGATGCGGCTGGACTGCAGGTTTCACTCCTGTCCCAGGCTGAAGTGAGCGATGACTCGGTTCTTGACAGCGCGCTTGGCTGCAAGGGCGCCTTCCTGGGCCTCCGACGCCAGACTGGGACAATACCCGTTTGGTGCGCCACCGTCCTGCAACGTGCTATGTCTGAGAGGCTCTTGCTCGTCCATTCTCTTCTTCAAAGCGATCGCTCATCGTGCATCGTAGCGCTGTACACCAGATCCCTTGCTGGCTCGCCCCACCGCCATGATGTGTAATGGGGGCTGCACGGTCTGCCTTCAATCCTCAGCCTGGTTGTCTGCCCTTCTCCGGCGCGACTGCTTTTCGATAGTGTCGCCCTCCTGCGTGTCGCCATGATCATGTCCATTGTCATCATCACCCTCGCAGGCATCAGCACAACATCATTCTCTGCCGAAATGAACCACCGAGTCGGCCTGGCCTTGGCCCAGGCTGAACCGCCGACGCCGACGCCGCCGCCGAAGAATCGCAGGCGCGCGCCTTGCACGGTCCTCGTACTTACACGAAGGAGCAGTCTGAAACCGGCCCATCTCCTTCTATCCGATCTCTGCTTGCTCGCTTTGTGCCCCGACTGGGCCATTGCACAGTAGACGATCGGGGCGAGAGGCTGCCGAGTTTGTCCACGGTGATTTGCTCCCCGGCAGAAGAAGCCTCTGCCGGCGTGCGCGAGTGTCACAGCATACGAGATCCCTACCCAAAATCGACTAATATAATTGGTGCCTGGGGCATACTACAAAAGCATGTACATGACTTGGAACCAGTTTTCGTTGAACACTTGGCTGTCCCTTCTTACACTCAGGCCTCGCCGCGTATGCCCTAGGGAAGTCTCCCACCGGGCCGGGATGTGGATTGTCACTTCGTATTGCTGAATAGGGTGAGGAGATTCATCTACATTGAACGCCTAGACTCGACCAAAAAAAGACGTTTCCATCAATTTCACTCCCTTGCGGCGCTGACTAGTGCCGTGCATGATCTTGGACTCCGCTCTCTCTGCCTGACTTTTAGCCGCAGGGGAGGGGCACGGCCACAGCGGGTTGCATACGCGAAGTGACATAACCCGGCGAAGCCACCGGCCCCGTCCGCCACGTTCATGCCGCTGTGTGTTGGGGGCGGCGCAGTGGTGGGGAAAACAAGCTTCTCATCCCTGCACTTGCAGTAGAAAGCGCGCGGCTGAAGCCACGCTGCAGTCCAAAAACGAACAGCAGTGTTGATATTATGCCAGCTCATTGGGCTTGACAAGCTTACCATGTAAATTGTACCCATGATGGATTCCTTCCACCCCATGCATCGCTAGCAAACAGGATTCCTGGTCGAGACCCAGATCTTCAATTGAAGATTGTCCCGAAAGGGAGGAGGGCGTTGAGTGTGTTATTAGTGGGGACGCGGCTCTCCTCCGTTACCATTTCGGCCTTCGCCACATCGTATGTGATGGAGCCTGCACTGCTGGCAATCCAAAGTATGACGCTGCACAGCAAATTGAGCGACTTGACCGTCTCCATTTGCGAATGCAGCCAAGATTGCGCCCAGGCCGTGCTTTCCCGCTTCAAACACGGGCATACGTACGCAGTCCAGTGACTTGACCCCCGCCAGCTTACTCTGACTCCACCTGCGATCACATTCCTGCGGACTGTACCTGCCTATGCACGGAAGATCGCTCTTCCGTAACCTGTACATCGCCTAGATGGACAGAGGGGAAATTCCCATGATCACCTACTATTGCCAATCGATCGTCGTGAGTCGGCCCTTCCAGCCCGCGTCATTTGAATCAGGTGGCCCTCCATCAGAGTGTAGAAGGAAGTTTTGAGCAGGCTTCGAAATGCTGTTGCTGTTGTGAAACACACTGACAAACGCGTACCTGACCCGCTGGCAACGAGAACCGACCCGACCACCAAATCCGGGATTTGACTTTTGGGGGGAGCTCAGACCGACCAGAGGATCGACACTTTAGGCTTTGCGCCGGCCAAATTCAAATTGCAACATCATGTCACCGGCTGCACTTAACCTGTTCACGCTGGATTTACTACATTCGGTACAATGGAACCCTTCGTAAAGACATTAGAAAATAAATTGATCGGCTGCATGCCTGATGAGTGATCTATTAAGAAATCCTTCAAGAATTCCGGAATCTGGGGTGATGCTTTTGGGTGCTAATGGTTCTGCCGAGCTCTTTCTCCTGGGCAATGCAGATATTGCCAGTCAGGCCAATCGAAAGCCAGTTCGTATGGTCGCTCGACCCGCTCAATGGAATAACAAAACAAAGAGTTGAAATGGAATAGAAAAGTCGTAAACGTTGCAGTAGCCGCATATCATTGCGTGGACATGCTCAAAGCATTCCAGCAGTCGCGAGCACACTGTTCCATTGGGATTTCGGTTTTCCAGCCGAGCTCCTTCTCAGCTTTGGCAGTGGCTGCAACGCAGAATCCGACGTCACCCGCACGGCGGTGGGTGCGGTTGACCGGCAGCTTGACACCAGAAGCCTGCTCGAAGTAATCCACAACCTCGGCCACAGTTGTGCCGTTGCCTGTTCCAAGATTGTATGTCCTGAATGACTCGGTGTTCTCGGAGCTGGAAGCAGCTGCCATCGCTGCGATGTGGCCCTTAGCCAGATCCATGACATGAATGAAGTCTCTGACCGCCGTACCGTCCCTGGTCTCCCAGTCGGAGCCGAAGACATCCAGGATAGGACGGTTCCCTGTTAGAACCTGTGCGATAACAGGAAACAGGTTTGTTGGCTTTTGGCGGGGATCCTCCCTCAAGATACCAGAGGGGTGGCATCCAACAGGGTTGAAGTAGCGCAGCGCCGTAATGCGCATCGAGGGATCAGCGCGAGCAAGGTCAGCCAGGATAGCTTCGGCGAAGTACTTGGTTCTGCCGTACGGAGAAGTCAAGCCAGTAGCGCCAGGAACGAGCTCTTCGCCTTCAACATTCTCCGGGAAGTGGACAAGATCATGCTCCTTGAGAGGCTTTCCGGAATTGGCCCTAGTGCCATAGACGGTGGCCGAGGAAGAAAAGACAAAGTTCTTGATGCCAAACTCTTGCAGAAGCATGAGAAGGTCTACGAGGCCGCAAATATTGTTCTGGTAGTACTGCAGGGGCTTGGAGATGGACTCCTCCACTGACTTGAAAGCGGCAAAGTGAATGACACCTGCGATGCGCGACTGGGCTTCCTGGCCTTCCTCAGTCCTGAGAGCGTACCGTGCAACAAGCTGACGCATCCACGAGCTGCGATAATCGAACTGGTGCAACTTGAGCACTGGTGTAGGCATGCCGAGCTTGCTGCAGTGCTGAGTGGCAAGCTGGCGAATGTTGTCGAGGACGTTCTCGAAAGAGTTGCTTAGGTCGTCCACAACGATGACATTGTAGCCTTCCTTAAGAAGTTCCAAGGTCGTATGGGAACCAATGTAACCCAGGCCACCAATGACCATGACATGACGCTGACTGTTGCGGACGAAGGATCTCCGCGAGGCATCAAGAGGAAAGTAGCCATCGATGTCTTCGAATATGGAGCTGGCGACTGAAGACCGTGGGGACGAGGCTCCACTGCTGTCCGGGGATGACAACGGCGAAGACGGTGCCGGTGAGTTTGTGTAGGACGAGTTCTCCGATGAGAGATCTGAACGGTTTTGCATCTTGGCAACTGTGCGGGCTGAAAGCAGCCGTGAATGAGGAGGGCGATAAGAAGTAATGTAGATCAAGCAGGTAAGATTAAATGGAGGGAGAGGATAGATGTTTTAGATTAGAAGTCGTAAGGTCGTCGAGGCTTGATCTGATGGTTCATCTGAGATTGATGGAGGAGGGATAGGAAATCTTTATACTAGAAGGAAAAATAAGGCCTTACACGAGGCTGCCCAAAGGGACTCGACTGGGCGGCTCTGTGTAGATTGAGAGTGCCCGAAAAGTGTCACGATGCCGGGAGCTAATGTGCTTCACCTGTGGTTTCGAAGGCGGCAGCCAAGCGAGTTGCCTGCCGGCAGGGCGCGACAGTCTTGGTGAGAATGAGACCATCGACTGTTCGTGATCGTGGGTGACCTCGATTCGGTTCTGGGTCGGGGGTGAATAGGGCAAGCACAGGGTCCGGGCTCGGTCTCAAGCGGGTGAGCCTCACCATGGCGGCCGAATTTCAACGCAATTCTCCTCAGCACGGCGAATACAGCCGTGAGTGACGATGACAGAGACGAGGCCGCGGCGAGGCGCATGGGCCACAAGGTTTGCTGGTGCCATGCCTGGGTGTGAGGCAAAAAGTCTCACCCTGGTGGGAGAAACGGGCAACGGTCAGTGGTGCGACTGGCTCCCTGCGTGGTTCCTCTATCCGCCACAACGTACCCCAGGCGGAATGGTCAGCATTAGTGATTGATACACTGCAGTAGCCTCGCTATTGCCATCCGTCTATTGAAATGACTGCAGTCCCCCCTTTCGGAGCAAGCAAGCCTGAGGCTGTAGATGGTCAAGGCAGAAAACGTGACGATATTGCCAACGGCGACGGCGACGACCGTGCCAGCAGCGACGTCAGCGAAGAGGCTTGAGCGCATAACTGACTCTTCGATTCATCGTGGTCCCTGCTGATGCTGCACGAGGATCTTAGCAATCACGGCACAATTATTTTGCGACGACTGAGGCACCGAACCATACGTGGGGACACAGCGGCAATGCTCCGATGGAGGAGCCATCACAGCGGGCCCGAAACGCAGATGCCTCGTATTTCTCGAGTCTTGTGGCGCGGCAAAAATAGGCGGCTCGAAATAGCTGAGCGTGTAGGAGGGGATAGCAAGCCTGTGGCGAGCAGGGACTACGACCACAATGCTAGCATGCGCCGTGCCGGATACTCGGCTTCGTCTGGCCAGGCTGGGACGTCGAGTCTGCTGTGGGTAGAAGCGCTTGTGCTCAGCTGCGGGTACGATGAACGAGGTACAGCGACTGGAGGGGATTAGTGCAGCTGCGATCCCAGCCGCGCCTCGTGGCTGCTGGGTTGATCGTTTACGTGCAGCCAGGGGTGGGCGAGCGGGACCGCAGTGCACTGAGCTCGTATCGCCGCAGCCCGTCGCCGCAATGCCCAGACTTGGACAGCCATGTGTCGCGAATATCAATAGATCGGGTGTGTGGAAGTGGAGTGTTTGATTTGTTTGATTTTTCAGGAGTGACCCAGGGTTCGCATCATCGACGCCATGCCAAGACGGACGGTTACCTGTACTTGCCTTTTCCCCCCCCCTTCCCTTTCCGGGCGACCTTCCGAGCAACTCTGTGACAGGTTCAAACTCAGACCATAGCCCAGTCACAAACCTTATCGGTTATACTGCGGTCCTCCGGGTGTACCGCCTCGGCGGCGACTCACCAGAGACACGAGAACTGGTGCGTAGCCGACACGTGGCGGCGTGCGCCGGGAGCTGATGCCAGCACGCGCCTTGCCGCGGCGACTGTAATACTCAGCAGCACCCTTGTCCCACAATAATTCCATAAGCCGAAGCCATGGTCCAGCCCTCTCCGGATCTGCAGAAATAAACATGATGGAAACATCGTATTCAGTACCAGGCAATGAAGATCGGCCGTGAGAACCCCCGACGATCCAACCTGCCAACGAGCAGGCCTACTGGTGACCGTGCCCCGTCGCAAGGTCGCTAACAGCAGGACCCACGATGATCCCGGCAATAATAGCATTGGTACCTGGAAAGCCGTTGGTCATCGCGGCACTCTAGCCTGCAGGGTGTGCTGCATGATGCAATCTCTCCTAACGCTGGCATCAGCCCATCATAGTGCTGGACTGGGGCTCGTGGAGGAATGGTGGGCGGCAGGATCGACCCTTCACGATCGTGAGCTTGTGATGGCACTAGTGACAACCTTGATCAATTTGGAAATCCACAAACAATCGCGAGGTAGGCGGTACTCGGAACAATGGAAAAGGCCCGCGTTCTCGCCAAGCCAGGGCGGCACGGCTCAAGATCCTTCGATCCATGGCTCGGAGGGGTCTCTGCGTCTCGAGAACGATTCCCACCAAAGCCAGGAACCATTCCTAGCGCCGGCGCTACTGCATGGTGGCGGCGGCTAAATGAAACTTTTTCCCGCGCGAGGGCCTGATACGCTGTCAGCTTGCATATTCTTTCTGCACTATGATGATCATCCTTGCTGGCCAAGGACACGCTGAGCCGTGTTCTCCGCCAGACTTTGTGCGCGGTCCGTTGACTCGGGAGATGGGATGGTGGAGTACCTCCCTTTCTGCCTTATGCATGTTACCCAACCCGCAGCTGTGGTGTGATTTCTGTCAGTCAAACCGGATTGTAGGGAACGCTTGTACAGAGATCATAAACATCCATTTCTGGACAATTGGCGCCTCAGCCTCGTGCTATCGATTGCCTGCATCTGATCGGAGTCAGGGATGTGCATAAACGAGGTCCTTGATCTAACGTTTGAAATCAACAACGGAATAGCGAATCCGATCAGACTTCTAGACACTCGATTACGTGGCAGGGTCATGAGAAAGTAAGGTTCGCTATGCAATACTATACTAAGTGATCTAATTGTGAACGCTGAGAATTCAATCGAGGGGCGCAGGCCTGTTGGGCTTGGCTGGGCTCAAGAAGATGTTGTTTTCCCCGATGAGGTCGTATTAGTGGGAGTGGAAGTGATGGTTCCGTTACAGTACTCCACCCACCCATCCAAGTTCATGTTCTTCATGACGGTGGAGAAGTCGGTGCTGTTAGCAGAGTCTCCACTGTTACTGCAGAATTTGGAGACGGTGGACGCCGCTAGAGCCTTGCCACTACCGTCGGGATATTCGATGTGGAAGACGGGCTTCTTGTCTTGGATGAATGGAGCAAACGTGGTGCATTCACCGTATTGTGCGCATTGTTCGTTAACGGAAAAGTGGGTAACGTTGAGAACATCCGGGATAATGTCGCCAGCGTTCTTCAAACCACAGGACATGTTGTAGCGGCCGGCTTCGGATGAGAGGAACTGCATGAAGTTGATTGAGTCATCTTCGGTCAAGCCCAGACCATTCTTGTTTGACTGTCGCGCACGTCATGTCAGCAAATGTGGATCATTCTGAGATTGCTAGAGGAGACTCACATATCCGTCAACATTGTCGGGATCGATAGCGTCGCATCCCATCCCGCTCGCAAGCTTGATCCTGGCAGACATGATGCTGCGCACGTTGGCACTGTCGAGCTTGAGCCATTTCTCACCAGGCCAGCCTTCAAGTTCCTTGCCGAGATCGGCAGCCTGGAATTGTGGCGAATCCGGACGACCGGGTTCGTATGATCCGGCACTGAAGTAGCAGACGACCTTCTTGCCAAGGGAGTGGAGCTTGTTGATCGTGTCTTGGCTGTTGGTGAAGAGATCGATGTCGAACACCTCGACATCGGGGTCGGTCTGGGTGGCATCGGATGCAACGGTGATGGGATTTAGCAGCACGATTTGCCATGAGGTACCTGCAGCGGGCTGCCAGAATACCCTGTCCGTGATATTGCCAGTGGGTTGGGGGTATGGCGGGACGGTGCCGTTATTGTTGCCGCCAGAGTTATTGTCATCGTCGTCGTTCCCACTGTTAAGTCCAAGTCCCAAGCCGACGCCCAAGCCGACACCGAGAAGAATGACCAGGATGACTGCAGCGATGATCCATTTGAGCTTGCGCGAGAGTCCGCGTCGAGGAGCGGGCGCGGGGCCTTCGAGCGAGGAGTCTTCGCCCGCAAACTTGGGCTCTGCCGGGACCTTCGGCTTGCGTGTGAACATGGCGGTCGATAGCGGGGGTTGCGTGATGTGCAAAGAAGGGGCGGATGATCAGCTTTTCAGCGCTTGAAAGGATGGCGGCTGCAGCGCGGCCAGTAATTAAATGCGCCGGCGTGAAACCAGGTGCGGAGGATGGCAGCTGAGAAAAGATGCTGCGCCTCACACCACAGCAGGGCGGAGAGATGACACCCGCGAGCTATTGCTACTTGGCGCCACACACGGTCTGAGAATCGTTCAAGGGGGCTGCAGAACAATCAAAGGAAGAGTGCGCAGCGGACTAAAAGCCTCAGCAGCGCACGGCGGTCTAGGCACAGCAGAGGGGGGCTGTGGTTGCACTCTGAGGAGGGGCAGCGACTGGGTTGCGACCGTGATTACGAGCAGTTCAGTGACTTAGCATGTGGTCGTCCTCAATCGCTTGCGGACGGTCAAGCGCCCGTATTGGCAAAAGGGACTTTTCTCCAGCAAGTTCCAAGATTTTTGTCTCTGCCTGTGGCCAAGGGTGATCACATGGCTGTCGTCGTTCTCGTGCATGCTGCTGCCTCAATTCAAACGGCCGCTTTGCCCAGCCCTGCCTCGGACTCTGGTTGCTCTGCCTTGGCGCCCGTGTCCGCTGAATCTTAAAACAACTGCCAGCGCCACGAGTACGCCGCTTCTCAAACACTCGAACCCCAAAAATCTCACACTCAAACGAGGCCAAAGCAAACGAGAGGTGACGACAGAGAGAACGAACGGCGCCCCGTCTCGGCCCTGTTAGTGCTCGCTCTCTCGGACGCTGCAACCGCTCGCCCGGCGGCTACCCGTTTGTGTTCGCTGTGTTTCGTCCTCCCAACGCTCTCGCGCCCCGAACGGTCGTCTGATCTATCTCCGTTCGTGTTCTCGTCATCACCGTTGGGCAGTTCATTACCTGCCATGCAGCGCCGGCCGGAGCGGTGAGGGTGTTGAGCGGAGGTTAGCGGTCAGCCTGCAGGGCAATATTGCAGACATGTCGTGCCCTGTGGTGCCCTGGTGCCTGACTCGCCGCTACTGGCCCCGTGGATTTGTTTCCGGCGCGCCGATTTTAGGCCATGCTGGGCACTATTGTTTTAGTGCATAGGGCGCTGTAATTCGAGCCTCAGCCCTCGCGCTCGGACGCATATCCTTGATCGGTTTCACCCGCGAAGAAGCAACCACCGAGTAGTCATACCACCGTCGTCTTCCCTGGTCACAACCTTGCCGGCGGCCGCCTCCTCGCGTGCTCGTCTTGGTACCAGTACCCCCCGCAGGGTGCACATGCCCCCCACGGCGGGTCCAGCGCATACCTCGTATTCCTCCATACAGATCTCGGCGAATTTTTGCCCCTCCCACCAATCTGGATTGAACCTTGTGCATTCTCCATCGTAAGCCATTTCCGCATTCGCTTCTTGTCGACCCCATTGACCCAAATCTGGGTCCACGCCCTTGCCAGCATGGCTTTGAGGCGCTCCATACGGGTTAGCGACGTACGTAACTCTCTCTTTTCTAATCTTGTCGCTTGCCGGTTGCCCGTTATGTCTTGTGGCAACTAGCTACGCCAACGAAGATTTCACTCTGAGACGTAAACTTCATAAATGAGCCCTGAGAACACCGATTATCCGACTGGAACCAGTGTCTCTAAGGCGCCTTCTGTCGAACCCTTACGCGGCTTTCAATCGTTTACACTTCTGCTTCCTTTGCAATCTACATAAAAGACCTTTGAGGCAACCCTCTTCCTCTCGTTTCCTCCTCAGACAACCACCACACAACCTAATCCCTCTTACCCGCCTCTCCAATCTCTAATCACCGCCATGGGTATCGGGTCCTCTATCATCGGCGGCCTGGGTGGCACTACCACCACCTCGGTCAAGGCCACAACCACCGCCCCCACGAGCACCACCAGCAAGATCTCCGCCGCCTTGCCCGTGGCAAGCGCGGTGATCTCATCTTCATCATCGGCCCCGGTGGCTGCAATTTCCAGCACGACCTCACAGGCTTCCTCCAGTAGCACAACTACCACCAGCAGCAGCGTGGTCGCATCTGCCAGCTCCGCTGTTGCAGGCGCCACGGTCAGCAACAAGTTCTTGATCCTTGCCAACGATGCCGGCAGCGCCTACACTTGCAGCTCCGGTCTGAACGGCTATGGTATTCCCTACGACAGCATCGTCGTGCCCCAGACTGGCTTCACACTTCCGGCTCTCAACTCTTCCGCCACTCATGGTAACTACGGTGGTATCATCGTGTACGCCGAGGTTGCCTACAACTATGGCAACAATAACTGGTCGAGTGCCTTGACTGCTGCTCAATGGCAACAGCTGTATGACTACCAGGTTCAATTCAATGTCAGGATGGCCCAGCTCAGTGTCTTCCCTGGTCCCAACTACGGAGCTGCTGTCGTCAACAGTGGCTGCTGCAACAGCGGTGTTGAACAGCTGGTTTCCTTCACCGACGTTTCTGACTTCGCCACCGCCGGTCTGAAGCCCAACGCTGGTGTTTCCACTCAGGGTCTTTACCACTACCCTGCTACGATCACCAACACCACCACCACCAAGCAGATCGCCGCATTCGCTGCCAGCAGCGATGGCACCTACGCCTCCAACAGTGTCGCCGCTGTCATTAACACCTTCGGCGCCCGTCAGCAAATGGCTTGGTTCAGCGGATTTGACACCACTTGGTCTGTCACTTCCACCTTCGTCCAACATTCCTGGATCCATTGGATGACGCGCGGTGTTTTCTCTGGCCGTCGCAGGACTCTCCTCAACACACAGATCGACGACGTTCATCTGATCACCGACCTGTACTCTCCCAACGGCACCCAGTTCCGCATTCGCTACCAGGATCTCCAGAATCTCATCCCATGGCAAGCAAGTGTCAACAAGCGCCTGCCTGCCGGGTCCAACTACATCATCGAGCTTGGACACAACGGCAATGGTGATATCGAGAATGCCACCGATAGCAACGCCGGCGCAAAAGCTTGCAGCCCGGCCACCGCTATCGAATATCCTGATCAGATCGACACTGCGCTTGAATTTCAAAAGGTTCTCGGCACCGGTACCAATATCTGGCCTAACACTCCTACCTCCTACACCTGGAGCCTCACCTGCGCCAAGCTGGACCCTCTTGCCAACTGGTTCACCACGGCCTCTAACTTGAATGGATTCGCTCACATCTCTCACACCTACACTCACATGGCCCTTAACAATGCCACCTACGCCGATGCCACCAGGGAGATCTCCTTCAACCAGCAGTGGATGAAGCAGATCGGTATCTCGAACGCCAAGTTGTTCTCCGCTAAGGGCCTCATTCCTCCTGCCATTACCGGCTTGCACAACGGAGATGCTATCCGGGCTTGGCACGACAATGGTCTCACTGCCGTAGTTGGTGACAACACCCGCCCTATTCTCATGAACCCTATCAACGAGTACTGGCCTTTGATTACCAACCTGAGCACCAACGGCTATGATGGTTTCACCGTCATGCCCCGCTGGGCCACTACCATCTACTACAACTGCGACCTTCCCGCCTGCACCACCTTGGAGTGGATCAACACGTCTGGTGGCAAGGGTACCTTCACCGATCTCCTCAATGATGCCAGGGCTACCAACGTCCGCCACCTGCTCCACCTGCACCAAGACCCGTTCATGTTCCACCAGGCCAACCTTCGCAACATTGACGTCCCAAGCTCCACTGTCGGAGACCAAAGCGGCCAACTCTCCCTGCTCCAGATCTGGGTTGAGACTGTGCTCCAGGAGCTGATGCGCCTGACCACCTGGCCCGTCATCACCCTGAAGCACGATGACCTTGCTGTTGAATTCACCAACCGTATGGCCCGTGACGCTTGTGGCTACGCTCTCAACTGGAACTACAATGCCGCCGGCAACGCCGTCACCTCGGTGACCCTGACTGCCAATGGCAACACTTGCAGCGTGCCCATCCCAGTCACTGTGCCAGGCCCCGTCACTGTCAGCGGCGCTACCGCCACCGCAGACCAGGTTGGCAGCGACCCTCTGATTATGTGGGTCACCCTGACTGGCCAGCCTGCCACTCTTACTCTGAACACTCCTGTCAAGTGGTAATTCTTATGTACTATGCGGTCTGTTCGATATTCTTTGCTTTATCGTTCTAGGGATTTGGATTGAAAAGTAGCATAATGTCATGTCTTCTGGCGGGGCTGGTCTTCCACCTGTCTACGAGCTATTATAGCATAATTCTTCGAAGATAATCAAACTTGTCTTCCTATCAACATGAACTTCCTCCCAAACTATTTCGATCTTCGTGATACTCTCAATTTTCCTCTTCGCAGTGTTTACCCTGCACAATAACCAGCCCCCCACTCATGAAATCCCCGTCTCCATGTGCGGGTCATGCATGACCCCCATCTTTGCCCGTGTTCTTCACCTGCGACCCCATCATCTCCTGCTCTCCACCCTCAACACTTACCAACATTTCCCAGCATCTGCTCAGCAGATCCCACCGAAGTAGTCCTGCAAATCAACCAAGATATCCCGCTTAGCGTATCCGCCCGCCAAGCGCCGTGTATAACTCAAACATTCTAGAAGATCAAACCCAATCGGACCCCCACCAAACGTCACCACAGTTTTTTTTTTCTCCGGCTTCTTCCCGATCGCGCACACACACCTGCAGATGTCTCAGACAGACCACACGCGACTCCCGCTTGCTATGTCTCAAACCCCTCCCTCTCGCTGTTGCTGCGGAATGTACCTGCCGCAAGGCCCCCCCACGCCGCGCAACCCCAAGGCGTACCGAACCGGGATTTGTGTGTGTGTGTGGCCGGCCGGGGCCTGGTGCGCTCGGGCAACAGAGTCCCAGTCGTCCCCGAACTTCAGGCCCAACCCCCATATCCATGGGTCTATATTGCGCCGGGCCCACGTGTGCCGCACGAGCCGTACCGCTCCACCACCACCTCCAGCCCAGGCACGGGATTTCCCTTGGCTCAGGCACGAGAGTAGCGTTTCAGACCTCACCCCTGGGCTCGTATATGTTCGGCAGGACTCCTGCTGTCGGGGGTTTTTTCTTTAATCGCGTAGTGCGGTCGCAGGATACGAGTCGCTGGGGTGGTGCAGACGGTGGATCAGCGAGGGGATTACGTGTAGGTATGATCACGATGATGGATGATGAATGATGATGATGATCGGTCTCGCATGTAGGTTCATGATTTGTGATTCTTCGATATACACTCCTTCCCCCCCGTTTTGTCGGGTCTCGGCGTATTTGCTTTGAGGAATTGAGACAGAGGGGCAGGCCTGAGCGGCTATTCTTGCTCGACAAACTTGTGAGGCCGGATCCTGGCGGATGGATGTCAGGTTGTCTGGCCACATGGGAGTGATGGTAGATGTCTTAGAGGGCGCTTGGGTGTGGCGAGGGAATGTCTAATTGCTTTTACACCCACTGGCTGGTAGGTATAAGACAGTTACGTGGACTATTGGTATATCTAGACTGGATGACCCTGAACTTCCAGGCACTGATCTTAGGGAGTGGTGGTGTCGTCGGCTGAGGCGGAAGCGAGGGGCGCACGACAACGCTCGTGAGTGCCTTGGTAAGAGGTATCAGGCGTGCGGCAGTAGTGACGATGGCGTGGCAACGTCAAGGTCTGTTCGATAAGTCTGTTCGATAAGTCATCGGGTCTGAGTCTTGCTGCTAGATGGAGGGTGGCCGAGTATCATGGTTGGCAGCAAAGCTCCGATCGTAGAAGCATGTGATGCTATGTTGTAGCTGCTCAGCGCCGATATCAGCGATATCGGGGACAATGCTGCTCCCGCTATGACAGAGTGCTATGACCGCAAAAGTCAGGATCATTGCAGCACCACTATGATGGCCCTCAAGCACAATGCTCTTGTCAGAGGCGACATCTTTATCACAAAGATACATCATACGATATTTTTGTAGTCAATACGAAGGTCAGTGACTTTTCTCCTATACACTATATACTCTTCGAAATATAACCAGCGTTCTTCCCTGTAAGATGCTGTTGCAGTCAGCTTCTCTCCTCTAGACATATGGCTATAGGCGAGAAGTGTAGTGGAATAGCCCATAGCCTATGGGTGCTGGCAGACAGTTCTTCGATCCATGTCCACCAGCAATTTACAATGCCTTCACCCTCGTCGTACGCATACCTATTTTTTGAGCAACAACACATCAAACGAGGTGCTGATGCAACGTGCTACAGTCTGTGAGTCTAAAGTCCTGTTCTTCTCGCCGGTCTCATATTCTGTATGTGATGAGCCATTGTACACCGATAGATAGTCGTCCTCGTTATTTCTGAAACAGTAAGGGATCGTCTGTTATATGACGCTTCCATTCGGCCTTTACTCTTCAATCCTCATAGTAAACGGTGTTCGCCGATATGATATCCGGAGCTCACTCTTCTAGCATACTGCACCTCGCATTAGCGTAGCATTCACTGAATGCGAGCGCTTCAACACTCAGCTGAGGGCATTCAGACTATCTCATATATAACATGTTCATCAGTGTGTACGTATAGTATCGGCAAACAAACAGCCGTTATCATCATGGGTATCAATGTGAACAGGTAGATAAAAGCCAACAACATCCGCTTGCATCCCCCTTTTCATTTTGAGCAGGTTCTCCAATATAACACCGTCAATCCATCACACAACTCCGTGCTCACAGCGCAAGCCCTTGTCCATCTCCAGTCCAACGATAAAGCGCCAATACCTCCCGCCGTCGTTGTTGCTGCTCTCCAAAATCTTCAGGTAGTCGTCCTTTCACCTGAGCCAACGCGGATCGCATTACTTTTCGGAAGTTGCGCTGTGACGGCATTAGTGATAGTATGAAAAGATCTGCTCGATGAAGGACTTGCCTGATACTCTGTATTTAGCGTCACCACACAAACCTCATGGGCCCGCACTATGGTCTCGCAAGCCTTGACCACGCTTGGGCTTGCTTCTCCTTGCAGCTTGTCGGCGATGAGCAGGAGCAAAAAGCTGCCCTGCAGGAGGTAGATGCCGAAAAAGAAGGGCATGAAGCTGAGGTCCGGATCGTATTCGAGTATGTCGCTGATTGCTTCCGCCGCGGATACTGCATGTCCAGTAGCTGAGATGAATGACTGTGAGCTGATCCAGAGGTCGTTGTCGTCGAGCAATGAGATCGGGTCCCATTTTCCGTTCAGGAGAATGTGCAAGGTATGCATGAGATGGGTGCCGTAAGCAACCACGATGCGTGTCTGTAGTACCGCTTCAGTCATGCGTGTGGTGCTGGTGCTTGTCGAATGAACCGAAGGGCTGTTTGTCTCGTGGTGGCCGTCGCCTTTGTACTGCTTTTCGCCACCTTCCGGATGAGGGATGAACCTGGCTTCGAATTCCCTTAGACTACGACCATATGATTCAAGCTGGTTACTGATTTCATTGATTTGATCGTCCCATTCGTGCCCAGTCCTGAAGCGAATGCCAAAGCGAGGGTGGTTCTTGGCGTGGCTGATGTCAACAATTTCTCCAAGGATTGTCATGAGCGGTAAGAAGTAGCCAAAGATACCATGTCCCGTACATTCGAAACAAGGTCCACGACGTCGGAAATACAACGATTGCTCGTAGTTCTCAGGCGGATAGTAGTCCCCACTCTGCCACACTGTTTCATTCTCAGGTTGTAACAAGCCATCGCACTCCACGTCGAGTAGGAATAATGGTCGGTTGTAGCACAATGCTAGATGTCTGTCAACCGTATAGAGCAGCCACCAGATACGACGTCGTTCTTCCCGTTCTTCGTCCGATACCACGCCAGGTTGCGGTACGTTGGGATGGTACTGATGCTGTTGTTGGCCTTGTCCAGGATGTTTCAGATTCAAATCGCCGTCACCATGGTTTCCAGCGCCAAGGTCATCTTGTGGGTGCTGTGGAGGATTTGGTGGCAATTCTCTGCCTAATTTGAGCTCTCGGGCCAGTGACCACGCAGCGTTCCACCATCGAAGTGAGGCGGCCTTGTATTCGCTAGCAGAGACCACTGTCGCTAAATTTATATAGGTGATCACGTCGTCGAGTGCTGCGGCAGCGCCTGTCGAGCCACCTTCAGTATCGTGTCCGGCAGCAGGATTCGCGACACCAAAGCCCCCAAGCGCAACACCATTGACAGCAGATTGTACGTGATGGCCGCCAGACGGGTCGCTGGTATTTGTATGAACGAGCGGTTTTAGCAGGGCGATGGTTAATTCAAGCAGCTGGTGGCAGATCTTTCCCCTTTGTGAAGGAGGCGATGTCAAAAAGGAATTCTCGGATGTCTGGGCGCCTACCCAAAGCATACTAGCAAGCAACGCTCGGCTACATGGGCGTGGGTCGTTTTTGCGTAGTACAGAGCGTTTTCGAAGGACGAATCCGAGAATGTAAGGAGATGCCGGTTGTACGAAAGCTGATGATGAGCTCGCGAAGTAAATATCGAGAAGATCGCATGCCAACGAAATTGGGATTATTGACGATATTCTTGGGAGAATGGGTTTGAGTACGGGATATCGCAGCGACTGTTGCGCTTGTGCCTGCTGTAGATTTGCGTACATACTGGCTGAGGGTGACGGCAGATCAAGCCAGCCTGGTGATCCTCCGTGGGGCGAGTTGCCAATGAGACCAGCACCGGACATTGGAGAGTCTCCTATTCGAAATTGTGTCAATGCTCCTGGTTGACTACTGGGCGATCCTATACCATAGGGGTTCTGGGTGTACTGCTGCATATGCAGAGTGGTGGTAGGAAGATTGGAGGTGCCGTGCAGAACATTCTGTCCATTGACAGAGGCCGAATGTTGCAGAACATTGCGATGATAATCGTCCATGGATGCAAAATCGCTGGCTCCGAAAGGAAGACGATGGTTCACCAGGTTGTGACTCTGCATGTTCGTGACGGACAAAGCCTGACCTGTTGGGAATTGTGTCATGTTGGCAGCGGCCGCATTGGGCACGCGGTCTAGGTGAGAGTTGTGTTCGTTCGGTGTTGCTGAGGGGTGTGGAGGGACTGGGAATGCCGAAGGTTCATTGGTGTGCTGCGTAGAAGCTGTAAACCCCCTCTGCGGCGGTCCTGGCCGGCTAGCCATGTTGGCGCTTGAACGACGACGCTTTGTTCCAGCCGCAGTCGCCGGCGGTGGCCTGTCTGACTCTGATCTTGACGATTGGGGACTTCCGTGATCGAGATCTGTGGACGAAGCTGCTGCAGCAGCGGCTTTCTGAGCGGCTATTTCCTTGCGCGACGCCTTGCCTCGTTTCTTACGCTCTCGGGCATACTCACAGGTTAAACCGAACTCTAACCAGAAGTCAGCCGCAATGAACCTGTGCCTCGTCAACACGAGCACTTACCGACACAATGAGCGCACGGGAATTTGCCATCACACTTTGTCCTCAGCTGGTTACATTGATCGCACGCGCGGCTGATGCGCCGGCGGACTGGACCATTGTTGGCCTTTGAAGATTTGTTGGGGGTAGTAGGATCTTTCGGCCCAGGCGCTGCCTCCTCTTGCGAACCATGTCTAGCATGACGCTGGTCGTGTTGTTTACCATTTTGCAGGTCCTTCTCGCGCATCTGTTGAAGGGCGTACTGTGATCCTGCAGCTAGGGCATCGAGACCGGTCAAAGGTCTGCCATTGGCAATGCCCGTTGGTGACTGTGTGGACATGATGGCGAGCTTGAGCAAGTCGCTTTAGGTGTTCGATAGTGGGCACGCAGCCTGAGACGTGGTCTGGATCAGCTCAGCGTGCTACCAAGTCGTACTGGATCACGCAAAGAGTGGGCGAGTGAAGGTGGAATCCATAGAAGCAGCACGAATCGGAGATCTACCAGTCAGTTTTCACGCATGGCCTCGCGCAAAGGGCTGTTCTTCCGGGATCCGGATGGCGTCAGATATGCGGCAAAACAGAGTGTAATGTGCTCCGGGATTGGAGAGATCATGGACGGACGAATCGAGCGGCAGTCGCGGTGTCGGATGCGCGCAAGCCGGTACTGCCGAGGGACGGAGGCCTGGTGGGACTCGGAGCGTGCAGCGGCCGCGGATGAAGACAGTCGTAGGCGTGTCAGAGGGAGGAAGCAGGTCGAGTAAGAGGCGCAAGATGGGTGAGTAGAGTGAGTTGGTTGACAGTATGCGGCAATGAGGTTGTGAGGAACGACGATGACGGAAACGGGAAGGTGGTTCGCGGGTAGAGGATCGGCTCGACTCGAACGACAAGCTCTAGCTTCAAGTCCCGCGCGGGGTGAGAGTTCTCGGGCCTCCCATCTTGCGTCTTGCTCTCACTGTCAGTCCGCGGCTCCAAATTTATTAACTCAGCGTGCCTGATCGCTCTCTGCGGCGCTCGTCTCATGCATCCATATACATCAGACTGGCTGGACGAAGACAGACCTTGTTGCACTTTGTCAGGTAAAGCCCGTCCTACTAGACCCACAATCAACTCCGGAAGATCATCGCACACTCGTCGGACATGTACACCGGACTTCCACACGGCAGATCTGCTGTCAGCTACCGTGCGCAAGATTGCCCCGGATTGGT
Organism: Myriangium duriaei CBS 260.36; assembly: GCA_010093895.1. Lineage (NCBI taxonomy): Eukaryota > Fungi > Ascomycota > Dothideomycetes > Myriangiales > Myriangiaceae > Myriangium > Myriangium duriaei. The sequence continues at coordinate 3,057,506 of ML996081.1, forward strand.
GTGCCAATTGAGGCCAGCCATGTACAAGATCTGTTCGTCATGATGATCAGCATTCGTCTGAAATCACGTGACTTGCTGCTGCATATACACGCACTTCGTTCGTGCTATGTCTTATTGTCCTCAAAGATATGTCTCTCGTTTGTCCGCCCTTGCAATACTCTTGCAATTGAGAACTAAATATTCCTGTTAATCTCCATGCGTTTTTCCAATTCGTTACGGCGCTGAATCGCTGAGCAGCTTTCGGGTTTACTTTGACGTGGAGCTGTGGGAAAGGTGGAGTGGACTACTTGATATCCAGTGTTGGTCATACTACACTCGGAAATGCAACGCGATTCAAGGGCTGCTTCGCTCTTCATCTTACACAAGCAATTATTCCTAAACTAGCGAATGCGGAATTCGTACCATCGCCGAACATGACAGCATGGCACCGTCAGCGACATGGTCGCACACCACATTAGTCTGCTCGACATATGCAAAAGAATCGGTCATTGTTACGAGGTATCAAGTACTAAATTAAGACGGATGGTAAATTAGATTCCCAGTACGTAAGGATCGTCGAGGGCTCAAAAGCCAGTAATCGCATTTGTGGCAGCGGCACCGTGGACAAAATCACTTGTAGTTGCGCATTTGAGGCTATTTCGACTTAGCACATCTGAGGATACTTCGAGTTGTAAGCAGTCACGGTGGCAGTCAGAGTGACAGTCTGAGTTGTTTCGTTGCACGGCAGTGTTGTCCTCCAGTGTACTGTCTTGGTAGGCGTTACGGTAGTGGTCAACTCAGTCCACTTGCAGACAGTCTTTGTCGCTGGGGTGGGGTAGATAGTTTGGGTGGTGCGTGCGATAGTCGTGGAAGTGCACACATCAGTCTTCGTGGTGGTGCAGGTCGAACGAGGCAGGGTAGTGAAGCATGTTGACGTAGTAATTGGGGTCACGGTTGTGGTGCCTTCAACATCGACGCAGACGGTTGTTGTCAATGGCGTTGGTGTCGAAGTGATCAGATTGGTCGTGGTGACGGTATGGAATTGCGTCAACGTAGTCGTTGCCGTGATAGTGGGCGTTTGAGATGCAGTAAAGATTGTTGTAACGGTGGTCGGCGTGGTTGTAACAGTGTTGGTAGTAAAGGAACATACAGTAGTCGCCGTTGGATTAGGAGTCAGCGAGGTGGTCGTCGTAGCCGTGGCGATGACGGTCGTAGTGTCCGTCTCGGTCTTGGTGATTGAATCTGTTACAGTGGCAGTCGTGACCGTCTTCGTGGCCTTTGGGCCTGGGCAAGGCGCTGGGTACTGCTGATCTGGGTAGCCTTTCGGACCGCCTCGTTTGCTCCACTTGTTACCTGGAACGCATTGCAAGGTGGTAGTGATCTTCTTGATTTGGGTTGTAGTCCTAATACGGGATGGGGGTGTGATGGTCTCGGTATCAGCGACAGTTGTTGTTGGTGCATAACTCGTACAGGTACCCTGCACGCATTGCCTGGTAGAAGTGACTTGACCGGCACGTACAGTACAAGTCGAGACTTGGCCAATCGTGACGGTGCTGCCCGTATACAATGTAGTCGTTGTTGGATTTGGTGTAACGACAGATGTGATCTTGACGGTAGAGGCGGGAGCAGTGCTGGTGCAAATACCAGTGGTACACTGGCTCCTGACAGTGATCTGAGGGACAGTTGTCTGGCAGGTGGTGCCAACTGTCTGCGTCGAAGTGGCTGTCAAGGTTTGGGTCACCGTGGTGGCTGGAGGTAGCGTCGTGCATGTCGTGGCTACGGTGGTCGTGGACGCTGTGATGGTTACAGTGTCTGTGGCTGGGCAAGGCGTGAACACGGTGCTGAGCGGGCATGAAACCGTGTCGGTCTCGGTAGTAGTAGTTGTTGCCGTAGTTCTTTCGGTGTCCGTGCACGTGATAGTCGTGCTTGCACATATGGAGACCGTCGTTGTAGGTGTTGTGCAACGGTAGCCGCCTGCTGACGTGAGGCCAACAAGTAGCGCCAATGCAACGGCGGAGAAGAGACGGAGCTGAATCATCTTGAGAGACAAAAGGCGTTGAAGCAACGAGAACAAATGACCTACCGGGTCCTACTATAGAGAGCAGATATATATATACACAAGAAGCTGCGCAATCGAGCCCAATGCCCCCTCTTCGCTCATCATGCATCTTTAGCGATAGTCACCAATGAAGAAACACGCATTGCGCATACTAGACTAGCTCGGAGGGTGCATATCACAAGAGAAAGGAGGCTCAAATCCGGGAGGGCGTCAATAGTGGAGTGTTAAGGCAATCCAGATCAGCTCAATGATTGAGGCAAAGGCCAGAAAGGGAAATGTTCCGCATGTACCAAAATAACGAAGCTTCGAACCATTCTCGCCCCCGCCCGCCTCACTCGTACCAAAGACATGATCAGCTAGCTATGTCTCGCACACAGCGAGCATCTCGTCTCTGCTGTGTTCAACCCTCGCTAACACAGGCCACAATCAGTTAGTACGAGGCAGTGGGACATACAGGGAACTGGAATTTAGCTAATTCTCGACTGGACATGCGAAAAAGCTCCGAAGGGGTTTGACCAGTGGTTTGGCTAATGCGGGTTAAAAATGTGGGGAAAGCTTGTTGCCGCAAGCCGCTGTCAGACGCCCGGCACTCCAATTCCGCGGCTCTACCCAGAGATCTGGGATGCGTGAAGATAGATGAGTAGTCATGTTAGCAAGGCTTAGAGCCAGCTTATACAAAAGTCTTTGTAAGGCTGATGAAATTCGTGCTAATTACAAGTTGAATCTCGCTAGGCGTCGTGAGGTTATTCTTCATAATCATTACCGCGTGCAAACCGACATAGCTCAAGCGAAACGGTCCCAAAAAGCAACAAAGTCGAAGGATTCTTGCAAAACCGCCTCCTTGATCTGGAGGTCAATAGCGGCATTGATTGTAGTGCAAGGGGGGACCAGAAGCGGGGTCGATCATCGTTCCCCTCGAGGAAGCTCTTCCTCCCGTCTGAGTTCCTCCAGCTCCTCGAGCAATTCTTGCCCCTCCTCGATGATTTCGAACTCGACTCCTTCAAACCGCTCGTCGATAATCTCGACCGACACCTGCGTATCCTCGTCATCGTCCCTCTCAAGGTCCTCTTGGGTACCGTGATATATGCCGAGATTGTCGTTCCGCACATTGCCATCGTCGCTGTCATTGTCGCTACCATCGCCATCTTCGCCACCGTCTTCGTTATCATCGTCGTCCTCATTGTCGTTATCATCCAGGTATTCGCCCTCGTCATCTGAGTCTGGAGCCTCACGCCAAAGAAAGCGTAGAAGGTCAATTCGAGCGCGTGCGACACTGGTGCTCTGGTCTGGGTCTGATGATCGGTCCGCAAAGTTGACGTCGTTGCTGACCTTCCAGAACGCTGTAGGACCCGCCGGGCCGTAGTGATCATAATCTCTGTGTCATGGCATTAGCAGGCTACTGGCGATTCTCGGAACCAGGGTCAGTTCTCACTTGTCGAACCAATTTCCTAATACACCACGCCGACTCTTGGGTCCGCCTACCTGCACGCCCTCGCTACGCCATCGCTCCTCGCCATGGAAAATGCTCCAAGTCGTCCAGCGTATATCCCCGTGCCGTGTTGTTCGTACCACTCCACGGATCCGACTATTGGCATTAGGATCCCACGATGCGTGCAGGCTTCGCGATGTACCAGTGAAATACACGATAGGTCGGTCAGAGTACGGATTGGAGGCTTCATCCGTGTCGATCTTCTGCGGATGCAGGGGACTGTCCTGCGGCGCGTCGGACCTGGAGTCAGTACCCTCATGATCGCGAAACCCCGATACAGGGGGCCTGTCAGTAGGTAGAGCCTCAATATTGTCACCATCGTAGTCCGAGCTCGAATCACTGTCCTCTGCAACTTGCCCCTTCTTTTTCGGATACACTATTCGAGTTGTCTTGAGTTTCAAGCAGATGAGGCGTATTGCTTCGTCGGTAGCGATGCCGTGTTGGCGGTCCCCGTTGCGCCTCTCGTTGGTAAAATTGAAAGCATACAGATCATTGTAGTCAAGGAAGCAAACCACGCGAAGCCACGTCCCTGTTATACCGTATGGATCTTCTTCGTCCAACTCCGCTTGCTCCTTGTCTTTGTGTTGTTCTTCTTCTGTCCTATCATCATTATGATCCATTTCCTCGGCCAGACCTAATTTCAACCTGGCAGCCCTTTCCTCGTGCCGAGAGGGGAAGCTTCCCGGGCTCAACCCTTCCCATGGTCCGTACCATAGAGCATGTCTTGGTCTTACGAGTCGCGTGCACAGACGGAGGTTGTGTCCCATGAGTACCATAATGGCTTCCATCTTTTCCCAGTCGACTTCCAGGCTACCATCACCCTTGAACGGTCCCCAAAGACTCTTCATGGTATACTCGCGCAGGTCGTAGACTTTTGCTCTGGCTACGAAGTTGGCAGGGGTGATGACACGGGTTTTTGATCTCAAATAATGTCCATCGCCATCGATATTAGTGCCTAAGGGGTGGTGGATTGATTGAGTATGCGTGACCTGGTATGAAGGACCGGTAGTAACTTGTGACGACAAGAGAGGTGGACTTGCATGCTCTTGATCCACAGGAATGCCGTAATATACGTGTAATTTAGCAGCTAGCTGGCGCAGTTCGGATGTGGCAGCTGGACGCTGCTGGTGGGTACCAGCATGCTCGAAGAGTGAGCTCGCAGTCAGTAGAGTATCTACGTTGGATCTGGACTTGAATTGAGATACAAGGAAGGCGGTATTCTTCGAGGGCGTCGGGGCGGAGACGAGCGAACGTATTGCGTCGACTGCGAAAGGGAGTGATGACCGCTGGGTTAGGTCCACGTCAGTGGTAAGGTCTTGGTGCTTTCCAGCCAGGTGACTTACCTTGTACTCTTCGTCGGACGATGATAGCATACGCTCGAGCTTGACCAAGGCGCGGAGCTCATGCTCCCAGTCAGGCTCTTTAGTATTGTCTGGGTTGTCCTTCCGAGAGTCAGTCCATCGATGTCAGCTCTGTCTTCGGGTGTAGGCCCACAAATCGCTGCAGGTACAGCTCCCTGCATAAGACTTTGTTGCCTTGTATGAAGGCGTTCAGTGAACGGCAGCTGCGTGATAAGGAGCCGAGGTCGGCGGGGTCGCTGAAGGACAGGATATTGTGTAGCACTTCATGGCTGCAATCAAGGAGTTTCGACATGACGGCCTTTGAGGTGTCCATACCTGTGGGTCACATTACAACTGATAGATATGAGTTGGTTCCCAGAGACCCTAAAAGGTTGCTGGTGACCACCTTTACCGGCCTCTTGGGCCTATAGACGATCGGAAGTACGGAACACAGATTGCGTGCTCGATTCTAAGCTCTCGGACATGAGCTTAAATCCGACATTGGTCGGCCCGGAGTTTCTGTTGTTGATGCGTGGGCGGATTACGCGTGGTTTTCCATGTATCATCGAGTGCCGAGTGCTACATGCGTAATAGCCGCGCGTGTGGGGCGACCTTTGTTTCTCAAATAAAACGATGGATGAAATAAACGCCGGCCCAGTTATGTCTGATCACCGACCGTATGAAGGTATCCGACAGCGTTCCTTTCCTTGACACGATAATTGTAAAGGAACAAGAGACGAGTGACCAGCTGAGACTATTGAACCAGGCACTAGTTCTGCCAACGTCGTACATAGCTTCCAGCAGGTTCGCTATACGCGCGGTACGCCCTTGAAAGTCTTTGAGCTCACGTTTGGGGAGATCGGTGACAATACTACCGCTCTCATAGTGCTTGCCTAGTCACTTATCTACGTAGCGTCGCCGAATATGAATGAGATACCTGAATCTATCAATGCTTCTGTCTCTCCTTCTCCACTCTCTTCCGTCTTACCAACTCATCAAACTTGAAGAATGCCCCAAAGCCCTCAATGAACGCATCACCAACCCACTGCCAGTACACTGCCGACCTAACATTGACATTATGCTTCCTCAGCCTGCCCCGCGCCATATACACCGCTTCAGAGGCATGTATGGCTAACATCCCGTAGAACACCACTGGCTGAATGGCATGACAGAACCTACGAAAGAAGCTCGGAAGGAATGGCGCAAAGATACCGCTCGGTGCAAAGTTACTCCGCAGACTGAAAGCGATGAAGGTGGTTGACACAATGATGAACAGCGCAAGAAAAACACCTCGAGGAACCACCCATTCCCGGACTGTGATATCGCTCCGACCTAGCGCAGCTACGCACTCCTTGTCCATGACGACTAGGCGTTCGCGGGCATCACGGAAGGAGGACATTGGGGGATCGAAAGGTATGCTGTGAGAGCCAGAGGATGAAGCGATTGTCAGAGTGGAGAGGGTGATATCCGTTATATGACCGGAGGTGGCGGTCCAATGAGAGAGATGATGGTAGTTCTCCAGATAGCGAACGACCTTTTGAGGAATTAGTGAGGCGTTTTAGATGGACGATGGAAGGAGACGTACGGAGTCGTGATGGTCTGCGTTCATGTGCGATATTATACGGGCCTTGGCCGCGGCATCTTTAACGGGATCAGCCATAGTAGGGGGTACGAGTACGGACTGGTGGTTGGCGGTATTGCTATGGCCACTTTGTTATTTAGCTCAGGTTCGGGGTGAACATGAAAGATGCAAGATGGGCCTCGGTCTCCATGTGACTAGGTTTCATCAGATATGATAAGATTCCAAATTGGCGGGGCACATGTCGGCGAAGCTTCTTAGTCATCGTTGTGCTCACCTTCTGCCTGGCACATCCCTGTCATGTTTTAACGATCTATCTGGCTGCGTTTCACACGCTTACGGGAAAACAGTCCTTAGCATGATTCCATCGAGGGAAGTCTCTGTCATTGACGAGGTCTGGGAAACGTTGGTTCCACTTGGACATGAAAGGACGTTCGGCGTGCATTCCTGCACTTCTTCACATTGATCGCCACAGTCATGGCGAGCACATTTCCACCCTACTGCGGCCACCTGCCGCATAGCCTTTGGCCAGAGCCAACGAGTTCGAGAATTTCTGGACTCACAGGGACCCCTTCAGGAATCACGAGAGCCTCTACAGCGACTGTGGCGACTTCTCCTGCAACAAGCGAATGTCATTCGTCGATTAGAACAGCCCTTTCAACGTCGGCACAGCCTTCAGCGGAAACTCCAGAAGCATCTTCGATCGCTACAAGTCCTCGTACCTCGCGAAGAGTTGGTCTCACGAACTTGGACAGTTCTTCTCCGTGGCATAGAGACGAAGCCCGACCGCTCCTTCGGGAGTTATCCAACTTCATCTCCCTCGGATGTCTCACGAGCGCTTCAGAGTATCACTCACATCATGATGCACTTGAATGGTCAGAGATATACATCATTCCAGATCTGCCGGATCTCCACATGTGGCAATCTGGCTTAGAGGACTTGATAGCCGCAGGTTGGATACGAGTATTTGCACGCTCCGGGCATTCGAAGCTGTTCGGCACCGTTTTCCGGATCTATATGCTCGCTGGCGATGTTGGACATCGTTTCATCGATAGAGCAGGCAGACATGCACGGGCTCGACACGAATGTTTGAGGCAGATTGTTGCAGCTATTGATACCTCGTCATGCATTTGGAATGGCACTGATGTTGGTAAGTCTTCGAAGAAATTCGACATGTGGGCTTCGCCGGACACATCCTCTTTACACTGGATTTTCAACAACAACCCATCTCCTTCACCGGACATTAGTCGTGTGGATAACGACTTTAAAAGCCGCGCCATGGACGACATCTTGCACCAGTCGCTGGCTGTCCGTGGGCTCAAAACCAAACTCTATCCGTATCAGAGGAAATCGGCTGCATGTATGCTACAGCGGGAGAGCGAGAGCAGGCAATATCTTGACCCGCGGCTTGAGCCTAGGAAGGCTCCTGACGGTTCGACTTTTTTCTACTGCGCGAGAGACTTCTTATTTTTGCGGCATCCGAGGATGTACGAAGCAGGCAAAGGGGGCATTCTGGCGGAGACCATGGGTCTCGGAAAAACGGTTATCACATTGTCGCTTATCTTGTCTACGAGATGTTTCTTGCCCAAAGTCCCCATTGAGTACTCTGTAGTCAAACCAGCAAGCAAAGTGCGGAGTTTGATGGACATGTGTGTCGAAGCAATCAACACGCATGGACTCCCCTGGAAGCCTTACTTTGAGGAACACGAAAATATAACAGGAGATTCGATGGCAAACTGCACCGAGCGTCTGCGCAAGTCAAAACGCTCATATGAGATTCCTAGAGAACCGATCAGATTCAACAGGACAACCACGATACCACCACCGAGCATAAAGACTTTAGCGCCGACCACTGTCGTTGTTGTTCCCCGAAATCTGTGCTCCCAATGGCAGTCAGAAATTGAAAAACACACCGAACCTGGCGCATTGAAGGTTCTAGTCATGGAAGATCTTAAGCAGACTCTGCCAACAGCAGATGAGCTGAGACAGTACGACGTCATCCTCTTCAGTCGGAACCGCTTTGAGCAAGAAAGCCGGGATGGGTCTGATGAGCAGGGTAGGCGGTTTTCCAAGACTCCTCTGTCGTGTTCATGCCCATATATCAAGGCGACCCGCAAAAGAGATTGTACCTGTCTTCGAACGGACGATATATACGACTCGCCTCTTAAGAAGTTGCATTTTCTGAGGATTATTATCGATGAAGGTCATTCGTTCTCATCGTCGACTTCAATGGCCGCTACAGTAGCTGAACGACTAGTCACTGCCGACCATCGATGGGTAGTTAGTGGCACCCCAGCCAAGAACCTTCTTGGTGTGGAGATGGACCTCTACACTTCCGAACAAAGTCCAATGCCACTGAATGATAGATCACAGCGGGAAAAGATTCTGTCCCAGAGGAAAGACTTTAGCGCCAGTGAGGATGCACAGGGCGCCGTCAAGAGTCTCGGGTCCTTGGTCACGCACTTTCTACAGATACGACCTTGGAGTGGCGGCCAAGGCGAGAGACTCACTCCATGGGAAGATTATATTTATCGACACGAAGACGCGCGCAAGAAAACCTTCACTTCATTCTCGAGGGCTCTTCGGCAGACTTTAGAAGCTGTGATGATCAAGACCCGACCCGAGGATGTGGAGAAAGACATAGAGCTTCCACCATTGACCCACAGTATTGTGAAGCTCAAGCCATCCTTCTACGATAAGGTCACGGCCAATTTATTCACCCTAGTGCTGACCGCAAACGCCGTGACGAGCGAGCGAACCGATCGCGATTACCTATTTCATAAAGATAGTGCGAAGGCTAGGTACGAACTCATTGGCAATCTTCGGAGAAGCGCTTTTTTCTGGACCGGATTTTCGAGGGCTGATATTGAGAACACCATTGGCAACAGCGAGAGATATCTCGAGAAAGAGGGGATCCAATGTTCGATTCAGGACCAGCTGTTGCTCCGGAGATGCATAGCTATTGCTAAGGATATTCTTGAGTCCAACGGGTGGAAGCTTATGAGCGCAACGCATGAATTTGGCTTGTTTCTCCAAGATTGGCCCGAGGACTCAGCGGAGTACTGGACATTCGATGGAACGAAACCGCTATTGACAGGGTCTACGCTGTTAGCAGAAGCTCAGGATCACGTACACTCCCGCCTACTACCAGATCTTGAAGCGAATTTATCTGGGGAAGGGATCAAAGCCATGGGCCGAGCCCGAGCCCGGGGAAGGGAAGAAACACAAGCCACCGAAGGCCCTCGAAGCTCAGAGCTGACCAAAGCTGGCGTACCAACGTCAGGTCTGACTGGGGAGTTCATTAGAAAACGAAACTCGGCCACCAAAAAGGGATCCAAAGTCCCCGAAGATGGAACTCAGGATATTGCGGTCTCGCCTCTAAAGAGACGAGTATCATCCGAAATGGCCTCAAGCACTTCAGTACAATCAGCCGACTCCCCCACGCCATCGTCAAGCCAAGCACACACTCCTACACCCATCCCAGTCCTACTCTCAGACTCTCCCCTCCACCAAACCCGCATCACCGGCACCGTCTCGGCTAAAATGTCCTACCTCCTCTCCCGCATCCTCGCCCTCCACCCCACCGAAAAAATCCTCATCTTCTACACCGGCGGCAACTCCGCCTACTACCTCGCGCAATGCCTCGAACTCCTGCACGTCCCCCACCGCATCTACGCCCGCGACCTCGCCGCGCACCTCAAATCCAAGTACATTGTCGACTTCAACCTCCAGCCGCACCTCCGCGTGCTCCTCATGGACGTCCACCAGGCCGCCTACGGGCTGAACGTCTCCTCCGCGTCGAGGGTGTTCTTTGTGAACCCGGTGTTTCGCCCGTCGATCGAGGCGCAGGCGATCAAGCGTGCGCATCGGATAGGGCAGGATAAGCCGGTGCATGTGGAGACGTTGGTGCTGCAGGGGACGGTGGAGGAGGATATGTGGGAGCGCAGTCGCAGGATGAGTAGGGCGGAGCATAACGCCGCCAAGGTGCTGGAGGACGATGGGGGGATCAAGGATATTATCATGCATGCTAGGCTGTTGGACCTGGGTATTGAGGAACATAGGGGCGTCGAGAGTATGGCGCCGTTGGAGCGAGCGGAGAAGTTGTGGTGTAGGGAGGGGTGGGAGAGTTGGGAGGGAGGAAAATGGTTGAGAATCAAGGAGGAGGGGAAGAAGAGGAAGCGGAGTGCAGTGAAGGTGGAGGATGGGGATGGAGGGGAGGGCTCGGCTACGCCCAAGGCGAAGAAGAAGAGGAGAGTCGGGTTCGCCGACCATGATGTGTAACCTCACGATGGCGTTGCTAGGGATGATTCTGTGTAGTATAACTTAGATTTGATCAGCTTCTCGGCATCGATCCGGACCTTACTTCATGCTCCTTGGCTTTTTTTTTGGGTCTGTTGCTTTACTGCTAGGTAGTGAGAATTTGAGCACTCGAGAAATCATGAGAAGCGTTTGCAGAGATTAAAAGGTGTAGATCCCGCCACTCAATTTATCTACGCGACTAGTATTTACATCTGAGAGCGTGTGCTCCGTTTCCCGGGGCCCAGTCCTGTTGACTATGCGAGTAGTCTGGACTGCGCAGTGTTCCCTCGTCTTCATCACGGCGTGTCTTCCAAAACATCGCTCATAATATGCAATATCCGGGAGAATGTCTTCGGCTTCCATGGGCCCATTTCGTCCATCAGATGGGCAAAGTCATGCAGGACCCGCCTGGCCGACATATACCCCGTAGTAGGGATGCCGTTAAGAAGTACCGGGCCGCCAAAGTTGATATAATCGGTCACAGCGGTGCGCTGGTGAGCATCATACATTGACACAGGCTTGGTGACGGGGTCAGTAAGCCCGCAGTCGCCTACGAGCGTCCAGTCTATGTCACCCATCAGGTCAAAGGGGACGAGGCCGGGCCCATTCCCTGAGCTCTGGTCCTGTTGGACTTGAAAGACGAAGAGACCAAGGACTAGGGCGGCTACAAATAATGAGCTGAAGCAATTGAGCATCAAAGTGTCGGAGACCTTGCGGTTGCTCAGATGCCGATAAGTCTGTGCTGCATGTATGGCTGCTCTTCTTGCCGCAGGAGTTTTGGACCATTCCGCTATATCAGCCAAGGCTCGCAAGCCTTTATCAGCACCCTTCTTTCCAGCGGCCATTTCAAATATGCCGACGTTAGCAGTAAGGTTGATGTTGAGATTGTGCCACAGAACAACGACGTTAAGTTCACTGTAGCGTTGCGACGTAATGGCAGCCCGAGCTAATTGGACCACCGTCGGAACGAAGGCGCAGCCACGGAAATCCAAGCGATAAGTTTTCCAGGGGACAAGCCTGTCAGAACCTCGCCAGTCCTCAACTTGAGCAAAGTATCGATGTTGGATATCACAGAGTAGGTGTTTGATGACAGTCAGTAGGCTGTGCATAGTGAATGGCTGGATTGGATGTGGTTGCATCAGTAAGGCATCGAGAGAGCCTTTGAGATATAAGCCTCTTGGCCTGACGGAGGGCATCTCAAAATTTCTTCCAGCATGAATCAAATGCATCCAGTCCTCGGCTGTCCGAGCATTGAACAGGTCGTCGTCGCTCGGCAAGCTCACCTGAACATCCTCAGGATGAATCAATGGATTCAAGCTGGCATTATTACCCCACCACCAGTCAGTGCTGAGCAAGCAGATGATCAACCTGCGAACACTTTCCACTCTTGCCCATGCACACCAGCGCTGATTTAGCTGATCTGGACCTGGCAAGATGTCTGAGTATGACGCTTCTGGGGCGTTGAAGAGCCCTTGGCGTGTAGATACAGCCATCAGTGTTGAATACAGCACTTGTGTCTGGGCGACAAGATCGATATCTGATGAGAACACTGCCAGTTGGAGGGTCAAAAATGAGGCAGCAAACGCACATAGATGTTCTTCGCTGGAGTTATCATCAGTGTCGCTAGCGACGAGGTCCAGCAATGCTCGCTTTCGCACATCCAGGAAGGCTTTCTTGACAAATTTGCTCACTCCCGTGCTCATCGTGCTCAAACCGAGGATACACATTATAAAGAGCAAGGCGGGAGGAGTCAAAGAAGCTTGGAAAGTTGGTACGTGTATGAAAGGTGACTTGGGATGAATGCGTCGAAAGTAGATGTCAAGGGCAATGTCAAGTACCTCTGCTGGTGGGAAATTTTGTGGCCCACGCTGCCCATTGGGAGTTGGGGAAGGCGTTCCGAACTCGACTTTGAGTTGGTTTCTGATGGCAGCATTGATCCCCCATCGACTGTCAGTGTAGCCACTAGGACTGGCAAGGCGGGCCATTTTACCGTCACAACAGAAAATGTTTCTCGCCGAGCTCGTCGCAACTTCATTCCATAGATTCTGAAAGTATGATGATTTGGCAAGTTTTGCGCGCCACACATGCTCAACTTTTGCGAAGCGGGCTTCTGGTATGGAACTGATAGAGGCCGCATGACTGGAGCCTACCGATGGTGGTGAGGTTGCAAAAGTTGAACCCGGGTTGCTGTGATGGAACGGGCCATTCAGATCAGGCATTTGTAAGTTAGAGAAGTCGATATCGTTGTCGGCCTGGTTTAGCCAAAATTGGAGAGCATCGTTTGCAGAAGTGTCGAATTGATCTGGGTATGGAGAAGCAAAGGACTGGGTGTCATGCGATGGTGCTTGTGGAGTCTGAGCAGCCATGGGCACCATAGGTGTTGAATTCATGTGATTTGCCGGTGGGATCACACCTTCTACATGATGCGAGTGGTCAGGCTGTACCATATTTGGAACATATCCATTGAAGCTCGTGATAGAGTGGCGGTGCAGAGCCTGCTGACCAACTGATCCCGGGGATGGAGCTGAGACTGAAGACTGAATTGACCCAAGGCCATTCGCTAGATTCGGCGTAGACATGTTGCGAAGGGAGGGGTGTATTTGATCATGTAAATCGCCTTGGACTGTTTGAGGGGTTGGCTGATAAGTGTTCATTTGGTCGTGTCCAGTTCTTGGGTTAGGGTGTTGCGTCGACACCATGACTGGCGCGGACGGAGTGTCGATGGGCACTGCATTAGGATCAGGCTCTTGTCCCTCATGTAGCTTTGTATGACGGTAAAGCACGTCGCTATATCAGGATTGTGAGATTAGTGTTGAGAGCAGTGACGGATCGAGCTACCATGGAACATTTACCTTCTCGAGAAGCTTTTGTGGCATATTGAACACTCGTAAGGCCGCTCTTTCGTGTCTGCATGTAATCAGTCGTAGCCATGACATATCCTGTGCATTTCCGAGAACTCACGCGATCGCTGGTGTCGTTTGAAGTGCTCGGTCTTGGTGAACTTCCGGCCACAATGTTGACAGGTGCGCAGGACCATGTCAATCAGACACTACCCAGGCGGCCTGGGCACTCCCCACTACGGAGTCAGTAATGCGCAATTCGAGCGTGGTATTGGTCAAGAGACCCTTGCTTGTCGTTGGCGGTTTGCGGTTCGTGGTTCGTTGCGGTGCAAAGTGGCGGAGGTGGAGGTGGAGGCAGAAGTGGAGGCAAGCAGTGCCCCACTTTCGAGTACAAAAGTCGCCGTTTCGCTGCTCTAAGCTGCGGCTACCCGTGTCGCAACAATTGAAGTTGCCAGGCGAAGGAACTCAATGGCAACGTGTCGTGTCCTGCCTTATGCGACCAGCACAGCAAAGGTTTGCCACGAAGCTGGACGTGTGAAGTGTAGAGCAAACCAGGAAGTGCGCAGTAAAGAGAATCAGAGCGGGACCAGACGGCAGGCGTTGTGGTGACGGCGGCGGCGGCGGCGGCGGCGCTCCGGCGGGTCTCCCGAACGCAGGCTTTCGGCAAAGACGGTTCCTCGACTTGTGGTTGACCAGAATCACTGCCCGACTAAACCCTATCTGGACCCTTCTACAGTCAAACAGGGAAAGAGCGACGCCCGCCCATTCACCCACAGTAATCGCTTGGCACCGATTTTGAGACATTCGCTGCAAAATTCTGAAAATTGATGGCATCGAAGGATGCAGGATCAAACGTCAATCGGCACTCGTGAGTCGACAAGAAACATGAGTCGAGTGGACACCTTTTCAGCTGCAAAGAGGAGTGATGCGATTCCTGACTCGGGCCGAGTAGATTGACAGTCTAGAGTTTAGATCATCCGGTTATCATGATTAGTATCTGGATAGGCGCTGAATAATGTCCTGGGCGCCGATCCCTCACATTAAGGCCACCCTTCTGACCTCCGCCCTGATCATGTGAAAGCGGCCGCGATGATCATTTTCCAAGACACAGGAACTACTTTATGCATGTACGATTCAGTCTTTTCGGAACATTCATTCCGACCTCGAATACAGCTCGTTCCGAGTTCTTATCTTTTTTTTGTCGATCTTCCAGGCAGACTGCAACTTGCGCACAACGGGCTTGACATCCGCATGGAGCTCGCAAACGTCTGTTATGGCAAGTCAAGCGATCAAGAAGCTAACCTTGGCATCGTTTGTAAGGCCTCATCTATCATTAGTTTGTAGAAAAACATGGAGGACAGTGCAAAGATCATTCTAAAGAGGAAAACATCTTTTTCTCCCGTGTTTGCAAGAACGATTTTATAAGCTTTGCACCGAATTTTCAACCATGCTCCAAATATCACTACAAGGGAGTCTGGAGAGAGGAACGATATTTACATTCTAAGTAGCTTTCCAACACATTTTCCGATCAACTACGCTGAAACGCGTCATGATACAGGTATCTAGTCAAACAAGTATTACTCACAGCACAGTCTGGGGTCAGCAGAGAGGATCTTTCGATGTATTTGTCCTCGAGCATATCGTCACCATATTTCTCGCCCTGACGGTAGGCCATCATAGTTGCAAAGTCGCCACCTTTCATAAGATTCGAGTTCAGATGTGCTTGGGTCTGGATTTACGCCTTCACCGTCCAGCTCGGCTGGAACGCGAATCTCGCTCCAACAAGGAACACAAACCCAACCAGGAGCGAGACTCCAGCGAAGAGACTGCCGTCGAGATAGCCGTACTTGGTGACAATCGCACCTGAGATCGGGGATCCTGTCAGACCGGCGATAGCGAAGAACACCATTCCCTGGCCGATATAGGTACCAATGTACTGAGGTTTTGAAGTGACTTGCACAATCGCAGCTGGGAATAAGGAAAAGATGCCGCCTGAACCAAACCCGAAAAATATGCACCAGACTATCAGACCAGCGTTTGTGGTCGCTGTTGTCCAACACAGGACTATGATGCCATTGATAAGTCCCACAAACGCTAAAAGTGATAGGAAGCCGACTTTGTCACCGAGGATGCCGAAAGTCATCCGTCCGAACAAAGATGCGCCGTTGATGATGGATAGTAGGTAAAATGAGAGAGAGCTACCCATGTGTACGTCTTGCATCGCGTATTCGGAGACGAAGAAAAAGATGAGAAAGAGACCCCAAAACAGGAAGAAAACACCGATGAGGACTAGTATGTAGCTTGGTTGCAGGAAGGCCTCTGGCGCAAAGATGCGACCTTTTCGAGGTGGCAAACGCTCCACAATAAGCGCGCATGCGATGGCCAGCAAGAAGAGCATGACGAATGCAGTAGCGCGCACGCCCCAACCAAACCCAACTCTTCCATAGAAGGATTGTTGGAGGACGATGGGGAAGATTGTGCCTCCAATGGAAGATCCAACAGCCACCATGCCCAGCGCGGCACCTCTCTTCTTGTTGAAGTAGTGACCGACTGTGGCCAGTGCTGGGCTGAAGATGAGGCCATTGCAGATACCACCAAAGACTCCTTGAGCTAGAATGAATTGCCAGTATTCTTTACAGATACTGGTCAGCATGATCGCCAAAATATAGCCAATCGTGGCGGGGATCATGAGCATCCTGGCGCCAAAGCGGTCGAACAATGGCCCCGAGATGAATCCGCCAGCAAACATGAAGAAGAGTTGCAACGAGCCAATCCAGGAGATTTGCGAGGCATTCTTGTGCGACAGTTGGTTCTCTTGATAATAAGCTTGGTAGACACTATATAGCTGTTAGCTACTATTGGTGTGGATTTGCAAGCTTCGATCTTACCCAAACGATGTCGCATAGCCAAAAGAGCATCCATTGACAATCATGCATCCCAACACAACACCCCATGCTTTGGCGCCACCATCAGGGAAAGTGGGCATCTGTGGTGCATTTTCGGATGTGGAAGAGTGGCCCTCGGGCGTCTTCTCCACATCCACATCTGAAGTAGTCAAAGATGATGGACCGGGCATTTCTTTCGAGCAAGCACTGAAGCGATGTAAAACAATAGTGGAATTCTTGGAGAATGTGGTAATGGTTGATTCATTTTGAAAAGCACTGTGCTGTAAATATATAGTCCGATGAGGGAACAGAAAAGCAATGCTTAATGCAGCTAAACCGGACATACGAACGCAACAAAGGTGAAAACACACGCAAAGTTGCATTGGAGAATTATTTCCCCATGGAGTAAGACCGCCAAAATCGTTCGGATTTAGAGTGAGCTGGGGAATTCGCGCGGCGGAGATAGCCCCGTTACAATTCGCACGAGATTTCGATCGTGATTTCATTTCGTCTTGATTTACCTTGATTGACTGTCCAACTAGCTCGTCAGTATCAAAGATGAGGTCGACTTTGTTGTAAAGCACAAGTTTGACGAAGCAGTGACGGACTGAGCTAAGCGTTGAAGACCTTGCCGGCAAACTGAATTTCGGCTTACGATAGAGCACGAGAAATCAAGTGAAGGAATTCTAGGGCGTCAACGACCCTGTGACGCGGTGGCTGGCCTTCAAACAGACATTAATCGAGAGATTGAGGATGGTTGAAGCATTATTCGAGCAATCGGAGTCGGTTCAAGCAAGAGGTCAGTGGCGGGAGGAAGGTTTAAGCGATCGCCCGCAAATGTACAAGCCTATCTGGAGTCCTTAGGGCGCGGCGTGAACGTCGCCCCATTATGGGGATTAGTGGTATAAAGGGTCACAGAACCATTCGCAAAAGATGAATCCTCTCAGCAAGAAAGTAACAAATGCTCACGTACCATCTGTTCGTACACTCAATTTGAAGCCTCTTTTACAATCAAGTATCAACCATGACATCGACCGAGCAGAGCCTTCACAGTTTCCTGGTAGTCGGCTTCGATACTATGGGTACTCTCCTTGATGAAAGGAAGGGCCTTGCTGCAGCCTTTGAACCTACAGCGAGTCATCTGTCCAAGCGGCCGGAAGGAGAGGAAGTGCACGAAAAACTAAATGTTGCGCTTGCCAGCCAGATGAAAAAGGACGGTGCTTCCACAGCGTACCGTACGATTATGGCTCGAGCACATCGAGCTGTAACTCTCGATCTATCCGACTCACAGTACACACCAAACGAGGAGGAGAGTTTAGCTTTTGCCGATGGTCTGAAGAAATGGCCTGCCTTTCCTGACACAGTGGAAGCATTGCAATCGCTGGCGAAGAACAGTAAATTAGTCCTGCTCAGCAACATGGATACAGAGACTTTAGAGTATATCGCCGGCCAAGGTGCACTGCAACATGTGCCTATAGCCGCGTGCATAGGGCGAGACAAAAGCCATGGTTTCAAGCCAGATCATCGGGTGAACCAGAGCTTGGTGGACGCAGCACAAACTCAATTCGGCGTTTCCAAGGAGAAGATCCTGCTGGTTGCTCAAGGAATCAAGAGCGATCATGTTCCCGCCAAGGAGATGGGACTTAGTAGTGCTTGGATCGACCGTTATGGAGGAGGCGAATCGGCCTTGAAGGAAGCTGGAGTGCGACCACAATGGGTTTTTGGAAAATTGTCAGAATTGGTGGAGGAGATGCACGGGTCGAGGGCTGGCCATTGAAGTCGGCTGTCACGGGCCTCGGGCCACTGTTAGGGCGATGAGTTGTGATGCCGCGCGAGATCTTGTTCGATACTGCAATCAAGCTTAAATTCCCGGAGATGGTTGAATTTCATCATTTTCAAGCGTTGCTGTTCTCATAACTATTCGGAGTTGTGCCCGACACGATCCAGTATACTTGTAGCTCACACATTGCGCAGGACCCTGAGAGCCACATCGCTAATGCAGGCTCTTACCGAGAAGGATGTACGATGAAATCATCTTTCGTACGCTACCTCGGCCTGCTGACGATGATGAGGCGGACACGACCACACTCAAAGTGGATCGAGGAAGGTCAGGCCTCGTAGGCTTCGCGTTGTGGACCATGGAAGAGCTATCACGGTGCAAGGCCACCATCACGCGTGAGACAAAACAACGAAGGAAGGATGGAAAGCGATGTGTGATGACTAAAATTTACCCCACGTCGCCGGAAAATACTTCCAGAAACAGATGTCGGCGCACCGAATGCTACCATCTCCCAGCGTTTTGACGGTGTGAATGCAAGACGAATTCCAGAATCAGGTGAGCATGAAACGTTATGCTCGGGTTGCACGGTCTGATTCCTGCTGTTGGAATGACAGATAACAATCCCGCTCAGCTGATCAGCCCCGGTAGTGGTGCGTGGTGACCCGACTCCTGTCTCTCTGTGCCGACTGCCGTGTGACCGCGGGACGATTAGGGCCGGACCCCCCAAAATTCCTGTCAGCTCCTAAATTTAACGAAACGCTGCACGAGGTTTCCCCAACCCTGCGAATTCAATG
This sequence comes from Myriangium duriaei CBS 260.36, assembly GCA_010093895.1. Taxonomy (NCBI): domain Eukaryota; kingdom Fungi; phylum Ascomycota; class Dothideomycetes; order Myriangiales; family Myriangiaceae; genus Myriangium; species Myriangium duriaei. The sequence goes on from ML996081.1 coordinate 3,076,550, forward strand.
TCGCGCATGACTTTGTGCCACGACATCGCGTCGCCGCGGTCGGTTCGTCGGTGTACCTGCATTGCCTGTGTTGAATCTGCGAGCCCTTGCCTCGTGCTTGGGTGTCGTCAACAGTCCATACTGAACATCGCCGGACGCTGCACACCGCCTCGCAACAAACGACAAACAAGGGACTCGTGATGACCTACTGCACCCCTCGCGGGGTCCAGCGCTTCAGACCGTTGATAGGCCACCCCCCACTAGGGCCACTCGAGCCAACCAAAGCCCGCCGCACGTTCACATGTTCCACTGGTCTGTCGCCGTCATAGTTTTTCGGTACATGGCCGAGCTTCTTCGTGGTTTCATAATAGAAAATGTTGTCCGCTATAACATATGGGGGCCCCGCCCTGCATTCTTCTGTCAATTCCTCCCTTGACTGATCTTGGCGACTGATGAGCAATTGATTTGATCGCGATCCCGCAAACATTGGCATCCGCGGCTTGCAGCAAACCGCCCAGCATGGGCTTCTCTTAGATATTGGCCGGGGCCTGAGGCCTTTGTTACTCCTTAACTCTGATCATACCAGGACCGACCTCTCGACCTTGCTAGCCGATCTGTCGCCATGAAATTCGGCCAAAACCTGCCGAGGAACCAGGTCCCGGAATGGTCCTCTTCTTACATCAATTACAAAGGCTTGAAAAAGCTTATCAAATCGGCGCAAAGGGGCGCTGATGCCGGAGGAGATGCGGATCTTGCGGGCAAGTCCAATTGCTTCTGCATTGAGTCTTACATATGGCTGACTCGCTTTCAGAGTTCTTCTACGCGCTCGACCGCAACCTTGAAGATGTCGACGGCTTCTACGATAAGAAATACTCTGAGTTTGCGCGGCGTTTACGGCTTTTGTACGACAGATATGGCCAGGTCGCAAAAATCCAGGAAGAGATGGACAAGGATGAGATGTCAGACCTGATCGGTGCTCTCCTGGAACTTCGTAGTCAATACCGGAATTTGGAATATTACGGCCAGGTGAATAGGCGTGGATTCGTAAAGATCACAAAGAAGCTGGACAAGAAGATAACAACTTCGTCCGCGCTTCAGAGCCGGTACTTGGCCACCAAGGTTGACCCCAAGGCTTTTGCCACGAATTCTAGAGTTATCAGCGACCAGAAGGCCATCAATGAATGGCTGTCGACGCTCGGCGAGGTCAAGGTGTTTGAAGATACTTCTTCTGTTCACTCAAGCTCTTCCCTGCACAGGGCCTCGTCAAGAAATGATATTCGTATTCCGACCGCTACATTGGAAAGTCTCGAACTCGCTGTACGCCAGGATGCTGATCAAGACTTGATGAAGTTGCTTGACGGTCTTGGTTCCGACATATCCGAGACGCAAAAGAACAAGCTGCTTCTCAATCTGCTTCACCGAGCCATTGCTTGCAAATCCTACAATAGCATTGTCAAACTTCTCGCAGCTGCAGGATCGCTTGATGAGTTTGATGATATGAACAAGCGCAACAGTATTACTCGCTATATTATATCCATTGGCCGATCTAGGATAGCCGACGGACAAGGTCGGCCAGCGGTGGACGATGGCCAGGACTATTCCAGCTTCATTCCTGCTGCTGAAATTCCCAAGCAGAGGGCCGGCCCCTATCGTGTCGAGGAGAGGGAGGTTGATAAGACCCTCGGCAAGGCCGATCCGGCAATCAAGTTGCTTCTGCACATTTTGTCCAGTATGAGGCCGGAACAGCGACCTGCTCTTCTCGCACGGGACACTTATGGTCGCATGCCGTTGCACTACTCCGCCCAATATGGCTTGGTCTCAGCCTCTCAGGAACTAATCCGATACATGCAAGAGTGGGATATGTTCGACGTCTCGCAAGGCATCGATTCCGAGACGTGGCAAGATTATGAAGGATTTGCGCCTCTGCATCTTAGTGTCTTGGGCGGCCATTACCGAACTACCAAAGCCCTTCTCTTAGCCGAGAATTGGCAACACGAACACGATGAGGAGATCCATGCGAGGTCGAGAGTCGACAAGTCCGGCGCAGTGCTAGCCCTGGCAACCAAATCAGATTTCTTCAAGATTGTTCATCTTTTAGTGGAAGCGGGTGTGAACGTTGATCATCAAGATGAGCACGGGGAGACAGCTCTTCACGTGGCTGCACGCTTTGGCTTCACCAACTGCATGACGGCTCTGCTTGAAGGCGTTGAAGGTCGGAAGCCGAACCTTGAGCTCTCTGAGAACACATTTGGCTGGACTCCTTTGTTCACAGCATGCGTGGATGGGCATCTTGAAATTGTGCAATCGCTGCTCGCAGCCGGCGCTCAGGTGGACAAGACAGATGCTGAGGGATGGACGCCGATCGAGCATGCGGCACTTCGTGGCCATCTCAAGATCGCTCGAGCATTAGCCGAATTGAGCCCCCCAATCCCTCGCAATAGTCCTCCTCTGAAACCAGCCCAAATGCCTGGCCCACAGACCTCCTCTCTAGGAGAAAGGACCTCAAACGGAACTTCGAAGGATGCGACAAGCAAGGCTCCGGAACCGATGAAGACCTTTGGTCACCGATACCTCACAGATGAGAGCATCGTTATGGTCAGTCTGGGATCCATGGATGCCCGTAAGAACGTGCCTGCTGTGAAGCTAGAGAGCGTGCCTCTCGCGGACGCTCACGCTACTCAGCTCGATACCGCACTCTCCGTCGTCGTCTCTGCCATTGGCGCAAAGGGCGAACCGACTATCATCGATCTTCCAGTTCATGAAAACATCAGCACCTCACCAATCACGTTCCTGGCCAAGGACATTACAAAGATCAAATTGCTGTTCGATATCGTTCCAACCTATGCTGGAACCAAAGACAAGGTACTGGGACGAGGTGTAGCTTTGCTGAACACGATCAAGCCCGGGATGGGACAGAAGCGGATCAACCTTGAAGGAGATCTGAGTGTACCAATCGTCGCAGCAAGCACCCTTGATGTCATTGGTGTTGCAAACTTCAACTTTTTGATTATCACGCCATTCTCGCACCCGAATATGAGCATTACCGAGAACCAGACATACTGGAAGCGGACATCAACCATGATCATAGGCCACCGAGGCCTCGGAAAGAACATGGGAGCGATGAAATCCTTGCAGCTTGGTGAGAACACCATTCCATCGTTCATCGCTGCGTCGAATTTGGGTGCCTCCTATGTGGAGTTTGACGTTCAATTAACCAAAGATCATGTGCCTGTCATCTATCATGACTTTTTGGTCAGCGAGACGGGTATCGATGCGCCTGTCCACACCCTTACATTGGAGCAATTCTTGCACGCCAATCAAGGGCAAACACCTAGGGTTTCTCGACCTGCTTCACCCAAGTTGTCATTGAACCTGTCGGAGAACGAAAAGCCTAAGCAGCGCTCGCAAAGGTCCTACTCCCTCGGCGGCGCAGAGGAGGAGCTGAGAGTCGACATGGATGATAGGATGAAGCATACAAGAGATTTCAAGCAGAAGGGATTCAAGGCGAACAGCAGAGGCAATTTCATCCAGGCACCATTTGCAACGCTGGACGATATGTTTAAGAAACTGCCTCAGTCTGTAGGGTTCAACATTGAGATGAGTAAGTCGTTTTATACAACTAGAGCCTAAGAAAGTATGCTGACGGAGGCCCAGAATACCCAATGCTGTTCGAATCCGAGGAGCAAGAAATGGATAGCTATGCTGTTGAGCTCAACTCCTTCGTCGACACGGTATTGACCAAGGTCTACGAGCTCGGCAAAGGCAGGAACATCATCTTCTCCTCCTTCCACCCGGACATCTGTCTGCTGCTTTCATTCAAGCAGCCCTCGATTCCCGTCCTCTTCCTAACCGACGCCGGCACGAACGTCGTCGGCGACATCCGCGCCAGCTCTTTGCAGGAGGCAATTCGCTTCGCCTCGAGGTGGAATCTGCTCGGCATTGTCGCGGCCGCCGAACCACTCGTCACATGCCCGAGACTGGTGCGCGTGGTCCGGCAGTCCGGACTGCTGTGCTTCTCGTACGGCACGCTGAACAACGACCCGAAGAATGTGGAGAAACAAGCGGCTGAGGGCATCGACGCGGTGATTGTAGATAGTGTCTTGGCTGTCCGAAAGGGCTTGACGGCGAGCAGGGAGCTGGCGCAAGCGGCTTCGACTGTGCAGACGCCTGCTGAAGAGACGCCTCCGGAATTGAATCCGGAGGCTGACTTGGCTAAGTTGGAGAATGGCGTTAATGGGACATCGTTGCGTGTGGACACGGCTGTTCACTGAGATTTATGGTTATTGGCATCATGAAAAGCTCCGTCCGCAGAATGGCTGCGTTACGTAGAGCTAGCGTGGGTTTAGTGAAAGACATGGGGATTTGGGGTCATGATTAGATGAAGACGACTTAGTGCTGCCAGTATGGAATAGACTATATCGGATATATTGCTACTAGGGACGACAGTATTCCATACCATCATTTCATCTCACCTGCCGTGCCCTCTAGTCCACTTCACACATATATCGATAACACGTACCCTGCACTACTCCCTTCGCTCAAACCAAATCAACTCCTTCCCCAACTCCTCCTCAAACCCAATCCCCACAGCTTCCACCTCCCCTCCCTCCCCCACCCGAAACTTCACAGGAAGCACATCCTCCCTCCCATCAACCTCAGTCAAATAAGCCCTAAACCCCGTCCTGTCCTTAACATACTCCATCGGCATAGTAAAAGGCATACTCCTCTCCCCTCCATCCACAAACAGTTCCCCACCCTTCTCCTCCACCCTTATCCCTCTATACCCCTCATTCCAGTACAACCCACAGTACATCCCCAATCTCGATCTCACCTCCCTCCCCTCCCTCACGACCCTCCTCCGCTCCTCGTTCCGCCCGCAGTACTTCACGCCGACCCGCGCGACCCTTCTCCGCTCCGCATTCCGCTCCGCATTCCTCTCCCGCCGCTCCTTCTGCGCGAGATACTTCTTCAGCCGGCGAGTAGCAGGGTCGTACCCATCTGGCCGTTCGGTGCCGAGGACAAAGTCGATGATCTCCGCCTGCAGCACGGCGGAGAGGTCGAATGCTCCGTTCGAGTTGCCTAGGATCACTGCCGCGACGCCGAGGGAGGGGAGGAGGAAGGCGCGGCTGCCGAAGCCGGGGATGGTGCCGGAATGGGATATTATCTGGATTCTGTGACGCGGGTGGTACTGAACGTCCCAGCCCAGGGCGTAGGCTGTCTCTGTGCTTTCATGGGTGAAGGAGGAGAGGGGCAGATTGGCAGAGAGCATAATGCGGGGCGTGGTGAGGGCGGTGTAGATACTGGACGTTATTGGGGAGGTATGGTGCAGCATTGCGCGGAGGAAGAGGGCGTAGTCGGAGGCCGTGGTGCAGATGGAGCCGGAGCCTTGGGCTTCGGGGGTCTCGGCTTGGGGAAGGGGGTGGTATGAGTTGGATTTGGAAATGTAGGGCGTTGAGAGGGTGGAGGAGGCGAAGACGGCGCTGGGGAGGAGGAAGGTGGAGGTCATGCCGACTGGAGCGAAGATGCGGGTTTGCAGGAAGGAGGAGAAGGAGGACTGAGTGAGGACCTCAAGGAGGTGGGTCGCGGCTGTGTACATTATGTTACTGTACTGGTAGGCGGAGCGGACAGGCTTGGTGAGGGGGAGGTGCCGCATGTTGCGAACTATGGATCGAGGTGTGTCGGGATGGACGGCGTGGATGCCGAGGATGGCAGTGTCGTGTCTGTTCGTGGCTGGTGAGCGATAGTGTCTGTAGAAATTTGGAAGCTTGCTCACCCAGGCAGACCTGTCCGATGGCTAAGCATGTCCTCCACAGTGACGGTCTTTGTAGCTTCAGGATCTGACAAGACAAAGTCGTCGGGAAGGAGGGAGGACACAGGTGTATCCCATTCGAATGACCGAGGATTCCGTTCGTCTTCTTTGAGGATGGCAATAGCGAGAGCTGTTATAGGCTTGGATATGGAAGCCACATCGAACAGAGTGTTTGTCGTGCAATGGACAGGTGGATCGATACTTACTTGGCCGTATGCTTTGGAAGCGATGTCCTGCCCGTTGACGATCGCTATAGATAGTCCTGGTACGCAGAACTGTTCCATCAGATTACGGATACGTTCTTCGCACGCCGGCAAAGATAACCACTCGGCCATGTCTTTGGAACAACTGCCTTTGTTAGGAGACGCCATAGCAGATTTGTGATTGATGATGTCCCAGAGTACGCAACAGAGCTCAAGTCGACTCCTAGCCTGATATGACCGAGCTACTTAGCTTTATTCCTCGAGGACGAGGCAGGAGAGCACCCATGTGAGTCAGCTACGTGATGTACAGACCGATGGTGGCGCAGCATCGAAAGTTCATGCAAGGCCTTACATATCATCGCGGTAGCCTTAGTGCTTGTAACAGATTGGTCAATATGCAGCAGCCATTTCTCATCGAGTGGTATTATACGCCAGATTTGATTTGCATTGGGAAATGTGGAAGGAGTTTGACAGCCAACCAACGTCAAATCGCCGCACTCAGGTCGGCAAGATCGGGCTGTCTGCACAAGCGGGTGAGATCTAGATCTTGCATGACATGATCGCAAGACGTCAGCGTCATGCATAAAAAAGTTTCTGGAAGCCATGCATCTGGAAACGGTCGCTCTTCATCCTCTACAGTCGCTCATGTGCCATTGGTTCAATCTACGCAAGCTATATTAACAAAACCACATCGTCGTTACATAGCCAGAAACTCAAAATACCGGTACCGGCGTTTGCAGAGTGGGGTTCAAAAAGTGTCGCGATCATTCCGACATTGCCGGCAAGACAATTTTTTTCCCAAGGGTAAAACATGTAGTTGTATACATAGTTCTCATCCTACCTAATACTATTTACCCATTTGTACTCCAGAGGAAGCCGAGCATAGTGACACCGCAACAATGGCTACCAATGGAACATCCCTTCCCTCCCGGCATACCTCTAGCCGGGCAGACGAGGTTGACGACGTGTGTTCCCCCACGCCACCCGACCGTACTTTATAACTCACCACTAACCAACCTCCAGCTCCTCACCGCCGTCCAGCAACTAATCATCCCCTTCATCCGCGCCGCCGACTCCGACGCCGACACCAAAGCCCACGGCCACGGACAACACATCCCCTCTTCCTCCGTGCCCCACACAACCCTCGTCGAGCACCACCCGCCCTACAAACTCGCCTCCCTCTTCCAACTAGACCTCCCGTCTGCCCCAGGCGGCCGCGACGCCCTCCTCGCCACCGTCCGCGACGTCCTCGCCTACAGCGTCAACACCTGGGACCAAGGCTTCCTCGACAAACTCTACGGCGCAACGAACGCCCCCGGCCTCGCGGCAGAGGTGCTGCTCGCGGCACTGAACACGAACGTCCATGTGTACGCCGTGAGTCCCGCGCTGACGCTGGTGGAGAAGCGCGTGACGGCGCGGCTGGCAGGGATGTTCGGCCTGGGTGAGAGGGCTGGGGGGATCAGTCAGCCTGGTGGCTCGGCGGGGAATGCTACGAGTATTGTGGTGGCGAGGAATTCGTTGTTTCCGGAGACGAAGACGAAGGGGTTAGGCGGGAGGAGGTTGGTGTTGTTTACTAGTGCGCATGGGCACTATTCGTTGGAGAAGGCGGGGCAGATGTTTGGGTTTGGAAGTGAGGCGGTCAGAGGAGTGCCGGTCGATGAGGTGGGGAGGATGAGGGTGGATGAGTTGAGGAGGATGATTAGGGAGGCGAGGGAGGAGGGTGAGGAACCGTTCTATGTCAATGCTACGGCTGGGACGACAGTGCTGGGCAGCTTTGAGCGCTTTGATGAGATTGCGGATGTCTGTCAGGAGGAGCGGCTGTGGATGCATGTTGATGGAAGTTGGGGAGGGCCGGTGGTGTTCAGCCGAAAACACCGCGAGAAGCTCAAGGGCGCAGAAAGAGCGGACAGTATCGCTGTAACTCCGCATAAGATGTTAGGAGTGCCGTTGACTTGCTCGTTCCTGCTGGTCAAGGATTTGCGCAAATTGCACAAGGCCATGACATTGCCCGCAGGATACCTCTTCCACTCCAGCGAAGAGGAAGATGATGATTCTGCCGCCCAGCCAGGACCAGCTAATGGCGACGCACATGTTCCAACAGATGATGACTCGCCGTCCGAGTTCTGGGATCTGGCAGATCTGACACCACAGTGCGGGCGGAAAGGAGATGCACTCAAGCTGGCTCTTGGCTGGATCTACTATGGCAGCGAGGGATACGAGCGTCTAGTGGATAACGCCTTCGATACAGCCGCGTACATGGCGAGCCAGATTGAAGAGAAATCTGGCTTTGATCTGGTATCTCAGTCGCCGCCACCCTGTTGGCAGGTGTGCTTCTACTTTCACCGTAAAGAGGACGCAAAAGAGGAAAACAGTCGGACTACCGAGACTATCGCCAGGAAACTGGTGAATAGAGGTTTCATGATCGACTATGCTCCTGGAGAGAAGGGCAAATTCTTCAGAGTAGTGGTCAACGGCCAGACAAGAAAAACGACCGTGGATGGGATTCTTAAGGCAATAGAGGACATAGGTACCGAGCTTGGATTATAGATCGTGAAGGCAAAGAGATATGCACAGACCACCTTCTCACTTACTGTATGATTTGTAGACGGATGGACCATGATATAGAACACTATGGAGTTAGAAGAGAAGGAAGAAGGAGCAACTTTAGGCCTTCACATAGCGCTATCCCTCACCAATTTGGATGCTTGTTGACACTTACTGCAGCTTCCGTGCTTTGGACAGGTTTGTCTATCAGATTTGTGCATACCAGGCCTTATATTTCTCGATATCGAGCTTCTCAGAGCTGCTGAAGAAAATGTTCCATGGTCAGTCCAGCCGTCCGTTATCAAGGTGAAGTTTTGACGAAGATAAGCGGCTGTCTTATTGTTGTATAGGACTCTTCAGTACATCTAGGACGGTGACATGGCCTTGGCGTCGCCCTTCGTCATCCTGTTCGGCATCCAAATCTCTCCATTGGAGGCTATTTTTGGTTTTGGCCCTCTGGCGGATGTGTACGTTTCGGCAACAGTCCTCATGACCGCTTGGCATGCAACCTGACAACCTAGGACGTACGACCCACATCTTTTTTTCCACGTCTCTGCTGGCTTCCAAGACGATCCACAGCCATACAGGCCACATAGACATTGGCAATGCCCGGCGATGACGACTCTTCCTCCTTGAGTGACTGCAGGGATGACTTGAATAACACTAAAGCATCCAGGAAGCGCGCGGCTGATACCGTACCGTGAGTCTTCCATGTATAGCCCACAAGACATTTTGGTCTGACACGAAGTAGGTCCAAAGCTCCGAAGGTGGCAAAAGTGTCGAATCATCCATTCATGGATGAAGACTTCTCTAAATTCCGCAAGCCTCAAGCTGACCGTTGTCACCCACTGTTTATTCCTGACGACAAATGGGATTCTCTCATCTCCAAGTGTCGCAAAAGCTCAAGCAAGAGAGACTCATGCTGGACTGTTCTGCGTCGATGGGACATGGCCGGTCGTATAATGGAGACTTCCGCGGGTATGATAGCAGAAGAGCCGTGCATGCGATGCGTGAAGAGAGGTTGGGCCTGCATGATACCCGCGGGTGACCCATCCGAACGTGGAACCGGCAGATCGTGTGCAATCTGCCGCAGGGATTCCCAACCGTGTGAGCCTGCGGTGCGACCAGAGTCCCCATCCATCCTATCTCGATCTCTGGATTACGAGTCAAGCCCAGAGATCAGAAGAGCTGGCGAGTCATTTGAGAAAGCCATCCAAGGTCGAGAGAGCACGGAGATACTATCGATGGAATTGTTACTCGAAATTCGGGATCGTACGAAGGTGGTGCAAGACCAACAGCTGTTGATCCTGGACGGGTTAGCCAAAGGTACGGACCAAGCATGGACGTAGAGGTAATTATGGCGTCGTCGACTTCAGCTCGGCAGCACACATTTCCGTTGCCAAGGAAGTAGGAACGAAACAGTTGTAATGATCTGACTCGGAGATATATCAACTTGATCATTCGCTACAATGGCAAAACTAAAACAGATATGCATCGAGTCCATCTCGGTCGATCCAAAGAAAACCAGTTAGGGTACGGGTTCTTCGATACGTGGTATAATTATGAAGCATTTTCCAGGTGCGCAGAATGTCACCTTCTTTTTTTCTCAGATCCTTTTCGGCGAGGGTAGGACCCGATTCCCAGCTTGTGAGGTCCTACTCCATCGTGAGCTCCCAGCCTTGTTGCAATTTCTCGTGGTGAAATGTTGTCAAAATTCAGGACCCTGGCCACGTTCCATTAATTGTCGCAACAAAAACCATATTTTTAAAGTTCGGGAGTTCGGATACCGAGGCATAACGGGCAGTTACGACATCGAACTCTACTGACACAAAGCTAGACCTTTTTTTGGTAATCTACAGTTCTGCCGACTTCACCAACAACATCGTAGCTCTGAGACTTATGGCGATCGATACATTTCTCTCCGGAGGAACCGGTCTTGTGGTCCGTCGCGTGCGCTCGGCAATGCCTGAGGCACACAGCTAACACATCTCTTCAGGGCTCACGCATCCTTACCACCCTCGCCAACCAATCCTCCCTCCGACACATCTACGCCTTCGGCCGCCGCGACCTCAAGCCCGACTCTTCCTCGCCGAGCACCAATGGCCCCAAATTCACTCCCCTCGTCGACGCCGACACATCCCGCTGGACGAACCTCCTCACCCCCAGACTCACCAGCAGCAACGATGCAAGTGTAGTCTTCTTCTCCGCCCTCGGCACGACACGGGCGAAAGCTGGCGGCCTGGACAAGCAGCGCAAGATCGACCACGACCTCCCGCTGAGCCTAGCAGAGAGCTTCGCGTCGCAGCGAAAGCCCGACTCGCCACGCCGGGTGTTTGTGCTGATCTCCTCGTCGGGCGCGAACCCGAACAGCTTTATGGGGTATCCGAAATTGAAAGGCGAGACGGAAGAGGCGGTCAAGGCTTTGCTGAGGCCGGATGGGGGGGCGCAAGAGACTGGACTGGATCATGTGGTGATACTGCGGCCTGGGCTGATTGTGGGGACGAGGAGGCAGGAGGATAGTAGGCCGACGGAGTATGTGATTAGGAAGATCGCTGAGTTTGCGGGGATGCTGGGCAATGGTTTTAAGGACTTTTGGGCGCAGGACGCGGATGTCATTGCGAAGGCGGCGGTAAATGCGGGAATACAATGTGCGGAGGGGAGGGTCAAGGATCGTGTTTGGCTGCTGGGGCAGAGCGATATTGTTAGGCTTGGGAGGACGGAGTGGGGAAAAGATAGGTGAATAGAAGACTGTACGTTAGTGAAGATATTGTCGACATGATTCTTGAGACTGTACACCAGCCTATAGTAGCATTGTACTCGATTCATGAAGCCAGCCGCCCCATCCTGTCATGATTTGCTAGGGTCGCGAAGGCACTCGTTTTGCCTTACCGGACCAGACATGGTACACAAGCCCCCAAGACTGCCTGCGAGACTTTACAATAGTTGTTGATACCAGCAGCTAGGGCAAATATAACTCAGCGGCTTCGCGGTGCAGGCAGCACTTCCTTGTTATGGTAGACCGAGTGCTTCGTAGACTGAGTATGGAGATCTCTGCTCGGATCTGGCCATAGAACCCGCGAGGACTCCGCACTACATGACCAGGAACCAGTCACGAACAACACATCCTCAGGAACAACACACCAGAGGACCCTCTCAATAATACTGTCGGAAGACGACGAAGTAAATTTGGGAGATGTATGATCGTGTTTGTTGCAAGACTGGTTCGTTTCATACGGATTTATGTAGGGCGGAGATTTTGCTGTCGGATCTGGGGACAAGCAAAGGGACCGCGGGGAAAAAACCGCGGAGAGCTTCCCCCAGGACTCGGCGAGGTCGCCGAAAGAGTGCCCCGCGTTTTCCCACCAATCGGAACCCAGATTCGGGCTTTGACAGCCAAAAAACTGCCCGCAGTGACGGAAGAATCAATTGCCGTTATGGAAACTTGAGCAGGACAAAACACAAGACAAGCCCAATAAAACAGACACGGGTCCGCTCGCTGTGTTTCTGTAGCTCCATTGACTTCTCCCCCAGTCCTGTTACACTTCTCTTCAACCTTCTCCTCCTCCAGCAACCATGGCGCCTCTCAATGTATGCATGATCGGCACCGGCGAGTACACCACCGGGTTTGTCGGTGGTGGTCAATCCGGATCAGACAAGAAGGTCGGAGTGGTAGGTCTGACGCTGTTCGACCTGCGACGACGGGGCAAGGTCGGCAAACTGTCCATGGTGGGCACGAGCGGCCAGAAGTTCCCTGCTATACGTGCGTCCAGTCCTGGCCGCTTGTTATAAGCAACAGCTAATCAGCGGAAACAGGGCAACATCTCACCAAGAACATCACCCAAGTCTACAACAACCTCGACACCTCCTTCACCAGCTTCCCTGCTGACGACAAGCGCGACCCCGAAGCCTACAAAGCCGCTATCGACGCCCTCTCTCCCGGCGACGCCATCACCATCTTCACCCCAGACCCCACCCACTACCCCATCGCCCTCTACGCAATCTCCCGCGGCATTCACGTCATGATCACCAAGCCCGCCGTCAAGCTGCTGAGCGAGCACATCGACCTCCTCGAAAAGTCCCGCGAAGCCGGAGTCTTCGTGTACATCGAGCACCACAAGCGGTTCGACCCGGCCTACGCAGACGCGCGCCACCGCGCCCTCACCAAGCTCGGCGACTTCAACTACTTCTACAGCTACATGAGCCAGCCGAAGAACCAGCTTGAGACGTTCGCGGCGTGGGCGGGCAAGGATAGTGATATTAGCTACTACCTTAACAGCCACCATGTGGATATCTGCGAGTCCATGGCGCCGTCGTTCAAGCCGGTGAAGGTCACGGCGTCGGCATCAACGGGCGTGGCGTCCGGGTTGGGGTGTGATCCGAGCACGGAGGATACGATTGCGTTGTTGGTGGATTGGGAGAAGAAGGATGGGTCGGGTAGAAGGGCGACGGCTGTGTTCACGGCGAGCTGGACGGCGCCGAAGAAGGCGGGCGTGCATTCGAATCAGTATTTTCATTATCTGGCGGATGGGGGTGAGATTAGGGTTGATCAGGCGAAGCGTGGGTATGATGTTACTGAGGATGGGGAGGGGTTGACGTGGTACAACCCGTAAGTGGACTCTGTCTGTGTCGCTCTGGGAAGTCTGTTACTGACATACACTGTCTAGATTCTACATGAAGTACGCCCCTGATGAGCGAGGAGACTTTGCCGGTCAAGGCGGCTACGGCTATGTGTCGTTCGAGAAGTTCGTCGATGCTATCACGGACCTCAAGGAAGGCAAGGTCACACTGGACGAGCTGGACAAGAGGGGTCTGCCGACGCTAAAGAACACCATGGCTACTGGCGCTATCCTGCACGCTGGAAGAGTCAGCCTCGACGAGAAGAGAAGTGTCAACATTGTCGAAAAGGACGGGAAGTGGGTGCTAGAGTAGTTTGAAAGCTCGGATGATTGTGTGTATAAAATATCATAATGGTATCATGTGCGTTGCTCCAAGCAGCGCTGCGAATTAGTCCAAACGCCTTCCGCTTCATGCAATGCTGGGAATATGAATGGACAGCCCCATTTCGGAATTGCTGGACGTGTTATAGTTGGCCCGGCCACAAGCTTCCATCTAGTAATGTGGTATTCAGAATATCCGAGGTATCGAAGATATTTACCCCGGCCATCAAGAGATCGTGCGTATCAGGCCCAATTCCCATACCGTCATCCGCTGCAAAACCTTGTGCTGACGGCGACAGTCCGCTGGCCAAATTTGTCGACGGAATGGCTTGATCTAAAGGTGTAAGGAAGTCCAAGTTTCTGGGCAGCGCTACCGTATCTTGCGGTGTTGTCTTCTCTGGCAGTGGCAATGAGGAGTTGTAGTACTGGAACATTGGTAGAAGCAGCGCGAGCTGAGCCGAATGCTTGGGCTGAGCTTGACCGTTAGTACTCGGCCTGCCGTTCTGGCCTTCGAATGCTGGGACGCCTGGAGCAGCACTTTGTGCTAGGAGTTCTAGACGGCGCAGCTACGAACATTTGATCAGGGTTCGTCCTCAAAGAACAGCCGCGGGACTCACTGTATTGCGTAGGTGCGGCCATCGCTCTGCCATAGTCCCCAAGAATGTCTCACAAGTTCGATGGCAGTCACTGGCTTCATGGGCGATCTGATCGCTGCGGTCATCCATCCAGAACAGCTGCACTGTAGAAACCGCAGCCACAAGGTGACCAGTAAAAGGGTCATGTATATGGAAATGCTTTTCCTGACAGGCGCGAACGAGTCGCGTTACCCAGCCTGCGTGCAGCCTGGCTTGATCTGCCGTTTGCTGGCTAAAAGACGGTGGTCGAAACCCGAGATCTCCACCAACTTTTGTGATGTGAATTAGCGGATGATTGACCAGAGCCTGAATTGCATGGAACAAGAACTGCATAGTAAACCAAGGCGCCCAGTACGATCGGTGTTCCTCAAGTTCCCCAGTGGTACGATCTTCTAATCGCAGGTTACCTACACGGTGCTCTTGTGCGAGACTAATCTCAAATGAGTAAAGCTCTTGCATAATGGTATGGTATTCCGACCCGGGCTGCCAAGGTTTGGGGTCCGCTGGAGCTCGGAACGTATCAAGGTATGCAACAGTTCTGCTCCAGATTGTGAAAAGCTGGAGACAGTACTGCCGAACTCCCAAGTCTGCAGGATTGTTCTCCGCATTTGCTGCCCGGGGAGCAGAGATGGGTTTTGTCGCTGCAGATACACCGGCTATCTGATTGATACGATCGAGACGGAGTGTGTCTCTGGAACTACGCCGGAGTATGCATTCCAGGATGTAGACACTCTGGGCGCACCTGACAATATCAAGTGCCCGATTGTTGCCAAAGACTTTCTTGGGAGAGACCGTTGCGATGAGTTCGTCCATTATTCGACTCACGATTCCGAGTGTTACCTGTGCCTGAATCCATTCCTCATCTAGAGAGTCAGCAAAAATGGAATTGCACGTGAATAGGGGTAGAGAGGCAATACTTTTGATGGATACAAGAACGAGCACACATAGTGCTTGGGCCAAGTCCAGTGACACATTGCCTTCGACTAAGATGTCGAACACTGACCTCCGCATCTCCTTGACGAGTTCGGCGTCCTTGCTCGACTCCGGGTTGAGGTGCGCCACTCCGATTTGTATACATTGGTGAAGTTTATTGTGGCTGGAATGGGTAAATTCGGACACTCGGGCAGGATCGAAGAGTGGTAGTGGCTGGAAGTGAATGTAGTACGTATATGTGTCGACTAAATATGCTCGGCTTTGCTCGGTCGGCTGGGAACTAAGCAGCTGTCAGTCTTGGGTGTGGTGTTCGGTATTGAGCAAGCTGGGCACCTTCTGAACAGATGATGTCTAAGCAGGCCATTGGAGCTGCCTGACGCACGCTCAGCTGGCGGTACTTGCGGACTTTCGGCGGCTGTTCCTTCCCTAGAAGATAAAGATCTGAGGAGTTGTGCAGTATCATGTGTCTCGGTTGAGACGGGGACTTTCCGAGCTCTGCGAACAATCAGTACTTTGCGCTCGTGCAACAGTAGTGCTGAACTCTCACAGCTCGTGGACCAGTGACTCCAGCCTTTCCAGACGACCAGGATCATAGTCCCTCGGGCGACTTGCGCTGTGGGGTGGGGCCCGAGGAGAAAAGCCTTGGCCACTGCCGTCCAGTGACACTCCTCGATCACTCAGGCGAGATCGCTTGGGAGGTCCTGGCTCACCCAGATAGGTGCAGGGTAGTGACCTTTTGGAGCAGTTGTCGCATTGCGGTCGGGCATCGTTGCATCTGACTTTCCGCTTTCTTCGTGAAAATTAGCCAATGCTCCGAAGCTCCGAGGTTTTGGAGGTCTATTGTTCTTACCTACAGCTGTCGCAGGCCATGTCGTCTTATCATAAATTCATGATATCAGCACGTAGAGTTGAAAGATTAGTGCGATCAGGTGTCGTTCTTGGTGTTGATGTGAAAAAGCAACTCGGGTCGCACAGCACAGCACAACAACACTGATGCATGGGTAGAAGCAAGAGCGGAACCTCGGAGAAGGCCCGAACTCGGAGAAGCCGAAGCGGAGGGCGGGGGGCATGCCAAGCACTTCACGGGCCGACATTGAATTACACGGACAAGAAATGGATACCCACGAGCCTGGTCCTCTCATCTGATCCATATCCAAGCTGTGGACCGAGGACAAAGGCAATGAATAGGTCCATATACCAAGCCGTCACTCGACCTGCCAGGCATTCCGGTCAGGCACTGTAAAACAATACCAAACGTGTCTGGCTGATCGATGTATAAATCAACAAAAGTAGGCCATGACATGAGAAAGAGTAATAAAGAAAGCAGTCTGTACCAAGCTCGAAGACCATAAATAGCTGCCGCAGTGTGGTCGCGTCGCGCGACCTATAGTGGCATTGAGCGGCTAAACACACTGCGCTGCCTAAAAGTATGATGTCATGGACGAAATCGGCTTGGTTGAACTTCACCTTGCGACGCAGCCGCGAGATCAGTCTTCATTCTTTAGCTTTCGCTACTGCATAGGTCGGCGCGGACTCATAGCATCTTGCTTCTTCGCAGCTCGCGTTTCTTTCAATAATATCGAGTTCAATTCTTGTGTCTTTGCATTCCAGCAGCAAACGTTGAAGCACACGAGAAATCCACTCATCAGGCCCATGATGGCGTCGCATGACAGCTTTTTGCTCTTATAGACCCTCAGCCAATTCTATTTATAATGAGCACTTCAAAAGATACTGCGGAGCTGGTGCCGTCTCTCAGTGATTCGCCATCAAGGAATGGTCAGGTGCACGAAGAAAAGATATCTGACGAACCCAACGAGCATGCCTACGACGACGACGCGGACGAAGAGACACGATTGGCAGCGCTAGGTGCGGGGACAAGAGATCAGGATGATCTCGAGCGGGATATCGGCAGACAAGCCGATGCTCTCCTCACAGAGCAGGCCGATGAGCGCGACAACAAGCGGCTAGAAAAGACCAGAACAGATCGCGCACGTTTGGAGGGCCAAATACTACGGCTGGAGAGAAAGCTGACCGCTTTCGGGAGCAAGCCCGTCAAAGATCGCTATCGCGCCGAGATAGCGAACTACGAAGCCCAGATTAGGAATCTAGACAAAGACTTGGAACAAATCGCGAAGCGCATTGAAGAACGGCACAGGGGCGAAGATGGGTACAGTAATACAACTTCCGGCGATGGCAACAACAGGCAACCGGGTGAGAGTCAGCGGGACTTCCTCATCCGCACGGGCAAGATCACTCCTTTCTCAAAGATGGCCGGGCCTCTTGTGCGGACATCAAGCAATCTGACGGATGTGATGCTCGACGCCGAGGAGGAAGGAGATGTGGAGGGGAACGACAACGATGAAGAGACATCCCTTGTCGAAGCTCCACGATCTCACCGCAATCTAATCCGTCCTGGCTTCGATGACGTGGACGAAGCGGACCGGAGAGCCATCAATGAGGCGCTTGCAGAATTCGCAGATGATAGGCCTTCAAAACGACGACGTATTCAGACAGGTGGCGAGGCACGCGTACATCGAGAAGTGAAGGCTCGAAGACCCGACGACGACGACGACGATAATACAGCGTCGGACGACGAATTCCGCCCGAATGCCGTGGCCGAGAGTTCCGAAGATGACGGCGAGCAGGGAGACTCGAGCGTTCTGGACGAAGACGATGCGAATCTTGAGATGAAAATGTCGACCCCAGGTCTCAAAAAGAGACGGCGTGGCAAGCGTGCTACTGTCGGACAATCTCAGCTCGAAGACCTCACGGGATTAGACGACGGTAATGAGGATGTCTACATGTCGCGACTGGAAAGTTGGTCAAGAAGGAGGAATGCTGCACGTAAACATGCAAGAGCTGCCATTAAGGATGGAAATACCGCGCTTGAAGACGTGGACCAAGACGACGGCGACGAAGAGTGGCACAAACCACATCCCACCAGATCTGATGCCGAATACGACGACGGATTCAGAATACCTGGCGACATCTTCCCATCATTGTTTGATTATCAAAAGACTGGGGTTCAATGGCTCTGGGAGCTATATTCTCAACAAGTAGGTGGCATTGTAGGTGACGAGATGGGTTTGGGCAAGACCATTCAGATCATATCTTTCATCGCTGCACTACATTATTCGAAGAAGCTCACAAAGCCGGTTATCGTCGTGTGTCCAGCCACTGTCATGCAACAGTGGGTCAACGAGTTCCATCAGTGGTGGCCTCCTTTACGTGTCTCTATTCTACATGCATCCGGAAGTGGTATGCTCGATCTCAAACGGGAGAACACCTCGGAGTACAACCTGGAGGAGATGGACTTTTCAGGCTCAAGGGCACGATCATCCAAGGGCGAGAAAGCGGCCACTCGAATTGTCAACAAAGTCAAACGCGATGGACATGTTCTCGTCACCACGTACACTGGCCTGCAAACTTATGCTGAACAGCTCATCCCGGTGGACTGGGGTTACGCAGTGCTGGACGAGGGCCACAAGATTCGTAATCCTAACACAGCAATAACTATTTACTGCAAAGAGCTGCGTACACATAACCGAATCATTCTATCGGGAACACCTATGCAGAACAACCTCACCGAGCTCTGGTCACTCTTCGACTTTGTTTTCCCGATGCGACTCGGAACGTTGGTGAACTTCCGCCAGCAGTTTGAGTTCCCCATCAAGCAGGGCGGTTACGCGAACGCTTCCAATTTGCAGGTCGAGACGGCCATGAAATGTGCGGAGACGCTTAAAGATACCATAAGTCCATATTTACTCCAGCGCTTTAAGATTGATGTAGCTTCGGATCTGCCCAAGAAGAGCGAACGAGTTTTGTTTTGCAAACTGACGAAGCTGCAACGGGATGCATACGAATTTTTCTTGAGTTCCGAAGAAATGAGATCAATCATGGCTGGAAAGCGGCAGGCACTGTACGGCGTTGACATCTTGAGAAAGATCTGCAATCATCCAGATCTGGTCGAACATAAGACGCTCTCTATAAAAGAAGGTTACAATTACGGAAATCCTACGAAAAGTGGCAAGATGCAGGTGGTGAAGGCACTGCTGGAGATCTGGAAAAAGAATGGTCACAAGACTTTGCTCTTCGCGCAACATCGCATCATGCTTGACATCTTACAGATCTTTGTTGCAAGCATGCCTGGCTTTCGTTTCTGTCGCATGGATGGCAATACATCAGTCAAGGATCGCCAAGCCCTTGTAGACGAATTCAATAACGATCCGGATCTTCACGTTTTCCTGCTGACTACTAAAGTGGGTGGTTTGGGTGTCAACCTTACCGGCGCAGACAGAGTTATTATCTATGATCCAGATTGGAATCCTTCGACCGATGTTCAAGCACGGGAGCGGGCGTGGCGTTTGGGTCAGAAGCGAGAAGTCGAGATCTATCGTCTAATGACCGCCGGCACCATTGAAGAGAAGATCTACCACAGACAGATCTTCAAGCAGTTTCTCACCAACAAAATCCTCCGAGACCCTAAGCAAAGACAGACATTCCAGATGCGGGACTTGCACGATCTGTTCACATTGGGTGAGGCGAATGAAGGTCAAACTGAAACAGGTACACTTTTTAGAGGCACTGAAGTCAATTTTGACAAGCAAGACTCTGCCTCTCAGAACCCAGAAGACGCCTTATCTTCCTCCGGCAGTATTAACGACAAGAAGAACGACACCTCCGACATCATCGGCATCTCCCACCAAGAGAACTTCGAAGCACCCGACGAAGCACCCGATCCCGAAACAGGTGAAAAAGCCACGAAAGACGACCGCATGCTCTCGACCATCTTCGCACGCTCAGGCGTGCAATCCGCCCTCTCCCACGACGAGATCATCAACGGCCGCAAAGTCCTCAAAGCCGACGAAGAGATCATCTCCCGCGAAGCCAAGCGCGTCGCCGCCGCCGCCGCCCGCGAACTCCAGAAAGCAGGCGAGACCGCGCGGTCCCTGGCGCCGGGCACCGTGACGTGGACAGGCACGTACGGCAGCGGCGGACGGCCTGAGAGTCCCCGGCCCTCGACGCGAGGGGGCTTTGGCTCCGCGCGGGGCGGACGAGGGGGTGGTCCTAGCTCCGCCTCGGTGCTGGCGAATCTGTCGTCGCGCCAGAATGCTGCGCCGGCGGGAACGAGGTTTTCGCGGACGGGCACGCCGGCGTCGGGGTCCGAAGCGGAGGTCCAGCCTAAGGGAAAGGAGTTCCTTGCGTTGATAAGGGATTATCTATTGGCGCATGGGGGAAAGGCGTATACCAAGATGCTGATCGATCATTTTAATCGCTTCTGCGGGACGCCGCAGCGCACGGCCGAGTTCAAGGAGATGTTGAAGAAGATTGCGTATTTGGAGAAGGCGGAAGTGGCGGGGACGAGGGGTAGGATGAGGGGGAGGGCTACGGCGGGCGCGGAGGGGAGAGGGAAGTGGGTTCTGAGAGAGGAATATCGGCCGAAGAATGCGGGTGGGTCGGGTTGACGGCTTTAGCGATACCATATAGATCATCATGGCCGGGTGGGTTTAAAAAAATTGCTCGTTCATTGCAAGCGCTTGGGCTTGCTTTGGGTATCTCGTTATAGCACGTGCTTTTCGTCCTCCCATGGTGCTCGGCTGCATGCTTGTCGTCCTCCATTTGTATGTATGTCATGCATGCATCTCATCGAATCCCAGTGCATGCTCGCATACACGCTGTCAAGCCGCCCGGTATGACTAGCATGCATGTCCACAATCAGACACCGTTCACCTTCTCCGCTCCCTAGAGTAGCTCCTACTCCTAGTCCGACTCCGACTCCTGCTCCTCGACCCATAGCTATCATAGCTGACACTCCTCTCCCTCCTCCCCCCTCTCCTGGGTGGACTATACTCCCTCCCCCTTCCCCAGCTCCTGTCCCTCGAATAGCTCCGGCTCCTCCTCGACCTCGGACTGTAGCTCCTGTCCCTCCTTCCATATCCTCTCCCCCCTCCCTCCCTGCCAAACCTTCCCCTTCCTCCTCTCCCCCCTCCGTCCATTCCGTCCCGGTACCGATGCGGCTCCCCGAACCTATCAGGCGGCGGTCTGCGCGGCGGCGGGCTACGCTCGAATCGTCTGCGCGGAAGGACGATGCTGACGCTGAGTTTGGCGCCGTCGAGCTGGCCCTCGTGCATGTGGGCGATGGCGCGTTCGGCGCTGGCGGGCGAGGCGTAGAGTATATAGGCTGTGCCGCGGTTTGTTTGGACTGCAGGGGGTCAGCGAGGTCCTCCTCGATCATAGTGACTGCATTATCACTACTGGTAGGATGGTGATTGGGGGGGAGGGGAGGTCAGAGGAAGAGGAGGTAGGGGAGACAGACATTGACGATTCATGGGCATGTCCAAGTCTGCGATCTCGCCGTATACGGAGAATATCTCCCGCAGGTGAGCGAGGTTGATGTTTTTGGTGAGTTTTTCGATGACGATCTTGGAGCTGCGCGGGAGCGGGGAGATGCTGCGTGAGCGTGATCTTGATCGGGAGAAGGAGCGGGAGCGAGAGTAGCTGCGTGCGCGGTAGCGGCGGGGAGAGGGACTGCGTCGAGGGCTACGGCTGCGAGAGCGTGAGTGCCGTCGTGTGCGTGGAGTGCGGGATCGCGAGCGAGAAGGTGTGCGCGAGCGTGGGATTGGTGAGCGGGTGTAGGAGCGGCCGCGCGAGACGGAGCGCGCGTATGAAGGAGAGCGTGGCGGCATTGTTACCGTAGTATGATGAAGCAGAGTGGGTGTATGAAGGTGAAAAGTGACAGAAGGAGCGGGATCTGAAGAAGGGATGTGAAGCTGGAAGCTGTACAATGTCGGCCCCGCGTTTTGTGAAACCGGTGACAGATGATGGAGTTCGTTAGGGTTTAGGCAGCGTAGCGCGGCGTAGTGGGACTGACATTCAGGCAACTACACCATCTGGAAGATAATCATCCCAGAATGCAAACATTTGAACATTTTCTGTCCTGTCTGGACGAGCATGGATTCCGTCAGACGACTAGTTAGAAAAATAAGCAGCAGGGGCAAACCACCAGATCCACCAGGGCCATCTCAATATGAATGGCTTGGGCTTGAGCGACCTGTATCCGAGCCCCCACCATGGTACCGGCCAGACGAAGATCTTGGCGACATTCTCCCGCCGGACACATATAAATTACTCGCAACACGTACAGGTCTTGTCGGTGCGGATCTGAATGAGCATATCCTTAACATCGTAAGTTCTTTTCATTTCAGTCAACAAGTCCAAAGCCTAGAGTTTTGATCCTTTTTGCTACCAGCGTCGGAAAGCATGGCCTTATGGGCGGTTTCCCGCCATTGGTGGGTTTCGGTTCTTGCGCCCTATCATCAAGAAGCATCCATACTTTACCGAGATAGTCTCCAGGTTGAACAACGGGGGTACTCTACTCGAACTGGGTCCTGGTCTTGGGCAAGATTTGCAATACTTGATCGCAAGTGGTGCTCCATCTAATAAGATGTATGCCATCGACAGCCGGCCGGAGCTGTGGAGACTAGGTCAGCAGCTCTTTGGGTACGATACAAGCGACGTAAATCGATGTGAGAACAAGGATGAGCCTGGGCCACACTTTATTCATGCAAACATAGTCTGGTCATCTTGGGAGGAGAAGTTTGTCGAGAAACACGGTCAAGCGGACATTATCCTCGTAAACCAATTCTTCGATACCATGGATGACGTCTACGGACAGACCATACAACAAAGGCTCGGACCATTGTTGGCACCAGGTTGCATCATAGTGGGTTACCAGATAGGCACGGAAGAGCCCTTCAACGACAATGATCAGTTTTTCTATCACAACAAGCTCAGCTGGTGGGGAAATTGGCAGTGCCTTGGGAGCAAGGACGGGAACCTACGAAATGGTTTCAAGATGGAGACCGATCTATGGGACACAGTAAGCTTGATGGAATGGGGACTTCAGCCAAGAGAGTGGAAGTGGGTTAGAGACGATGCGCAGGGAGTCTACTTTGCCGTGAGACGAGACATATGGTAGAAGGTAATGATTGAACATCGATCCATGGAAGCGCGCCAACACTTCTACCAACCGGTTGGATTGACCTGCACATACATAACCTCGTTACTGTACGTTTTGTTATTATGCCAGCACCTTCGTGTGGGTCGAGAGCGGTATTGGGCGCGAGAAGGTGCGTGCGAGCGCTGGAGTAGTGAGCAGGTGTAGGAGCGGCAGCATAAGACGTAACGCGCGTTATGGAGGCGAGCGGGGGCGGTCCTGACCGGCTATGTTGTTCAGTAATGTGGTGATAAGGACGCGCAAAGCGAGCAATGACAAGTGTGAGTGTGCTGGTGAAGCGTGAGGTTGACGTGCGCTGGAGTGAGCTGTGAAGTTACATCGGTCGTGCGGTAGGAGCTATGAGGCCGCTTGTGCGTGGAGGGCAACGATCATGCCTGAATAGCCTACAGATCCACCCCAATCTAGTCAAGTGGAAGTGTTGATTAGTTTGAACACACTCCATTCCTGTGGCAATCGTTCAAATCACAGCTATGACACTGCTGCACTCCCAAGGTGACAGTGATCGTAGGGTCGCACTACTACAGCTAAGGCTACCATAATAAAGGACATCGACTATGGACCTTTTGAAACGATCTCTGAACAAAATCAGCGGTTCTGACAAACAAGTAGAGTACGTGGTGCCGTCGCCATTCGAACATGTTGATCGGCACCGAAACTCAACTCCGCCATGGTACCGGCCGGACGAAGACTTCGACGACATCATCGCGCCAGAGACGTACAAATTATTGTCGAAACGTACAGGTCTTGATGGCGAAGCACTGAAGAACCATGTTCTCGACATTGTGAGTCGCACACGTTCACAAAGTTTTTCACCATCAGTACAGTACTGAAAGCGTATATTGTAGCGTCGACGGGCATGGCGATATGGCCAGTATCCGGCCATCGGTGGTATGCGCTTTCTGCGTCCCACAATACAGAAGCATCCATATTTTTCCGAGATATGCTCGAGACTGAAGAACGGGGCAAGTATGCTCATTATCGGTCCCGGACTTGGACAAGATTTGGAATTCCTGATCGCGAATGGGGCGCCATGCGACAGGATGTATGCGGTCGACAATCGCCCAGAACTGTGGAAGCTAGGCCAGGAACTCTTTGGTCACAGTACAGACGACAAAAGCAAAGACAGAGACAAGCTTGGTCCGCATTTCATCGCTGGAAGTGTTACACACTCAACCTTTGGTAGAGATTTCCTGAAGCGCCATGGACAGGTTGACATCATTCTTTCCAACCACTTTTTCGATTCCATGGACGACGTCTATGGCCTCTCTGCGAGGCGCTGGCTTCGGCCCCTGCTAAAGCCGGGCACTATAGTTGCAGGTTACCAGATCGGCGCAGAGGAGCCATTTGAGTCGGATGGAATCATCTATAATAACAGGGTGACCTGGTGGGGAGACTGGATCGCTATCAGGAGCGAGAATCGGCAACGTGAGATAAGCATGGAACTTGATCTATATGAGACTGTGAGCCTCAAAGATTGGGGCCTTCAACCACAGGAGTGGAATTGGCATGGCAGAGATGATTTACATGGCGTCTATTGGGTTGTGAGGCGGGACAAATAGAAGATGAAACATCACTAGCCAAGATTTATCGAACATCGATCGATGGAAGCGCGCCAACACTTCCACCAACCTTTTGAATTGACTTGCGCATACATGGTCTCGTTACTGTAAGTTTTGTCAGGTATGCCAGAACCCAACCCAAACGCCCAATTCCTGCCCAGATGTCAATTTAGTCCCAACCTGAACGCCAGTCTCCATCTACCACCCTTCACTTGACCATAACAATCTTCGAGCTCATCGCCACCATACCCGCGAGCGCCTTAATGCTCGGCGCATTCCTCATCGTCAGAATCGAAATATTCGCCTGCAAATACGCCCCGATCCAATTCCTCAACTCGACCGCGACCAGCGAGTCCACACCATAGTCATCCAGCTTCGCCAGCTCCGAGATGTAATCGATCGGCGTAGCAATGAGCTTACTCAGTTGCTGCAGGATCGCCTGACACACGCACGCCAGCGCCTCGTCAGACGTCTTCGCCGCGCTAATCGTGCCCAGCAGGTCCGCTGACCCTTCGGCCGATGCCCTGGCCGACGCGCCTGACTTCGCTAGCTGCCGGAAGCGCGACTCGGCGAGCCACGTGCTGGCGCCGAGGCCGCGCTCGTTGCCGGCGGGGATCAGGCCGATGGAGCACTGGGCCTGCTCCGGGGTGGCGCCTATGGGGTGCAGGATGGCGTAGTTAATCTTGGCTAGGAGCTCGGCGCTGGTGATGGTGCCGAGACCCTGGCGGCGGAGGGCGGTGGCGATCTCTGGGTTCTCGCTGACGAAGCCGGTGTCGACTACGGCGCCGACGTTGATAGAGTAGGCGGGGAGGCCGAGGCGGGATCGGTAGCGGGCGAGGGAGTCCTGGTAGGCGCAGGCGGCGCCGTAGTTGGTTTGCCCAGGGTTGCCGCTGAGGGCGACGGCTGAGGACATCAGGATGAAGAAGTCCACCGTCTTAGGCAGTAAGGTGTGGATGTTCCAGGATCCTGCGATCTTCGGACTGGTAGCTCCCTGCCACTGTTCGTGGGTCATCTTGTCCAAGAGCGAATCCTGTGCTGGTCAATATCTTGCCCTTGAATAGATGTGTGTGTGAAAATGTGACTTGCCTGAATGACCATTGCAGACTGGATGATACCGCGGAGTGGCATGTCCGACTGCTCAATCTCGCCAAAGAGATCCTTCACCTGGTCGATGACTGAGACATCGCATTTCCTTGGCAGGACAGATACGCCATCGGACTTCATCTCGTCAATAAAGTCCTGAGCGCCTCCGTCGACCTTGCCGGAACGTGACAAGGTCAAGATCTTTCGAGCACCGCGATCGGCCATCCATCTGATGATAGCCTTACCCAAACCACCAAGACCGCCTACCACGATGTAGGTCCCGTCAGATCGAAGTTCAGCTGCAACGGGTCTCTTCGGGACAATCTGCAACATATGTCAGTGGTGATTATTGCTTCGAACGACTCGCTCCTTACCTTCGCCATCTGGCTCTCTTCCACAGTCAAGATCAACTTGCCAATATGCTTTCCGGCTTG
Organism: Myriangium duriaei CBS 260.36; assembly: GCA_010093895.1. Taxonomy (NCBI): domain Eukaryota; kingdom Fungi; phylum Ascomycota; class Dothideomycetes; order Myriangiales; family Myriangiaceae; genus Myriangium; species Myriangium duriaei. The sequence goes on from ML996081.1 coordinate 3,102,683, forward strand.
GATCATACGGAACGCAGATTCGATCTCTGAGATAGGCATTGTCTTGATGGTGGTCGGGTAGATGTCTCCGTTACCCATCAGTCGAATAACATCTTCCAGGAGTCGCCTGACTGTGGGCTTGGTCTCTTCAATCATGAGAGCCAGATCCACATAGGAGAACGTGATGTTCTTCAAGAAGAAGCGGCTAGGCATCAACATGTCATCCATGAACTGCTTGCGTCCGATCTCGACAAAGCGTCCATACGGGGCGACAGTGTTGCAAGTCTCGCGGAAGACATCACCGGCCAATGAGTTCAAGACGACGTCGACACCGCCATTGGTCATGGCCCGAATGGCGGTACCGAAAGCTGTATTACGGCTCGAGAAGATGTGATCCTCCTGTACACCGTAGGTGTCCATGAGGAACTTCTTCTTCTCCGCGCTACCGACAGTGGCGAACACCTCAGCTCCAAGGTGGCCAGCGAGGATAATGGCAGCCTGTCCAACGGCACCAGCAGCAGAGTGGATCAACACCTTCTCCCCTCTGGCCAGACGGCCACGGTCAACCAATGAGTGGTAGACTGTCGCCCAAACGATCGGCAGCGAAGCTGCTGTCTCGAAACTGACCGACTCCGGGATGACCGCACAGCAATCTCCGTGGACGCGAGGCCTGTTCGTGTAAGAGCGAGAGTAGTAACAACAGACTCGATCACCCTTCTTGAAGCGGGATTGCATATTGGCACCGACGGCAGTAATCACACCACTGCAGTCATTCTTCATCTCAGTAATACCTTCAAGCTGTCCGGCAGCGATCAGGACATCCTTGAAGTTGATACTGGCGGCGCGAAGCTCGACCTCAACTTCATCGTCACCAAGAGGCGCGAGATCGTCAATGTCAGCCCACCTGATGGTTTCAAGGAGACCGGGCACCGCAAGGCTCGCCATGAGATGACGGTCCTCCAAGAAAGGTGCTTCCACAGCCTCGGAAGATCCAAGGGCACTGCGGACGTACGCATCCATTTCCTTCTCGTGGGTGATACGAGCAACTTGCAGCTGGCCATTCCGGACAGCGAACTCGTTCTCCACGTCGTTGTTCTCCTTTGTCAGATCAAACGAAGGGCTCTTGAACAGCAAGTGGATAGTCTCCACGCACTGCTCGGGAGTCGTGTCCACGTCCAAGTCCAAAGTGATCATCCTGATGTCAGGATTCTCACACCTGAAAGAACGAGCGAAACCAGGCATGAGGCCACTCTGTGGGCGGCCAGCTTCACCAGTGCCGCCGCGGGTGATCAGCAAGCCGATCTTGGACTGCAGCAAGCGGTCCTTGAAGCCATAGAAGGTAGGCTGAGGAACGTCACCACTGGCCAGTAGCTCGCAGACTTCGGGGGGAATGATAGAGATCGCTCCCGGTCGGCTCGGCGTGCGGATATCGACTGAAGACACATTCAGTGACGGCAGGCCGTGATGAAGATCCGCTGCGAGAGCTGGGTAAAGTTGCTCAATGGCTGGGTCGTGGACTATCTCGACCGGAAGTGCGACCGTTGTTGGGTTGCTATCTATAGCATTAGAGATGAAAACGGAGATAGTACCGCCAGCAGTCTCCTCATAGTCATTGAGTAAAGCCGCTGGACGTTCAAAGTTGTGGGCAGAAAGGAGATCCATCCACTTGGACGGAGCAAGCAGAGGAGAAGTGATTCTTCCTTCGGTGCTACCCAGCCACCAACCAGGAAGGGAACCGAAAATGAGGTTATAGAAGAGCTCCTCGCGAGTGATTTCCATAAGTATAAACACACCGCCCGGGCGGAGCAGTCTTCTGATGTTCTCCAACGAGTCATCCAGGGAAGGCGTAGCGTGGACAACATTGCAAGCCATGACAAGGTCATAGGTGCCAGCCTCGAATCCTTGTTCTGCAGGATCGCGCATAAGGTCGAAGACCTTGTAATTCATAACGCTATCGTATTTGGACAACTTGGTCTGCGCGCTCTCGAAGAACCCAGGGGAGATGTCTGTAAAGTCATACTGGGAGACTGCCGAGTCTGAGCTTTCGAACAGTGCCTCCAAGATAGGCATTGCGGCAGATCCAGTACCCGCACCGACTTCGAGTGCCTTCATGCCTGGATTCTGGCGAGCGAATTCCTTCAGGTAGGCAGAGATCTGCGAATAGCATCGCTCACAACGTTCATCAGAGTAAATTCTGGTGAGAAGGTCGCCAACATTTAGGACAGCAAGTGGGTCAACCTCGCCCTTCAAAATACCTGCCATGTTGGGACCGATTCGGCTGATTGCTTCTCCGGCCACGCCAAGATCAATAGACTTAGATGGTTGAGTAGATGGTAAGACTCCATTCACGGTCGGTCCGTTGGCGGCGCTCATCCACTGGTACCAATGTCGGCGATAGTCATCGGGAATATGCTCCAAGGTTGTCTGCTGGTACGCCTGGTTGATATACGCCAGCACGATATCGTTCAGAACCTTGTTCTGCTCAGCGACCGATCCTGGAGTCACGCTCGGCTTGCAAATCTTGGATAGTGTATCGGCAGTGATGCATTCATTGTAGGTGGCCCAACGGACGGAGTGGCAAAGCTGACGAGAGCCTGACTGCTCAGAAATATCGCCAGGGAGTTGTGAAGCCGTGATACCACTAGACGACAGCACAATGCTATCATTATCGCCAGCCTTGACGACTACATCAAAGGTGGTAGGGCCGTCTCCCTTCTTGGCATAGCAGGTCATCTCATTGCCAGGCAGATCATGATGCTGCGAAGAGATGTAAAGATTGCGGATATGTGTGGGAACAGGAGGCGATTTAAGACCATCTTTAAACAGCAAAACAGCACAAAGGCCGTGGAATAAAGCGGCATCTAGAGTTCCGGGGTGGACAACATAGGCAGGACCATTCTCAGTGGAGGTTTGTCCGATGTCCGGAGCCTGTAGAGTGCAGACGCTCGTGTCAGCACCCATTTGGATCCTCTTGATGTTATCAAAAGGCTGCTTCCAGTCGAGGCCAATGTCGCGGCTCAAGTAGTAGAACTTCTTGGCGCTGATATCCTGCATATTCTCAACACTCTGGCCAGTGATAGTGGGAATGTCACGATCAAGAGTGTAAAAGTCTTGAGAGGTGGCAGCAGTGGTGCCGAGGTGCACCGAGATAGATCCGCGACAGTGTTCTGTCCAGTCACGGTTTGTTGCAACCGTAAAGATTCTAAACTCCAGCCACGAGGAAGAAGATTCTAAAGAGCTCCTCGCCTCTGGGCGAAGTGAAAGTGATATCTCATGATCGACAGCGTCCTTGTCAATGACGAGGGCTTTACCGATACTGACGTTGTGGAATTCATATCCTGTAATCTCTACATTGGCATTCTGAGTCTTGGTGTGCCGGCGAATAGCTTCCACAGCCATGGCGAGATATCCAGCAGCAGGGAACACTACCTGACCTTGGACGACATGGTTTTCTAGCCAAGGTAGCTCCTTCATGTTGAGATAGCGCCTCCATCTGGGCTCGACCTGATTGTAGTCTGGTGCGAGATTTCCGAGCAGATCATGAGGGAGGTCCTTCCGGTGCCTAAATTCTTTTGACAATCGACTCTCATGCCAGAATGTCCGCTCGTGGTCGAAGGCATACGAAGGTGTATCCGACAACAGACCAGGTAAGTCTGACTGGAAACCGCAGTTGGCGTGGTGGAGCCTCACTTCGATGCCACCCTCGTGGATGCCAGTCAGGCATCGCAAGAATGACTCCGCAGCATTCGTGTTTCTCTTGAGAACCGAGGCATAAATGACGTCCTTTGAGGCGCCTTGAAGAGATTGAATAGTCTGCTTCACAGGACCCTCAAGCTGGGAGTGGGGCCCGACCTCAATAATTGCATCGACAAGGCGTTCCCCGTTCCTCATTTGGGTAATTTCCCAAATCGCATCCTCGAAGAGCACAGGTGAGATGAGGTTCTCTGCCCAGTATTCCTGATCGACCTCGGATGCATCAACTTCGCCGCCGCGCAAGGAAGAAATCATGACTACGCCGGATCCAGGAAGTGACTTGACTTGCTCCAAAGCCTGGCGATAATCGCTTTCAATCCGGCGCATCTGGTCAGAGTGGTAAGCAGCGCCGTTGGTCCTCAGCACTCTGTTGAAAATCGAAGCGGATTCCAGCAGTTCACTGAGCTCTTGAATTGCAGCAAGGTCACCCGCAAGAGTGACACTCGACGGACTGTTGTAGCAGACCACTTTGATCTTGGCTGCAGAGTCCGAATTGAGCTCGGCGATGTAATGTTCAGCGGTACTCGACGAAGCGCCTACCGCGATCATTCCACCGGGTGTGTCACTCAAGGTGGTAAGAAGATCACTGACCAAACGTCCACGATGATAAGAGATCGTCATTGCGTCCTCAAAGGAAATGAACCCAGCAGCATAGGCAGCAGCTATTTCGCCACTTGAGTGGCCAGTAACGGCAGCTGGTCGGACATTCAACGTGGCGAGCTGGTTTACGAGTGCCAGCTGAATAGCCGTTGACAATGGCTGACCAAACCGTGGCTCATTGACGTTGGACTCTTTCGAGTCACGTTGCAGCTCCACGAGGATATCATATGGACAGCCGAGGCTAGCCAAGTGCTTGCTCGCTCTACGAAGTGATGCAGTGAATTCTGGCCACGTATTGATGAGCTCACGACCCATGTTGTAATACTGAGCTCCTTGCCCGCTGAACGCGAAAGCTACCCGTTTCCGCGATTGGATGACTGAAGGTGGAATAGGCCGATCCAATAATGTCTCCAGCTGCGTTTTTAGAGAAGCCTCATCCTCGGCGATAATCGACACCTTGTGCTTGTAGACTGTTCGCCGGTTGAGGGTGTAAGCTAGGCGATCCAGGAACTCGGGGTCTGTTGGGAAGGCTACAGTTTTTTGAGCAAGATACTCAACCAGATGCTTCGCAAATGACTTGAAACTTTTCTCGCTTGCTGCACTGATGATGAAAGCTCGAGGTCGAGAGTGCTGCACTTTAGTGATAGCAGGCTTTTGTGTATTCCTAAGGATACTGCGGGCAGAATCGAGGATAACATGTGCATTTGTCCCTCCATAACCAAAACTAAAGGATGCATACGTCAGCTTTCGGGTCGCCAACGCCCAGAAGCCTCCTTGAGCCTACTGTGCACTTACCTGTTAACCGAGATTCTGCGAAGGTCACGACGCTCGAGCTCCGTAGGAATCTGTTATCAAGTCAGCCTTGGTTTGCGAAATGGCAGAGATCGGGATTCTCACTCGTATCCGCCAGTCGTCCAAGAGAATCTTCTCGTTTACTTTCTCAAAATTCACCTGTGGCGGTATGTGGCCATTCTCCAGCATCAATACGGCTTTGATGAGGCCGGCAAGGCCGGCAGCACTCTCCGTGTGGCCAATGTTCCCTTTCACGGAACCGACTGGTAAGCGATAAGAGGCGTCCCTGTTCTTCGACAGGGCGGATGCGATGGCCTCAGTCTCGATCGGATCACCTACAGCTGTTCCTGTACCGTGAGCCTCAACATAATCAGCCCATAGGTCTAAGCCTGCATCACTGTAAGCCTTCCGGATCGCCTTCTCTTGAGCATCACCACTCGGGACACTTATTCCAGAGGTCTTTCCATCCTGATTGAGAACAGAATTTCGGATGACGCCTCGAATTTCGTCGCCATCTCGTAACGCAGCAGATAGGGGCTTCAGAACGACGCCAGAACAGCCTTCACCTCGACCATAACCGTTGGCGCGGTGGTCGAAGGCAAATGACCGTCCGTCATCTGAGAACATTTTAAGCTTGCTTTGATATAAGAAACGTTGAGGGTCGACTAAGAGATTGACTCCACCAACGAAGCCCAGAGTGGTTTCTTTTGACCGTAAGCTCTGGACAGCCATGTGAAGGGCTACTAAACTAGCGGAACAGCCAGTGTCGACTGTGAAACTGGGGCCCTTGAGATTGAACTGGTAAGAGATACGATTGCTGGTGATTGCTGGGCCAGCTCCAGTGGCGTGGTATGTAGCAGGAAGCTCAGGGTCACGCGACAAGACTTCGCCGTAGTCGCAAGTCCATTGGCCAACGTAGACACCTGTGTTTGAATCCGAAAGCTGTTGCGTCGAAACACCGGCGTTCTCAAATGCTTCATAGGCGACTTCCAGCATGATACGTTGCTGCGGGTCCATTGCCTAGACGACTGTTAGTCGTCGTTTCGACTTTCGTGGGATTCGCAAGATTGTCCTTACGTTAGCCTCGACCGAGTGCAGGCCGAAAAATGAGGCATCGAAAGCCGCGATATCTTCTGACAAGAAATGCCCGCCGTTCGTATTCGTCTACACAAAGTAAGTTACGGGGCAGGCTCGGGTGTTCCCAAGAGAGCATGAACCCACTGAGGCCGAGGATGATCTTGTGGGGTCACGGAAACCGTCAAAATTGTACCTTCCGTCTGGGCCTTTACTCCAGGCTGATGTGCCATTTGAGAGGAGATTCCACAATCTGGAGGGGTTAGTGGCGTCTCCAGGAAACCTACAGCCTATACCAATAATCGCAATTGGCTCGAGTCCGTTGCCGTCCTCTAGATGCACCTGGCCGTTGGCGCGGCTCGTGTACTCTTCAGCGGAAAGCAACATGTCGTCTGAGGCATAAACTAGAATGTGTAGGGTGAGGGTATCGATCTAGATGGGATGGCAGCGAATGTTCAAGGTGCGTGAATTGAGTAGCAGTGATGGTAGATGGGACAATGTAGATGGAGCAGATGGTGATGAAATCAGAGGAATGGAGGTCTAAGAACAAACAGATTGGGTAGAAAGCCGTCGCACAGGGCCGAAGCCTGGACGGCCAGATCTGACTGAGAGCGCCCATAATACCTAGCAAGCACCGTGATGCTGAACGCAGTTGTCGTGATGACAAAGGTCTGAGCATCGCTACAGTGAGAAAGCATGCATCACCACGTAAAGATACAGGCGTGGTAAAGCGCCGGAGAAAGGCAGAGTCGAGTCGTAAAGTGAGGCAGGATCAAGATCAGCAGCGCAGCGACGGTGGACGCTGGTTTTATTACTCAGAGAGCCGTGGGACGGGGTTGGCCGTGCCAAAATTGGGCGCTCGGTCACGTCACCCGTCATTGGCCGCTCGCTTTTCTGCGCTTTGATGGATTGCACTTCAGTCACGTTCTAAATTTACTTCTTACTGGTCATTGGTATTATGGACATTCTTCAATATTACAGACTTGGTAGAATTCGTGCCTCAGAGAAAATTGAATGAGCTGCAGTGGAAGCAAAACCTTGCACGTATAGCACACCAGCTGGAGTCATTGGAGTAGCGCTTATGGCACAGAGTAGGGGATTTCACAATGGAGTCATCACCACAGAAAACGCAGATACTTGAGCACCAAGCTACGAGCGGTAGCCTTCTTTCCCTTCACAACATGCATCCGTACGGGCACGTGGCTGCGGAAGTTCTCACGTAACCGGACACTCTTGACCATGAGAGGGCATGGATTAGACAAGAATAGCCGCCAACCCGCAGACAAGTTAGGGCCCAGCTTTTTTGTTAAAAACGGCCTGGATTCGCCATTTCTGGGGTATGCTCAACACGGAGCTGCAAAATCCCGGAGTACTTGCAGCAAGTACAACGCCGAAGAGATAAAACCCCATGTTTCAGAAAGATGAAACCGGGTTAAAAAAAGATTGAGTTGTGATTTGCGATAGAACACGCATTGGGAAGATCCGATACCTGGTCTGGTAAACCGTAATCATAATCTCGCGTGGCATGGCCCTACAACGGGGGGACTCGTCTCGGTTGAACAGAGCCGTAGCACTGCTCATGATCATCGATTTGATGGCAACTCAGTTCCTGTCTGATGATCACAACCACGTGTTGCTTTCCAGCGATCATCAGCAGGTGGGCCAAAGTTGCCATGTTTGAACCAGCGATCCGATCATCAGTATTTCCAAGTATAGAGCAAGATGGTGTGGTGGGGAGGTGGGAAGGGTCCCATGGGCCGTGATCCGACCCACGTGGCATGGCCGGGCACTAACCTACTTGTACCATGGTTGCCATATTGTGCGCAGAACAAATCCCGTGCCACAAGATCTTTAGATACCGGATCTGATATATGCCATCGCCGATGTAGTCTGGGAATCCTCAGTATATGCATTACATTTAAATCGAGCAATCAAAGGATCTAGCTTCAATGAGTGCTGACCGAATCCGCTGGATACTACTACCATCGACGATGGTAGCAACCAGCTGAATAGTGGAGGTTTCAACCATTCGACACAGACAAGTCTGTTGTCAAACACGAAGATCCGGTTGTTAGCCTGTATGGAGATCTCTACTTGATGTGCGTTGCAGTGACAGCTAATGCCATGACATTGTTGGCCGCGCTATTTATACAGACTTCAAGACTTGTCCCCACATGACCCAGATCTGAATTATGCAGATGGCTGGAGCAGATCATAAGGGTCGTTCGTCACAGATTCTCCCGTACTTGGTGATCGTCTAAGGGCTATCTGTTCGCGGCGTGTCTCGAGGCGAACTTCTTGGGGTTGCCACACGCACAAGTAAGGGCAAGCAATCGCGTGGTGGACCACAGTCGCGGAGCAATATAATTTCATTGAATCGTACATCATACCAATACGCATCATTAAACCGGCCCTCTGTAGGCCGTACTGTAGTCTAAGCGTGAATGATCTGTCCGAGACTCCCATTCCCCTGCCCATGTCATGATCATCATTCAGTCCGGTCGTCGCCATCCAGTGGCATAGCCGGTGGTGTAGCCTCATCGCTTTCAGTATAACACAAGGCCCCAATAGCGTTGAGCACAGCTCGCGACCTGTCCGTTGGCTTTTGTGCTCCATTCTTCGAAGTAAGCGCAGCCATCAAAGCCCAGAGATTGGGCAGCTGTTCAAATCAGTTTGTTGATCGTATAGGTTATATCATGACAGGACTCACTTCGTCTTGTACTTTTCGCTTCATAGAGTTGTTGTTGAGTGTGGCTGAGTTTGTGTTCAAAGTCGCATTGTTTTGATTAAGCACACTCTGGCAATCCGCAAACTTGTCGCCGGCCTTGAAACTCTGGAATTCCTTCACCAAGTTCTCTTCGGCTGATCGGATGATCTCCTCTTGGAAACCTCTACGTTCCCACTCGCTCCAATCTTGAGCAGCGTCACGCAAGATAGCAAGAACGCGAGGTAGTCGGCGATTACGGCTGAGCCTTTGGTCATTGAAGAGCGCTGATGACTCCCGGAACGTGTGATTGTAAAAGGCAATGATTGCATCGTCAAAGTTCGGAAAGCCGACAGCTTTGGCCTGATCAATGACATATTTCAGACGATCTTCCATTGATGCGTTCTTCTCAGGCTTTGTGGCTGGTTCTTGAGGTACAACACCATCAAATTGCAATGGTGGTGGACTGCGGCTGCAAGAGTCCATAGCAGGATTAAGATCTTTCAGGGATTGTGGCGAAGCTTGAAATCCCATAAGTGGTGCTATCGTTGGCTGGGGAGTGGGGGTTGCCTTCCACGAATCCTTAAGGTCTTCCATGGGTAACGTAAGGGGTACGTCGACGTTGCCTTGAAAAGCGAAGTTGTTCACAAAGTTGGCTCCGCCGACGAGCAGACCACCATCTGCAGTTGCGAGTGCGGTGGGTTGCATGTGCAAGTTGTCTTGAACGAGAAATCCGTCGGCGTTGGGGTTCATATTTAGATCGGTGAAGCAGTTTGGAGGCAAAGAAGTGCCACCGTGCAACTGGGCTTGAGGATCAATCAATGGTGGAGTGGGGCTGAAAAGACGTTAATACCGCTTCAAAAGCTATCAGATACAAATTCTCACATAAAAGACTGAAGGTTTGAAGGTAGAGGTTGTTGCTCCGGCGTTAATGATTGAAGTGATGGAGGGGCTGTTGGCAGTTGCATGCAAAGGTCAGGGTTCATATCACCGTTGGTTCCCATGAGCTTGGGAGTATCGACGGTATATGATCTAGGCCGCTTAATAAACCCGTGCATAACCTCGTTCGGATTACTTGTCATGCCAGGGGTAATCATGCCATTAGGATACTCCTGGATAAAATCGCAGCTCATGTCGTACTCGCTATCACTAAGAGCCCGCTTGCGTTTCTGAGAGCCATGGTTTTGTGCCTAGAATTTAATCGTTAGAATCAATTCGACTAATCGCCACTACCAAAGACATACCTGGAAGACCTCCATGTGGCCAACTTGGGTACCATCCACGGACATCGCATGTGGGGGCGTGGGGCAATACGCCATAGCAGGCGCCGGTATATGGCCTGGGCTTGTAGACTGCTCCAGTGTCGCACGTTGGACTTCGGCCTTCTGTTCGTGCATAGTGACCTTGGCCTGTAGCTCTTCTAACCGAGCCTTCATCCGTTGACCTACGTTGACGATTAGTTGTCAATCATCAAATTCGAACGATGACAGGCATACGGTACGATCTCTGGGCTACGCGGTTTTGGACCCTTTTCTTTGCCTTGCGATCTGGGATGTGCCTCCAGTCATCCTCATGAGGGATATCTGTGTTGGTCTCCTCCGACTTGGGGGACATCGAACGGCCGTCGTCAGACATGTTTGGATTGGGTTGTTAAGATTTAAAAAATAATCGATGGAAGGGTAAGGGGTAGGAGGTAGTGACGAGAATCGAAACAAAAAGTGACAGGCGTGTGAGGATAGATATATGATACTCGAGACGAGAACGCTTGTGTCGCCATCCGTGGCCTCGTGCATGGGCTAGCGCCGGAGGAATGCTTGATCATCGTCTCCCACGTTTTACGAGAAACTGTGATTGGAGTCTATTTCGTTTCTGCGCTTGGCCATCAGCCCTGAGAAGCAAGATCAACAGTCGGTAAGACTGAGTGTCCAGCGTCCAAATCTAGCTATTTTTGGCTGGGCTGCACCCGCGGTCGTCAAGCGCGTGGGGGCCGTCAGCGCAGCCCAGCACACCATCGGTCGGCAAGCGTTTCCGATGGGCTCTGCAGATCACCAACAGGCGTTCGGAGGAGGTCAGGATCCTGCATGCACAAAACGTGCGGGGAGCATTGGTCCATTGGACCCGGGTAAGGATCCTTTGACATGGCCAACACTTGACCGCGGACGCTAAGCTGAGGTAGATCGCAGTGCATAGTAAGTAGATGCAGGCGAGGGGGCATCACGGACTCTCGGAGTCGCCTAAGATACAAGCTGAGTACGCGCTACTGTACTATACCAAGCTCGGAAGCTGCGACCCTAGGGGAGGGGCGGGCTGGACAATGTCGGCGATGCTGGTGTGTCCTGGCGAGGTTCGTGCACATCTGCCACGAGGGCGGACGCAGGGTGTCCCTTCGCAAGTGCAACCCCTCACCTGCCGGAGAGTGTAACCTGCCTGGGAGCCTGAGATCGCCGTTCAGCCAAATCCGCCCGTGGGTAAAACGCCGAACACATGTTGTTGTGCAAGCCACACACGTCGTGCACTCCCTTGTTGACTGACGCGAGTCGCGGATGACCGCAGCACTCGAAGGCCAAAGGCACGTCGTTAATTTGCTTGTCGACCTTGCAGCCAATTATCCATCCCAGCAAACCAACAGAGCAGCGCTGCGCTTTCCTGTCTTTGGCAACTGCGACGTCGGGGCCCCCTCTGAGCTACATCCTGTATGCAGGCAGTCTGCAGCTGACATTTCCAGTACGTGTCCATCGCTCACTGATGCCGTGCCTTGTTCCGCGGCGGGTGCTCTATTTGGCATTCTGCTTCAGCCCCCATGTGCAACCAAGGTTCAATGTCAGCTGAGGCCCAGCTCGAGCCATGAGCCACGAGCCACGAGCCACGTCGGGTTGCTGACAGCCAGCGTATGGGGGTAAGGACGATGTCATCTGCATTGCCGGGCCCAAGTCCAACCACGGACGGGGGGGGGGAGCGGGAACGGGAGCGGGAGCACGATGATGGAGGGGAGGGCCCCTGCGGCCGGCAACCCTAAGTCGACGACCCGCACCCAAAGACTCCGTCGAACCATCTCATCCACAACTTCCAATCAGCGATCTCACACCCACATTTCGTTAAACCACTCTGCCGGCAAATTCCAATCAACGATCTCACACCCTCTCCTGTCACCACCAACACAGGGTCCAGCACAACGAGCCCAAGTGTAGACATTTCCTCTTCTGGCATCCCGTGCTGGGAGCCATGCCGTTTGAGCCGCCCCTGATACCTCCATATTCAGCGGCCTTGCGTGGGCCTGGCTGACTCTCGAAGCTCTCGAAGCTCTCGAAGCCGCTGATGCTAGTGAAACACAAGCCACCATGCGGGCTCGAGTCACTTTGCAGGTTTGACATACCTTCCGTGCAGTCAACAGAACATTCTGGTCTATGTCTGTACTACCCTACACTTCTGACAAGCAGGAAACACCTAATGGCGCTGGCTGAATCACACAGCAGGAGCCGTGGGCGAATATGCATGGTCGCTTGCACTTTGCAGATGTTACAAGACTTCGATCCAGCTGCGCCAGTGCGCTAAATCGACAGTACTTCTGGATCGACGGTACGGCGTGCATAGCCTGCAGGTTCACCCATCCCGTTGGACCAAGCTGCATCCTTCGCACGACCATTCAAGGCGTGCGGCTGAGCTGTCCAAACTTGAAACATCCTACTACGTCAGTCTGAGCCTTCCTTACCCTATAATACCACTTATAATAAGTCGGATCTCTACAACTTTACGTTATGTTTGCCCGTTTTGCTGAGTTTCCCTTCTGCGTCAGATTATGACAGTTCAAGACAAAGGATTTCTATTTTTTCTAGATGCCATGAGGGCTATTCCACACTTCTTGAGCGCCCGAATGCTCTCCTCCAGTCGCTAGCTTACGTGGTACAATACGGAATGCTGCGACAATGCAAGGAATCCCTGGTGCGAGTCCCATGATGATCACCTGCAGAGAAGGCACAGAGTGAAGGCAGTGAACTCGGAATCCGTGGAACCTACTGCGAGCAAGTGCTTAGAGATTCTTCCGTACATACGGGTAAGTTTCCAAAAGCCGTACTCTATCGCTAAAGCAGAACGATGAGCCGCAGTTCGGGTGGGACTTCTCAGCGACATTTATCTTTGAGTAAGACATACACAGTCAGTGGGCAGCGAAGGCGATGACGATATCTTCTTCTTGGTAGAATCCTTTGTCTCGTTCATCCTCAACAAGAGCAAGGCTTCTAGATAAGTACCACAATTCCCTACCACATCTATTCTTGACAACTTTCGTGCGTGCCCTTGATTTCGTGAAAAGGTCCAGAATGCAGTCGCGGGACATTCACAACTACAACTTCTTCTATGGGCAACCAACTTCGTTCACTAGCAATCCTAGCAGCGCTCCGTCTACCAGGTCCACAGAAGCGAGGCTAGAACACCTCCTTTCCATCACTCGTGATGTTGGTTTTAGCGATTTCGACGAAGCCATCATATCATACTACGTAGCACAACTTGATGAGACGTCACCCATATCATACCAGCAACGGCAAAGCCGGAATCGGCGCCTCCCATCGGTCCTTGCAGCTCTTCAACAGAATGCTGGTGACTGGACAACATGGGAGAAGCGGGGATACCATAATGAAGTTATGATTTCTGCAGAAGACATTCTCGAAACCGAGCTTCGAAACTTCGTGGGGAGCCCGCTCTTCTACGAGTTGTTGTACACGGTCAACAGATCCCACATGGCTAACACAGGCCCCGGCATATCGAACCATGGTCAGGATATCGAAGCATTGCTAGCTCTACAAAGGAACATCTCTACAGAGGTACGTCGTGATGGAAGTACCGCAAAAGCATGGCCGCTGACCAGCTCTCTTTCTCCAGTTGCCAAACCTATGGGCCACCCTATCAGCACTCGCCTCATCCCCTCTGGCAGACGACCGGCCTACGAGCACCCAGCTGGCTCTAGCTTGTAGTCTTTTGGTCTGTCTTTCCGGCCACATTCGCCCAGATGCGCTCCAGGCTTCGGTCGAGAGTTGCCTAGATAGAAACAACGATTATTTGGGTCTAGCATAGCGTTTTGGTTTCGCCATGATATGGGCTTTGAATGCATTAATCTAGTTAGCATAGCAAAGTTCGCTAGAATTGTGTTTGAACAACGATCATGCATTGCGGTTTCAGCGATGCGAAATGCTCCATACCACACTTAGTGTAAGGCTGCGTCAGATCGGGCATTCATGCAGTGGTCTAGCTGCCGTTCGTTTTGAGTACTGACGAATGCATAGCTATTTGGGCGACCATTTGTTTTGGTTTATAGCATGTTGGTAGTAGGTACGGTAGCTGTATATTTCTTCAGATCGGGCAATTGCGCCATCCCCACAATTGATCGAGATGGTGGCTGGCGCCACCCGGCGCCATTCTCAGCAGGAACGATTCACGAAGAACGGCCAGAGATATACCTGCAGCGCTGTGAGATCCGTCGAATATGCAGTCTTACCGATTGATGGACATATCGAATTTGGCAGACGAGGTCAGTTCTGGTGCTCAATCGTGGTTCCTTACTTGGTTGTCTTATGTTCTCGAGGTGAGTCCAGGATGCCTTTGGGCCCAATGAAGGTCATCGTATTTCTGAGAGTCACGAGCAGGCATGAATCGTCACTTCCGCCGCCCCTCCCTGGCGCCTCGCTAATTATCACCTTTTGATTTCCATCACACGTAATTCCCCATAATGACATCACGGACTTTTAGGGCCAACAGAGGCCAGCGCACGCGCCGGGTCCCTGTGCGGAGCCCGTCCTCCCCACGATGTGCCGTAGATCTTCCCCATGCAGGTTGTGGTACAAGCAGGGTGCCTTTTCAGCGACGGACGATCCGTCCCGCCCGGCGTACCGGTTTGGGCAAAGAGCCGCGTGAAGCTGCTTGCTCAGCGTCGCTATGCGCTCGGTCATGCATGCCCTTGCAGCTGCTTTACATCAAATGCGCGCAGATGAAGCTGAAAATATGTTTCAACGGATCAACCTGTTCGTGCAACAGCTCTCATCAAAGCTCAATTTCTATCCACACTGATTATCGCCGAGGAGCTGAAAGCTGACAGCCGAGCAAATTGAGCAGTATATATGCACTGGCTAAATGCTGATCGATTCCGAGTCGCTAGAAGTGTGTTTCTGGGAGCTATCATTAGGTTTGAATGTATACCTTGAATCACAGCAACAGAGACGTGTGCAATGAAGTTACGCAGCTCTGTCAGGCTGTAGCATCTGTGCTTCCTCTTGACTGCTTCCGACAAGCTCGTACTCTTATGTTCTCATGCTACGACCACAAATACGACGCTGACTGGACGCGGGCAATCAATGCTTTGCCTCTAGGTTCTGAGACGCTTCTCGAATGACAAATGCTTACCTCGTTGATTCGCAGCGTGGTTGATGATGAATCTATCTGTGCGTTTGATAATCACTCATCCTCCGAGCAGTCAGCTGACAGATCACGTCCAACTCGTTGTAGGGAAAACAAGAACGCTGTGTAGTAGACTATGGGAGCATGCCTCGTCTCTAGTCTCGCTTGGCTGAATATTGTGCAGGCACTTCCAAATTCGCTCATATTCCACAGTCAATGCGCAGTCACTGAGCAAGGCACTCGCGGCCGACCATCAGGCACTGCGGACCCTGAGAAATCCTCCGAGATCGCTCGAAAATCGGGCCATCCTCGACACGGAGACACCGTTCACGTAATTTAAGGCTCCCCTTTACACATTCGACTCTAGCCACGTGCGACCAGCCGAGCTTCACTCCTGATGGGCTGATGGACACTTCTGACCTGAAGATCACACCAACACCCAGTCAAGGTTATGCCGTCCTGACCCCGGAGATGTCCGTTTACAACTTTAGATAGCGGAGACACTGTCCAACGTGGCCACAGGGTAGGATCGTCGACCGCACATATCCAGCCGCCTCGCTTGCTTTGCACCGCCCGTGGGGCTGGTCGGCTCTCAGCTATCCGGACAGGTGATCATCGGCATGGAACCTATGTGATGGGTGCGGTTCGATCTCGACAGAGCCTTCTCAGCAGTAGTAAGTGGTCAGTGGACAGTAGTCACGGTGAGCGGCTGGGTACGTGAGCTATCGACGATGTCGTCGCCTTGGGTTTACTGCGCTGAGTGCTCCTTGCCCGCTGTCTTTCCATGCATATGTTTCCATTGGATTGTACTATCATCTGGAGTATCAGTTTAGCGAAGCGACTACTACACAGCTTTCTTTTACATTTTACATTACAACCTTTATGAGTATTCTGAAAATGTCTAAAGAATCAAGAGGCAAACCGAAACGGGTCAGCGCACTCAATGACAACTTCGCGAAGCGTCCGCGCCACATCGAGATCTTTGTCCAGTTTACCATGGTCGCTGCTATCATTGGGGTTCTACTCGTTTCGCTGTCACAACACATATACTTTAGACCACCGATCCTACCTAATAGCCCCGATAGCAAAGTCCAACATGAAGAATTCTCGTGGGACACAGTTGCCGCTCATCCGGATCTAGTGTTCTCAAAATGCTACGAATGTTATCACTGCGCTCGGTTATTGCTGCCTATGGATTACTGGAACGGAACCACAAACGCCACCATTGATCTTGCAATCATCCGCAAGCCTGCAAAGGTCCCCGTCACAGATCCGAGGTACGGTGGTGCGATCTTGCTGAACCCTGGTGGTCCTGGTGGTTTAGGGACCGAGTTCGTTCTGACAGCGGGCGAAGAAATCAGTGGTAGGGTTGATGATGAAGGCGAGGGCGGCAAGCTGTTTGACCTCGTCTCATTCGACCCGCGTGGTATCGGACACTCGAGACCTAGTATCAATTGCTTTGAAGACCCTGTTTTGGGTCAGACTTGGGATATCCGAATGCTAGAAGGCGGTCTACCCGATGTCAATGATGTTGCATTTGGACGTATCTGGGCTATTGCACGTGCAAGGGCGAAGAGTTGCTCTATCCCATTGCCGGATGGCGAAGCTGACATCAGAAAATACGTCACAACCGCATCTGTTGCCCGTGACATGCTGGAGATCACGGAGCGTCTTGGAAAATGGCGAGAGGAAGAGGCCGAGAGACTACTCGAAGAAGGAAGGAGGACTCATCATGCTAGTCCTGCGAGCAGCGGCATTAACATAGTCGGTGAGGTCCGCTACAAGCCGGGCAAGGAAAAACTGCAGTATTGGGGCTTCAGCTATGGCACATTTCTTGGTCTCACATTTGCGGCCATGTTTCCAGAGAGGGTTCAACGACTAGCAATTGACGGTGTTATGGATCCTTACGATTACACACAGACGCAATGGTTCACGAGCCTCGACGATGCAGAAAAAGCCATGGATGCCTTCTATCTGAGCTGCGCGACAGCAGGTTATCCACTGTGCGCTTTGGCGAACGATACTGGCGAGACGACAGTAGAAGAGGTCAAACGGCGTGTACTCAAGATCTTCCACGAGCTAACTCACGAGCCTCTTGCAGTGGCTGGCTCGAACCCGGAGATCATCACGGCAGCAGACATAACCAACATGATCTTTCTCGGCATCTACAGACCAGTGGGAAGCTTCCCTGTTATGGCAAAGATTCTATCCGACATTGAGTCGGGTGATGGTACGACACTAGCAACGACATTGCTCGCAAATCACGCCGTTGACTGCAAGGCCGACCAGTCAGGAATCTCTGCCATGAAGGGATATTCATCGGAGAGCCTTATGGCGGTAGCATGCACAGACGGCAACGACCAGACTTCGGTCGACCGTGCCGAATTTGAGCGATATCTTACACGGCTCACCACGGTGAGCCCGACGCTGGCCCCTTTGTGGAGCTTGATTCGACTCCACTGCGTTCACTATACCATACGGCCCTTTCATCGCTTCACCGGGCCATGGGAAGGCGAGACGCACCATCCCCTGTTGCTCATTGGCAATACTGCTGACCCCTACACTCCTTTTGCCAATGCACAGGCTATGGCCAGAAATTTCAAAGACGCTGTAGCTCTAGCACAAGAGTCTCCTGGTCACTGTACACTTGGTGCATTCAGCGATTGCACTGTCGGTCACATCAGGCAGTACTTCCAAACGGGAAGGCTACCACCTCCGGACACTGTCTGTGCTGCAGACGAACAGCCGTTTGGCGTTGATCAGGATGCCATTGCGAGTGCCTTGACAGTTGAGTCTAAAGGGCGCCGGAGCCGAGCAGCGCATTTTGCAAGCGCCGCGCTGACCCACGGTGGCTTCTTCGGCAAGCTGTTTGGAGCCCGTCGAGTAGAGTGGCTACACTGATATGTGGCGGTGTTTGTATAGCTGTTCGAGCCGCTACCTGCAATGATAGGATTTTTTGGAAGTATGAAAGCATAGCATGCCTGATCGAATATGAGCAATGAAATCTCCACGTTTATCGCCCAGCCCGAAGTGGCCACGAGAAATATGATGATGCTGGATGATATACCAAGACAAATTAGGGGTTAACATGTAAGCAAAACCAGCTATGTAGTGGTTAAAAATAGATTGACAGACTCCCCCCCAAGTCTGCCTACCAGAGGGCCTCCACCCCGCATTTGGGCACGTGTTCGTTAAAGGCGACACCCCACGAACAAGATGCCCTGTAGTCGCCGGTCGCAATTTTTGCAAGAACACTTCCATCTGGCAACGAGCACAACAAATCAAGAACCATGATAATACCCACTTCTGACCATTTTCATGAGTCCGCCACGTGCGTCTTGCCAAGATGCAGGAATAGAAGGACCCGCATGGAATATCAGCAACGTCATATGGTTGAAAATGACTGAGTAATACAGCTTCGAGGTTGGAGTTGGGCACATCGTCAGCCACCGTGCTGCCTATCGTGCTCCAGAGTACGGTCTGGGCAATTCTCTATCCTCCCAAATCATGAATCTTTTTGATTGTTGATGCACTACACGACGAACGTTTGCGACTCTTTCAGCACATAACATTTCATCGGCGCTCTCTTGATGGTGTTGACCCTACTTCATAGAACCTCTGGAATATCGGCCGCGGGACTGGGAACACGGTCCGCTCTGTTTGTCTCCTATCACAATCTCCTCTCTTTCTATAGAGGCAAACAGCGCCGATGCAATCGTTAAATGGAACCTCCGTGGACAGATCATTCGGGCCGTGGGCTGGCCCGGAAGAGCGAGGGGGCTTCGACTTCACACTCCGTTTCGAGGAGAGTATTCTGGTGATACCATTACAATGTCTCTTTCTCGCCTTTCTACCACTCCGGACATGGCAACTTCTACATAAGGATATGAAGTTTGTGCCTGGCCTTTTACAGCCTGCCAAGATAGTGAGGCCCCGTGTTGCAGCTTTCCGATATGAATGAATACTAATGATATTCCAGGGCGCATTAACAATCTTACTCCTCACGAACATCTCCTTCCTCATCCTCTATTGCGTCGACTCACGGAACATTACACATACCTCGGCATCATGGCCGGCGCAATCTTTGGTTATCGTGGCGGACGTTGGCCTCTTGATTCTGTCCTGGTTGGAACACGGACGGTCGCTTCGTCCGTCATTCCTGGTAGTTGTCTACCTTTTCCTCTCTGCTCTGCTAGATCTCCCCCGCGTACGCACACTCTGGATGCTAGGATCGTCAAGTGGCGGCATTGCCGTGGTGATCACAGTCAATATGGTTATCCGGGTGCTCGCTCTCGTGCTTGAATCAATCGAGAAGAGAAGCCTGATATTCGAGAACTACGCTCATGTTGCTGCAGCGACTACGACCGGCCCCATCAGCAATGCATTCTTCATATGGCTGTGGCCATTGTTCCGGAAAGGTTATTCAAATATTCTGACCCTTAGCGACATGTTTCTGTTCGAGCGCGAGCTGGAGTCCGAGGTTCTATACAAGCAACTCGCCGCCACGTGGGAAAGATGTAAGTGTAACCCCGATTCTCTGTCCCGATCTATCTCTTGGTTGGGCAAGTGGAAGTCCCACTGACATGATCTCAAAAACCAGCACCAAACAAGACTGCTCCATCAGCTCTATGCAACGCTTGGTTCAAGACCTTTGCTGGGCCAGTGTTGATGCCCGTGTTCCCAAAAATCCTAGTACTGGGATTTACATATGTTCAGCCATTTCTGATTGATAGCGCTGTCAGAATCGCCGCCACGCCACAGACACAACCTTACAACAATTGGTCATATGGATTGATCGGAGCATTTATAATTGCATATGCTGGATTAGCGGTAAGACATCAGTTCGCAAGACGATATGATTGCCACGGCTGACAGAGTTCGATGTATAGATTTCCACCGGCCAATACACCTGGCGTGTAAGTGTAGCAGGCTCTGCTCTACGAGGCAGTATGATCTCGCTCATTTACCAGGAGTTGCTGCGAGCCGAGGTCATGTCTCCAGATATGCAGCCTGCTGCGGCTTTGACCATGATGAATACAGATATCGAGACGATCGTAGCTGGAGTTCATCATGTCCATGAGCTGTGGGGTTCAATTGCAGAGATTGCTATCGCCGACTACCTAATCTACAAACAGCTAGGAGCCGCGTGCGCCATGCCTCTTTCACTGGCGGTCGTGCTCTTGATTTTCTCGGTGTACCTTGCATTGCCGACTGGAAAGGCCCAGGCGGCATGGATCCAAGCATCACAAGATCGTGTAACTGCGACCAGTGGAGTTCTGGGCAGTGTAAAGTGGCTAAAATTCTCGGGTCTCACGGATATGGCATTCTCAACACTTCGGCAACTGCGTCTGACCGAGCTGGAAGTATCTCTAAAGTTCCGAAAGCTCCTTGGAAGATCTTTGCTTCTGCGTGAGTCATTCATCGGTGGGGCCTTCATACAGCGCAAATGACAAACTGACACGAAATTAGTTATCTTCATGCCCGTATGGAGTCCCATTCTCACATTTTCTGTTTCCGCCGGCCTATCCGCAAATGGGCATGGTGGTGGTCGTTTATCCCTTTCGTCTGCCTTCACATCCCTGTCTGTGCTTCTACTTATGAGCACACCTCTTACAGCCATAATCTCAGCACTTCCTACTGTTGCAGCTGCATACGAGTCCTGCGGTCGCGTTCAAAGCTATCTCAATAGCAAGAAATGTTCGGACTCGGAACGAGATTCTGAATTCGATGGTCTCATCGAAGGAGGAGATGAGAAAAAGGACCTCAAGGCGGCAGTGCATCCCCCAGTGCTACCGATGTTGCAGCTCGGAAAGAACTTCGATTCAGTCCATGAGCTTGATGACATGTTGCGCGACAAGAAAAAGCCGGACGACGCTGATGTTGTCGCTTCCGTACGCGGACATTTCGCGTGGAGCCCAGAACTGGCTCCAGTCCTTAACATCTCCCAGTGGAGTATCTACCGAGGACAGCTGAACCTGGTTCTCGGTCCCGTCGGCTGTGGAAAATCGACATTAATGAAATGTGTTCTGGGCGAATTGTCTGCATTCCACGGAGACGTCTGGACAGGGTACGGTGGAACAGCGTACTGTGATCAGAAGCCATGGCTCCCAAATGAACCAGTCCGCGATGTCATCGTTGGCGACAGTACCTTTGATCTGAAGTGGTATCGGATGGTCGTTGATGCCTGCGCCCTCGAGCATGATATCAAGCTATGGCCCGAAGGAGATCAGACTCTTCCTGGAACTCAAGGCGTTACCATGAGTGGGGGTCAAAAACAGCGTATAGTGAGTGTTCTGTCTTTCCGTAGCCCGGTGGCTTTCTAGCTAACGAGTTATGATAGTCACTTGCACGTGCAGTCTATGCGCGAAGGGAATTCACAGTCTTAGATGACGTTTTCAGCGGCCTTGACTCGGCTACAGAGGAACGAGTCTTTGGTGCTCTTCTCGCACCGGGCGGCCTGCTTCGCGGTAAAGGCATGACTGTTGTTTTGGCTAGTTCGAATTGTATGTTGCCCTATTGTTTTCTTCGCTTCCCTTCGCATTCATCAAATTATTGAATGCTCTCTGACTCTCCATAGATCGCCGTGCGCCTCAAGCTGATAAAGTCATCCGCCTTAGCGCACAGGGACAGATTGTAGAATCAAGCATCTGGGGGGAAATTAAGGACGGTGATCATGACAGTGATGATGACCTTGATACTAGCGAGCCGACACCCGAGCCTGAAGTCGCTACTCGCGTAGTCACCAAGGCCGTTGAGGTTGAGGAAGATCCTCGACAAGCACTTCAAGATCATGTCCCGGATCCTTTGGAGCTGGAGACATCGGACGCCACTCGACGTCTTGGAGACTCGGCGATGTACGTAGCATATCTAAGAGCTACAGGTTACTTTGCCATGGCTGGATTTATGCTTGGAATGATCATCTATGGTTTCTGTGGCTCGTTTCCAGGTAAATGCCTAGCACAGAGTTCTCCGCAGTTCTATGGCTGACGAAATCACAGCTGTATGGCTTGGATGGTGGGCGAAGGATGCAGCACTTGATCCCAATAAGCATCTCGGCAAATGGCTAGGAGTATACGTTGTACTCGGTGTCGGCGCTTTTGTTGCTGCCGCCATAGGTGCTCGGTATGCGAGCCGACGGATTCCTGAAGAGAGTCGATAAACTGACAAATGATAGAATACTCCTTGTCATAATCATCAATAAAACCGGCATATACTTCCACGACGTTTTGACAGATATTGTCTCACGGTTCGTAAGCTCAAAAATCAAATTGATATATGGTAGCTGACACTAGAATTCATGCAGTGCCCCTATGTCATATCACGCCGTCACGGACACAGGAACCACACTCAACAGGTTTAGCCAAGATCTGCAACTCATCGACATGGAGCTGCCAGCAGCGATCTTTGGCGTTGCTACATGTAAGCATAAAGAGTAACTCCGAGGTTGCTGTGGTGCTGATATACCCGTGCCAGGTCTCTCTTACGCTTTGGCGCAGCTCGTCATTATGTCAGTACAGATGAAGTACATGACTGCAACTCTGCCATTCCTGGCACTTGTCTTTTATGTATTACAGCGCTTCTATCTGCGCACCTCACGGCAGCTTCGACTACTCGAGATCGAACACAAGGCACCTCTCTTCACACAAGTCATTGAAACGATCGATGGCCTCGTGACCATTCGCGCTTACAAGTGGGAGGAGCGATCCATGAAGAAGATGCTCCAGGTCCTTGATGATTCACGAAGACCGAACTACTTGCTGACATGCGTCCAATGCTGGCTCAATCTCACGCTAGATCTGGTCGTCACGGTAATAGCCGTCATATTCGTAACCCTGACAAGTACCATACGTGAGAAGATCGGCGCCGAAGTCATGGGTGTTGGTTTGACCAATGTCCTCGGACTGAGTGGTTCGGCCCAGAGCTTCGTTAGCTTCTGGGTCGCGCTTGAGGTTGCTCTAGGTGCCGTGGCTCGCATAAGTCGCTTCAAGAAAAACATTGAGGTGGAGCCTGTGTCTGAGGACATGCTACGGAACTCTCAACACATTCAGTGGCCGACAGAGGGAGCTGTCGAGTTCCACGACGTCAGCGCATCTTATACGTAAGGCTGACGGATATGTGTCTTAATTGCACTGAACTAATCTTTGCTATGTAGTGCGACGAAACAATGTCTAAGTAACATCAACATGAGCATAAAACCTGGACAGAAGGTAGCTCTTTGTGGGCGGACAGGAAGGTAAGTCGTAGATATCAATTGTATTGGTGGATATACGCTAACACAATCAAGTGGCAAAAGCTCTGTCACACTTGCGTTACTTCGCATGCTGGATCTAGATTCCGGCAGTATCACAGTGGATGGTTACGATCTTACCACGTTGCCGCATGACTTTGTGCGGACGCACTTGGTAGCTCATCCACAAGAAGTGTACATCATGGATGGAACACTCAGACTCAATGTTGATCCCATGGGGGTCTCAGACGACGAGTCGATCAAGCATGCCTTGAAGCGTGTGCAGCTTTGGGACAGGCTTGCCAATGAAGGTCTGGAGACCGAGGTGTCCAAGGCAGCATTGTCGCCTGGCGAAGCTCAGCTACTCGCCTTCGCTCGTACTCTCGTCAGGAATAGCAAGATCTTGATCGTTGATGAGTTGACCAGCAGGTAAGACTCTGCCCGCGCACTGTGGTGTCAAGGAATTATGCTAACAGAAGACAGTCTGGACGCCGACACCACTGAAGTCATTGATGAGATTTTACGAGATGAGTTCGACGAGTGGACAGTAATCGCTGTCGTACATCAACTGTCATCAGTGCTCGACTTCGACCGAGTGGCGATTCTCGACGCCGGGCGATTAGTGGAATTTGACGAGCCGCGGAAGCTGCTTGATCAGGAGTCCCAGTTCAAGGGACTATGGGAGCTGTCAGTTGGGCCTATAGATCGCCAGAAACTCGGGTTGCCAGAGCGCAAGGATAAACAAAAAGCAGACGACGAGTCGACGACTGGATCTACGGATGAGTCGACCAAGGTGTCGTCCAACGAGTCTTATGAGGAGTCGGTGTACAGTCAATGGTAGCTGTAAAATGTAATGACGGACACGGTGATATAGATAGAAATTACCTGGAAAGAGTCAATCGTCTCCTTCCGCTCTGGGGTCAGAAATCGTGCTGGTGACTGCAGGTGACAACGTTGTGATCGATGTGGAAATTCACAGCACCGCTACAGCCCTTGACGGCTCGTGGCCCTTTCTCGGACGCCGTATCAGGTGTCCTTGAGACTAGTGTCGGTCATTTATTTGGCTCCGTCGGATTAATAGCCCCGTGGCTGATATAATTTTGCAACATAGTCTTGTTGCTTAGCCCTTGCGCGATTTTACATTCACGTAGTATTTTTGAAGGTATATAAGAGTCATAATTCAGCTTTGCAGCTTAGAAGACGTTTTCATACTATTCCATATCTAGACTCCAATCGCAGACTATCCTTTGGCGAACTCTTGCAGCATGCTCAACGTCAAAGTACTTCTCCTGGGCTTGCTTTTTGCTTATGTAGCCATTGCAGCCAAGATCACTTATACTGGGAGGTACCGAATTGGAAATGGGGAGATCAAAAAGGTCAGGAGCAGCGGCACCATAGCAGACAACAAAGTTCAACTTGTACTTGGAAACATCAGGCGCTATTCTGAAGAGCGCTTTCGAGCGAACCAAGGAGCGAATGGTATAATCACAGTCTATAACGATGAAATTGCGAACTCCAAACACGAGGCTGGACAGATTGTCACTGACATGAAAGATTGTGTCCAATTAATCATTGAATGATTGGAAGTTGGTTGTCAAATTCCACGTTAATGACGAGAGACTGCAAAAAACAGACGGGTCGGAAGAATAAGGTGTCTTTGATACTAGTGCCGGCCACATATCGGACTCGGTTGCTTCACGGTCCTGTGACTATCAGAGCCGTGGCAGCATGGTCCTTCACCTCGGTTCGTTGCCAATTTCACTGCATGTGCCTTATCAGGACCGAAGGTATATATGCATCAAGTCTCTAGTCACTTCGGAATCACTTTCAAGGTATCTGATTTCTGCATGTCTCGTATTGTCCAGCAGAGTCTTTGCCCAACATGTACGACCTCAAAAATCTTCTCGTGGGCTTCTTATTATTCACCACTTATGCAGCCAATGCCACAGCTGCAAAGATTTGTTACACTGGCAAATATCAGATCGGGGACGAGAAGCTTCAAAGAGTAAGGCTTAGTGGGACTATAGCACAAGAAAAAGCTCCCCTCGTTGTCAAAGGCATCAAGACCTACTCTGAGGGGAGATTCCTAGCGAGTCAGGGCAAGAACGGGATCATTACAGTCTACAATGCGGCGGTAGCGCCCACCAAGGAAGAGGCCGAACAACTGGTGATCGATGAGAAAATGTGCGTCAAATTGATCATTGGTGGTCCTCGTAATGTCGTCGAAGCCACTGACTGAGTTGGTGGCCGAACGGACATTAGTCAGGGGGTTTGGGTAATGGACGGGCAGGTGAGAGGGATAAGCGATGGGAGGCGCTGCTGTGGCATTCGATACCTTGCATGGCTGGTAAACTCATTGTTAAGGTACCATCTGGAGAACGGTACATAGCAGAATCATACACAATGAGCAATCGTTCGATGCTTCACGTTTCCTCTACTTCTGCGTCGCGGCGGTGGTTCATCCCGCAATGGGGCGGAGCATGTGCTAAGCCCTGTGCGACAAGCGGGCCCTCGCTCGGTCAAACGAACCCCGGTCGTGGTTAGAACCCGCCCCAATTTGTCGTTAAAGTGGTCGATCATTGCCGGGGCTACCGAACCCCACGCTAAGCTGCGCCGAACTACTGCAACTGACATGACTAAGTTCGCTTCACTCTTCTAATACCTATATCACCAACGCAAAGGCTGCCTGTTCATCCTTGTTACGCAAAGACACAGCACTGCCGAAAGACGCACGCTTCAAGATGTCCTCCTCCCTCCCAATCTTTCACTGCCTCAGTCACCGCCCCAAGACATACCATCCTCCACGAGTACATGACATCACTTGACCCAGTGAATTCACAACCATCTTTAACTACTTCCTCTACCATCTCAAGAGATATATTCCATCCCTCAAGCAATCAGCCAACATGCAAGCCTCTCTATCTCAGCTCATCGTGCCCGGCCCGGACCCTCGCAACCGGCACATCCACACCTCGCCCATTTCCCCCGTCTCCCGCGAGCACTCGCCCTTCCGCGAACGATCCCCCTTCCGAGACCCCTCGCCCTCCCTACGACATCCCTCGATCACGACCACCGCCACCACCGGCGCCATGGATTCCATCACCCACGCCTTCGGGGAAGACTACGACTCCCACCCCTTCACAACCCTCCACGTCGAGCAATCCTACTTCACCTGGGTCTCGCGCAACACGGGCCGGGGGTTCAAGATCTCCACCTCCCCGTCCTCCCCGCCGCTGTTCACCGTCCAGTCCCAGAACTGGGGCAAGCACCGCACGCTGCACTCCCCCTCCGGCGCGCCAATCTGCGAGATCAAGCGCAACTGGCTCTCCAAGCATTCCGCCTGGGAGCTCAGCCACAACGGGGAGCTGCTCGTGAGCATCAACATCGAGTGGCTCCGCACGCACATCAACCTGTCCGCCACCACGCACGACAGCGTGACGGGCCAGAAGTACGACTCGGCCGTGGTGGCCGAGGCGACGGATGTGTGGGGCGGGAAGTTCAACTTGAGGGCTGGGCCGAGGACGTTCATGACGGTCAAGTGTGGGAATATGAGCGAGGGGTGGAAGAGTGCCTTCAAGGTCAGTCCGCCGATCTGGGAGGTGCAGCTTGCTGAGGGCGCGAATTTGGTGCTTGCCGCGGTGTTGGCGGTTTGTATCAGTGATGCGTACTCGGAGAGCCATGGGTTTATGCTGTAGTGGACCTGGCGGTCGCCCTGTATGCGAGTTGGCCTTCTCTTCGTGGAGACAGCGAGATGTTGTGTCTGCTAGTTACGAGTTTCTTTTGTGTACGGATTTTGGGAGTGAAGATATGAACCACAACCACTCTGAACTTGATTCCTTTGCCGTGGTATCTCTTGCATGCGATGGTCACCGTTCCTGTACGTGACCTCATAAGACGTCAGATTTGTTCAATCATTAAGTACGACCATACCCGAGTGAAAGCTTCGGATCCCGTCCGATCTCCTGTAAATAAGCGCTTGAGGGACTTGTTAGTAGTTGCGTGGGTGACCAGCAGCGAATCCAGGTTGTTGTACTTTTGGATCCCATTTTACCATTTTCATTCCTATTTGCCCGGCCAAGATGGAGTGTGGCGGATAGTGTGGCGGATAATGTGGCGATCAATTGGTATGTCTGAAGTGTGAAGCGAAGGGTCGTTAAGACTCTCCACGGTGGTGGTTGCTCAAGCCCCGAGCATTTTCAAGTGCGGGCAAACCCTGAACCCACGTTTTGTTGAAACGATGCCGGGTCGTCATTTAGCTGGGGGTTTTTTAGTTCCAGATTTGAATGCTGTCCACATTAGAGCGGTCTCTTTGATCGACCCCCTGCTTTTTGCGCAGGAGACCCATGAATTCAATGCGACTTGGGAAGGGCGAACGAGGCCGTTGACATGATTCATTGAGATATAATGGCTAAAATTCCGGGATATAAAGGATTGTTCTGTCCACTCTCAGACTCTGCTTGCTTTCAGAATGTCTCTTGTCCTTTGACGTTCAGCGGTATCAAGTTGCCAATCGATGTCCGGGTCATCAGACTCAGATGTCTGGGTACCTTGTGTCGATCTCAGATGGTCCTCCCACTCTTCATCATCCATGTTCAATATCAACACCATCTGCGTAGTCCTCACGAAAGCATCTCGCAAGCTATACTTGCCGCCCTTAGTAGCCGCGCTGACAATCTCGGTGATGTCTCGCTCCAGCTGAATGGCTCCTAATGCATTGACCCGACCGTATAAGCTCCACACACGCTTCTCCAGAGTCTTCGCAAAGTACTCGACCATAGCAGTGTGGATACGCTCGAAATTGTGCTCGGTAGTGATTCTCTTGACCGGGTTTATGAAAGCAACCCAGCCCCTCTCAAATCTCTGGGCCACTGGCTCTGAATCGCCTTCCTCGTCTGCGCGGGTATCGTCTTCCGGGGCATAGTCCACGTCGCGGAACGTCTCTATCAAGACCGGCCGGAGCCTGGGGCGCAAGACTTGTCGCGAAAGAACTTCGACTGCTTCGGCTAGAAGTTCGGCAGTCTTGTTTCCAAAGCTCGTCAAGATGTTGCGGACCTGCTTTTCTACAAAGACCGCGTCGTTGCCAAAGGGGAAGAGATGGGAAAGGCGAGGACGATCTTCCGGGTCACCATCCTGAGTGCCATCCGGTGCTCTGAGCTGCCCTTCCACAATCCGTTGAACGTAGTCAGTTGAGACATCGAGATTATTCATCAGGACGATAAAAGATACGACAAGATTTTCAGGCGGCAGAGATCCCTGAATTGCGGATTTGGGATAACTTTCGTCTCGCATCTTCCTTTGTGTCATTCCATAAAAGTCTGAGCTGAGCACCCGGCTAATCGAGGGGATGACGCTGGCCACCACTGACCTTTGTGAAGTGCCTAAGCTGCGCTGAAGGACCTGATTCAAGATGTACATAACATCGTCCACTGCTGAAGTGATATATGGTGGACTTGAGCCGAGCTTCTTATTCAAGTTAAGATTTAAATCTGCTGGAGGCTCGTCCATTTGAAATGCTTTCTCGACTGATCGGCGGAAGAAAAATGTGGTCATGATGTTGAAAGGTTCGATGAGATAATCAGATATCTTTCGTGGTAGCGAACTGTTCGATATCAGGCCCGGTATGGCAAGAGTCTTCTGAGCAGCGGAGTCTGAAGTATCCTCAACCTTATTGGCGATGAAGTTGGAGTAGAGAGCCCACCTCCCGAGCATCATCGCCATCTCATTGAGTAGAGCATCCACCTCCTTCATGTCGACGCTCTCGTCTTCACTGTGACGCGGAGAATGGCTGCTCCCGATCATGGGCGAACCTGTACGTAGGTGTGTAGATGGCTTTGAATTGGGCAGGAAACTCTGAACGAGGAAATTGAAGGCGTATGATTTGACATCGGTCAACTTTCTGCCAACCTGGCACTCTTCAGACCAGGTATCGAGTATGATGCCACCCTGTACATCTGCCTCGACCTGCAATCGTTCAATGACTTTTGACATTGCGCCGGGACCATAATGACGAGAAACCAGTGGCTCGTGACCATCAACAATCTGTGCGATGTGCTCAAAAAGTTTGGTGAGGTTGATTGCGTAGAACAAGCCTTCTTTCTTCTGATTGGAACTGAAATTGTTTCTTGCCCTTGATGAGACTCCACCGCAGACGTATCTCCCGTATGCATCCAGGCCAACGTTGTCACGACCAATCAGTGGGAACAATTTGAAGAACCTCGTGACATTGGTGCCGTCCCCTTCTTTGATAGCCTTTTCGAACTCTCGGAGGAATAATGTGCAAAGGTCTTCCGCGGCTTTGTTGAGTGTGATCCGTGGCGCATCGGGGACATCGGCGGTCGGGACGATCTCTTCAGCGAAGGCGCCATCGATGACTTCGGACGGGACCTTGAATGCGCGATTGAGATAGGTGGCTGCGAGCTCCCAGTCTTGGGTTCCTTCCATAGCTCCGTGAACACCCAACACACATGCCTTGAGCTCGACGACTTGCTCAACAACCTCCAAAGTTGCCTTGACAGCGGCTTGTTCATTGTCCAGCTTCTTCACTGCTCCCGATATTCTCCCCGCGGTGCCCGCAGCCGACGAGAGCATGCCAGTGCTGACTGACCGTACTGCAGACACTTGGGGTCCCAATTGGGCGCGTGCAATGTCGAGGCGCGCAAGCTGTTGCGAAAGACTTTTCTGCGAGGCAACCAGAGTGTCAAGTTTAGAGGTGACAACCTTCTCATGACGGCTGAGGTCGTGCAGTGCTTGTTGTATTTCGGCGATGGACGAGGCATTGTATATCGACAAGGAGGCCGCGCGCGAGTGCCGTTTGTTTGCAGGCTTGCCAGTGCCATTCTCGGACACGCCATTGACGGCGTTGCTGCTTATCATGGGCGATAAAATAATCTGAACTGCGACTGATTCTCGAGGGAGGGACAACGAACACATTCACATGGTCGAGCTCCAATGCAACACACGGAATTTACGGTGGGCTGTTCTCGCTAGAGTGCAACTTCTGCCCCGCAGTCCTCCATTTGTGGTCGTTCTTCATACTAATTGGTGGAGTTCTTCTTTGTACAATTCAGCAAGCTGAACAACCGTTATTACAACAACGACAGTGCGTGCTCAAGGCTGCCTGCTGAGATTTCTTCCCCGAGAAGCCATGCCACACCATTGAGAGAATCAGCACGACACTTCTGAGCGGACTTTAGATGGCCCATATCGAACCAATACGCATGAGGTGTCCCCGGATACACGTCCAATCTAGTCTTGACACCATTCTCTCTGAGGAGAGCCTCGTATATGAGACCATCATCTCGTGTAGGATCCAGACCGCACACCTGAATATAGGTAGGGGGCATCCCGACATGTGCATTTGTCGCGTTCACAGGCGAGTAGAGTGGTGACCTCACATCTGGGGATAAAAGCTGTCGAATCGCGTCGAGTTCTCTGGTCTCCAGAGCAGGAGCCTTGCTGTTCTGCTCTCTCGAGATGAACAGATGCTGATATCTCTCCGGTACGATCTCCTCAGCGAAGATGGATGGGACGACGAGCCACAAACCAGTCACTGGCGGAGCAAGCTTCTCCGTGACGGCCTTCTGGCCTATCACTGCAGTCAATTGCCCACCAGCAGATACGCCGCCGATGATGAGTCCTGCCGCGTGGTCTGCACCGAATTGACGAGCATTTTTTGAGATCCACACCAAGCTATCCCAGCAGTCGTTGGCGCTGATAGGGAAAGGGTTCTCCGGAGTGAGTCTGTATGAGATGGTGATGACAGTCGCCCCAAATAAGTCAGCTAGTGCTCTTGCCGTCGGAATTAGCATCCTGTTATTTCCAACCGAGAATCCGCCACCATGAATGAGCACAACCACGGGACTTTTGCCACTAGAAGTTGCAGGCTTGTGAATGCGAATCTCATTGTGATGACCGTCTCTCATTGGGATTTCAATTGCAGACTCGAGCTTTGCTTGCTCTTCGGTCTGTTGTACAGCCATGCCATAGCCATTGACAATCTCCCGAAGTTTTGGCAGATTTGCGGGATCCGCCCAATCTATATCGTCAGGCGGCTCGGACTGAAGAGCCTGGATGGATGCATGTCAAATGATTGTTCAGAACCAATAGCCAGTCATAAGGGAGTACCTCTTCGACCTCTGGATGTATCTTACTTAGAGCTCGCACTTTCTCGGGGTCGCTATAGTCTGCCATTGAGGTCAAATGAGCTGTTGCCTTCTATTTTTGGCTGTGTTTGTGAATTCTCCGTTCGTCCTTTGCTGCACAATTGGTCAAAGGGACCCTAAGACCTGTCGTCTTTATATAGCCGTATAAGCGGAAGTGGTGCACTATTATGGTTTCTCTCATTTGCGGGGCTGCTGCCTAATGTGAAGCTTGTATATAGTCGCGAGTCGCGCATCTGTTCGTGATCGACGGTTACAGATTCCCGAAGCAGGCAAGTCGCAATGCTACTCCGTGGCCAAAGTGACTCATTTTTGTACCCGAGGTCTCACTGGCTACTGCATCAGCGCGTGGTAAGGGGCTGCGCCGTATTGCTGAAGATTGTCCGAATATAAGAAGGACATCATGTCACCGTTCAGCCGGGGAGTTCTAGCGGTACTGACATTCTATACGAACACTGCATCGTAGAATTACCACAATGGAAGTCAAACAAGTGTCGGAGAATTCGCAACTGTTCCCCTTGGACTGGGATTCAGAGCGTCAGGAAGAGCTACTACGAGAACAGCGGATCATATGTGGGTGGGGCAATAATAACGTCCACCTCTGGCGTGAATGTGCCCGCAAGGGCCAGAGGACTATGTTCTGGATCGGCATCCCACCTGAAGGCGAGCTGGGCAAGCGTATCACAACAGCGCAGAAAGGTCTGGGTGTTATCAACTTCGAACATGATGGTTGCATCACCAAGTATCTTGCTGTAGGCCATGTCGCACTAGACCGGATAGATGTCCCATCGACTGATACATTCAATCCTGAGCCAACGCTGGTCGCTGAGGATGGATCTGTACTCACAATCGCCGCTCTTTTCGTCATGCCGGAATTTAGCAGATTCAGACTAGGCACCTTTGCCGTGCGGCGGTGTGAGGAATTGGCTCAACAACAACCATATGGGAGTGAGAATTGCAGAGCCGTCACTGTCAATTCGCTGTCACCGCGGCATACTAAAGGAGGCATGGAAGGTCCAGAGGGCATGGGCGCCTTCGACAGGATGGGACTTCCAGTTCAAGAGAACAACAGTGTTCCTTGGTTCAAGAAACTGGGCTATGTGCCGTACAAAGAGGCCCCCAGGTATTTGTCGCCCACTCTTGACGGAACCAAAGTTCACTTGTGGTGCATCTATCTACGCAAAGATCTCGAGGTGAAAGCATGAAAAGGGGTATCATACGCATTTATCTCCTTAATGTACACACACATAAATAGACCGGCTCGCTCATGCAGCGGCCTGCACAGTCTTGAAGCCCTCGCCAACCATTTTGGCGATCTCCTCGTCTTTGTGTTGTAGCAGACCGAGAGCATATGCAACGTCATTCCACTGTCGTTCGCTGTCAGCCCTCCCCAGTCTGACGGCGAGTTTGCCGGCAAGCTGTTTGGCGTGCTTGTCCTGTGACTGTGTTAGTCTGGTTTGCAAGCATGTAATTACGAAGCACATACCTTCTCGATAAAAGCACTCAAAAACTTGATGATTCGCTTGAATTGCTCCTCATCCAGCGATTGATCGCTTGAGAGAAGACTGAACATGTCCACGAAGTTGTTGTACACTGCATTGTCCTTGCCTGCCAATTCACCGAAGAACATCCGGCTCATTTCTCGCACCTGTTCGTCCTCGTCTTCTACGCACTTGGCCATCTCACCGAGCTGACCCTTGACCTTGACCTGTCCAGCAAGGATGAGGAACGTGAGGGTCATCAAGCACGTGCGCTTGACCGGAAGCGAAGGATCCGAGAGTCTCCTGTATAGGTAATCCGTGTTTTCATCGATCAAGTGGTTGAAGCAGACAGCCATGTCACCAAGGGCGACCACCAAATTGCTCCTGGCCGTAGCGTCATGACTGCGTTCAAGAATGGTGATGAGAAGAGCCAGATTCTGCTCGCAGTATTCCGAGCTGACGCACATCAACTTCGCCATACACAAAGCTGCTTGTGCTTGGAGATCTCTGTTGGGATACGATGTGTTGTTTGAACAGATCTCACGAGCAAGCGGTCCGAAGTTTGCGAGAAGAGATTGTTGCCCGAACAACAATTCACGTTCTCGAACGTGCTGAATCGCCTCTGTGAAATCGTCTTCGTTTGTGCCAGCAATGAGATCCAGTTCGTCCTGCTCCTCTTGTTTGGCGTCAGATTTCCCTTTCTTGCCATCTTTCTGAGCCGGCGAAGGGGCTGGCTTCGCCGACAATTTATCCTTCTCCATCTTACGGCGCTTGAAGTCTTGTTCGCAAAGTTCTAGGTGGACAATTTGCTTGATCGCAACATGGCCGACGGTGAATAATAATTGCGACAGTCCAACCGCAGACTGATCTTGGTTCCCTTCCGGAGGGGTTGCGACTGTTGGGGCTTGGTCCTGCTCGACTTCATCGACGTCCATCATGTCTACATCCATAGCATCCTCTTCTGGGGCAGGCTGTTCAGACTGTGACTGACTGAAAACAGATTTCGTCTTGATCCTGACAATGTCCGAGCAAAGAGCATCCGGGTGTTTGGACAACGAGTAGATGGCCGCAATTGCCTGCTCCGCCAACCCGAACCACTCCTTGCTGGTGGTTTGGACTTGAGTGATGGCAGCTAGACGTTGAAGGACAGCATGGTCGTTGTCCAACCTTGTGCTCGGAGCCGCTGCAGTACCTTTGGTTTGCTTGGTAGCATTCATTCTAGTCAATGCCAAACAGGTATACCTGGCCAGTCCAAGGTCAGATCTACCTAATTTGCCCAGTCCGATGCGAAGGCAAGTCTCCATCTCCTTGACGATGATTTCTGGGTCCGCCAGGGCAAGCATACCAAGCGCAATGATTGAACCTCTCCTTTGGGTTTTGGAGATTTCCTTCTTCTGCACCCCGTAAACCTGCCAGAGCTTTTGGATGACTGTCTCTTTGATCATATCGTTCTTCATCATGGTGCTCAGGAGTTGTTCGAGACTAGTGAGCTCGGCAGACGTCGCTCCAAAAGTCAAGCTGATCATATTGCGAGCGACGTAGTTAGCGGCGTCGTTGGCCGAGAAATGATCTGGAGCATCGAAGAACAGTCCCTTGTAGCACTCAATGAGGTGAGCCTGAACGCCTTTGCCCTCGTCGCTATTGCCCTTCGTCCAGATGAGCCGAAGCATGCGTCGAATTCCGGAACGCGCAGTCTCAATTTTGTACGCATCCGCAATAACGAAGAAATCCATTGTCTCGATAACTTCCGACTTGTTCTTGGATCCCAGCAGCTGGATCGCAACGGGCGAAGCAGAATGAATGACCTCGATGAATTTTAAAGCCTCGACATAGTACCTGCGTGTTAGTCCTAGCTTGCTCATCATCTCAGCATTCGCCGCCTCCTCGGCTGCCTTCTTGTAGTCTGCCTCCTTCTCTTCTTCTGTCTGCGGCGCGACACTCTTCTCCTTGACTGGTGAAGCTTGAGTGGCGTCATCCAGGAGGTCTTCGTCAACTGTAGGCTCAGCTTGCTCGCCGAGTCCCGGATTGCCCTCAGGAGGCTTCAAAGCGTTCAACTCGGCCTCACATGCTTCCAGTCTGGCGTTCCATTCAGCATGTGAAAGTTGACCGCCATGCAAGACAGAGAAGGGATGAGTAGACACCAGCTTTCCGAGAAGCTTAATGGCATTACGTCGGACGTTGCTGCTCTTGTCTTCCAGGCTACGTGCAGCGAGCTCTGCTGCGGTTTGTCTCCTCTTAGGATACTTGGTTTCCAGATCGCATAGTTTGATGTAGACTTGGATCGCGCGACACCGGCAGTAGGGGTTGATGTCCAGGAAACGTTCCTCGAGGACATCGAAAAATGCGTTCAGCTGGCCCTTGGAGTTCTCGCTGCGATCATCGTCTTCCTGTTTGCTCAACATTGCGATTAGATTTCCACAGACTTCGATGATGGCGCAGCGAAGTGTATAGGATTCGCTGTCAAGAAGTTTGGCCAATAGCATGACCTGCTTGATGACGAGACGGGGAGCAAGCTCTGAGAGCTTTGCGATGAAGGTAGAGACCGACTTCGGCCCTTTGAGATCGTTGTTGTTGAACTCTTTGTTACTCAGTTCCTTGAGAACTTCCTCGGCGAGCTGGGGATAGTCGTATTGGTCTGCAAGAATATTGAGGAACTCTGCCATGGGTTCTGAAAGGTGCTCGAAGTACGATAAGCATTGATCGATCGAGGTTTGCGCTCCTGGGCTGGATCAGTATCAAACTTGGCTATGTTCTACGCCGGACTCACCAGCGGCATGGCCGTGGTGCTTGATAGCAACACACAGGACACGGAAACAGTGCATGCGAACTCCGACGGTTTTGACGCGCGCCTCGTTTTCCAGAAGCAGATAGACTGGGCGGGTGAACATGCTGATGAACGTGTCACGTTCCGAAGTAGCGACGAAAACGCGCAACAATTTCAGTCGCATCACTTTGACCATTGCCTCCAATACGGCTTGTGTCTGACTTGAGGGGTCCCATGTGGTCTCCTTCAGATTGCTCTTGAACTTCGCAGCCTTCAAACCTTTCCGAGCTGCAGGCGCAGCCGCTTTCTCTTGGTTGGATTTGCTGTCGACGCAGGACAAAGCCCACTGCAATAGAAAGCCATACATCTGCAGGATGCGCTTCTGATGTTGGAGGGCATCCTGCTCCTCCGCCTCGAGGTCATTGTGGATGCTGTCGGCTTGCGAAACGATTCCAGAGATCAACAAATCGAGGATCTTGCTGAGTGACGAAGCTGGGATGGCAGCAGATTGTCTATCCTTTTGTTAGCCACCTCTTGGTGAAAGTACGCGATGTCTCTGCTGACGCACTTGAGAAGATATTGGATCGAATCGAAAATGCTCGCCCTCGCGAGCGCGTCCGAGTTTTCTGCTACTGCATCGACAATCGGATTGAGGACGGAATTCACAATACCTGCGGTTAGTGTTTCCGGATCATGGTCGCAATCGATGAGGGCGGGTCCGGCATCCGGGGTGTTGACAGTGGCGGGATCATCCTTGTAGCGCTTGAGAGCTTCGTTGATGTCAAAGTCCACGAGCGCTTCCATGCTGGGCGTGCGACGCAACGCTATTGCCGCGTGCGCTGAAATCGCTGATATTGCCGGTGTTAGTTGAAAGGAGGGAAAAGGATGATGACATTGAGTGTTTGGAAATTAAGGTGTTTCTGTTGATGGATTTCCAAATTGGGAAAGCGCGGGGTGACCGCGGCGTGTAGACCAATCAGAGTCGCGTTCCTTGATGGCAAATGTTCAGCGCGACCGTTGACAGAAACATACAACTCGCGCTACTAACTTTCGCAGTGCAGCTAGCTTGCTCCTTCGATGTGTTGCTCATTGTAGGAGGTCAACACGAGAAGCGGCCTCTCTTTGACTACGCATATTCGTCATGGCCGCCATTCGGCGAGCAAGAGCACCAGACCAGCCATTAATGGTTCACCAGGATCACGCGTACAACGACAACACAGAGGAAGACACGGAAGATGCCATGGACGAAAGTCGAGATCCTCTGGAAGAGAGCGGCTGCACACACAGCGACGATAGCGACAATGAGGTGGAGGCAGCAGTGGCCGAAGACATCCGTCAATTCGAGCGGACTTTCCACGACATCAACAAGAGATATCGCCTGATAAATCGGATAGGAGAAGGTAGTGACATTGTTGTATTTGAGTTGTATATAGCTGACTGAGCCATACAGGAACTTTCTCAACCGTATATAAGGCCGAAGACCTGCAATATAACCGGTATCAGAACGAGTGGGATCTAGACGAAAAGGAGAATACGGCTCCTGCAGGCACCTCGAAGAGATCGAGGGAGAGCCGGTCACGCTTCGTGGCCATCAAGAAGATCTACGTCACCTCCTCGCCCATCCGCATCTTCAACGAGCTCGAGCTACTCCATGATCTCCGCAGTTCACAGAATGTGTGCCCACTCATCACAGCCTTTCGACACGATGACCAGGTAGTGGCCATACTGCCGTACTTTCAACACCGGGATTTTAGGGAGTACTTCCGGGATATGACAGTTGATGAGATGCGCACGTACTTCCACTCACTGTTCACGGCTGTGGAAGCGGTTCACGAACACAAAATTATCCATCGAGACATCAAGCCCACCAACTTCCTGTACTCCCCCGCCACTAAGCGTGGCGTGCTCGTTGACTTCGGCCTCGCTGAGCGAGAGGGCACGGACTGGCATATGTGTTACTGTCAGCTTAGATCCGATGACAGGAACCACAGAATTCAAAACTCACTGCACAATTCAATCCGCCATCAGTATCGTGAGGCCGGGCAGAATATACCAGCACCACAATATCCCAAGGAAGATCAACGGCATTCACGCCGTGCCAACAGAGCAGGAACACGTGGATTCAGAGCACCAGAGGTGTTACTCAAATGTACAGCGCAGAATTGCCTAATCGACGTGTGGTCTTGCGGCATCATACTTTTGACTCTCCTCACTAGACGGTTCCCGTTCTTCCACTCAGCCGATGATATTGACGCTTTCATCGAGCTTTGCAGCATCTGGGGAAAGAAGAAGATGAGCCAGGCAGCCATCCTCCATGGTCAGGTGTTACAGACCAATCTACCTACTTTGTCCGACAGTGGCCCTGGCTGGGAAAAGATCTTGGTGTGGTGTCTGAACCGGAAGAAGGGAACGAAGCTGTCGCCAGAGGAGTTGGAGGCAGTCGACTTCATGGACCTCTGCCTTCAGCCCGATCCGGCCAAGAGAATCTCAGCCAAGGAGGCATTGGAGCATCCTTTCATCACCAACCGGGACGTGGACGAGCTCGGTTCGCAGACTCGGCCAATGGTGCTCGACTGATTGGAGAAGGGGCTGGCAATGATTCTTAGCGCGGCGTTGGAGGGGGATGTCAAAACATACCATGGTATAAAATCTAGGATTAGCACTGTATCATTGGCTTTCATGAATGCATGATCCTCAATTGACGTTGTGCAACCTCAACCGTTCCTTGTGATGCGGCCGTCGCTGGCGATGAACCCAGATGGTCCACCAATTCAAGATGTCTTCAGGCACCAGAGCATATAGTAAACATCGAACCACTAAGAACAAATCGATGCTCACTTATAACTCATTTGTAAGCGGTCGGCTCTACATACTGAAGAAGCTATTTCCCGGCACGCTATCCGGAAGTCAATGATGACGACC
This sequence comes from Myriangium duriaei CBS 260.36, assembly GCA_010093895.1. Taxonomy (NCBI): domain Eukaryota; kingdom Fungi; phylum Ascomycota; class Dothideomycetes; order Myriangiales; family Myriangiaceae; genus Myriangium; species Myriangium duriaei. The sequence continues at coordinate 3,141,522 of ML996081.1, forward strand.
AAACCCCGACGACCTGCCCCACCAAGTGCCCCTCCCTCGTCAATAAAAAGCCGCTTCCACCACCACCACCCCACTCCGACAACAATTCTACCACGACCGGGCTTAACCAATTCCCTTCAATCAATTCCCTTCCAGCGATCCCAATTGAACAACCCCAAGACTAACAATGGCCTCCCACCCCCCATCCCACTGCTGCACAGTCGGCGTCGTCCACGAAGGCACCCCCACCGGCTCTCTGACCACCATCGGCAGCGACATCTCGACCTACATCGCCCGCCCTCCCTCCTCCTCCTCCTCCTCCTCCACCAAATCCAACAAAGCAATCCTCATCCTCACCGACGTCATCGGCCACGAATTCGTCAACGCCCAGCTCATCGCCGACCAATTCGCTGCCAACGGGTACCTCGTTCTGATGCCGGACCTCTTCCACTCGGACCCCATCCCGCTGAACCGCCCCGCCGGCTTCGATCTCCAGAAGTGGCTCAAGGGCCCGCCTGGCCATCTCCCCGACACTGTGGACCCGGTGGTGAGCACCGCGCTGAAGGAGCTGAAGGAGAAGTATGGCGCCCAACGCATTGGGGCCGTGGGGTACTGCTTCGGAGGCAAGTATGTGTGTCGGTTCATGGCCGAGGGGAAAGGGGTGGATGTGGGGTACACGGCGCATCCGTCGTTTGTGGAGGTGGAGGAGTTGAAGGGGATCAGGGGCCCGATTAGTATTGCTGCTGCGGAGACGGATCAGATCTTTACTGTGGAGAAGAGGCATGAGTCTGAGGTGGTGTTAAAGGAGATGAAGGCGACGTATCAGTTGAATTTGTATAGTGGGGTTGAGCATGGGTTTGCGGTTAGGACGGATATTTCGAGTAAGGAGCGGAAGTTTGCTAAAGAGGCTGCGTTTGAGCAGGCTGTTACTTGGTTTAATGAGTGGTTGTAGATGGGAAGGATACAGTGTGTATGTGTGTGAACCATTGCTAATAATGTCGACAGTCAAGAATTTGAGATTTTCGATAAACTTGGTTTTTTACGTAGAGAAATGCTGAACACGCTTCAAGCTAAAAGCAGAATCTACCTTGGTCACCCGTTTCGTATAGGTCTATCCACCCATCTTCTCAGACGTGGCCATCAAGCTGCCGATGAAAGTGGTGATCAATCTGCTCCGCACTGAGCAGATGTCTTCGGGCACCAACCAGATGGTAGCGCCCATCTTTCGGGCAATACTGATGGCAAGCTTGGCGTTGGCATAAGCCTCCTCGTCAGAGCGGCCACTTGCCACAAGGTCGTAGTCGACATAGCTGCTCTTCATACCGTTGAGTACGTCGAGAAGAAAGATACCGTTAGCCAGCGATGAATCCTTGAATGACCGAATGGCAGAGCTCTTGCCTCCCTTCTTGGACATGCCATTGGCCCAGTTGACCATGTCAGCGTCGCTCAGGTCGCGCTTGCCCATACGTTGCGCGAGACCGGCGAGCGTGTTGACGATGTCCCGACGCATCAGTTGCCATACGAGACCCAGAGTGAGCGTCCGCTGTCCATCTGTAATATCTGCGCCTTGGACACCGACCAGCGAAAAGCGATTCTGCTTGCCCAACTCGACGGCGTAGTTCGTGTTCTCAACAGCCTTGAATCGCATGACTTCGCCACCGTGGGCTGGTCGCTTGTTGACGTGGCGCCAGTTTACAGAGTTAGGAATGACCTTGTCATATGCTTGTAGCAGAACAGTTCCGTCACGAAGGTCGTCAAAGAAGGACACTACAGTAGGTTGGACATCCAGACTGTTCAGCCACAGAGTAAAGACACGAGCTTCGCGCTCGCCCTCGGCATCAAAGTCCTCGATATCTGCCTTCTCTTCTTCGGTGATAGGGTCGAGACCAGGGTGCGTGTTGAAAAGGTTGGCCACGAAAGCGAGATTGAGCTTGGGGTTACCGGCGACAAGGGAGGTGGGTGTCAGGAATTTCCGACAATCGAGCTTGTCGGCGTTGTCGAGTACCTGTTCAGCGCGTTGGAGGAGGTCACGGGTCTGCAGAGGGCCGCGGGAGCAGATTTCAGGCTTGAGCTGATTGAGGAGCACGGTATAGTTCTCGCCATCCTTGACATCGGTTGAGAAGTTAGAGACACTATGAAAGTTAGCGGTCCGTGTCTGTAAAGACGCAATTCATAACTTACGTCCTATGCCACTTTGCGTTCTTCAAATGGTAGTTGAACCACCGCAGAAGAATCTGCTCAGGTGGCAGGCGCAAGAACTGCTCCAGAGTCTCGTCCTCCTCCAAGAGCCGGTAAAGCTCGGGATGAAGCTTGATATCAATCTTGCCTAAGAGACCTCGTCGGATGATCTGCCAGATTAAACCGAGGATCAAGTGCTCGCGGACCTCGATGATATCCTGACTGCCGATGTTGACGACAGAGCATCCAATACCCTTGGCTGACTCGATGACGATGTTGTTGTTCTCGGTCATGTGGAAGGCGTTGAGTGACTTGATCTTTTTTCCCACTCTGTTCATCACACGCTCGTCAATTGTGTCTGGGACGCTGTCGTTGATGAGCTTAGCCAGCACAAGACCGTCCTTGCACTGGTCGAACATCTCGAATGTATCGGTAGCGAAAGGGAGCTTGTGTCCAATGTCGGGATCGCCGGCAAGCACAGCATTGATGTGCCGGGTAAATTCTGTCCTCTCATCCTCGTTGATTGTGTGCGTCGAGCTCGCCGTAGCTCCACCGACCTGAATTCGTCCTCCGCCGTGCGATCCTTGCTGCGGAGATCCTGGGGCGGGCGCCGCTCCGCTCAAACCACGGGCTCGTGTCGGACCGGTGGACATGCGTTGTTGCGCCGGAGAAGACTCGCGCAGCTTGGAGATGAGCTACAACGTCGCATTAGTACGCGCAGGTCCTTGAGTCGCATTTTTGTACGTACGTCGACATAGTCTTCTAGTTCGACTCGCCTGGAGCTGTCCAGCTCGACCTCTTTCAAAGCCTGACGCACCACATCGTAGGATTGGCGTTCCGAAGTCTGGGTCGCTTTAATCACCGTGCCTTCGTCCAGGTAGCCCCGATCCTCGACATCAAGCTTGCGGAAAGCATCTTGCAGCTGGAAGATCTCGTTCTGCTGGAATTGAGGGTATTTCCTGCCGCCCGGGTCAATGCCGCAATTGATAGTGGGGTATCGTCAGGCTTACCTTTGAAGCTTGAGGACATTCATGGCTGCGGTTGCATGAGACGCGAGACGAGGGTCGAGGGAAGAAGGCTGGGAAGGCGAGGAGAGCGTAAAAGGTAGAAGATTGGAATTTTGTAGCCTAGAAGAGTACGCGGCGCATGAAGAGGCGTTTCAAGGCATGAAGTGAGTGACTGCGGACTGCGTGCTGCGGTGCGGGCGACGCTGACTGAACCGGCACCCAGCCGCGTCTAATGCGACCAATGGGAGCTCGCGCATGATCTGGGTGACGTAAACCCGCAGGCCTCAGCATTACGCTTTCACTTCGACAAGGCAGTCATAAAAATACATACTAAAGCACTATCTACCTCAATGGCATCATATCAGCAGATACAATGCTGTCAAAAGACTCGGCCCAATGAACAGTCCAGTCCAAAATATCACATTGCCGAGCATGTCCCTCCCCTTCATGAATTTGGACCTCGAGAAGGACACCAGCGGAATCTGCGACAGCTGTAGCGCGAATAGATAGCCACGGAAGGTCTTGAACAGACATGCCATGACCAGCTCGTGGACCAGTGCCGACAGCAAAAATGTTATGAATGTTGCCGATTTCTTCGAAAGGTGAAAGGTCGAAATGGACGAGTTGTAGACGTGCTTCAGCAAGAAATTGTGGACCGGCCTGTTCCAATCCCTACTATATGACTCGAACGAAACAGAGTTCCACCACGGGCCGTAGAAGCCTCGGTCTGCAAAGCGGGTGACTTCGGCGAGCACGTTCAGCACGCACTCCCAGATGACATACCACGAGAGCAGCTGTTCGAGAAGAAGCGGGAATAACATGTCGCTGACGAGCCAGGGAAGCTCGTTCCATCTTTCTTGCAGTTTCCCAGTCTGCCTCAAACGGCTTGCCTGAGCCACTGGTGGGTAGATATAAGCCTGTGAGATGACCATCATCACGCCGATAGTGCCAAAGGTCGCAGCTGTCTTCTCGGCAACATACCACCAGTTGATCTTCTCCAGTCGTGGATACTCTAGCTCGTAGACGAGTGTCGGCAAGCAAGTCCATTCTACAAAGTTCCTCCAGTTGAGATTCTTCGGGTAGGCATTGTCTTCCGAAGACGACTTGCCTCGCAGTTCAATGTCGAGGCTTTCGATCTCAGCAAGTATGACTCGTTTGAATGCCTCAATCTGGCCGACGTCCAAGGCTTTGCCGGATTCGATCGCTTTCGACACCTTGGCAACATCTGACACTTCCTCGTTCATGTTGGTGGAGGTCCGAACTCCCATAGGAGGTCGATCGTGTCGGGAAGTGACGACACCGCCATTAAGGGTGCCGACGGCCGATGATTTGGCTTCTTGATGGTTCCCGTTGACTCCGTTAGTGAAGATCCCTTTGTCCCCCAACTGATGTAGTTTCCTCTGTAGCATCTCACGTCGTCGATGAATTCCCGAAAGATGGCCGTTGTAAAAAGCGTAACTGTGCTGCTTCATGAGGAAAACCATGGTGTGGAGGATCATAAATATTGTGTGCGTCCAAGGCCAATCGCGCCAATAGATCCACCAAAGGATCGAGCCCAAGAAGAAAGACTGCCAAACATTCTGAATGATCCAGCCCGAGGTAGCCCACTTGATATAGCCACGAAGGATGATTTTCTGAAGGATCAGACCTGTCGAAGTAGAAAGTAGCATAGCCACATCGACCAGTCCCAAGACCACGACATCTCGCCGGAACATGAGTATCATAATCTCGTTGTTCCCCAATATACTGCCATACTGCCTCCAGTTCGCTGCCGCCACTTTGAGGAACATCAGCACCATGGCCAGCCAGAAGAGTGTGAAGAAGCCATGGAAGGGTGTGTCGGCACTCAGCGGATTTTGCCGGTCGAATGTGGTGAATTGTCGTGTGAAGACGAGATCGCGAATACGCAATCTGGTTGAAGCGCCAGAAGCTGCTTGCTCACGGGCCATGCCCATCTTAAGAATTTCCTGCACCTCTTCGTCATCTGCCGTAAGAATGTATCTTCCTGCCTCTTCCGTCTTTTCCAGACGCATTTGCAGCCGCCGTCTACCACCGTCCGAGACGCTGGACTCGGAACTCCTCCTAATACGTCCTTGTTGCTGTCTCGGAGTCGGCTTCACACGGTCGTCGAGTGAGGCTCTTCGGTCATTGAATCCGCCTTGGCTACCGTGGACCAAGGTGTCCGGGTCGATCTTGAGAAAGTCGTAGTCCTCAACTTCCTCGTCTGATTTGTCCGCCATGTTGACAGCCAAGGTGTGATCAGCTTTACAATCGCCTAGGATGGTGCAGAGCAAGAAGATGGAGTACTTTGCCTACAGGCAAGGCTATGACATTGGTTGTGGCAACCGCGGATCCGTCCGGGTCGAAAAGCTGGTTACGAGAAGGTCAACAGAAGCCAGTGTATGTCATTGATCAGAGCTCCTTGGCCCAGCACCAAAGAGGGGCACCTGAGACCTGTCAAGAGAGATCGTCGCCTCGGCAGTGGGCGATGCTATGTTTAGCGCCCTTCGAATGTGTTCCCGCAGAAAAAGGACAATTAGAACGAGCCCGATGTCGTTGACTTTTTATCATAAAAATTATTAGGGACCGATTTAGGGGTTTGACGAGCATCTTTACCGCCGCATGTCAACCGGTGGATGCGGGTGAGATGACGCATCTCCGCATGCATCCGCCACTCCATCTGATGGTGTGGGGATGGCACAATCTGATCGACTAGGCTGCATTCGCCTAACTGTGACCGGTGCCGTATTGTACCGCGCGATGAGGATTTATGCAAATTACATGCGGTAGCTCATGGAGCCTATCGTTTTGTTGGTTGCCATGCATTATGTTCTACTATTCGAATCATACACTCTCCGTTATAGCGTCATAAACCAAGTCAGGCCGAGTATCATGCCTAAGCTACTTCGTACAACACCCCCTAAGTCTTCTTGTTCTTTCCGCTTACCCTGGCAAACCTCCCTAATTGACTCAGTCCACTCTTTGTCTTCTGGTGACCTGGCTGGTGTCCAAGAGGAGCACCTGGCGTAGGCGGCTGGGAAGGCCTGGCCATGGCTGTGGCTGATCCCGGCCTTAGTCCTATACCGGCAGGTATACCTGTCGTCGTGTTCCCCATTTGGTGTGAAGCTCGTGGAGTTGGCGTTGTGCGTCCATTGGGTCTGATATCGTCGTCCGTGCCCAAGAGATTGCCCAGGTTAGGCATTGACAATCTCTGTTGCGATCGGCGAGCGCGTTCTTGCGTTGATCGGAATTTTTCCAACAGTTCGGTCCAGCGAATACCTGGTTCTTCGCGTGACTTGAGGCGATTTGGCCGGTCCGAGAACGAAGAACTCGAGCCAGGTGTGCTTGGTGGTGGTCGCGGTGCTACATGCAGATACCCGATAGCCGAGACGCTATTGAGGCGGTTCTTCAGTGCTGCGAAAGCTGAGGATTGGGGAAGCAACATAAGAAGACCATAAAGACATTTGTACAGATATGGAAAGCGTTCCGGCTCGAGGAGTTGTAGTCGGAGGTATGTGAAGACGGGAGACTCTAGCAGTTGCACCAGCTTGTCAATTTGTATGAGCATATTGACTGTCATTTCCAGCTCGGTGAAAATCTGAAGCAGGTGGTAAGCCTGTTCGTATGCCTGAGCCAGGAGGCAGAGCGAGAATGTCGCCACTGCATTGTGGCACCACGAGCGGAAGAGTGCAACAAAGAAGGCTTGTCCCTCGCGACTCTCGAGATTTCGCAGTCGTTTGCGAAGATCGGCTAATTCCGGCGCAGTGATGAGGTTATTGTTCAGGTTCTGTACCATGATGCTCGCAAACTCAATATCCTCGTCTTTTTCGAGACAATCGGCCATGGTCCGATAGATGCGTTCGGGGCTGAGGTTTAGGCATAGCTGTCGGATAATCAAATTACCTCTAGTCTCCAGCAGCCTTCTATCCGTACAGAACAGCTTCAATAAGCTGACCATAAAGACGGAAAAGTATGAGTCGTCACTGTTCCTGCATATTTGAGACAGCAAGAGAAGATCGCGTGTCACAACGACCTCGGAAGGATCCGATAATGTTTTCAGGAGTGCTGGGAAAGTGCCTTCATGGATGGCTTGGATTTTTCTTGGTGATTTCCGATGCAGCATGAGCAGCCAAGATAGTGCGGCCACTCGCGAATTTTCATGCTCATTGAGGAATTGCAGGGTCAGTGAATTGACTGCGGCATCATAATCGAGCTCGGCTTTTTGGTGCGGCATGTCGGAGGACTGGGCATCAAGGTTCTCGTCCGCGTGGGATGGAGTTGCTTCAGCTTTATGGTGTACATCGGTGGCATCAGGAGACGATGGCTTCGGTGGCCGACTAGATCCAGAAGCATCCCTCCTTTCTTCAAACTCCTTGACAGATCGTGATGGTAGTGAAGCAGTGACCGAGACTTGTGAAGGTATTGACGGAAGGGTAGATCTCGCAGGCTCTTCGGGAAGAGACATGATATAAGTTGTCAGTGCCCTGTTTACACGATCGGCCGCTTGTCGGACTTGCTCGACATCGTGGGACAAAGCCGGTAGGACCTGTAGCAGTAATCTTGGAACGAATTGTAGCATGTCTTCCGGGCATATCTCAAAGAAACTCTCCATCCAGCGCAGGGTCGTCATTTGAATCTCCTCTTCGGAGGAATCTCTTTGGAAGTTGAGAAGAATGTCCAGGATCTTTGTATGATCCACGTGCACGTCCTGGCCAGGAATATACTCCTCCTCTGCTTCTCCGTCGTCATCGTCCAGAGCTGTGCTAGACAAGCTTTGGCCATCTTCGGCCTCCTCGCTGACACCTTCGGCGTTGTGATTGCCTTCATGTTTCATGTCCTCGGCTTGAGCATCTTCGGCGTCGGGCTTAGACGTATCGGTCTCTTCAGCCTTATGCATGGGGCGACTATCAGTGCTGAGGTCAGAGTTTCGGCGTGGTTTAAGTGACGCCGCCTTCCTACTCTCGCTAACATTGCGCTTGATGGCTGCAATCTTCTTGATCTCGGCCAGAAACCTGTCAAGCGCGACTTTGGTCGTGGTATGGACATCTTGGTTGGGATCTGAAAGAAATTTGAGTAAGCCGCCGAGGAAAGAAGGGAGGAATGAAACGAGCTCTAAATCCGGTATCGAGTCCAATAGCGTGATCCATGACACGAGAAATGTGCGTGTGAAAGGGTTTAGTACGAATATTCGCTCCTGTAGAAGAGGAATAAACTCTTGAAGCTTGAATGCTCGTGGTCCTGCATAATCGTAGTCCTCCGCACCATCTGATTCAGGTCCAGGTTCGAGCACTGAGACATACGATGCGGCAGATTCAGAGACAATGTCCTTGACCAGTCGATCAAGCAACTCTGCGCCATTTTTTACCGAGAGTTCGGTGTCTGCCGCTAACTGAAGGTACCGTCAGCTGCAAAGGTCTCGTTCTTGTGTTCCGGCAGTGTTTACCTTGCAAAGTGCATCGAAGACGTCGTTGAAGTATATCAAGACCTCACCCTTGGCCACTTTGGCGATGTTATACATGCTTTCGCAGGCATAGTAGCGGACCCGGGCATCTTGATCGGAGAAGCAGGCCAAGACTGGCGGCACTATTTCTCGAAGGTAGCGTGCGACTTCCTGCACAAGTCAGCGAATGTTCGAGTTGTAATACATGTGATTGTTTTACTCCTCCGAGCGCAATTGCTGCGGCAGCCAGGCCAATGAGACCGCCGTTCCGGGCATGGGGTTGGTGAACAGCGTATGCGTAATCGTGACAGAGCTGGTGGACTATCTTTGCAATTCGGTCATGATCATTTGCGGCAAGCGAGTCCCGTATTATGCTTTCGAGTCTTTGAACATGGTCAGAGATTGTGTTTGCGCGATTTCGGGGCTCGAAGGACAGGCTGATAGTTCCCAGAGCAAGCACCAGCCTGTCGAGTGACATTCTGGGTAGGTGAGGATTGCTTCATGACACTTACTCTAGAGCTCCACCCTTTCGCTTATCATACAGCTTGTCGCTGAGCGCCTTCTGCACACTGATATCCATGGTGTGCGATGTGCAAGGAAGGTGCGAAGGGATCGTGACCGCCCCAGGTGTCGGATGCGACTACGAGCCGAACTATCAGGTGGAAGCCGACATGGGGATCCAAGTTCGAGTCCGGGCGTTCGTCAGCTTCTCCAGGATATCCTGGTGTTCATGGCGCTTGATCGGGGCTGAAAATTTGTGCAACCTTATGAAGTGTAAGGAGAGCGGTCGAGGTTCAATTGAGCTTCTGACGGCGGATAGAGCTTAACCTTGAGCACGCGTGTAACTCACCATGCGCGTGCTAAACTTTATCCCGGCGGTAACTACAGCCGGCGCCTACTTGGTCAGTGAGTCATGCGATGAGGGCAATCTGAAACGAGGGAGCTCGAGGATGACTCAAGCGGCGGGACATTATTTGAGGGTCCCACTTCGCAATTGACCGTGAAACTCCACACCACACTGATCTTCACGACGCCATTGCCAGGCACAGACACGTCACAACGGACCATTCTCAAACATGGCGGACGCTGGAAAGCAGAAAATATACATTGACGAGGAAATTGGCTCCGATGCGCCTGGGACCAGCGGTAGCGAGGGGAAGCCTTTCAAGACCCTCCCAGCCGCCTTCGTCCAGCACGGCGATACAGTCGAGTACCTGGTGAGGAAACGAGAGGCAACACCGGGACAAGATGGTGCTCCTGGTGAGATCACCGCCGAGTGGAAGCCTGCCGCCAAGGCCGCGATGAAGAAAGCTGTCAACTATGCCGAGACACAGAAGAAGAAGGCCGCCAAGGAGAAGGAGATGGCTATTCGCTTGCAGAAGGAGCAAGAAGACAGATCCAAGGCCTTGGAGGAAGCCAAGAAGATTGTCATCACAGAGGACACCAGCCTGCCCAAAGCTGTGAAGATCAAATTGGACGAGGTGGACCCTAGAAAAGTGAAGCTCGGCAGTGGTGACCGACCAAAGGAGGTTGACTACAACTCGCCAGACCGGGGTACCAGAGTCCGCGTGTTCGGTCGCGTGCATCGTGAGCGCAAGCAGAAGGATATTCTCTTCGTCACCCTGCGCGATGGCTACGGATTCATGCAGTGTGTTCTGACTGGACCATTGGCGAAGACCTACGATGCGGTAACATTGACCCGCGAGACCTCTATGGAGATCACCGGCGAGCTGTGGGAAGTCCCTGCTGGCGCTCATGCGCCTTTGAACCGCGAGCTGCACGCCGATTTCTTCCGCATTGTCGCCCACGGCAAAGCGCCTGGTGGCGACGACGCCATCACCAACAAGGTGCAAGCCGGCGGTGACGCCCAGACACTCTTGGACAACCGCCACCTGCTGCTCCGTGGTGAGACTGCATCCGCCGTCATGTTTGTCCGCGACGCCATAGAGTCCGCATTCCACCAGACCTACCGCGAAGTCCGACTGCGGAAAGTGTCCCCTCCAGCACTTGTCCAGACCCAGGTCGAAGGTGGCGCAACACTATTCAAGTTCGACTACTACGGCGAGCAGTCCTTCCTCACCCAATCCAGCCAATTGTACCTCGAGACCTGCCTCCCCTCCATGGGTGACGTGTACTGCATCGAAAAGTCCTTCCGCGCCGAGAAGTCCCTCACTCGCCGCCATCTCAGCGAGTACACCCACGTTGAAGCCGAGCTCGATTTTATCTCGTTTGACGACCTCCTCGACCATCTCGAGCTGGTCATGTGTCGCGTCCTCGAGCTCGCCCTCTCCGACCCTGTAATCAGGAAATACATCTACGACCTCAATCCCGAGTTCAAGGTCCCCGAGCGGCCCTTCAAGCGCATGCGCTACTCGGACGCCATCGACTGGCTGGTCGAGCACAACATCCCGAACGAAGAAGGTCAGCCGCACAAGTTCGGTGACGACATCGCTGAGGCTGCCGAGCGCCGCATGACCGACATCATCAACCGCCCGATCTTCCTGACGCACTTCCCTGTCGAGATCAAGGCTTTCTACATGCAGAAGGACAAGGAAGACCCGCGCGTGACCGAGTCTGTAGACGTGCTGATGCCGGGTGTGGGTGAGATCGTGGGTGGATCGATGAGGATGGACGACTACGACGAGCTCATGGCTGCGTATGACAGAGAGGGTATTGATCCTAAGCCATACTACTGGTACACGGATCAGAGGCGTTACGGCAGCAGCCCACACGGTGGGTACGGGTTGGGGTTGGAGCGGTTCCTGGCGTGGTTGTGCAAGCAGCACACTGTTAGAGACTGCTGCCTGTACCCCAGATACATGGGTCGGTGCACGCCTTAGTCGGGTGCGGCGAGCCTATCTGCGACATAATGTGCTGGTGCTCGACAAAGCATGGACTGTCACAAGTAGACCAATACAAATTCTCAACGCAGAACGTCTGTCACGAGAACCAATGCGCTTTGAATTTTTCCCCACTGTGCTGAGCTGCTGCTTCTAGTACCAACGCTGAACGTCTCGCAACACAGGAGGAAAAGAGAGTTCATATACAATACCGACCATTCCCTGCTTAGTAGTGGATTGCCTTGCCGTGGGTTGCCATCGCCGCCTCTTTGAAAGCTTCCGCAAGGGTGGGGTGAGCATGCGAAGTCCGCGCTACGTCCTCGGAGCTTGCACCGTACTCGAGCGCCAAAACACCCTCCGCAATCATCTCGCCGGCGTTGGGGCCGACGATGTGAATGCCCAGAATGCGGTCGGTCTCGGCATCAGCCAGGAACTTGACAATGCCTTCAGTATCGAGGTTGGTCTTGGCACGCGAGTTGGCGGAGAAGGGGAAGGTGCCGACGTTGTACTTGATGCCTTGCTCCTTGAGCTCCGCCTCGTTCTGACCCACCCAGGCGACTTCTGGGTGCGTGTACATCACCGACGGGATAGCGTTGTAATTGACGTGGCCGTAGTTCTTGGTGATGAACTCGATCGCTGCGACCGCCTCCTCCTCAGCCTTGTGCGCAAGCATGGGTCCGAAAGTGCAGTCTCCAATCACACGGATGTGGGGATGCTTCGTGCGGTATTCCTGATCGATGACGACACGGCCGCGGTTGTCAGTCTCCAGTCCGATGTTCTCAAGGCCGAGGCCGGCGGTGTAGGGACGACGGCCAATGGCGACGAGGACTACGTCAGCATCAAGCTATAATCAGAGTTAGATCTCCAGTGCTATATATAATTGCAGCTTTGATACGTACTGTCTCAGCTTTGCCACCCTTTGCGGCCTCGACATTGATCTTTACGGTCTCGCCACTGTCGTCGCCTTCGGTGACCTTTGTGTTGAGCTTGAACTTCATGCCCTGCTTCTGGAGGGTCTTCTGAATGTTCTTGGAGATTTCGGCATCCATGCCGGGGCCGCCGATTTGACCAAGGAACTCGACAACGGTGACTTCTGAACCCAGGCGACTCCAAACAGAGCCCATTTCTAGACCAATGATACCACCGCCAATGACGACCATTTTCTTCGGAACCTCGGTCATGGCAATAGCGCCGGTGGAGGTGATAACTTTCTTCTCATCGATAGTCAAGCCAGGGAAGGGGGTAGCTTCACTGCCGGTGGCGATGATGATGTTCTTGCCACGAACAGTGGTCTCGCCGCCATCGACGAGGTTCACAGCTACGGTGTGCTCGTCCTTGAAAGCGCCGGTGCCCTTGATGTATTCGACATTGTTTTTCTTGAAGAGGAACTCAATGCCCTTAGTCAGGCCGGAGACCGAAGTCTCCTTGGCCTTCATCATCTGCTGAAGATTGAGCTTGACCTCACCAACCTCAATACCTCTGTTTTTCGTGTCATGCAGAATTTGGTGATACAGATGCGAGTTGTTGAGGAGCGATTTTGAAGGTATACAGCCGACATTGAGACATGTGCCACCGAGCGCGCCACGCTTTTCTATGCATGTAACCTTGTTCGTCACTGTCAGAGATATTCAGGTGAAATGTCAGAGACCAATCTCGTACCTTCAAGCCAGCCTGGCCAGCTTTGATGGCGGCAACATAGCCAGCGACACCACCACCAATGATCACGAGGTCCTTCTCCTCTGCTCAGAGTCAGCATGAAGCTTGCCGTAAGAGGCGCATGAGTGAAAGCTTACCAGACGGCGTCGCATATCCCCTCCTTTGCTGTGATCGGTTGACAAGGTAGAATGTGGATGGAGAGGCGCGGAAGGTGGTTCCTTGAGCGTAAGTGCGGAGTAGCGGCCGCGAGCAGGTCTTAGGAACGACGTGCTTGAACATGGCGAAGCGACCGATCCTGTGGACGAGAAGATCAGAGGTGGGGATCAAGGGAATGGGGTGGCGGAGGATTGTGGGTATGAGATGGAGCTCGATTGAAACTTGCTGGGGCTGCGGTATAGCCAGACTCCGGATGTTTTTCCCAATGCCAAGCCTCAAAGCTCCTCCGGCCTCACTGCGGCGATCCGACAGATCCCTTGCGTAATCAGCCCGCATAGCATCGGCTATCACTTTTTGCCGTGCTTATATCTCTATTCGTGTCTATGGAGCTAGGAATTTCTATATGAATGCGCTCTTGTTGATTACTTGTCCGATAGATCATTCCGCATCGGCGCCCTCCATTGCTCCGCCATCGTCGAGCCCAAGGCTCTCGGGCGTGCCGTCTTCGTCCTTTTTGACATGGCCGTCTTCGTAAAGAATACGCTTCCACCCTTCTCTCGTTGACTCATCCTTGACAAACTCTTGTGTGGGGAAATAATGCTCGTTCTTCTTCAACGTGACCACCCATGGCTGATTGTCGAACGTCATCAGCTTGAGCCGGAAGTACGTGTTATTGGGGATACGGTTGGCTTCCGCAATGAACGAGTCGAGGTCTGGAGTGGCGACTCCATTTACATGAGTGACAAAATTCGTAGGTGCGAGTCCATACATGTAGGCTGGCGATCCGGCCATACGTCCAGAGACGTAAACATTGGAGTGCAGCTTGGAAATTTGTTGCCTTACGGCGTGATGCGGTTCCTGGAAAACACCACCACAACAGATCACTGCTCGATTAGTTTCCAGGTCCTTCATCGTCACGGTTGGCACCGTGATTGTCAATTCCTGATTCTTCCTCACAACCACGACCTCCAGGCTCTCTTTGCTGTACATAATATCGAAGTCGGTGATTCTTGTGATGAGCTTGCCGTCCAATGTCAGAATTGTATCGCCTTCTTGGAGACCACCAGTGTTGCCAGCATCGAGCTTGCGCACCATGAATAGCTGGTGCCTTTGCGAATCCTCCTTCTGCACGCGCTCGATCCATTTCTCTGATATGCCTCTGATGCGTGCTTCACTCATCTGCATTGGCTGGGTTTCAAGATTCAAGATGCGAAGTTCTGGCCGGTTGCCATTTTTGATCTCATTGATCACCGGCAACAAACCCACGGTCGAAACGGCCATCCGATACTCGGTATCCTTGCCACTAGATGATCTGTCGCCGAGGTAGGATAGCCAGAGGGCTTGCACAGTGCCGTCTTCTGACACTAGCACACCACTGCCGCACCTCTCGGAGACACTGGTGTCCACCGTTATGGCGTCGAGGTTGACTGCTCGGTACCTTGGCATGGTTACACTTGCGGGTATGGTAACAGAGGTGATGTCAGTCACAGCAGTCTTCACGACGACAGGTCGATAGTGATGGTTGAACCCGAAGAATATCGTCTCCTCGCCTTGGGTGATGGATTTTGTCGCCAGCTTGGCCGTTTTTACAGGTGCTTTGACCAATGCGGGATCATACTGGATGATGGCATAGTTCTGAAGAGGATGAAGGAAGATGACTCTTCCGTCCACGATAATCGAGTCTGCAATCGTGATGGAGATATCACACAGACTGTATGGTACCGTTGCTCGTGAGACGATGACCAGACCCTGATCTGCGTCTATGACCAAGCCGAAGCCAATGTCACTTGAGAAAGGATAGCCGTCCAGCTTAAGTGGTATCTTCACCGCTACCCTTACAAAGCTGCGCAGCACGTCTACGGCTGCTTGATTCGGATAGCCCGTCATCTGGATGAAGGTCGCTTCCTGCGGCTTTGGTTCCTCAGGTGGCACTGGATCCGCTAAATTGGTGTAGTCCCAGAGTCCTGACTTATCGTTCCGCACTGCCATTAACATCTGCTTCCTCCAGTGACGGTCCGCGTACATGACTGTCGTCTCTGTGGTATGCATGTCTCGCAGGTGCTTGCACGTCACAACAACTCTTTTGCGGTCAGGTATTTGCTTCACAACATCGATGAAGCTGTCCAGATTTGGGGTGGGTTGGTTATCAACAGACTGGACTAACCAACCATGACCGGAATCTAAACTCCACGAGCCTGAAGCGTGACAACAATACACGCCGTTACCTTCCAGAGCCACGACGTAATATCTTGCTTGTTGATACGACAGGCTGTGGAAGGACGCCCCGCAAACAGATACAAATCGGTCGGGGGTGATCGCATGAAGGTCGCCGACATCGACGGTGACCTCGACATCGTCCCCGCCTCTCTGCACCAAAACTTTGACCTGGCCTCCCACGCTTTCGTCCAAGATCTCGTCGAGGCGTATGAAGCGGGTAAGGAGCTCATCGTTGACCTTGATGAGAACATCGCCTTCCTCGAGCTTGGCATCCGCAGGTCCTTTTGGAAGAATGACTTCGGCCACCAGCATGCCGGTCTCCTTCGGGAACTGCTTGCGAGTTTCGGATTCCCAGTTCGAAGTAAGACCTAGTCTCCTGCATTCATCGAATGGCTTGATGAGCCATTGTGTCTGAATACTTCCGCGTGTGACTGCATCTCCACGAATCACGTGCTCAAGAGCCCGAAGAGGTCTGTCAAGAGGAAGGAAGTAGTCCGTCGCAGCTCCATCAGCGCGGCCTCCTGCTTGCAGTGCGACCACATGGCCATCGATGTTAACGACAGGACTTCCAGAACTGCCTCCGCTTGCTGCAGCTGCGGCCTGGATATAGTTGGTGTTGAAATCGCAGTATCCTTCACCGTATTCTGGGGCGTTGCGGTCCAGCCGGCTGATCACACCAGATAAGATGCTCAATTTTTCTCCTGCGTCGTTGCCCACTACGCGTATTTCTGCCCCGATTTTGGCCAAGTCCGGCCGCAGCGATAATGCATGGAGCGGCATGTACTTGATGGCTTTCGGATCAAACCTCAGGATACCAAAGTCGTGAACAGGATCCCGGTATACTGGATGTACGTCACATTCTTCGTGGTTGTCGAAGATACAATATCCCCAAAATGGACCAGATCCGACAACGTGCCTGTTCGTCATTATGTAGCCGTTCTCAGCATCGACGACAAAACCTGTAGCTTCGCTGGCATAAGCACCGTCAGTATCGAACGGAGCAGTCTGGCAAAAATGTATGGAAACCACGCTTGTGATGACTTTCTCTATTGTCGCTTGCCATTCCGCCGTCTCTTTCGTGGCCCCTCGCATGAGTGTGTGTGCTTCTGCATCTGCGACTCCATTTTCATCATACTCGGGCTCCGAAGCGTCAGAGTCGTTGTAAGCTCCATTGGTGATGTGGCTTGTCCTTCGCTCTGGCGAAATGGCCATGGCGCCGTTTTGCTTGACTTGCTTCCGAGGACGATCTTCCTCTTGCGATGGCGAAGATTGCTTGCGCTTGTTTCGCGACTTGGTCCCCCGTTCCATATGAGGTGTCACAGCTCTGCTGGCGCTATGAAATTGGTGCGACTTGAGCTTCGATGTGGCTAGCTTGTGCTTCAGATGGCGGTAACTTTGATCGAAGAAATGCTGTGTAAGGAAGTGTGGAGCTGTAGGCCTGCGTTTTGAGACGACAGTGAAGCCAGATGTGATCAAACTAGACCTCCAGCGTGAGGGCTGGGCAAGAAGCATCCAGATCCTTCACAGTCCAACAAGATGAAGATGGTGACACCAATGACCGCTGGCCAAATGTGACACGCAGGAATGTGCTAAATGAGTGGAAGCCAATTCTCCACCGGTCCAGCATCTATCGTAAAAATCCAATCTGAAAGACGAACTGAACCGACACCCAAGCTGTGCTTCCAGAATGCGACGGCCAGATCTTGAAAAAAGTAGAGGCCTTTCGAAGGGGTGACATTGCGGTAATGTACAACACGTGATGATCATCGTTACGGTGGGCGTAACTTGTCACTCTGCAGGGAACTCCGTTTCACGCTAATCCGGACCCTTTAGAAAAGCTGCCCCAAGGCGGAGGTCATCCCCCAGCGTCGGGTGCGGCTCTATACCCCTACTGATACCACGAGAAACCCTCAATTCATATGCTCCAAAGGACATCACGGCAAACACCATGACGACCGTCAAAGCTGGTAGTGCTATCCCACGATTTCTTCTTCCCCGGCTATCTTGGACTCCAGCTGGGACAGCGACGCGGCGTTTCCAGAGCCTAATACCATCACATACACATGCCGGTTTTGCTACTACGAGGACAATATCGTCGTTCATTCGAGACCGAGATGCGCGGGATCGGCAAGCACAACGGCACAGACGGAGGTTCAGTGCTACATCGAGACGAATGAAGGACCATCACTTCGATACACTCAAATTTGTGCAGAGGCTTAAGGAGGAGGGGTTTTCCGAAGAGCAGTCTGCGGCTCTCATGAAGATCTTGGGAGACGTCGTGGAAGAGAGTATAGCAAACCTCACGCGTACTATGGTGTTGCGTGAAGATCAGGAAAAGGCTACGTACACACAGAAAGTCGACTTTGCCAAGCTGCGATCCGAATTGTTGTCGGCGGACTCGACTGAGTCGTCACTGACGCGGTCTTCGCATGAACGACTTACCAATGACTTGGCCAAACTCAACTCGCGCTTGCGCGATGAGATTCAGAGAACGCAAGCGTCGGTCAGGCTGGACCTGAGTTTGGAGAAGGGCAGGATCCGAGAGGAGGCGAACTCGCAGGATCTAAAGATCAAAGAGGTAGAAACCAGGATCGAACAGGAGACGGCCGCGTTGAGGGAACGTTTGGAGCAGGTCAAGTTCTCGACACTGCAGTGGTTGATGTGAGTAAATGCCCAATTTCAGACTCGTCCTTGGCTGACATGAATCTAGGGGCGTATGCACTGGCACAGCGGCCATTATCCTTGGTGTTTGGAGACTTCTCATGTAAAATTCTACTATCAATGATACCCACATCGCGGCATGCGCCGGGTGAGTTCTTCCATTCCCCTATCTTTAGTGACATTACCTTCACTGCCGCCAACCTGTCACTTTCACGATGTAGGCATGAGACCTCTGCAGGAATGCTCCTGCTGTGTCGTAATCATTATTCTCCGTGAACTTATAATTCAGTTCTGATTGTGGTCCACTGCAAATCTGAGCCAACTCAAGTCGACATTTTTTGAACCGCGCTTCACCTTACTTGCCACACTTCGCGCTGAAGTGGCCTGCCGCAATTATTGTCCATTATTGTCGCTCCGAACAATCCTTACTTCGTATTCATTTGGCGCATGGTTGTTGACGGCATGATCTGGTTCTCGTTATTTATCCGGCGCTTCCTCTTGGTTAAAGCCTTTCTTCCCTTTCCTCGATCTCATACAGACTTACATCCCTTTCACCTCTCAGCTCATCTTTAGCAGCTAAAAGCACTGCACACCACTTTGCCTTGTCGCTCATCTTCAGCACAAGCTCTCGTTTGCACACGGTCGCAGTATCGTCTTTTGACTCACGTCTCACAATGGACGCACACGACATTACGAACGACCCTTTGCACGTCTCCTTCACTCCGAAGGAAACAAGCCCCCTTTCTTCAGTCCCCGAGAAGGAAGGATCTCCTGCGGCTTCAGTCGATCGCGGAGAATCGAGCCCTGCCGCATCGTGTTATGAAACAGCGGACGAGCAAGGGGACGATGACTCGGATGGAAATTCTCACATCACCGAGGCCGACATCCGGAGGTATCTCAATGACGAGGGCCCCGGCGCATCACCGGCACCACAAGAAATTGTTGCAAATCCAATGGACTCTGATGACGGATACCAGTCTCAGCAATCCGGCTCACTTGGCCACGAGGCTCTGTCCACGCACACTGAAAAGCTCAGTCAAGATGCTGGAGTCGACGACTCTGGCAAATCTGCCGACGAGCTTTCCGACGACAACGGGGACCACATTAAGACTTCCGAACTCATCGACGACAAGATCGCTGTTCATGGCGAACGTTTCAGCCGCAAGGAATACGAAGATCATGAGCTTGTAGATCTGACAAGCGATGCGGGAGATGCTACGGATGTGTCAAGATCTCTATCCCCCAGCACAGATCTCGAAGAACTCGAACAGCAATACAAGGAAAACAGAGACTGTGAGGCCTGGGAGCATGGAGCACTCGCCGGTCATTCTCATCAATGCTCCGGTAGCTCAGGGCCCAGTACACCAAATGGATCCCGCTCGCATACGCCTGAGACACCCCATTCAAATGTCGAAGACACTGGAGTCAAAGAACCTCTTGCAAAGAGACAAAGGATATCGGGACCTAAGGCTGCGTCATTTCTCATGGAAGGGCTTGACACGGCTGATGCGGTCGTTTCTAAATCCGATCTTTCGCAGGATCAGCGCGACCACAGAACCCTTCACAACAAGGCACGCTGCGTCAAGCCGGACATGGATCTTCCAGGGAAGAACAGGTTTTGGATTGGGATTTTGAACCCGAACGTCAAGATACAGAACGTGAGAAAGGAGAGCGATTTCATCTGGATGAAAGGTCATGGAGTAGGTCCTGCGAGAGTCAATCGCTTTCCCTCCACTTTGCTAATTGACATATAGGGGAACACCATGAAAACGATTTGGCACCACTGGCAAGCTCAGACCGCTGCGGACAACAGTTACAGACTACAGATCAATGATGAATTCCCTGAAGACACAACCATCATGGCCGAGCTCGATTTTTACAACGACAAGCATGTCATTTTCCGTCCAGTGCTACAAATCAGCCTCGACGATGACTGATTGGGCACTTTGGGGAGGACAAGATGGGTTCGCTCAACATTCGAGAAATTGGAGCCACTTCGCTTTTGCATTTGATTTAGCTGCGATCGACGGAGAAGACATTCCTGGCTCACAAGTCTTGGAAAAGCCATCAGAGCATGGAGAGATCGAGCAGCTGGGAAATCTAGTTGAATCATTCATAAATCTGAGCACGTTGCTTCATGTACCATCGCCTGCTGCAGTGCTGCCTATGACGTTCATTCGTTGCTTTTCAGCGGGTATCTTAGTACAGGTATCCTTCTCCTAAACTCCTCCTATGCAATGCGTCATTCCAATCTATCAAGATGTTCAAGGCGCGTCAGAACGACTTGCTTGCTTGTTTCTTCGATCTCTCCAGCAAGAAACACTTCATCCAGTATTGCATAGACCTAAGAGGGTGAGTCCTGTGGAGGATAGTCACCGATACGAGACTTCGCACCTTGTAGAAGTTGAAGACTAGGTCCAGCTCGCAAACGTTGCCAAAGAATTGATCCAACACCTCGACGAAGAAGTGGATCGCTTCTAAATATGCCAGCTCATTGTCGTTCGCATCTACACATGCACAAAAGAACAGTCCTGCGTAGCGACGGTATATAATTTTGGAGGAGCCGCGGAATTCGACAAAGTTGGACTGGTGCTTTTGGTCTCTCGGGGCGACTAGGCGATGGATCTGGGGAGGTCAGATGGTGGAGGCGATGCATGATAGCGGACAGAACGGACTTCGCCCTTGAGCTTCACCTTCTCGTCGTCCTACGGGGCATGAGTCGAGGTAGCGCATTAGAGCC
The DNA here is from genome assembly GCA_010093895.1 of Myriangium duriaei CBS 260.36. Taxonomy (NCBI): domain Eukaryota; kingdom Fungi; phylum Ascomycota; class Dothideomycetes; order Myriangiales; family Myriangiaceae; genus Myriangium; species Myriangium duriaei. Next base: position 3,162,396 of record ML996081.1, read on the forward strand.
CTGAAGTACTCACGCTGTATGGTACATACCACTTTGCCAATCGTGTTTTTCCTCTGCTCGGGTCAGACCACTTCAAAGACATACAAAGCATTACTTACTGGCGATTCTGAATCAGAATAAAGGACAAAACCATAGTGACTGGGAAATGCAAGTTCCGCGCAACAGGTGGTGAATGCTCGCAACAAGAAGGGTGGTGGTCAACGAGCCCGCGGAGGGGTCCGCAGGGAGATGCTGCGTCGGGCATCATCTAGCCCACCGTTCCTTCTCCATACTCTTGCACTCGTAACCCTGTGTGGTTTCCTTTGAGAAATTACTCGCCTTTAGATCTGACAATGTAGTACGATATCGTGCTGAGCACCGATATGCTGTCCTCACCTTCGGAGGCTAGGTATAACACTAATTATGTCGCTTGAGAAGAACTGCCCTGTGCTGCAGCTGCTGAAAAGCCTTCATCTCTGGTGACCATTCTTTTCTTCTTCACGCAAGCCTTCTCTGACTGTTGTGGAAGAGTGACTAGGCCGAAATACTTGGCATCACAGGCCGTCATTTCCCCTTCACTTTCTCATGGCAGAATCAATCATTTTGGGTGGATGGCCAGCTGCTGCCGACTGTGTTGCTTGGTCTTACGATAATGTGATAGCCGTTGCCATCAGAGACAGCGTGACTTTGCTGGTACCGATTGCTCCATCTGATATCGCTTTTGATATGTGGACTGACGATATAGACACCATCGTTTTCGCTCAAGCCTGGCGCGGGCTTGGAATGGAAGACCGCCACCCTTGACGTTGGTCGTTACACCGAAACAGAGGTTCCTCTGCGACAGACTCTCCCATGGTCATCATTTTCTATAGGCGAAGAGCTGTCTGAACGTCAAGTCACAGTCCTAGCATGGTCTCCACCACGATTGGGAATGTTTGGTCGATCAGTTCTCGCCGTTTTGACCGCAGACGACATCTTGTCTATCTGGGAGTGTCATGGGAAGCTGGACGCTAAACACCACTGGCGTAGAGCTTTGATGGTGAACGACGCTCTCAAGTCTCATCATACAAGAAATGCTTCAAATGCTGACAAAGGGCACGACAACGACTCGGCGTCGCATCGATTGGTCCGTGTCAAGTCCTTCTCCTGGGCTCAACTGCCTGAGACGCATGATCAGACGATGCGTCTGGAATCGGTCCTCAGCGAGGCCTCGCATTTTATGGCAGTGTCTGACGACAACGGTGGTATTGCTGTACTGCAACTTCGCTCCCCTCATGATTTAATGCATCCAAACGGAGATCACTGGTCCTGCGATGTCGTCTCTTACTTCATTGCAGCTACCATTGAAGACACAAGCATAACACGCTGTCTACCGGCCACGTTCTTTCCGCCGCCTACCATTGCAACTCAACTCAGCTGGAGTCCTTGGGTCATTGACTCGACTCACAATGTCACCTCAACTTTGGCATATACTATCGACTCAATATTACATTTGAGAGCCATACAAGCCACGGCCGGATCGGAAGGGTGGCGTTTAATAACCAGCGAGCTGTCCACGGACGGAGAGCCTCTGCTAAAGGGCACCGCACGGAGCCCCTTGAGATGGGTATCGAAAGCCACCCATCTGAGTACAAACCAACTACTGATTCTGGACCCTGAAAACCTCCTACGCGTCACCCTGGTATATTCCACTCCTCAATCATTCACTGTCGAGCCACTGGTTTTCGCGGTCAATTCTTGGGCCCAAGTCACCGGCATGGCCGTGGCTGTCAAAGAGTCCTCAGACATCAACTTGACACTCACTTGCTACAGCGCAGACCTTGGTAGTAGCGCCTATAACGTTTGCATAGCCCCCGGTGGTGACGTCTCGATCATTACACCGCCATGGAAGAAGCGGTTGCAAGAAGCTATGCAAGAATTCGGTGTGCGGCACAATCTGTCCGATTTCGTTTCTCCAAAGATACACGGAGTCGCTTGTTCGCCCCTTGAAGACTTTACAGTGACTTGCACTACGTTGCATCCGAGCGATGGTCCAGAATACACGATTCTCGCCAGGCAGGAAACTATCGTCACGATCGCAAAACAAATGGATGCAAAAGGACCATTCAGAACCGCTTTACAGCAAGGTTTCTCCTTGCCTGGGCAGATCATAGCAGATTCGATAATGCCTAGTCTTGTCGCCGCAACGAGATTTGAGCATCGAGCAGATGACGAAGACGATTTGACGATGGTTCAGGACGTTATTCGATACCTAGCCTTGGACAACTTTCCAGATGAGTCTATCGACCTCACACGTCATGTGGTTTCGCTTGAACGAGCAATCCACAATCTGCGACTAAGAGTGCTCCTCAATCGGGAAGCTATTCAAAGAAGAGCTGAAATGCTTGTCAAGATCGCGCGGGGCGGCTCAGAGATGCCTCCCACCCCAGATCTCATCGTCATCAAGGTTCTTGCATCGGCTGTATACAATGTTCCGGCTGTATATCACGAGGGACATACGGTGAGCGGAATGATTTACAAGATCCACACGACCATCTTGAGAATCATCGTGAATCGTGAGCAAGGAGGCCAAAAAACCCCTGAGGATCCACAAGAACAGCGCCACGAGGTCTGCAACACATGCGGCAGTAAGATCACATTTGAAAGCTTGCGGTGGTCTCGGTGCGAGCAGGGTCATCAATTCAGTCGATGTGGCCTCACGTTCTTGTCTATTCAAGCTCCTGGGATCTCGAAGCACTGCAGGATATGCAGCACACGCTTTCTAAACGAATACAAGAGAGCTTCCCTACAGGTATCTAATGACGGGTTAGACCCAAGATTAGCTGTCGATCAGAGCGAGCCACTACTGCAAGCGTTATTCGCAGCCTGCAACGTTTGCGTCTACTGCGGCGGAAGCTTCATCACTTGAACTGCGGGTAGGAGTGTTGGTACAAGAAGAAAACAACAGCTAGCGTCTGGCGCGTATGTCTGAATAACACAAGAGGTGATTCGGACGGGCTGACTACGCATGATTATTGATACCGACCATAGGTCTGGAGAGCTTCGTTGTCGAGCCGGCCATACATACAGCTTTCATCATTCATATCTAATAACACAATTTCTACAGCTTCGCTTTCTGTGCATCATCCCTGACCACAACACCTCGCTTGCTGCGGTCTTTCTCCTTATCTTTCAATACTCTTCTCAGGATCTTACCGCTCGCGCTCTTAGGTATCTCATCCGCGAACTCGATTTCTCTGATATGCTTGTGACGAACCTTGTTCTCTCGGACATAAGACAGCAACGCCTTACCCACCTCAACCAATTGCGCGTTGTCCTTGCCCTTTGATGCCGCCGGCTTGAGCACCACGTATGCCTTCGGTCGTTCGCCACTATAGTCATCCGTAACACCCAAGACGGCGACATCCTCGACTGCCTCGTGGCCGAGCAGGAGGTCTTCGAGCTCAGCAGGGGCGACGGCGATCCCTTTGACCTTGATCATTTCCTTGATGCGATCTGTAATGGTGACCAAGCCCTCGTCGTCGATCTTACCCTGATCGCCCGTGTGCAGGAAGCCATCAGCATCGAACGTCTCGCGAGTCGCCTTCTCATTGTTCAAGTAGCCCATCACTATCTGCGGGCCTTTGGCGCAGAGTTCGCCCGGCTCATTCCGTCCGCATAAAGTACCATCAGGGCGTATAATCTTGAGCGTCGTGCTCGCAACAACAGCGCCGACGCGGTGAGCGTAGCGATAGTCGTATTTGTCCTGCGGATGAGCCGTGATACACGAGCATGACTCGGTCATGCCATACCCTTGCTTGAATCCGGTGTTGGGGAACTTCCGCTGCAGCGCCTGGATGACCTCTTCGCTGAGCGGAGCAGCACCGGACGAAAAGCGCTGGATGAAGGACAAGTCGTACTTGTCAACGATAGGATCGCGAATCATCCGGATCAAGATGGGCGGTACCAGCAGCAGCTCCTGTATGCGATACTTGACCACGGCATCGAGCATCGACTCCATCGAGAAAGCTGGAAGCATGATGACCTCAGCATTGATCAGGAGAGGCAGATGCAACACATGCACCAGCCCCGTGATATGGAACAGCGGCAATACAGCCAGGACCTTCCTATGCGTATCAGGCGTAAGCTGCTGCACCTGCAAACACTGCGCAATAACATTCTGATGCGCAATCATCACCTAGTACCTCGTCAGCTTCACATCCCTCCTCCTCCTCCTCTTCTGTCTCCTCTCAATACTCACAGCCTTAGGCAACCCCGTCGTCCCCGAGCTAAAGCTCAAAAACCCACACACATCAAAATTCGTCCTTCCCTCGGGGATACTGAACTCCTGCACCTGCTCCCCCGCCTCTTTTCCCTTCCTGATCAATCCCTGCAGCGTCTCATGCCCCTCCACGCTCCCCCCATCAAGCACAATCACCCTCTCCCTCCCCAACCCGGCCTGCCTCGCCGCCTCCGCCGCGACGCTCATACTCGCCTTGTGCGCGAACAGCCACTTCGCCCCGCTGGTCTTCAGCGCGTACACCATCTCCTCGACGCCATACGCTGGCGAAGCGCCGGAGACCACGCCCCCGACGCGTAAGGCGGCGAACATGGCGACCGGATAGTAGATGCTGTTCGGAGAGAAGAGGGCGACGGTGTCGCCGGATTTGAGGCCGAGATGGACGAGCGCGGTGGAGAGGTGTGTGGCGGCATGGCGGAGGTCGGTCCAGGAGAGGCGTTGGTTGGTAGAAGCGTCGAGGAAGCCTGCTTGTTGGGAGGGGCGAAGGGAGAGGGATGGAAGGGAGGAGAGCCATTGCCAGATTGTGATGTTGGGGGGCACTGAGATGGTTAGCTTAGGTGGAGGGGCATTGGAAGGGGTAAGGACGGAGAGAAGGACCTGTTATCGGGGGTTGGGAGGAGTGGAAGAGCATTGTGTCGTTCGGGTTTGAGGTAGTGGTATACGGAACTGTGGCAGCATGGCGGCTGCGGCTACTGGTTGCTTTTATCTGTTCGCAGTGCTGTTCGCAGTGGCCATTTACCCTCGGCGCGAGTGTGGATCGAGTCGTGAAACCATGAGGGGTGGGTGCGGGGAAAGGTGGTGGAGAATGCGGGGTCGGATTGGGGGCGAAAGGCAAGCCCAAGTCGTGAAGCTCGGCACAGAGACGCCGACGACGTAGGCTTTGAGGGCTCAGTAAACGCAGACCAAGAAACAAGCAGTCTCGAAATGAATAACATATATATCTTCCTCTTTTTAGTCAACGATGACTCCAGGCAAATGAGAAATAGCAGAAGTCTTCCAATCAAGCGCAAACCCGCCGCCCTCGCTCCTCAAGTGTCTTGATAGTGCCAAACACTACTGTCCGTCCTCGAGCTTGGCCTTGCTCAGGTCCTCCGTAGCATCAGCGACGGCATCCTTCTCCTGCCTCTGCTCAGCGCCGGCGTCGGACTGACCATTGACGCCCTGAAGCTTTTGCGCAGGCTTGCGCGCGGCGCCCTCGGTGCTCCTGCCCTCCGTTGCGCCGTTGGCCTCAGCCTGGGCTTCCGCCTCGAGCTTCTTGATCTCGTTCTCGGCCTTGGTGATGTTCTGTGGCATATGTCAGCAGAATATTCCTCTTCCTCGCGAGTAGAACAAAAGTCGAAAGCTGGGTGAACTAACCTCCTTTGTCTTCCGGTCCTGGTCTGACTTCCAGTTTTGGAGCTTCTCCTTCAGCTTCTCGACCACTGCTGGCACATCGCCCGAGTTCATAGGCGGCTCGACGCCAACCTTGGCTAACTCCTCGATCACGCCAATGCTGAGGTTGAACTTCTCAGTCGCAGGTGCGGGCGAGTCGCGGCCCTTCTTGCCCTTCTTCTTCTTGCCTCCGCCGCCAACAAAGTAGTCCTCCTCGTCATCGCCCTTCTTGGCCAAACGTGTTCCTTTAAAGCCCGAGTCGTCGACGGTACGGCTTGCAGCAGCAGCGAATTTGCCGGGTCCGACGGCCGCCTTAGCCTCGGCTGATGATGGATCGAAGTATCGGATCAGACCTTGAGCAGTAAGGATCTCGTCCTGGTAGGCAGGAGCGCTGGCGTCCTCGAGTTTCTGCTGTGCAACCTGCTTCCTCTTGCCCTGCTCGTAAGCATCACGCTCAGCCTTCTGCTTCTCTCTTCGTATCCGGTAGGCTTCCTTCTCGTATTCTGCAAAAGCCCGTTTGGCCTGGTAGTACTTGTCCTTGATGTCCTTGACTGCCTGGTATTTGCCTTGCTGCTCCTCATGAAGCTTGGTACGCTCATCACGGAGAGAGTTCAAGTTCTTGTAGACGTCATCCTGGTCAGACTTGATCTTATCGAGCTCAGCGGAGATCTCCGTGTAGCGATCGCTCAGGGCACGCGACTCGGGGTCATCGAGGGCCTTCTTCTCCTCAGCAATCTGAGCCTTGACCTTGTCAATGCGCTTTTGGATGTCGTCAATACCGCCGAAGCTCTTCTTCTGCTTGTTCAGGTTGGTGATTTCCGTAAGAGCTTTCTTCTCATCGACAAGCTTCATCATTCCGGTGTCGACCTGTTTCTGTAGGCGGTCAATCTGTTGTTGGACTTCGTCTGCAGACTTGAACGGCACGCGGCCTTTGGCTGTCTTCTGCTCAGTGATGTGCGACTTGAGCTGCTCGTCGAGACGCTTGATCTTGTCCATAGTCTGGCCGCGCGATGATTTACCGGACTGTTGCAACGATTTGATCTTGTTCCGCTCTTCGATGAGCTCCTGTCTACGCTTGGCGACGGGCGAATCCTTGTTGGGCTGCGCGATCTCGAGCTTGGACTTGTTTGCTTTCTATGAGCCATTCATTAGTTGCCCGACCGCTTCCCGACCTCGAGTTGTCATACCTGCTTCTCCTGGACAGCGGCCAGCTCCTTCTCGGCTTGCGCGAGCGACTTCTTGAAAGAATCCTCATCGGGTCTGTCAGGCTTGGATACCGCGGTCTTGCTGGTAGCGGCCACGTCGGCCTTCGCATCCATGGTGGACATGGTGGCGGCAGAGGGGGTTGCGAGGTCGGCCATTGTGAGAAGCGGAAAGTAGACAGTTAAGGTGAGTGATTGATCGGACGTCAGATCATACCAATTGAGCTTGCCCCTTCGAAATCCAAGTGGTTATGATGGATGCGGCCGAGTTGAGCTGTGATGCCGTAGAAGCTGAAGCTGGGCGCGATCCAGAAATTCGCCGGGGATTTTGGGGGTCTGCAGCCAACGGCGTTGGTGCGGTGCGGCCAAATCTTACTCAAAATCTTGGCATACACTCACCACCAGTTTATTGGACCATAAGTCGAGGAAGATACAATAGAATGTACACGAAGTCAATCATCTGTTCTAATTACCACCTCCGCACCAGCAACGACCCTCGCCTTCTCGCTCCACTTGTACCACAATTTCCATTCCCCTTTCCTTGAAGAATTGTTCGACGCGCTCCCGCACATCCTCAACACCTGCAGCTCTGGATGCAAACACGTGTATGACTCCCTGCAATTTGATCTGGTCCTCCTCCGCACCGTGGTCGTGGCCAGTGTGGCTATGGCTATGCCCGTGATGATGATGCCCGTGCCCACCATCGCCTCCCTTATCCTCCACCCAAAATCTTGGAGCCGCGAAGCCCGTAACTCCCCGAAGCATGACCAACTCTTGGAGTGCGTTCTTCAGCTCGTACTCAAGGTTTTCGGGGATAACTAGCAGAAGCTTCTTCGCAGATTCCTTGACAAGCGGCACAGCCGCCATGAATATGAGCGCAGCGATGATGATGGTCGCCAGTGGGTCCCAAAGATACCACGGCCTCCAGAGCGTGAGAGTCGTCGAAATAATCACAGCAAGTGACCCCCCGGCATCTGCCGCAATATGGAGGTATATTCCGTGCATATTGTCGTTCTCATGGCCGCCAGAATGGACATGAGTTGAGGCAGCATTGGTAGGTGGGTACAGTGAGCCACCTACGGAGGTGTGAGGAACGGATGGCGCATGTGAGTGCGAATGACTATGAGCATTTGAACGTGAGTGAGCATGACCATGAGCTTCCGAATGAGAACGGGAATGAAAATGGCCGTGGTCATGGTCGTGTCCATGGTCATGGTCATGCGCGTGTAAGTGGGAATGAGAATGATCATCAGTATGTGAATGAGAGTGAGAGTGAGAATGATCATGATCATGCGCGGGTCCATGTGCGTGCCCGTTGCAAGGTGCATTAGCATGATCTCCGTGCCCATGATCATGAGTGTGCTGTACGTGTGAATGGGGATGTGAGTGACCCGCATGGCTGTGACTATGTCCGTGACTGTGGCCGTGGCCGTGGCCGTGGCCGTGATCATGGCCTGCATGTGCGTGACCAAAAGCCAGAAGCCCTACCATGTTCACAATGAGGCCAAGTGTGCTGACCACCAGCAGCTCCTCTACTCGGCGTAGTTCCGTTTGCTCCATGATGCCTTCGATCGCGCCCCAGACGAATTCAACGCTCACCAACCTGTGAGATATTAGATCTGGTAAATCAATTACATGCACCCTTGATCGGCTCACATCAGAAAGACGCCGTTACCAAATCCCGCCAAGGTGTTTAACTTGCCCCAGCCATATGGCTTCTCCGGGCTCGTTGGCCATTTGCTTGCCACAGAAGCCGCGAGTCCAATGATCAATGCAAGACAGTCAAAGAACATATGTACAGTATCGCTGAGTAGTCCGAGCGAGCCGCTGACCCAGCCATAAAATCCCTGGACCAGCATGAATGCAAAATTAAGACTGCTGCCATGTGAGCCAAATTGTCTTAATTAACTGCCGTCATTGTACTGACCATGTGAAGTAAGCAATTCTACGCGAATCTTTTTCGCTGAGAATGTCGTATATGAGGGATCCCCGATCGGTTTTCTTCAGGAGGAACGAAGTAAGAAATGAAACATTCCCGTGGTGATGATGCTTGTGGCCAGTATGGACTGAAGATCTATCGGATGACGCCACGAGTGAACTCGACGAATCAAGGATTGCCGCCAGCACAAACCCAAGAGATAAACCACAATTGGAGAATAATTTGATCCGGCTGGAAGGTCTGAAGATTTCTAATGATAGCAACGTGAGTCCTAGTCCAACAAGCAAACCGGCTCGGCGTCGCGATTTCAGAGATGAGATGTCACCAAAAAATGCGGTAATGCACGTGACGATGACGCCAAACGACCCGAGTAGGATAGCAGGATAGGTGAAAACTAGTTCTACCTCCAATATCATCACCGCGAGCAATGTAGCCACAGCGAGAGCAGCTCCGGACAGGATTGCGTTGGTCGAAGATGTCTTCGACGAGAGAATGCTCGGCCTTGCCCTCGATGTCGCAGGCTGCTCTAATGGCTGGGCAGCTGTCGTTACTTTCAATTTGGTTAGCGGTAGGTCCAGCAAAGGGGGAGTGAGCAAGTTGATCGATATGAAGAGCAAAGAATATCCCAAAACGATATCATGCCAAGAGCCTGAACTTGTTACCCCTGTCAAGTCGGCGACCATGCTTGCGACCATTGCAGCCCAAAACCCAAGGGATTTCGTGATCTTTTGACCGATCGTGGGTCGTGCTGGGGCCGGTGATCCCAACCCAGCGACTGACGCAATAGCCGCCACGAAGATAAGCCCAGTCGTCGCTTTGGCCAAGCAGAGGGAGGCGTAAATCGGCAGAGCCGTGCTGACAGCAAGTCGCAGCATGCCGATTGGGTTTATCGACAAGGAGGCTTCATTGCGCGAGATCTTGTCCGCGGCGTTTGACAATCTCCGCTTCTCAGGATACTCTTGAGGCACGGTAATTCGACCAATGGCCCCTACAATGATCAGAACCATGGCAGCGAAAACGCCAGTATAAAGCCATATCGGCGGACTTTCTGGTATAGCGTTGTATTTATTCTCCAAATCTTCCTGCAGTTTTTGCTTCGCTATCTTCACAATAGCACTACTGTTGTAGCTACCGGCAAAGAGGATGTATTGCACAGTCAGCATGGCGCCCGTAAAGACCTCAATCCATATTGACGACGCTCTGCTGAGCGAGACAATACCAGAACCAGCCGGTCGACTAAGATCCGATTCACCTCTGACTCTGCCTTTCATGGGAAGCTTATGTGAATGGAGACCAAGGTGCCCATTCGTGATGACAGATACTGGCACCGCCGAGGAATCATTGTGATGGTCGTGAAAATGCGGTGTTGGGTTGTGGGCTCCAGAATAGTCAACGGATGGAAATGCTGAATGCCCTCGTGCGTGTTTCTCCCCATTGATGTGAGGCAGGGCATACCCCGACGCCATCTTGCCTCTTCTGTGAAAGCCGTTGGGACTGGTGAATATCACCGCGCAAGAGGCGCAATGATTGCTGTCGAGACTCCGTCCATATCAGGGTGACGAATTGTGGGCGACAGAACAGGACCAGCGATCATTTGACAGCCGACATGTCCGATGATCGGTGGCACGCTCTGATTGACTTGTAAAATATACAGGCGATTTGTTAGAGAAGTCGTGGTGGCTGCAGAGCAGATATCTATCGCCCTCGATGTTGACGGGCAAGGTAAGTATGAAGCGTCGGGAGATGCAAGCGAGGCGTGTGGCGTGCCTTCCATTTGTGGTTCGCCTGTCCCTGGCTAGCGGAATTTGTTGATATGACTTGACGTCGTCATCCTTCCTCTTCTGGAACAGCGTCATCTTTTTTCCACAGCATTGTATTCCAGCAATTCGATCAATCAATCGCACGGTTTTGAATCATGGGATTTCTGTAAGTATAGAATTGAATGACCTTTGCCAATGCGGAATTCCATTCCCTGTGCCTAGGTCACTTATCGTGCTTCGCTTAACTATGCTGCATCCCATTTGTGCTTTATGCTTTACTTCGTATGTCGCTACTCAAAAATCCGTCTTCCTCTAGAACAGTGCTATGTGGGAGGCTTATGGCCCTGCGTGCTGTTTTCATTGTATACATTAAAAATGATACCGCTGCGACGAAAGGGTATTGGTGTCGATCTACATATGATACTAGCTGATATCGTTATCTTGGTAGGGTTCGTGCTTGCTCACTGGCACTGGCTTCGCAAAAGATGCGCCTACTACAATATTTTGGCAAGTCAGTATCATATCCAGACTTCCGGATGTACGCAGCAACAAGGAACAGCATGCCAGTAGCTCTACCGTCCCATGCATTCGTCCCTGATTCAAGAGAGGGTTACCGTCCTCAAGTATTACACTGCCAAGACCGACACCAGATTGCAAGCTGGAGCTGGAGCTGGAGCTTTGACCAATAGTTCGAGTGCTCTCAAGAAAACACACGACACCGCCGCATCTCAGCTGCATGACCCGATGAAGCCACGAAAGCGAACGGTTGTCCGACCGCGTCTGCGCACAGCTTCATGAAACAGTGTCAGATCAAAAATGGCACAATCATGGCTTCTCTTCTTGTGGGAAGCATCTCTTGCAGGATTTGTTGGCGCAACTATTATGTTCGCGCTCGTTCTTCTCACCCTGCCGTCTAGATACGACCCTTACAGAGAAGAACGGTTAGCACTCAAGGACTTTGACGAAAATGACCAAATAGACCCGGAATCTGGTTTTCGGTATTTAATCAAGGGTTCTGAGACTGATCTGAAATGCAAGCCAAGTACGTCTGTGGTCATCTTCGTCCTCGGTGACATCGGCCGCAGTCCTCGAATGCAGTACCACGCCACAAGCATAGCAAAATATGGAGGTAAAGTTGACCTGGTCGGCTATCATGAATCCGAGGTCCTGCCTGAGATAAAGCGCAGCAAACTGATCAATGTCGTTCCATTGGAACCTCTCCCTGCTAGACTTCGGACCGACAACAAAGCATTATTCGTGCTTCTGGCACCATTAAAAGTACTGTTCCAGGCCTGGACTATCTATTACACTCTCGGATACAAGGCACGCGCCAGGAAGTACATGCTAGTCCAGAATCCACCATCAATACCCTCATTGCTGATAGCCCAGCTTGTGTGCTACATTAGGAACACGAGGCTGGTCATCGACTGGCATAATCTGGGTCACACCATCCTAGCCCTCAAGCTCGGTCCAAAACATCCTTTGGTCAAGATTTCCGAGTGGTATGAGAACGTGGTCGCAAAATTCGCTCAGGGTCATATATCAGTCTCTAGGGCAATGGCAAAACTGCTGACAAGACGGTATGGCATTGAAGCCGTGCCACTCCATGATCGACCCGCCAGACAATTTCAGCCGCTTAGTGCTCAGGAAAGAAGAGCTTTCCTGTCGCGACTTGAACAAACCGCCAAACACGTCAAACAGTTCGAAAGCCATCAAAGACGCCTAGTGGTCAGCTCCACTTCGTGGACTGCGGATGAAGATTTTTCGATCCTTCTGGATGCTTTGAAGGCTTACTCCGCGACGGTTTCCATGGAATCTCGGTATCCAAAATTGACCGTCATTATCACCGGCAAAGGCCCACTGAAAAACTACTACTTCCAAAAGATCGAAAAGCTGGAAAAGGAGCACCGACTGACTAATGTCAAGATACACTTGGCGTGGCTATCTATGGCTGACTATGCGCTGCTTTTGGGATCAGCCGACCTTGGAGTGAGTCTGCATACCTCATCCTCCGGCGTGGATCTTCCAATGAAGGTTGTGGACATGTTTGGGGCGGGGTTACCAGTGGTCGGGTGGGACGACTTCGAAGCCTGGCCCGAATTGGTCAAGGAGGGTATCAACGGAAGAGGCTTCAAATCAGCGGATGGCCTTGAGCGGCTACTGGAAGAACTGTTACCAGGGCGTGCGGGCAAGCTGGCCGAATTGAAAGAAGGAGCCATGTTCGAGAGCCAACAACGGTGGGAGCACGAGTGGCCCAAGATAGCGAGATTGTTTGGCATTCTTATCAAGGACGAGTCAAGCCAGACGCGATAGTATGTAGGTCGTGGATGATGGCGACAAGGCTGAAGCATTTGGTTATTCATACTTTGTACCAAAATTTCGGATCATCACGCATGACAGCATTCGAGAATAAATGTTTCTTGTCATGGTAAGCATTGGTGGGTCAGGTAGAAGGAGTCAATGAAAGGATGCGGTTAATATGAAGCGGCGATGTGGGGAAATCGTCAATTTCCCAAGCCGCGAGGAGTCGTTCACTTTGTTTCAAGGAGGCTTTAAGGAGTGGTAGGCCTACCCCGTGTGCCCCAGATAGCTCGCAAGAGAATCGATGTTGTATGAGAACAGACATTTAGGACAACTTGTCATACACGCGATCGAAGATCATTTTGTCGTGACAGGTGGACAGACGTCGTGCATCTCGATGCTAGAATGTAATCCATGGTCGCCTCACCTACACACCCATCTGTGTTCGAGTTCGCCAACGAAGTGGGGCGAATTCGAGTTACTCTCTGCCGAAAGAAAATCCTCCTGCTGAGACGAAAAGTGGGCACTACCTGCGATGCCAGCGAAATACATCAGAAGGGGCTCTGCAAGCATTGCGATCCGCCTTCTCGGATCGGCGTACAAATCGAGATAGCAATCGGGCCTCGGAATCGAATCGCTTGCACAAGATCATTGAGAGTATATTAGGACATGACTCTGTATTGAGCAATTTCCCAACAGACGACCAAGTCATCTCAGTTACTATTGCGACTTGGGGCGGTCCGATACCCGCGCGACTCGTGCGCAGCGATCGTTGGTCGAGTTAAAAAGAAGACGCCGTGCTGGGGCCGACCCTGGAAACAGGAAAGAGCGTCTTGCCCGAACGAGCTAGAACCCTGCCAGACACGGAACGCCGCAGATCGGGAGCGCGGAAGCCTCCGTGGCGTGCGTCTCGGGGTGTGTTCCACCGCGACTGCCCCCCAGCCTGCAGCCGCCATCGCCCTCTCCGAGCCGTGGTCTGTCCAATCCGGAGCGCTGATTAGCTCCGGTGACTCTTGTACCTGACCCCGGCCCAGACTTTTTCTCACTCTAGCAGGGCGTCAAGATACGAGGCCAACATCTGAGCGAAGAGATGCAATTGCCAGTAGCTTACTGAAGTCGAGTTCGAATTGGCACGTGAGTAGCATGACCAAGACAGGTAGCAACAAATTTAGCTCATCCAAAGTCTGCTGCTGCACCAAATACCGACGCATCCCAACGCGACGACGCCACAGGCCACAGCGGAGACGCCAAACTAACGGCGCCGTAGCTTTTGCGACCCTGGGTTGTGTTCGTGCAATGCCCTGTGCCTTGTGGCATGTCCATGTGCCCTGGCGCTCCAGGCCTCGTCATTCACGTGTTGCTACCGCACTATTTCTCCTCCCTTGCGCACCGACCCCCTGCTATCAACACTCTCCCTCTTTTTCCCTGTTTGCAGCAGCTGCTATCCATCTCCAATCACATACACCCTCGTTTCGATATTCTCTTGTACTAGCATTTGCATTTTGCCGTGATCGTTTTGGCCGACTCTCGTTTCCGCCTCGTCGTTTTCGATCTCTGGACGTTTTCTCCCCCCCAACTCCGTCGCTATTTTGCTCTCGTGTTCCGAACGGTACCACCAACGGCCCAGAGGCGTCACTACCTGCCAACTACACAGCCCCAGCAGGTCCTTGGGTTCTTTTTGTATTGCATATACCTCGTAGTAGACAGAGGCCCTCTGGATTCAACATCGTATTCGGCGACAGCAACCTTTCGGCACTCGAGACTGTCTTGGATTGGACGACCACACACCGAAACCTTGAAGAGCAAGGGAACACATTGAAGATCACAGTACAGCAGTGATCACACACATTCGCCGCCGCCATGCGGTGCTCACGAGTCTCTCGACTTCTTCCTGTCTTGTTCCTCAGCACTCTGCCGGTCGGAGTGCTGGGCGATAATGTTCTTACCACGAATGGTTTTACGACTTGCATTGATAACCCCTCACTAAAAGTTTTGAATCTCAACATCCAATTTGACAAGACCACCAACAATGTCACATTCGACGTTAGTGGTGAAAGCGATGCTGTTCAGAATGTGACAGCTTCTTTGGTAGCCACCGCCTATGGCAAACAGGTCTACCAAAGAGACTTCAACCCCTGCGACTCGTCCACCTACGTGCAACAATTATGTCCAGGTCAGTGCTGCGATGATCTTTTATTGTGATTTAGGACTATATCTAACACCTGATTCAGTACCACAAGGCGTGTTCTCTGCTCAAGGTACGCAGCAGATTCCGCAGCAATATGTCAACCAGATTCCTTCAATTGCGTTCAACATCCCCGATCTCGATGGCCAAGCTACACTGCAGCTCAAGAATGGGAATGGCACCTCTGTGGCTTGTATACAGTCGTCAGTCGGAAATGGGAAAACCATGGATGTCCCAGCCGTTAAGTATGTTGCGGCTGGTGTTGCGGCGTCTGCTTTTGCTCTGTCCGCACTTGGAGCCATCGGTCATGCTTCCGCGGGTGCTGGCGCTGCAGCTCCAAGTCCCACCTTCGGAGAAGTTATCGGCTGGTTTCAGACAATTGCGACTAGCGGCATGCTGAGCGTCAACTATCCTTCGGTCTACCAGAGCTTCACTCGCAACTTTGCTTTCAGCACTGGTATCATCTCCTGGGGACAGATGCAAACCGCCATCGATAACTTCCGAAGATCCACAGGAGGCAATCTCACCGACGATAACTACCAGTACCTGCAAAACGTCACCATCGTCAATTCGGCAAACACCAATGGGACAGTGACAGGTCTTTTGAAACGTGCTGCTGCAGCTAGTGTTCTGCTGGCTCGAGACATCACCACCGACGTCAATGGACAGACGTCTTCAATCAATGGTAACGGCACTTCCACAAATGGTACCAGCAGCAGCAGCACGACGTCAGCCAAGGGCATGCACTATGTCCATGGCATTCAGGCTTATGTGGAAAAGCTCATGGTGCCTCAGGCCAATACTTTCATGACGGTTCTCCTCATATTTCTGTGCGTTGTTGGCGTCATCACTGTTTTCATTCTGCTGTTCAAGGTAATCCTGGAAGCGGCTGCCATGGCCAGCAAGCTCCCAAAGTCTCTCGAGTCTTTCCGTAAACGATATTGGTGGAGGTTGGCGAAGATCATTACGAACTTGGTTTTCCTGCTCTACGGCAGTTGGGTGTTATACTGCGTGTACCAGTTCACGATCGGCGACTCCTGGGCGACCAAAGTTCTGGCTGGCGTGACACTGGCTATATTCACTGGTATCCTTGGATTCTTCGCTTTCAAGATTTGGAGCAAAGCGCGTGCGTTCAAAAAGATTGACGGAGATTCGAGTGCTTTGTTTGAGGACAAGGAAGTGTGGATCAAGTACAGTCTGTTCTACGACGCGTTCAAGCAGGGCTCCTGGTGGGTATTCATTCCCGCCATTGTATACATGTTCGCTCGCAATGCCGTCATTGCTGCGGCCAACGGACATGGTATGGCACAAGCTATTGGTCAGATGATCGTTGAGGGTCTGATGTTGCTTCTGCTCGTGTTTCAGAGACCATACCAGCGAAAATCTGGAAACGTCATCAACATCATCATTCAGACTGTTCGGATTCTATCCGTTGTGTGTATTTTGGTGTTTGTGGAAGAGTTGGGATTCAGCCAGACGACGCAGACAATCACTGGTGTCGCACTGATTGTGGTGCAATCCTCATTGACGGGTCTGTTGGGTATTCTCCTGGCGGTCAACGCCATCATGGCCTGCGTCCGGGATAACCCTCACCGTAGGAGGCGAAAGGAAGCGGGTAAGTACACGAACTGTACCTCAATCAAGCAGTGCTGACCCCATTTCAGAAAAGCAACAGCGTGACCTGGACAACCTCACACCTCTTGACGCTCGAAACTCGCTTCTCATGGACTCGGCTCAGTTGGCCGATTACAAAGGTTCGCTTGCGGATGGAAACATGTATAAGGCACCTCTGGTGTCTCGTGGACTCAGCCCCACCATGTCGCACGGCTCATACGACCCTGTTCCGGCACGCGATGCCAGCCCGCCTGGTTACGGAAGCCCGATGAACCGTGTGCGAGGTGCTGGAGGACGGTGGGGCGAGAGTCGGGACAATCTGGTGGGGAACGCGGCAGGCATCGCAGGCAGGGAGAGAAGCATGAGCCCCAAGCCGACACTGCCACAAGTCAGCTTTGGCAGGACGTATTGAAAGCCGCGTCGAGGCTGTCGTGTCAAGGGTGTCTCGTCTCACCTATTGTATCAAGTTTTAAAAAACCATATCGTGCGGTCGGCCGTTGGCAAAAGAGCCGGGAGCACAGATGCCGAAGCCATTTGTACCTACTATCGGATGGTAGTGAGATCCATCCTTACTACTGACAATTTCCTACTCAAGAATAATGACCATAGCTATTTGAGAATGTTTGAGCTTTTTTTTCCCGGTTAATCGTCACCTTGTTCCATGCCTGGTCAAATCCCATCGCTAGCCCGGAAAGCAGGCACTGGATTTGCAATTAATTTTTGTCGCGGTGTGATGGCACGACACGGCGCTATCGACGAGATGCGTGAGGTGTAAATTCTGGGTACATGAACCGAGCGAGACTAGTCAAGGTTATCGGTAGCGCGGGCGTAGTCTAGGCGTAGTCGGTCTCAACGCTGACGACTGGACCGACGACATTTGCGACTTTATCTGGCAGGGCAGTATCCGTTCGTCTCTGCGGATACGGCGCGCCAACGGTGACACAACCGTCGCCAATGCTGGTGGCCGACTCTGTGAGAATGAGAGGAGGAGTCGATGGGTGTGCGCAAGCATTGATTCAAACAAGCTTGTCTTCCTCGTAACCTACCCCACCCCTGCGGCTGGCGCGCTGTCAAAGCAAGATAATGCACCATAAGTGGCAGTGGCGCGCCGTCCGGCTGGGTTGGCCGTGGAGCCAAGGCGGGCCTAAATTTGACAGGAACGGCAGGAACCAGAGGAACGGGTTTAGCCGGGCCCAAAAGGGAATCAACGCTGCAATTGCCAACGATAGTCGACGCTTGCTGCAACTCAATAACACCTGCATCGTTTTTTCACAACTCTCACGCCGCCAAACCCTCGGGCCCGGCCAATAATCGCCGCCTCGTGGCACCCGTTGTGTCTAGTAGATTCAATCGCTGGCCATAGCCTCCCCTCCTCCCGGTTGGTGGTACATCACTACTATCACTATCGCTCCCGTAGCGGGCACGCCTTTCTTTCTGTTATATCTCTTCCCACTGCTTTCTGTCTCATCATCTTTCCTTTTTACGCCTCCCTCCGCCCTCACCTCAGGTCTCTTTGCATCTGTTTCTTTTCAGTATCCCTGTGGCTCGGACGCCACTTCCAATCGCTTGGCCTTATCATTTCTCGCAGTTGACTGTAACACAAACACGCACAAACCAGAACAGATACAGCCGCAGCTATGGCTGTCAAGGCCCTTCTCCCTCTCGTCCTGGCGCTTGCCCCTTCGGCGGTCACCGCTACCGCATCGGACAAGCGCGGTATCGTCTATGTCACCCCCGAGGTCGTGTCCGACAACAACTTCTGGACCAACAACTCCACCGACTTGAGTTGGTACTACAACTACCAGTCCCAGCCTACAGGAGCCTTTTCAAAGTCAAAAATGCAGTTCGTACCCATGCAGTGGGGTCTGCCAGACAACCCTGGCTCCGACATGAGTTTCTACAATTCCGTAAGGTCTCTACAGGCACAAGGTCAGAACATCACCTGGGTCCTGGGCTACAACGAGCCGGACGGATGTTCCGATGGTGGTTCTTGTGTTTCTGCCAAAGATGCTGCTCAAGCTTGGGTCAAGCAATTCGAGCCCATGAGGACGGACTTAAAAATTAAGCTCGGTGGCCCTGCTTGCACGGGCGCCGATTCTGGCTGGACCTGGTTAGCAGATTTCCACCACAACTGCGCTCTTCTGCACGGAAACAACACTGGTTGTTTAATGGACTTTCTGCCATTCCATTGGTACGGAAACTTCGAAGGTCTTGCCAGCCATATGGGACGCCTCAATTCGACCTACACAAACATCACCGACTTCTGGGTTACCGAATTTGCCTACAACGATGAGCCTCTCAACACCACCCAATCCTTCTACAACGAAAGCACTTCGTACTTCGACAGACTTGAGTAAGTGACTTTTCTCTGTTTCGACGGAGACCATTGCTAACAGCAACCCCAGCATGATTGGAAAGTACGCCTACTTCGGTCCTTTCCGCTCGGATGTCTCCAACATCGGACCCAACGCCGCTTTCCTCACCCAAAACGGACAATTGACAGACATTGGTAGCTGGTATCTCGGTGGAAGCGCTACGGGTAACATCCCGTCGTCCAAGGGTGGTACCAGGTCCGGAAACTCCACTTTCTCAGCCACTCCAGGCACTTACTCTGGCAAACCATACTCATCAGGTAACAGGTATAGCATCCCATCAGGCTTCCTCGCTTGCGTCGCTGCAGTGAGCGCCTGGATGCTCTTCTGATCGCGCAAAAGAACAACAGCCGGACCGCGGCTTGTTTGATTTCTTGAGCTGCCGATTTGAAGTACGTTTTACTGAATAACCTTTCTTTTATTTCTTTTGGGCATTTTCTCGGGGTCTTGCACATATAATACCCTCTGGCATGCGCGAGGATAAAAAGCGCTACTGTATTATCACTACAACCACCTTACACTACACTGTTCCCCTTATCCCATTAACCTATGTATCACTACACTATTCTTTCATCTCATAATAAGGCAGAGAAAGGCACGATTGCTGGCGGAAGACCGTTTAAAGACGTCCAGAGCACCGTTGGCATCGAAACCAACGTGCGCTATCGTCAACGGTCGTCACCACACCGATGCCCGCTTCTGTTTCTTCTTATGGAATTACCATCATATCATCGTTGCTATTCACTCAGCACAAATCCCTTCTCGCCGTTTTCTTCTTTGCCGCCTCTCACCTCCTTCTGATCTCCAACCGGCTCAACGGTTCTGGCACACCCCTACTCTACTGCTTCAATTAGCAAAGAAGGATGCTAACTATAGATGCTGTTCTAGGTGCCACCCGTCGACAATCGATACCCGCCGCTGCACCCCCGTGCAGTCAGACAGCCTCCCCTTGCAGCCCAATCACGAGTCTCCGTTGAGGTTAGCGGTACGTACCATCCCGGCTCATGACTACTTATACTTCATAGATCGTCTACATGTTACGGATAGACAGCGTTGCTTGTGCACGGTTCGTTCTTTGGGCAGATCCTCGGGTGTTTGCGTTCATAAGTGCTTCGACAGAGTTTATGAGTGCTGGTGTCAGGTTATGTGGGCATTCAGATCTTTTGGGCGGACAACCTCATGAATGACGACTCGTTCCCTAAGAACCCAAACCTTTCATACCGAGCTTGTGTGAATAGTGAATTGTTCGACGCTACAGAACCAGGCGTACATGTCAAGTCCCTTACGCTATGAAGCAGGCTGTATTCCAACAGACAACAGCTGTACAATTTTTTCCCATTTACGGAATCTACCTTACACCCAGGTACTGTATCCAGAAGTCTGCGTCCGCCTCAACGACGCGGTGCTCTTCCCAATCGCACCCGCAGCGCCATACCTCCGTCTATGCCACCACTTCCTCCCCTCGTCGACCCAAAACACCAGACTCGCCAACGCAACGAGCCTTAATAGATCCGAACCGGATAGCGCCTCGGTCTGGAACACCGCCTGCAGCGGCGGGAGGTATATCACTGCCAACTGACCCAGTATCGACGCCGAGACAGCATAGTTGAACATCTTATTACTCCCCCGACCGATCAGCGGCAACGATCCGTCGAGCACGGACTTGCTGACCGACCGGCATGTCAAAGCGTTGAACATGTCGAAGAATACGAAGGCGGTGAAGGTGAGTGTGGTGTCGCGCGGGGAGACGGTGCGGGAGGACATGTCCTCATCGGTGAGGTTGGACCAATACATGTAGAGCGTGCCGAGCATGATGATGGCGCTGGATTGGAGCACGCGGCGGATTAGGTGCTTGGTGAGGACGCGGGCGTGGCGTTGGCGGGGTGGGAGGGAGAGGAGGGATTTGTCGACTGGTTCGACGCCGAGTGATTGTGCGGGGGGGCCGTCCATGAGGATGTCTGGGCTGTGTTAGTAGGGGTGATCGTGGGTCGAGAGGAAAGGGGGGACTTACTGATCCATAGAATCTGCATGGCGTTGAGCGGATTCTTAAGGCCTAGCCCGCTACTCAGCATGACCAGTCCCAAAGCGGCGGCGGAAGTGCTGAGCTGGAAGGTGAGGAAATTCTGGATGTTGTAGAAGATGCCCTTGCCCTCCTCTATGGCGTTGAGGATAGTGGAGAAGTCGTCGTCGGTCAGGATCATGTCTGCTGCTTCTTTCGCCACGTCGGTACCCAGCTTGCCCATTGAGATGCCGATATCAGCTTTCTTTAGTGCAGGTGCATCATTGACACCGTCGCCGGTCATGGCTACCACGTCACCCCGGGACTGCAGAGCTCGTACGATCTTCATCTTGTGCTCAGGGCTGGTACGGGCAAAGATCTGAGTGCGCACGATGGCCTCGGCGAGCTCTTCCTCGCTCATCCTGTCCAAGTCTTCACCACGTAGAACGGGTGATCCCAGAGCTGAAGACATATTGATGGGCATGCCAAGTTTCTTTGCTATTGCCACCGCCGTAGTCTCGGCGTCGCCAGTGATCATGATGACCTTGACGCCGCCTGCCATCAATCTTCGGATGGACCTCTCGATGCCTTTGCGGGGCGGGTCATTCATACCAACCAATCCCGCGAAACACAGACCGTGGTACAGCTTCTCGTTCTCTGGCGAGGGTTGAGTGCTGACGGCGAGCGGGCTCGGTGTACCCTTACCAGTACGTTGCGGAACTTGAAGCGTACTTCGGACTTGAACGGGACCACTTGCAAGACCGAGAACCCGGAGACCATCCTGTCCCATGGCTTCAGCCGCTTTGAATGCGTCTTGTTTTCTTTGTTCATCCAAAACCACCTCAGATCCATTGCCATCGAGATAGGTATCACAACGTCTCAGGACCTGCTCCAAGGCACCCTTTATGTAGGCAATATCAGAGCCGTGTCCTTCTAGAGAATTGGGTACCACACAACCCATCCATTTCCTCTCAGAGCTGAAAGGTGTCTCGTTTCTCCTTTCCGCAAGGTGCTCGCGGAGGTCGTCCTCGCCAAAAGCATCAACTAGGTCGAGTAGCGCAACATCGGTAGGCTGTCCCGTCCAGCGACTTTTCACATCAGACCCGTCTCGGCCCGCGGTTGACGATAATATCGCCGCCGAGGATGCAGTTGCATGTGAGCTCGAGCCAGCGCTTAATCGACCATTGTTGACAATGTTGCCTATACGCAGGATCGTCCGTGTGGCTTGACCGACTGGCGATGCAGCATGGACCTTGGCGGTATCAACGGGCTCGTCGTTCCCAAAATGCCACATCTTCGTGACAGTCATGTGGTTTGTGGTGAGTGTGCCGGTCTTGTCGCTGCATATGACGTTGACAGAACCTAGGGTCTCCACACTAGGAAGACGTCGGACAATGGCATGACGCTTAGACATGCGCAGAACCCCAAGTGCAAGAGTGACTGTAACAATGATAGGGAGACCTTCCGGAATAGCGGCTACAGCTAGCGAGACACCAATCTGGAAGAGCTCGAGAAATTCATATCCTCGTAATAATCCGACAACCATAATCAAGGCAATGACTCCAAACGATACATAGCTCAGCTCTTTTCCGAGACGGTCCATGGATTGCTGCAAAGGTGTCCTTGGGCTTTCAATCTCTTGAAGCGAAGCCGAGATGGCGCCGAATTCTGTGTTGCCGCCAGTACCAACCACTATGCCCCTACCATAACCGGAGCGAACCAAAGTTCCCATGAACGCGATATTGGTCTGGTCGTTCAGTCGCAAGTCGGCGCCGACCGTGCCTGAGGCTGGTGATGCATAAATTGGAGCAATTGGCGAGGGCGGACCCGAAGCATCCGGGACTCGTTTGTTGGGATCCAGGATGCCGGATTGTTTGTGGACAGGCTCATTCTCTCCAGTAAGATTGGACTCGTCGATTGTCAGGTCTGCGCAATGAGTGATGCGAATATCGGCAGGGATGCGATCTCCAGTATGGAAGAGCACCAGATCTCCGGGCACCAACTGAGAAGCGGAGATACTGGTGGACGCTCGCTGAGCCGCAGCCTGCGATCTGCTGGCATTGTCGGGAGTACTTTTGCCGCTCACCTCGCCGTTGGGTTGCGGCGTAGCTGCGTCTTCACGTGTTTCTGTGCTCCTGATCACACGAGCGCCGTGGGGCACTAGCGAGTTGAGTGCTTCTATAGACTTCTCTGACCTATACTCTTGCACGAAAGCAACCGTAACGACAATTGTGACAGCAATTGTAATACTGACGGCATCCTCGTAGTTGCCCATAAAGGCAGAAATGGCAGCGGACCCGAGCAGCAGGAGAATCAGCGTCTCCTTGAATTGCTTGACGAAGCGCAGCCATAACGGTTCCGGCTCTTCATGGGGTAGCTCGTTGGGACCGTGTTCGTAGTATCGAGTCTGAGCGGTGGTGGGATGAAGACCACTGGTGAGAGAGCTGTCTAAGCGTGCAGCCGCGTCTTCAGCGCTGATGCTAGAGAAAATTGGGGTCACAGATTGCTAGAAGAGTCTCAGCGGCGAGAAAGAAGAACACGAGTGGAGCAACTGACAGGCAGGGCTGCCCGGACAGGCTTCTTGGGTTGGCCATCAAGTTCGCTGTGCTCGAGCCCAGGACCACGAGATTCTTTAAAATCGACAGGCTCGTTGTGCAGCGGAAGAGCGGGCGTGGATGATCTTGACATCTACGCGCGAGAGTAAGACGGAGCGAAGACAGAAGCGAGGAATTGTGCAGTGTGATCGTGGCATAGACAAAAGTGTCGCGCTTCGTCTATGACATGGATGCTGGAAATGTAGCTGTGAAGGGGGACGTTGGGATGAAAATGCCGAACTGAGGCCGAGTGGCGGAAAAGGAAGGCCGAGAGCGCTGCAGAGTCGTATCAAGCAAATCGCGCGATTTATGCAATGAAAATAGTGTTAAGCAATCCAGGCCTGGGTCGGTCGTCGTCAATGTCGATTGAAACACGTCGAGCTGAAGCTGAACACGGGGTTCACACAGACAGATTTCCTTATTGGGATGGCAGGCTTGGCGGTCGTCACTCGAGGCTCGGGTGCTTCCGTCCGCACGGGCCAAGTTCTGTGTCGCCGTCGCTCGTCGCCCGTCGCCCGTCGCCCGCCGCCCGCCGCCCGTCGCTCGTCCAGCCACCGCGATTGAAGTCTGCTGCTGCTGCCTCCTCCGCCTCGTCACACCACGACTATTTTCTCCTCCAGCGTTCGCACTGTTCGGGTTACTGTCGCAAACGCATCGCGACTCGGATCTGGTTATTTGCGATCTCTTTGTCGCGCGTTTGGACACCTTCGACACGCGCACTACTCCCACGCGTCCGCACCGTCAACAAAGCTCCAGCTCGACACGACTTGAACCACTTCTTCCTCCCGATGAGCAACAATTGGAACTAGATACAACCGCTAATTCTGCTTGGATAGAACACCATGTTCTACTCCGAAACCCTCCTTCAGAAGACCGGCCCTCTGGCCAAGGTCTGGCTCGCCGCCAACGTCGAGCGCAAACTCACAAAAGGCGACTGTCTGCGCCAGAACATCACAAAGGATGTCCGCAATATTGTCAACGACGAGCAGGCTCCGTTGGCTCTGCGTTTGACAAGTCAGTTGCTTCTTGGTGTCGTCAGAATCTACAGCCGCAAGGCGCGTTATTTGCTGGACGACTGCAATGAGGCCTTGGTCAAGATCAAATTGGTACGCGTCAAGACACGAAGCAATGCTGACAACAACTAACGACTGACAAACATATAGGCATTCCGGCCAGGCAATGTAGATCTCCCCTCTACTCAGTCTCACGTCGCCAACCCTTCCGCCATTAATATCCCCGACGCCATTACAGAACTGGACCTTTTCGCGCCAGTACCCGATCTTGAAGAGCTACTGTTTGGCCGGGGCACCAGTCTCGCAGTCGGAAGCCAGACAGAACTGGACTGGGGCACTAGTCAAATCCTCCCGGACAGCGTAGAAGAAAGCCAATCCGCATCACAACTCATGGAACTGGAAGAAGACGACCTTGGCCTGGACTTGGGTCAGGACGTGACCGCGCCCAGCATTGAAATCGGACGTCGCGCAGAGTCTCCACGCCGAGGCGACACGCTGTTCGAGGATGATCTGGGCCTCGATCTGGGCCTGGGCGACACAACTATTGGCGAGCCGACTATTGTGGGTGATGACGGCCCGCAATTCGACGACGATCTGGGCTTCGGTGATATCGCCGAGCGCAACAAAGCTGCCCTAGAAGATGCTGCCAGGCGAGAACGCGAATCCAGCACTCCCCTGTCTGAGCTCGGTGAAGCGCAGGTGCAGGAGATTGAGGGAACCTTTCAGCTCCCGCAAGAAGAGGACGAGACCGCCATTCAAGCACCCCAGCGCGCCCCGAAGCGCCGCAGGATCCTAGCCATGGACTCAGCGACCGAACTTGCCAACTCACAGGTCAAGAACCAGCCCCGTGACCGCAGCGGCATCCTGCTCCCCCATGCCAACAAGCTCCCCCGCGACCCCATCATCCTCGCTCTCCTCAACATGCAACGCAGTGGCGCCTTCGTCTCTTCCATCCTCGGCGACGCCACCCTCGCACGCCGCGGCCTCGCCCCTGAACTCCGCGGCGTTCTTTCCCTTGAAGTCGTCCGCCGCGCAGGCGACCTCAAGCGCAAGCGTCCTACACCCTTGATTGGCGGAGCAGCAGAAGAAGAAGACGAACCCCTCCCCGCCGGCGACGACATGCCCTTCCCCGAAGACACCCTCATGCGCGACGACAACGACCTCCCTCCCTCCCCCGGCGGCCCGGCTTTCGACGAAACCACCCTTCCCCCTGTCGCACCCGGTGACTCCGGCCCTGTCTCCCTCGCCACCAAACACACAGTGCACATGCTGCGCCAGCGCTTCGCTCCCGAGGATCCTACAGTCGCGCCGGACGCAGAGACGCGGAAATCCCAATCCGTGCTGTTCGCGGACTTGTGCCCTGAGCAGCGCACCTCCCGTGCCGATGCGACGAAGCTGTTCTTCGAGACGCTGGTGCTGGCCACAAAGGACGCGGTCAGGGTGCAGCAAGATCCGACCGAGGGGCTGGGTGCTGAGTTGAGGATTCGCGCGAAGAGAGGGCTGTGGGGCGCGTGGGCTGAGGCTGGCGTTGGGCACGTCGAGGACGAGGATGAGGACGAGGTGCGGCCGCAGACGGTGGTCGAGGTGGAGGTGTAATTGGCTTCAGCGTTATGGTCATGGTTGTTCTGGATTGCAGGGCCTAGCCTGGCGTTTTGGGCGCGCGGAGGGTATAGGGAGGGAGAGGTTGTTTTCACTTGTTCTATATCAGGATTGACGGTTTAGGTCACGCACAATGTGCGGAATGCGTACATGGACATTGGCGGGAAGTGGGACAGCGTGAGGCTTCTTGGTAGACCAAAATCTACGAGAGCAAGCCGCATAGCCCTCATCCGGGTTACATAGTTTTGATTCATTGACGCCGTCACGACGACTGATTTCCAAATTCTCTCGTATCTACTACTACAATGTATACACGAACTCGTGATTCTCCTTGTCCGTCAGATCCAACCACTCCACGTTGCGCCTCTTGACGTATCCTGGCTGCGCCCTATGCGCGGCCTTCTTCTTGTTCATGCGCACGGAGTACCAATGTATGAACCACATATCCACCAAACACACGCCCCAGCACACCACGATGGTGACTTCGGCCGGCACATAACGCGGTGCGTCCTTGGGCACAAACGTCTGCGGACCAATGATGTTGCCCGTGCAGTAGGCGATGAGATACAGTGCAGCGACCGTCGTCTTCTTGGTGTAGCCTGCCACGTTGGTCGAGATGAGGCTGAGCAGAGCAACGAATGGCGTCGGACTGGCTTGTGTGAGCCAGTATCCTACCAGCATGCCCCAGCGGTTAGACAGCGGGAGGCAGATGATCAGGAGCATGCCCAGCATCGCTACCCACAGACCAGATGTAGCGACTAGGACGCGGCTGCCGACTTTGTCTCCAAGATACCCGCAGACGAGGAGGGCGATGACTTCGACTGCGCCGCCAGGGGTGCCGTAGAGGAGGGACTGTTGGGAGGTGAAGCCGAAGGAGCGGATGAGCTGAGAGAAGAAGTTTGAAATGCCCCCTAGCAAAGATCAGTATCAAATCTTGGTAACAAGAAAGGAGAAATTACCATTCGGAATGTCAGCAACCAAGGCATAGAAGACGTATGCCCAAACCAGAGGGTCGGTGAGAGCTTCCTTTAGTTGGTGGAGCTTGAAGTGCTTGTTGCCAATACCCTGCTGGTTCACCCTGACCCTCTCGATAGCCAGGATACGGTCCTCCTTGCTCAGCCACCGGGCATTGAGCTGATTGTCCGGCACAACGAACAAGAACACAGCCCCGACACATATAGTGGTCAAACCCCACAGAAGAAAGACAATCTTCCACGGCTCGATGCTCGACCCATGCTCGCTCGTCCCTTTCGCTATACCGTACGCCACAAGCCCACCCAGTATCTGCGCCCACCCATTGAACGAGAACCAGATACCAGTGCGTAAGCCTTGCTCTGTCTTCTTGTACCACTGGCTAGTGATGAGTGCGAAGCCAGGAGTGACAGCGGCCTCGAACATGCCAAGGAAGAAGCGAACGGCGACAGCCCCGCCAAAGTTGTTGGTGGCGGCGAAGCAGCTGAGGACTAAACCCCAGATGATAATGTTGGTTGCGCTGTACTTGCCGATTGGCATCCGTTGCAGGAGACGGCTGGTGGGGTACTCCCAGCCCAAATAGCCGAAGTAGAACAGCGAGCTAAGCCACTGGTAGTTGTTACCTTTGAGGTGCAAGTCCGTCTGCAGGCCCATGATTGAGGCGTAGGAGAGGGTTGTCTTGTCGAGGTAATTCATGCCATAGACAATGCACATGACGGGCATGAGGTGCCAGTCAATAGTACGAAGCAGCCGTCTATTGGTTGCCTCGTCAATCTCGATGGGTTGGCCTCCATAAGCCGCCATGGCCTTGTAGGCTTCGTCTTCGTCCCATGTCGTGTGAGTGGCGGATCGTTCGACGATGGTACCGTCGTCGAGTGAATCGACCTTCGTCGGGGCTTCCATGGCTTCCTTTTCTGGGTCTGATATTGAGCGAGGCCCGGGCGTCTCAGCTACAGGATCAGCCATGTTGTTTTATTTCAGATCAAGCTGTGTAGGGCGTGTGTCCAGACGGTATGTGAATGGAAGGTTAAGTCAGAATAGCATTCTTGGAAAGTGACAGCAATTTCCAAGCAATGGAGGGATCAGATGGGGTGTCAAAAGATGCGGTGGTTATCTGTGGATACTGCAGGTACTTGAGATATAGTCGTATCTTAGCCGGTGGGGTGGTGGCGACCTGATTAGCCGTGCAGAAACCGACGATAGATTCTCCGCAACAGGGGACAGGAAGTTACATGTTGATATCAATGTCACGAACACTGCCGATGACGGAATGCTGGATGCAACATGATCCCACGCCGGAGCGCCTTACGTACCACAAACCATAAAACTAGATCCGATATGGGAAGCTCGGCGTGCCAGAATCTAGAGAAGGAGATCGGCAACTTGGTGATAGGAGGTTGGGATTGCGGCGGGCGATGTTGCAGTGCGGGGAAATAGGCTCCAGTTCTTGCCGGCCGCGGAGGGGATCAGGGCCCCGACGATCGGCAAGACTTGGGAGCGAAAGTGGAAGGTCGGACTGTCGCTGCCGCTCGTCTCGTTGCTTTTGCAGTCTTTGAATCCACACGCCACGTGCTAGCATTGCCGTTACGTATAAATTTATTTCCTTAGAAAGAAAGGTAATGCTGAGGCTAGTACTATTGCTCATGCTCATTTTCTTCTTTGCCGTCGTCCTCCAGCTCCGCCCCTTGATAGATATCTGCTTTACTGCCGCTACGTCCACTGGGATCCAGCTTGGTAAAGAAGTCCGGCGGTATTGTTGGCACATACCGCCGAGCCCGCTCCTTGTTAACGCCCCCAAAGCCTGCCCCGTACGACACCAGCATATCCGTTGACGTTGGCAACTGGAACGGCAGCAGGGTTCCCGCGTTGAGCAGCGTACCATCGGGCTCCATCTCATCCTCAAGTGAGGGACTCTGCTTCTGCTGCGGTGCTGCAGGGCTAGTCGGTCTTGCACCGTTGCTAGGTGCAGCTCCATTGGTAGTGCTGGTCGGCGTGGGCGGCACTGAACGCGCCGCTGCCGCTGCCTGACGACGTTCTTCAGTGAGCTGCTTCTGTTTCTCCTGTACGTGCTTCAGCGTCGCTTTTGACAACGTCTTTTCACCGACTTCTGCTCGATAATGTTTGACAGCGTGCAGTAGCTGTCTGGAAGTCAGTTGTGGTAGCTGCTGTAGTGTCATGTCGAGCGCATCGTGGTCTTGCCCGAGCGATGAGAAGCACTGCAGCCACTGCAGCAGTTGAACCACAGGTGCTAAATGCCGTCGTGCAGACTCTACTGTGGTTTCTCCGCTTGAGGTCATGGATCCGCCTTCGTAGTGCTCAGGCTGTCTGTTATTGTTTCTCGCCCAGTCTTCCAAAGTGGATATATTCATACGGATTTGCATCGCCTTCGTCCTTGCCATGAACCTTTTATTTGACATGATACGATTGAAGATTTCGGCACTCAACCAGTAGAAGAGTTGCGAAAGAGTTTGTGTAATAATCACTGAATGGATGTCATAGAGATCCAGTACGAACAACGTCGAAGACAACAGCGAGGTAATGTTCCGAGGTGATATCTGAGCCCGTCGCCTTGGTGATTGTGGCCGTATCCTTTTCTCTAGTGGCTCGGGCGTTTCCACCTTTGCCTTTTTCCTCAGAAAGCTCCACTCGTTCTGGAAGTGGATATCCTCGAAACCTGGAATGGTTTCGTGATCCAGGACAGCTGCATCCAATACTTTATCCATTCTTCGTTCAGCATCTCGGAGAATGAGTATGTATATTTCGTGAATTTGCTCTGACATCTGAGCTTGGAACTGAGAGGTCACCTCCATGAGACCCGCATCCTTTTTCAGATAGTACAATAGTAGCGTTGCATTTGATATCCAAAAAGCGAGCATTGTCATGTCCCATTGATGGCGGTCCACAACTGAGTATATCTTCTCTTGGGCAGCGGATAGCCACTGGCTCAGAAGATCCCGATTCGCATGATAGTGGGCGTATCGTGCGCCCAGAAAGATGATGTTGGCCGGCACGGGCTTCTGTGAAGGCGATCTTTGTGGTGTCATGTCGGTGATAATGATATTCAGAATGCGGTTCAGGTCATTTTCTTGGAATACAAACATCTGATCATTCAGACATCTGTCCCAAATGAACTCCGGAGCACCCACCAGGTCGTCCGGCGACTCCGGTGTCTCATCCAATCCCAGGTTGCCCAAGTCTACCTCGAGATCTCGTGCACTCTCCATCATCATCCGCCGCTTCATTTCGTTTTCTGCCAACTCTTCCTCGAACCGATCTTGCGCAAGGCCTGCGTTGTAAAAGTCGTCCGAGACTCCAGCGTTACCGATCCTGTATCCAGCATTATGGAGGTACTCGGACATCTCACTGTCCGGAGGCACAAAGTCCAACGCAGTACGTCCGGTTGACGACGTGACCTCGGTAGAAGCGCCATGGTCAAGTAATACCCTTGCAATGTCCTTGTGTCTGTTGGTCATGGCCCACATCAGCGCCGTCCATTGGTTTTTATCTTGCTTGTCGATGACGGCTCCGACATTAAGAAGTGCTTCAACAACTTCTCGATGTCCGAAACAGCTTGCGTACACGAGTGGTGGTGTACCTTCCGAATCGACTGCATTCACATCGATAAGTGCGGCGGCCTTGCCGGTCACCAGTCTCTCAATGCGGTCTGCGTCTCCGTTAGAAGCAGCCATGAAGAGGAAGTCTTGGAGCATCTGCTTCTTTTCCTGCTTGGACAGATCTTGATCTTCTATAACACCCTCTTCTGCTGCCTCTGCGCCGTTCTGGTCATCATTCATGCGCGCCTGCGCTGCCAACATTTGCGTCAGTCGGGCGTCGTTTTCGGCAAGCTCCTGCGAAGTGCGGGCGTCATCGTCATCACGGTCGTGTAAGGCGAGATTGAAGTTTGTTCTTCCCAGGGAAGGCGCGGATAGGAATTGAGATTGGCCTAAGTACACGTCAGTAAATATCCTGGGCTCGTCAAACTAGTCGCATACCCTGCCAGCCGTCGTAGTACTCTGTCTCCCCACCATAGTCAAATGTGGTGTCCCGGCGGCGGTCATCCAGAGAGCGTGGGAGATCCGCAGGAAGGTCGCGCGGCCGGTCCCATCCCTGGTCTTCGTCTTCCTCCTGTCTGTGACCCAGATCCCCTTCCTCACGCTCGTTCGCATCCACCGGCTTGACCTGTCCTGGATCCATTTTCGGACGCGACCTGCTATCTCGGAAGCCTGGAGTGTGGGGTCATTCGCATCATTGCCGGGAAGGCATCGTTGGGCGAGAATGATCAATACGTGCACGGGACCAGACGGGCACTTGCTGATGTTCTGTTTGGGTTGTAGCAATGAGCGCGTGTATGTCGTAGAGAACCGCAATGGAGACTGGAGGGTGAGTGGCAGGCCACCAAAACGGCCTGAAGCTGGAGTTCGTGAGGCAGCGTCGCGGCGGGAAAGAGGGGCGCAGGCGCGGTGTTGAAACGGGTCATGTCCCATTTCCACAACTACAATTTACAATTGTGTGTATCAGCACCACGGATCTGGCCACGCCTGTGCAGGAAACATCGCAACGGAAACCTTCTGATGCTATCCTTCCTCATATTTGATCATGATGGTGCCCGTGAGGTCTGTCCTCTTTGACTGCAATCACAAGTATGGGGCATCATCCCACCACTACATCCACTCTATTTCTCTGCACTTTGGAAAAGACCCCTCTCTCTCTACCGCACAGCGATGCCACTCGCTCCGCAGCACACTTTCTGGCTCTCTTTTGTTATAAGTAAATATGGCACTTCGTCCAATGTGACTGGCATTACGTCCGTAGATGAGCGCAATTGTGCCCCTGGACAAGCCATCCACCTGATATATACTCCAGATCCCGCTGTAGTGCTGCCACTGGGAATCTTCCGTGCAGTGCTCAGTGGAAATTTTGAGATAATATACTAGGATAAGATCTGGCTAAGTCGAGTGGGGTTTCTTGAACCTCGCTCGCAACGTTTTGACACCAGCAGGCCACGCGCCGAAGAGCGATACTACTATAGTGGCAACGCCACACCCAAGAGAAACGATATGACTAATCCTGCATCCGTCCAGATAAGCTTGCAAGATTCCAGATAATTCCGAGGGGTTTTTGAACACAGTTCGCAACTGGGTAACTCCTGTATCGACAACAGTGCTTGGGTTCATCCAAGGCATGTTGGTACGAAGACTAGAAATGAGCCCTGTAGTGAATGCTGCTTCGCTACTTGCAACAAATAGAGCTGTCCCGACATTCTCGGCAAACAGTGTTAGAGATGTGACGCTTGCAATGTCGTCCTGTCCTACGAGATCATGGTTTGCAATCATAGGTATCTGTAAGACGATGCCTACGCCTGCTGCAGTGAGAAGTTCGAATCCAGTCCAAGCAGCATTTGATGTTGCTGCATCAACAGTGTAGATCATGACAACCCCAACTGTTCCAACTAATGTTCCGAATACAAGTAGAGGATTGAAATGCCGCCATACAGTCAATAAGCTGTTACTCAACATGGTGAGGACGGACACCCCGAAGACAAGAGGAATCATTCGTATCCCGCTGTGTGCAGCCGAATTGTTGTTGACAGATTGAAATTGGACGGGTAGAATGTAGAGGAGTGGAAAGAAGACTCCCGCAATGAAGAATGAAAAGAGCAGATTGAGAAGAATCGACTTTTTCCGTAGAAGGTGAGGTTGAATCAAAGCCTTGGTGCTCATAAGATACTCGTTTATAACGAAAGCGACAGCCATGACACCGAAACCAGCGAGACTGCCAATGATATTAGGGCTGGAAAAGGAAAATGTGCCAGCATAATGCATCGCCATAACAAAACTCGAAAGTGCTCCCGTAACTAGTAATGCGCCAATCATGTCAGTGTGTGCAAGTCTGGTCTTGATTGGCATCTCAGTTCGTGGATTATGGGGAGCCGAGAAGAAAAGAAACATGATAACAGCAGCAACACCGCCTATGGGAAGGTTGACCCTACTGTTGTTAAAGAATGCCGTATGTTCAGGGTCAAAGAAGCTCACCAAAAGCACCACCGCCAGCCAGGACCATCAGTCAGAACACCTCCCAGAAGTGGACCAATAACGCTCGCACAGCCAAACGTGACTCCTACTATGCCCATATATGCAGGCCGAAGTCGAGGGTTTGCTATCACGGTAATCATTATGAAGGTCCCAGTTATGACGCCTCCACCTCCAACACCAGAGACTACTCGTCCGAGGATGACAATCGAACTGTTCGAGGCAAGAGCAGCAACGACATTTCCGAGCTCGAAAACAACGATAGAGGACAAGAAGACGCGCTTGAGTGGGAAATAGATGTAGGCCTTGCCCCAGGCTGGCTGGAATGCGGTATTCGTGACCTGATATGCACTTCCATACCAAGCGATGTTCTTGATCGATCCAAATTCATCAGTAATGGAGGGTATAGCGGTAGTTAGAAGTGTCGAGTCTAAAGCTGCAATAAAAAGGCTGAGAACGAGTCCGATAACTATTGCAATGAGTCTCCAACCGCTGGGATACTCAGAGGTATCGATTGTGGCCGAGGAGCGGGCTTGATCAGAACCATCTTCGTTGAAGCCGATGTCGTTTGTTTCTTTGATTGGACGAAGTTCAATCGCGTCGGAGCCACTGCCAGGCCGTGGAATACTCGCAGCTGCCATGGAACAAACAGAAATAGCTGAAAAGAAGAAATTGTGTGATGCAAGGAGCGGAATAGTCAACAAGCAAGGAAGTCAAGAGGTATGCTTTCTGGTCCTCCTGCGGTGTCCCAAAGCGGATAACTTACGTAGGTTCTCGGTTTTCATGACTGATAAAGTCATGGCAGAAGGCCGGCCGTGAGGGCGCCCATAAGGTTTGCCAGCGTGAAGCGTATCCTTATATGGTCACCACCAGAAGTCAACATCAAAGAAAGGAATCTCCATATCAAGTCTGGAGTCTTTTTATGCTTATGGTATCACGCCGCACCCTCCGGTGCAGTTGCTCGGCGCCGGAGGATCGACAAAGGTAGACCAGTCCCTCGTGGTCTGCTTTTGACCGCTCGTCCGTTTAACCCCCACAAAGACAGCCCTACGATTGTTTGTGTGGTGACAAACCATAACCTTGAAAAAAGACGACATACTGGCCTTGATATTATAGCATTGGATCCCTTGTTCAGGACCCAGTGGCGAGTGAAGATAGGAAAGTACGTGTTCGTGGGTGCACGAGCGTAAATTTTCTCAGTGTGCTATAGAAGATGCTGGATAGCCTGTGTCCAGTGCGTTCCACTGAAAATATGACTACCGCATGGGTATAATTGGCTTATTTCCCTTTCTATCCTTGCCAGACTTGGAATTCGACCCTGGCGTCGCTCATCGAATCTATCCCTGGTTCTGACAAAAGAGACAAATGCGCTGTTCTCCAACGCCGAGCTTGCACACCTTGCGATGCACAGCGCTTTTCAGCATGCATCTGGATCAGCCCATTCATATGCACTGCCCGCGGGGCCCCGTGTAATTCAACTGCATATGGCTTGCATTGAATTATAATCGTTATCGTTAATGCGGAAGTCGAAAGTCAGCTGGCCACGTTCGAGATGCATACCGATCTGGAAATCGAGTTCGAGGTAGGATCGATGTCTGGGCTTCGCGATGCGGCGCCAGAGGTTCACAGGAATACAACTTAATTGCGTGGTCAATTGGCAAACTGGATAGATCGAGTCGTTGTCGTCATCAACGATACGTTCCTGGGGCGGTATCTTGTCGTTGCAACAGAACAATTTCGGCTCGTTTGCATATATGCGTTGACCTTTCCGAGTCTGCCATTCTATCTGTCGGTTGGCCTTCCGGACGCCTTCGGACTCACATGATCCCGGGGTCTTAGCTGCTCTGGTGGCCGGGCCGGGGTGGCGTTTCCAGTTACTGTCAAGAGCATATTCGATCATCCCCCAAAGAAGCCGTGCGGGAACACGATCAAACCCGGTCTAACGGTCGAAGGTCTGTGTTTGCATGCACTCATAGGCTCAGAGACTGATCGCGTAGATGAAATGGACAATGAGTCATGGAGCTGGCTGAAGACATCCAGAGGGATGATGCTTCTGCTGCAGCCAGAAGCCTTTGACGTCGCACGTGCAAACTGACTTATGTCAGAATGACTTTAGCCGAAGTGCAGAAGCAGGTCCGGAAGACTTTCGCTCCGGAGCTGGAACACCGGTCGTTCGAAACTCTGAGCAAGGCTCTCGCGAATGCGTTTGATATCGTCAACCTGCTCGCGTTTCATCCGGCAATTTTGGCGATTAGAAGGAGCACGTCTAGGACGACACGATCAGAGACTTCGCACCTTTCAAGTCGAGAAGCTACGAGGACATCAACTGCGCAGAGGGCGACAACCGACGTATCTGCGGAGAGGTGTTCTCGGGGCTGTGGATGATAAGCGACCCTTTAGGTGAAGTGGTCCGTAATATGTTCCTGTACAGATGGTGGTACATACTCGAGCGAATATCAAATGGGCGAGCTAGCGATAGCTAAAGCAAAGGTCTACACAACTGCGGCGTCTAAGACGCGAGCAATGACGAAGAGAAAGAGGGCAGCTGTTGGAGCAGAGCAAACGCGACCAGTCGACACACAGCCGCACACAGAAGCTCAAGTGGTAGAAGAAGGAGGGGAAAGACCGGAAAAGCACGAGAGAAGGGGGCAAAACGAATTAAAAACATAGTATGGACTCCCAGAAGGACGGCGGGCTCCATACGGGATCCTTGCTTCCGTACGCGTATCGGATCTCGCTGACTAATGGATAATACACGTGACCCGCCATCACATGGTCTTGGGCTTCATGATCCTTATTCTTTAGATAAGGAAGAGTTAGCTTCGAGCAGCCGTCTGGTCAAAGTGGCATGTGAGGCATTGAGGTTCTTCTTGACAAACGATGTGAGCAAGATGTTGCAATTCATGTCAACATCTTCACATAACGTCAGCCCACCAGATTGCTCGGTCGGACCAGAGATGTACCAGTTTTCGCGGATTTCCAAGCCTGCTGGGGCAAAGACATGGGTCTGTAGACCTTCGGGCATATCAAGAAAGCCGGCATGGTAGGTGACGTTGCGAGAGAGCCCCGGAAAGTAGGTGATGCGGTCTGTGAGTTCATACCAGGTATAATGTGACTCATCCGTCGGTGCATGGTACGGCATCTGTGCGGGTTTGTAGTCGACGATGAGTGGATTTAGACGAATCAACTGCGGTGATTAGCATTGTTCTTGCGGTCACGGTGGTGATGGTTTCTGTTACTTCATCGTGATTATGAAGGAGCTTTATTGCTGACTCCTGGGTGATGTGTGGTGGCAGCGGGGTGGAGTGCGAGAATTGGCTCTGCTTCCAAAGCGACATGAAGTTATGATTTCTGCTCAATCCCACTGATGAGTAGTCCAACAATGCACGAAATCTTGCCTCTGATGGGAAAGTGCATGTGGATGAATGACAGCTTTCTATCACGTATATCTCAATCGTCCCTGCCGACAGTTCTGCCGGCCCCTTCCCCGAGCCATGACTCTGACACGAACATGGTACCTACCAGATGTCTCCAACCAGAGTTCCACCAGAGCGCTTGCTCGGCGTCTGGCATTTGCAGAAGTGTTTGAAACTGCGCTTTGCGTGGTTCACGTAAATTGACCATGCGCTTGATATAGATTCTGTTGTCGAGCAACTTGTACTCGCTCTACAATGTCCCGGATATTTGGGTCGCTGTAGCTGCGATGACGTTCATCAAACTTTCGAAATGGTCTGGTCTTATCCAAGCTACGGGTCTGTCGATGTCAAAATCGAACCGGTGGTGGAAACGACGAAAGGCAAACACATGACACCGATCTACGAACTTGAAGCATGGCTGACTCGTCTGCAGTCTGCAACATGCAACGTGCCATCTTGACCAGAGAGCGCGGAGCTTACGGTCGAAGGACAGTAGAAACCGAAGACGTTTAAATCCCATCCTTCGTGGACCCGTCTGCGTGCTCTTTGAGACGACACCACGAATCATGGGACGTTTGCAACCTGAACATATTGGTGGCTCCCCGCAGACGGCATCCGGGACTCGAGACACCCGACGAAGGCGTTGATCCAACCACGGACGACCTCTTTCTCACAGGGAACGTGGACCCTTCTGCAATCTCAGCGACTGGCAGCCAAGCTCTGAGCTACGGCTAGCTGGTCTCGGCTTTGGATCCTTCAACACCACGGCATGTCATCTCGTGTGCCGCACTTGCCTGATTATTTCCTGCTGGCTCGTGCGACCCTCGGCCGGGGGACACAGCTTGTAATTTGTCCCACCCTCCCTTGTTGCGCAAGACCGGCCGGAAGAAAGCAAGAGACGGCGGCAAATTATGCGGCGTTTGGGACAATTCCGTTTTGACGAGTTTGACGCCCGACGATACCCTGGTCTGGCCCAATGGGCTGCCTCGGGAAGTGCCTGCATGTTCCTGCATCTCCGCACTGTCCGCCTGTTTTGAGTACACTCGCCCTGCACGGCCGCTTCCTTCTCGATCGGCGGCGCATTGCGCATTGGACCACTCTGCATTCGGGTCCCGGCTGCGCCGCTCGGGCCCTCCGCTCTGTCCAGTCCTGTCCTTTCCTGCCTGCTGCACCATGGCTCAACTCGATTTCTTTGATTGACCGACCATCTGTCAGGCATCAACACTAATCAATGATCCATTTCCATTCCAGCAGCATCCCTGCTGGGAAGGAAAAAACGTGCTGCCTCGTAGAATTACGAGCAGCAGCCACGTAGATTGCGCATTCGGCATTGACACTAGTCGACAGACCCGGTCCCTGTGGCACTATTCGCGTCCATCACTCGCGGCGTTCCCGCAGTGTCTCGCGCCCTGGTCCAAAGGCTTCAAATGCTCCAACAAGCTCCACTCTCCGATCACAGCCAGGTTCCTCCATTGGTCCCAGCCATAGCCCAATTTTGCTGCCACCATTCTGACTTTCGCGATCTGCGTACGCCACAAACCTACAGTCCTCGTTAAGCTGCCATGTCATCTACCACCTCCGCCTTCGGCTTGACGTCCTCTTTACTTCGCTTCACCACCGCCAACCTCGGCGACCCGTCCTCCCATCATCATGCCGTGCTCATGTATGGTTTGATTCCTGTCCTTACGCGCGTGAGCTTGACGACCTGTCACGCTTCTTAGCTGCGTACCGTATGGATATTGTACGAGTATAATTCGAAACCCGACTTCTTTTCGACCCATTTTCGTCCTTCTGGTCAGCTACCAAACAGGACGATTTTGTCTCCCCCACGGTTGGATCCGGATCGCTTGAGCGTGTCATATTTGCCAGTCTTGAGGCTGTCATCTGCTACAATACCTTGTGACCCGGACTTGGCTGCGTCGACTTAGAGCGCCAATTTGTCTGAATATGCTGAACCTTTAACAAGGACCAGATGAGCCTCTATTTCGAGACCTCTGCGAACAACGACGGGGCTTCACCATGGCCACGCAATTCTACCAGAACCAAGAGTCTTGCCTTAATTCTCCTGCTGACTCGGTCAACGACACCACCGAGCAGTCATGGTATCGCCACAGCGGCCAGACCGGCGACTTCTCATCCGGCCGTTCCACATCTCCTAACAGCGCAGACTGGCGGCAGTCTGCTATCCTGAGCAGCAAGTCATCGTCCCTTGATCCGAGACGAATTACTCCAACTTTGCATGCATCCCTAGTCTCCGAGATCCTCAACCTGCGTCGCGAACTTGAGAACAAAAATGCGTGCATCGATGATCTGGAAACTAATTTGCAATCCAACAAGAATGAATTGGATTCGGTCAATGACCGTCTCACTCGCTTCGTCCGGGACACGGCAATTCAGAAGAAGAAGTCTGATGAGGCCGAGAGACATCTCTATCATGTCACTGAGGGTCTAATGAAGGAGAGGGACCAGGCACTATCCAGTGGGAAAGACTTGCGCTCAAGACTTAACACCCTCACGACCAAAACTCGACGTCAGGAAGAGGATTTTGAAAGATGGCAGTCGGAGTGGGAGCAGCAGAAGAACTCTTGGGCACTCGAGCGGCAGACATTGCAACATCGAGTTACTTTGACCGAAAACCACCTTCGAAGTCTTGTCGATGACTTGCAGGCCAAACAACAGATTGCCGACGATGCTGTTACTCGCTCTGGCCAGCCGTCCTCCGGTGACGGTCGCTTCTCCCCTACTACCCCACTCAGAAACTCTTCGCCCACAAAGCGGTCGAGACATCGGCGCAACGAGAGTTCCATCAGTGCCTTCAGTGATCGTTTCGCCGCCATGTCTCCTCAAAGCATGAAGCATGTATATTCTACGGAGAAAAGCCTGGCCGATGAGCTGAACTTGGACGACGACAATGTGTCCGATCTTGACGAATTGGCTGGAGATGATGAGAAGATCGTTGTAGACACGAGTGCAAATGCCGACAGTGCAAAGAACAAAGCACGGAAGATTCTTGGTCTGGATGTGCAGGATATCAAAAACGAGACATCGACTATCTCTAATGGGAACACTCGTCCTTCGGAGCCGCTGGTCAGCCCGATTACGGAGACGCCAACCCGCACAAGCCAAAAGCACGCTTTTGGGCAGCATATCAGGGCATCTAAAGAGCCGGGAGAAACTCACAATCAAGCATCCGTAGGTTATTTCCCACCTCCTCCCGTTGCGGAGCTCCCAGCTCAGCGATTTTCCGGCGTGATGCCCATCTATAACTATGCACAACCGGAAGCTATGACCCCGTCCCAGCAAAAGGCAATCTCGAGGTATGCTGATGCTGCCACGCAATACGAGCCTCCGACCTCTTCGCATGTCTTCGAATTAGATGCAGCTAGCACCAGACAAGAACATGCGCTAGCTTTACCGGTGCCTTCAATATCGATCCAGCCCCCCAGCACTGCACCCAATTCGCCAAGACAGTCAATTTCGCTGCCATCAACTACAGATGCGGCAACACAGACAAACAACCATATCTCACGATCTCAAGTTGATGCAAGCATGCAGACCGAAGAAATCCGCATTAATCGCAGGAGATTCAATGCACACCTACTTGAGAGCACAGCCATAGACGAAGATACGACAAGACCTGTGTCGCTTCAGTCACACCTGAGTAACAACACATTCCAGAGTGTTTCGGTGCAGGAAATCGCAACGGATCTGGCGACTAAAGCTATCCGGGAGACAGCCGAGCGGACAGCTCTTGCCAAGTCGCCCATGTTTCCTGAGCCAAAGCATGCAACCCACTTGCACGACAGATCGAGCTTCTGGGGAGGCCAATCTGCCGCGTCCAGCAGCATGCCTGTTTCATATCATGAGGAGCCCGGCATTCAGAGCGGACAATCATCGCTCCTTGGTCGCGAGCTGAGGAAGAGTCAAGCGCCAGAAGACCCTATCTCACACGATGTCTTCAAGTCCCGCCTGAGAGATCAGTCATCTAGAATTAATGCACGAGATCATGCTGGTCCCAGTGGCGACAACGACGTTCCGTTCACAAATAGTGCTCGCAATTCTGTTTCTAAATACAGTAACAGAATTGGAGAAATTCCTGACTTGGGCTTCCATTCTAGATCACGTGCATCTAGCATTGACTCGTCTGGTTCCGAAAGTCACAGTGTCTCACAACAAATTCCCAGATTTCCAGTCCCAGATCGGTCAAGCTCTCGGGTCCAGTCACAGCCTTTCGACGATGACTTGGTACAAGGCGTGCCAAACGGAAGTCCCAGATCTCGGAGACGAGCGGGTGACGGATCTCGTCCGACCGGCATTCGAAAGTCGAGATCAGCTTCAAGCATGACCCGGTCTTCGCAAACATCACCCACTCGGCGCAGACGCCCCGTTATCAGACCTCCGGTCCACTCAACACTCTACGAGGATCATCCTTATGAGCCCAGTACAAATACATATGATTTTCATCTCTCTCGGCAGGAGGAGGCTGCGTTACGCATGAATCCAACTAGAGCACTGACACCTGTAGAGGAGGGTGATGACGATCAGCTGATCGATGCTATCGCCTCTGCCATGGTTGGCGAATGGATGTGGAAGTATGCCCAAAAGCGATCATCATTTGGCGTCATGGACAATAGCAAGAAGCCTCATGAAGATACGAACAGGAACAAACGTTGGCTTTGGTTGTCTCCTCACGACCGGACCATCATGTGGGCATCCAAACAACCCACGAGTGGCTCGGCTTTGATGGGAAGGTCAAGCCGCAAGAGTAAGCAACGCTTTGCGATGCATTCGGTATCACTTCTAATTTTCTTGCAGTACGAATCAAAACCGTTCTGGATGTCAAAGACGAGAATCCAGCACCAAAGACATCAAATAATGGCATGGCTTGCTTTGATCGGTCTATCATTATCTTGAGCCCTGAGCGAGCATTGAAGATCACTGCGACATCCAGAGAACGACATTATTTCTGGTTGATGGCGTTGTCATTCCTCGCTAACCCGGCTCAAGGTCCTCCTAAGATTCCCAGACTCCCTTCCTCCACGGTAGGATCCAGGAAGAACGGGGCAG
The DNA here is from genome assembly GCA_010093895.1 of Myriangium duriaei CBS 260.36. Classification (NCBI taxonomy): domain Eukaryota; kingdom Fungi; phylum Ascomycota; class Dothideomycetes; order Myriangiales; family Myriangiaceae; genus Myriangium; species Myriangium duriaei. The sequence goes on from ML996081.1 coordinate 3,204,087, forward strand.
AGAATAATTTCGCGACGGATAACCCTGTGATTGAGCAGTCCATTTCAAGGGCAAACGCAAATATGCTCTCTCAAGTACGAGATGTGACTTCCCCTGTCGTCGACGATGGTGCCTCCACAGCGTACAACTTCGACACTGGTTCTGGAGCTCCTCGTGGATCTGATAGCATTTACGATCGGCCGGACACTTCCGGATCCGCCAACGATATCAGATCAATTCCCCGTTTTCGGAGAAACACTCAGGCATCAGACGCAAAAAGCAAGCCCAAGACGGGTCGCCGCTCGAGTGCGGGCTTCACAGACCTACCAACGCCGCTCGCTGCTTTGCGGTCTCTCACTTCTCGGAAATCGCCATCATTGATATCAATCTCGTCCAAAACAAACAAGAACGAGCCTTTATCGCCTTCCTTTTCGGCGATGTCGGATCACGCTTCATCTCCATCGGTTGCGGATCATGCGAGTCAGGCCGTCGGAACAGTCCGCATGACCGCGTTTGTCGACCGTTCTCGAGAACAACATGTCCAACCCGAGCATGGCATCGGCTATCCTGGCCAGGAAGCAGCTGGAGGTCTAGGCTTGTTCCTGGGCCCCGATGAGAACAATCCACCAAGGAGTCCGCGGATACACATAGAGGACGTAGAGTCAAGCAGGGACAGGCTGGGAAGTATGCACGGTCAGAGTTCAAGGGATCTGCCACCCAGTAAAGGATTCAATACCGGTGGCATGCGGTCAAGTTCCCTGTCAAGTCGAGGCAGCCAGATGAGTCCCATCTTCGGCCTGCCGTACAGCAACAAGGTGGGAGATGGAGAGAATGCGAGTGTCAGTCCTAGTGTGGCGACGGACGATAAGCGGAGGTTAGGATACATATTCGACGACGAAGGGCGGGATCCCTTCAGGGGTTTCTGAGCAAGTCAGTGGATGGAGAACGCATCCAGGGGGGTAGAGCTGCACACGACGCAAATGTTTGTAATATTTCTGTATAATACGCCCCATTGGGGGTCGGGTCATAATGTATGAATAGATTCTTCACTTGCACATGGCAGTATTACTGTCCCTCACTACCGCTCAATTCTCCCCAACCAATGAAGCGGCATGCAGCTCATCCATGCCCTTCTCATCCTCCCTCCAATGTCCCGGCACCCTCCCCCAAGCTCGGCCAAACACTCCTCCATCCTCTCCATCGGCATCCCGCCACCCCCAGATAATTCCATAATGCCCAGCCAGCAGATTCCACTCCTCTACCTCATCGACCCACTCGAGCCTCTCCACCCTTGCCCTCTCAGCAAGGGAGATCCACTCCTCTCCACCTCCGGTTCCGGGGACGGGAGATCCAGCCCTCGGCGTCGTGGCACCATCAGCTTCCTTCCCTCCAGACCCGACAGTCGGGACAGAGGCAGAGCTAGAGGCATAAATATCCCTCACCGTCCGCCCGCCCACCTGCGTCAGTCCCAGCGTCCTCAGCCGCCCCCTGTGCGCTTCGAGCGTCGGCAGCGCCTGCAGGCTCGGCATGGAGATGTTCCGTGATGCTAGGTTGGAGGCCATGGTCTGCCCGAAGGCGTCGCGGGGATGGAGGGGCTCGTAGAGTAGCGCTGCGGCTGGGGTTGAGGGGCGGAGCATGGTTGTCAGGATGTGAGTGAGGATGGGGTTTGCGGAGGAGATAGGGAGGTAGGTTAGGCAGCACTCTGAGAGGATCAGGGTGGGGAGAGACGGGTCGAGGTTGGGGAGGGTGGAGGGAGCGGAGGAAGTGACCAGGTTCCGGAGATCGAGGGGGTGGATATTGAGCGTGGGCGAGTGGAGGGAGGAGCGGTCTGAGGAGACGGAGATGGTGGTTGGGGAGGCGAGGGTGGACTGTAACGCAGATTTGAGGGAGGCGGTGTCGAGGATCTTGGAGACTTTAGCCGTAGCGTTGGTGAGGAAGTCTAGCTCGTGGTAGACGAGGTCAGTGCCGTAGGTTGAGGCAAGGCGGAAGAAGCGTGTATCAGATCCGGCGCCGAGGGAGATGATTTGCTTCTTGCTGGTAGTGGGGGAAGAGAGGAAGAGGGTGATTAGTCGGTCGAGGGCGGTGGTGCGGACATAGGTGCCTCGATTTATCAGAGGGTAGCGGCGTGGAGGAGGGATCTGGGCGAAGGCCAGAGCATAGGGATCCGTCAAGTAGCCGAGCGTCACAGCGGAAGCGCGAGATGAGGCTGCATCGCCATCTGTGCCTTGAATTGTCTTGTCGTGAAGGGCGGCGCGAGAGGCGCTTGGGTCGGTTTCTACTCCACCGCGACCACGGCCACGGCCTCCCCTGCCTCGAGACCCGCCACGAGAAAGAAGAGTTGACAGATGCGGAATCGAAGGAGCGGACATGGTTGGTTGTGGTACGATGCTATAAACTGTCCATTGGCATGCTTATGATTGCGATCCACTTGGTGGAGCTCCAGGGATTTTAGTCCTTATTCGGTATATCTGTCGCCTTCAATTTTACAATCCCATTACCACAATTGGGAGTTTTCGGTAAATTCTGTTCCCTCCTTTAATCCATGTGAATTGATGCTGAAGTGAGGAAGGAACCCGACTCGCTCAAACTCACGTGATTGCCATCTACGAATTAGGGTTCCCGCGACGCCCAATCCTGTCCGACCAAAGCTACGCATCTTTTTTCCGTCCGCCTTCAACTTTCAACGACGACACCAACCAGTGCGCTCGTCCACACACCGCCATGTCGGACGAAGAGAGCAGGCGCGAGCTTTCGCGCATGTGGCGCGTCTACAAGACCATCAAGCAAATGCTGTACGACCGAGTAAGCGCTCTCCACCCTCTTCTCATCCATCCCATCGACCTTCACCAAGTCCATATGCGCTGACCACCACACCAGGGCTACAAGCTCGACGAAGACGAAACCAACATCTCGCTCGAAGACTTCCGCGCCCTCGCCTGCGACCCCTCTGGCATGTTGTCGAAAACGCGCCTGTCCTTCCGCGCCGAGCCCACGCCCGCTCTCTCGCACCGCTACACATCCCAGCCCACGAAAGCCAACCCCATCCCGGAGACCAACATCGGCCCGGTGTGGGTAGAGTTCTCCTCAGACTCAGCCGTCGGCATCAAGCACTTGCGTGTGTTCGCGCAATTCCTCAACGAGCGCGGCCTGTACAGCGGGCTGTTCGTGACCGGCGCAAGTATCACTTCGTCGGCATTGAAGAGCGCTGCCAACCTTCCCATCACCATCGAGGTGTGGCCCGAGCAGGATCTACTGGTCAACATCACACGTCACGAGCTGGTGCCGAAACACATTCTGCTTGCGCCGGAGGAGAAGAAGGCTTTGTTGGAGAGGTATCGGTTGAAGGAGACGCAATTGCCTAGGATCAGGATTGAGGATCCTGTCTCCAAATATCTGGGCTTAAAGCGGGGCCAGGTAGTCAAGATCATCAGGAAGAGTGAAACGGCGGGGCGATATGCCAGTTATCGTTGGGTGATATGAGGTTGGGCTTCGGCTTGGAGACGATTCGAGACGGAACATGATTGCCGGGCATTGCATGGCGTTGGTCAAGGTTGGGGGCAAAAGCAATAGTTAGAGAAAGCTAACTATTCATTCCGCAAACAAGCGCCGCTACGTTTGGTATGCGACTCGCTTTGAAGGAAAACGACAGTTCTGCTGGTCAAGAGACTAGCGATTATCATTCACGATGCAGTCTATATTAAAAACCTACACGGGAGTTCGAGGACGTAAATCATATCAAATGCGCCGCGCTTTGTTCGTGAAGTAAAGAACTCCCTAAGATCTACTGGTATCTGCCCAACGCCTGTCCTCCAAGAACGTTCGTGTGGTTGATCAAACCCAAAATCATGCACCTCCTATGCTATGCTGGATAGCCTGTCAGCTATCACCAGTTTTTTTTGCCATTACATAAGCCCTTTCTTCGTCGTCGTTCTTCGAGTTCCACCACTACACTCCCACACTCCTGCGTCCACGCAGCCCGAACGACTCCCCCATCAGCTCTCTCGCTAGCCTGAGACTCTCCTCGTCCTCAGCTGTCTGCGCTCCTTCTATTTTGATGTCCTGCCCTACCGCCTGAGGCGTCTTGGACAATTGCTTGTCCCTTGGTGGGGCGGAAGCTTTGACACGCTTCGATGTGGGCGACGTGTCCACCGATCCTGGTAGTTCGGCCGTCAGAGAAGAAGAGCTTCTCTTGCGAGTTGCGGACTTGGCTGCCTCGACAGCAGCAGCCGAGAGCTTGGACCCTTCGAAATGAGAGTTGGCGAAGCGAGATATAGGCTTTGCACGGCGCGAAGACTGCCTCGCGCTCGGCTCGGCAGCAGGCAGGACTGGCGTTGTGACCGGTTCTGGTGTATTCTGAGCTGTACTCAGAGGTGACGACACGGAGGATAGTGAGGGAGGCTCGTTTGCTGAAGGTGTCTGCTCTTTGGTCTCGGAAACGGGTTGTGTAAATTCAGTAGAACCCACACCAGGGGAGAGACCGCTGCCATCTGCAGTGGGGCCCTCGATGGTTTCTGTTATTTCATGCTCGTCAACAGAATCGTTGTTGGGAATTGTCCTGTCCAAAGCGGGCGGAGGCTCGGGTTCGAGTTTTGGTATAACATGTTCAGCCTGTTCGGCAGCTGCTATGCCAACAACAGGGTGCGTTCGCGAAGAAGAATCATCAAATGCCGTGATTATAGCTGGGTCTACAGCAGTCGTTGGATCCACCTCAATGCGAGCGGTCTGATTTTGAGCTGGTTCAATAAGCCCGCCATCGCTGATCATGCCTTCCACACCGGAGTCACTGGTCTGAAGCGGAGCGGAAAGTGTAGTCGTGATGTCTTCTACCATGTCGGATCGAGTAGGCCCCTCCCGAGATACTTCGGTGGACTCTATGCTATCAAGTGCAGTGGCAATGCTGTAGTTTAAAGCCTGGGCAGCAAATTGTCCGAACGAGGTCGGCATGCCAGAATCAATTGCATCGTTATTTGTAGAAGCAGAATTTGCCATGTTAGACATGGCCGTAAGTTGTGGATCAATGGCCATTGGCTCGTAAGGGAGCGATTGTGTCTGCAGAGGCTGGACGTTTAGATTACCGACACCGGCATCCAGAGTTCCAGAAGCCGGGATATGATCAGCGATCGTCTGGGATTTGTCCTGCTGCTCATGTTTAGGCCGTTTTGTTTCTGGCGAATCGTCGCCTGCATGCTTGCGTTTCTTTGTAGTGCTACCTCGAGGAATTGGCGCCTGCTTCTCTTTGAAAGGGTCGATCTTGCCATCCTCATCGTGAATACATCGTCGCTGACACAAATTAGCTCTGGACGGGGTACGAAGTTGTTCTCGAGAGCTCACCTTGCTTTTCCTGCAGTCAGGACAGGCTTTGCTTCTTCCTTTCTTTGCACTCGCATCCGCAGGTGTATTTAAGGATGGCGTGTCCATGGATGCTGTGCCTGGAGTGATCATGTGTGAAGTTACGGCTGAGATCATCGAGCCGAGATCTCTCATGATCGCACCAGGAGTAGAGGGAGGGGCATTGGCGAAAGTAGCTGCAGTCGAAGTCTTACCTATTTGCGTTTTCTTGATGTGGTCTGGGCTCCTGGGTATAAGCACGGCGTCAAACTCTCTTGATGGGCGTCGACCCGTAGAATAAGTCGAAGGTCCAGCAACCACCAATTTTGAGTTGAGAGTGGTGGACGAAGCGACTTCTTCTTTGTGTTTGCATCGAATTCTGCGCCTCCTGCAGGCATCACAAGCCACCCTACGAGGTCCGAGAGAAGTCTTAGGCGATGGTGTAGCGGCAGAGGGGCTTTCCGGTTGTTGAGCGTTGAAGGTAGCAACCCTGTTACTTTCCTGTTGCTTTTGACGAGCAGACTGACGTTCTGGTGCGATCTTGTATGCTTCGAATGCCTCTTGCCTCTGTTTCTGCTTGAGCATTTTGCTCGATAGCTTCTTGAGCTCCACACCCTCCTTGTCCGGCAGACCAAATTCTGGATGTGCCCATTGAGGAGGGTTTTCGTTCCCTCTCTTCCATGCCACCCACAGAGCAAACGTCTTCGCAATATCCAGTGGCTCTCCGTATCCCTTTGGAATTGATGCCACGACAGCTCTTCTCGTTTCAACTGTTATACCTTCAATACGATCCAAAGATATCATGATTGTGCGGAAAATGTAACTGGCAAGATCAGGCAAGCCATCAAGCTCCATCTGTGAATAGTAGCGAGCATGGTAGCTTCCAGGATCTCTTTCCGTTACGTCTCCAAACTCATCAAATTGCTGCCACGCTGGGATGTCTCGGTGAAACTGTTGTCCAGAGTAGAATTGCAACCGAACATCGTCCGGCAGTGGATCGTCTCTCAGATACTTGATGACGGCGTACCACATGACTTTCTGGAACTTTGGGTAACGAAATTTGAGCGGAGTTTTGTTCGCCCTCTCGACATCAACAACCCGGAGTTGCGTACCGTAGTGCATGTGGGTCAAGAAGTTGCCACCAATGACCAGACTGTTGGATGGGGTCCAGACAGCATGTATCCATCCAGAAGGAATTAACATCGTATCACCTTCGAACAAATCGACTCTGTAGCATTCTTTGGTTGTATGAGGCAGGAAGGTGAAGTTCTGTTCGGGTGAGTTATTCCAGTCTTCGTACGCTTTCAGGTGCTTTGCCTTGGGCGGGATAAAGAAAAAGGTCTTGCTTCCTTTCAGGATGTGGTAATACACGGAGGAACCGCCAAAGTCAATGTGGAAGTCCGTATAGCTGTCAGCGACTGACATGAGACAGTAGAATGCAACACTTTTTGCTGGGTCGTCCTTCGGCCATACATTATCTTGTAGATCAATTTGGCGTACCACCTTAGGTCTTCGCAGCAGGCGACCAAGCTTGGTATCAGCAACCTCAAGACTGATAACATTGCGAATCGGTTTTTCGCCCTCGGTTTCATAATAGTCCGCAAACTTGCCGAGATTCCATCTGCCGCCTTCTGTACCTTGTACCTTAACGTCGATGACCTCCAAAGGATAGTCAGCGCCTACCAGGTTGCATACGTGGCGAACTGTAAGATCTTGAGGGATGACCATGTCGAGTTTGTCTTGACCATCATCATGGACAATATCATATTCGAAATCATCCAGCATAACTTGGTCATTGTCACCGACAGTCGCGCCATCAGCCGTGTTGGCGGCGGCTACAGCAGCCTGCCTCTGTCTCTTCTCTGGTTTTGGGTTCATGTGCGCGGGTATAAGAATAGGTTGGTTGAAGCAAGCGCTTCTCTCGAAGTACTCAGCCGTGACAAGTTCTGGAGGCATTCGAGGAAAGGTCTCTGGGTCAAACGTGAATGTCCCATCTTTGATAGGCTGAATGTAGTGATGCTCGTGACAGTCATCCGACGTCCTGAGCACACCCTGGTTCAAACCAGCGTAGTCAACGGCTGTATGAGCGCGAGTCGACTTGCGCACGAAAGTAGTGGCCCCGTGGTCAGCTTCGCAAACCTTGCAAAAGAATTTGTCCACATCTCGTACTTCACGCTCGCTCTGAAAGCCAGCGCAGTCTGAGTGAAACCACTTTTTGCAGCCGTTGCAACTAATCCATTGGTCCATTTCGCCGGTGAGAGATTCACGAGCGGTCTTGCATGTTTCACACACTGTTTCCTTGGAGAGCTTCGGTAATGGCCTGCGTCCAGCATTAGACTTTTGTTTACCAAGGACAAAACGACAGTTAGACGGGACCGAGCGAGATCGCTTGAGCACTGGCGCTTCCAGAGAATTGGTGGGAGATGGTAGCCCCATGTGCGAATTGCGACGTGGCTGTAGTGTGACAGCCTCTGGTGACTTGGAAGCTACAGCTGATCTCCTACTCCGTTTGGTAGCCGAATTCTTGGATTTGGTCGTGCTAGCTCCAGAGGCAGACTTCTTCGGACCACGCGGTTTGCCTTTGGGCCAACCTCGAGGCCTTTTGGGCTTCTCTTCGATGGCTTCGCTATCATCATCACGGTCTTGGTGACTCAGCGTCCCCTGCGTCTCATCTTCCGGAGGAGTCTGAATATAAGACTGATGCTCGGGTATGTTCTGCTGGTTGAGATCCTCCAACATTGCTTCATCTGTAGGCTCTAAATCCGGCTCTAGCGTCTCTTGGGGAGGCTTGAACTCCTCTGGGTTTGGCTGGGGTGATGGTAGATAGCTCAGAATCGCAGAATCCTGAGACGACCTTTGGACAGTGTGCTGCTGATTCCCGTGCTGATCCTGGATATTGAAGAGCTGAGAACTAGTGGTTTTGGTGGTGGATGATTCCGATTGTTGCCCTGCAAAGTTGAGCAGCAGCGCAGCTGCCTCGAGCTCATTCTGCCCCGAAATTTTGGTGACATCTGGGTCTTTGTTGTGAATGGTAGCGGGCATCGAATTTCGCATGCGTGCCTGGGGAAATGTGCCGGGGTGGAACACTTCCGCTGCGGACCATGATCGCTTTTGAGAGCGATGAGAGGACGTTGGTAGAGCTGGCGGTGAACCCCAGGATTGTTGATGTGAATGCTGAGGTTGAGCAGAAGAGCTGACTGAGGAATAAGACAGGCGTCTTGCTTGGAGCGGTGGCGACGGGCCTGCCGCAAGTGCGACTTGAGCCAGTTCTTCAATGGTGTTGGAGGACTTGCGCCTGTGTTCAATCACCGGACGCGATCCTTGGTAGACCTGTGTATCCCATGCTCTTTGCGAAGTCCAAGAGGAATTGTTCATGGGCCGTGAAAGGCCATTAGAGTGCTGGAAACCTTTCACGAAGCGAGAAAAGGGCGTGTCTGCGGGATTGAGTATAGGAGACAAAGGCTCAGTTAGAGGCTGATCCGGCGACTTTGGTCTTGAAAATTGTTCATGATTGGTTTTGACCAATTTGAATGGAGTACCGTAGAGATGAGCCGCCATGGTTGGTGATTGGTCGAGTTTGCAGGGATGGGTTCACAAGACGGGCGGAGGTGAGCGAAGTCTTGGAGCGCGTCGGCGGGGTCGGTCGGTTGAACGACAGCGCCTATGGTCGTCAAGTAAAATACATGGCCGGTTTGCCAGCGGAATTGAGGTCGTCAATAAGATGCTCGGACGAAATACACGTCCTGAGGGTGGATGGCGGTATGCCAGCGATCGGGGTGGTTCGGGATAAGAGGAGGGGCGGTGGCAGGTCCGGCTGTGCGAAGATGTCGAGGCGCGATGGCACGCGCAGCGACGGTGGGGAAACGCAGTAAATTGATCTCTGAGAATGAACCACAATCGTCAACGATGCTGCATGTGGCGTGAAGGGAAGTGAAAGCGTGGGCAAGTCGCGCAGTGAGAGGTCGCCGTCGTGGTGCGGCGCCAGATCGAGAGTAGAGTGAATCGTAGCCGGCCAAGCACGAAGCTCGACGCCTGTCCGGCATTTACCCGATATCATTCAAGTCGTACCAGAAGCTCGGTTTCCCATAAACAACAATATCTTGGTGGCTATCAGGATATCTGCGAAGTGACCGTGGAGAATTTGGTAGTTGCTGGGGATTGAAACAATTAGTCCACCTCTACATACCTCCGTCTACCTTTTTACGCGACACAAATCTATATGTGGCCCGTCGGTAGTAGTACAAGTAAGCACGTTTGCACAGTCATGACAAACCAGATCTCCTCTGCCTCGTCCAGGTCCAAGGCAGCAATCGCGGGCAAGATATTGCCAAGACTTGCGGCGTCGGTTCCTCTCTTTGACATTCTCTCTACTTTCACACAATCAAACACCCCCACGTCCTTCTGGACATCCATCGAGCACCTTTAACGCATTCCCAACAATCGTGATCTCACGCCCGTCGTCGCCGAGCTATGAGTCGTAATGTCAAGCTGCCACCCGAGGTCAACCGGTGCGTCGCAACCCCAGCAATCATCACAAACCGACCGTCTGCTGACCCTCATATCTCAGCGCTCTCTTCGTCAAGAATCTGAGCTACAACGTCACTCCCGAGGAGCTTTTTGAGCTTTTCGGCAAGTTTGGACCCGTCCGGTATGTCCGCACCACCTCCTCCAGCAGTCACGCGATCCGGCGCAACATGCAATCCTCAAGTCTAGACCCACTAACATTGTGCGCAGACAAATCCGTCAGGGTATCGCCAACAACACCAAAGGCACTGCTTTCGTCGTCTTCGAGGATATCCTGGACTCCAAACAAGCTTGCGACAAGCTGAACGGCTACAACTTCCAGTCACGCTACCTAGTCGTGCTGTACCACCAGCCCGACAAGATGGCCAAGCAACAAGCCGATCTGGCCGAGCGCCGCGACGCGTTAGAAAAGCTCAAGAAGGAACATGGTATCGAATAGCGTTTGCAGGAAGACGTGGTCAAGGGGGAACTATCTATTGGACAGCAACCAAGCGGGAATGCGTCCGACAGGATACATGGCAGTGATGCCACCCTCGTGGACGGATCTGGTGAAGAGAGTCGTCCACGCCCGCACACGGGTCAAGTGGCCGCGACTTCCGCAAGCAACAACATGATGCATGACCATCACACACGACCTCCGCGAACTCGCAATCAGCAAGTGAGCGGACTTAAGATTTCACGACAAGGAGGGCGCCTAGGAGTTTTAGGAAGTTGGTCGATGGGCATTCGCAACGCGATCGCCACACGATGATCACTTTTTTGTTTTGGTTGGGATGAGTGACTTTACTTCTTTCCACAAGATTGCCGGAACAGTGGGTGGTACTGAGAAAAGGGCAAAGATTGACTTCACACCGATTAGAAGAGAGAGGTAAAGATGCCACTCAAGAAGACCACATCATATACCCAAGCAGCAATAACAAATAACTTGCATTCAATGACTCCATACTCCCTATCTGTTGCAATTTGCCATCCTATCCTGATCCCATCCTAATTTCATAATCATCTCGTCAGCGTGAGCATAAGCTCTACTGCCCTTCGCCTTGGATTGCGTTAGTAGCAGCTTGGGTGCCAGCCTGAGCGACTCCCATCCCGATTCCTTGAGCCAGACCCGCACCGACACCGCTTGACTGGTGGTTACGGTGGTAGGGCCGTCTTCCCTGGGGGCTGCCGCCGGGCCTCTGAGCTCCTGGTCTTTGAGCTCCACCACGACCGCCGCGGGCTGCCTCGGCCTCGGCCTCAGCGTACGCGGCCGCGTATGCTTCCGGTCCAGCTTCAGGAGAGGCCTCACGCTTCTCGAAGCCACCGTCAACCGGGAGAGCTCCTCCAACACCTTGACCGACGCCCTCAGCGAAGGCCTTGCCGACGCCTGAGCCACCACGGTGCCTGGAACCACCACGGCTGCGGCTGCGAGAGCCCGAGCCACCACGACCACGAGCATCAGCCTCTGCCTCACGCTTCTGGGGAGCTTCCTGCTGGGGCGCGACACCCTGAGCCAGGCCCTCACCACCCTTCCTGCCACCACGGAAACCTCCACGCCAGAACTTGCCGCCAAACCTGGCCTCTGCGTCGGCCTCAGCCTCGGCATCACGCTTCTGGGGAGTCTCCTGCTGCTGAGCCTGGGCGGCGCCCTCAGCGCCCTTCCTGCCACCGCGGAAGCCGCCGCGCCAGAACTTGCCGCCAAATCGAGCCTCGGCCTCGGCCTCGGGCTCAGCGTCGCGCTTGAAGTTCATCTCGGAGTCGAAGTCGTCACCGCCGGTACCGCTGGTGGCGCCGACGTTGGCGCCGACACCCTGACCGACACCGTTGGCGAAGGCCTTGCCGACGCCGTGGCCATGGCCGTGGCCGTTTCCGGCCTTACCCTTGCCGCCCTTGGCCTTGCCACCGCGACCACCGCGAGCCTCGGGCTCCGCCTCCGCTTCCGGCTCAGCGTCGCGAGCTTCCAAGGCCTGGGGTCGAGGACGGCCTCCGAAGCCGGGGAATGAAGGACGACGGTACCCTCCGCAGTTGCCGCCCATGGCCTTGCAGATCATAGCCTCAGCCTCAGCATCGGCCTCAGCCTCAGCCTCAGCCTCAGGCTCGGGGTATGCCTCAGCGTCACGCTTGAACTGAACGGAGCCACCGATGCCATTGCCAAGGCCCTCAGCGAACGCACGGCCAACACCGCTGCCTCCACGACCGCCACGGCCACCACGGCCACCGCGGGCATCGGCATCGGCATCGGCCTCGGGCTCAGCCTCGGGGTAAGCCTCAGCATCACGCTTCTGTTGCTGAGCATAGTTTCCAGCAGCGGTGCCAGCAGCGTTTCCAGCAGCGGAGCCAAAGAACCTGCCGACACCGCGGCCGCGTCCAAAGCGAGCCTCAGCGTCGGCCTCAGCCTCAGCCTCTGGCTCAGCGTCACGAGCAGCAAGGCCCTTGGCGATACCGAAGCCGTTGCTCTCGGGGGCGTGGATTCTGCCATGGCGGCCGCCTGGTCCGCGGTGGATGGGGAGGCGGTTGACGCCAATGCGAGTCCTGGGACGCTCGGCGGCGCCCTCCTCGGGCAGGCCGCGGGGTGCGACCTTGGGGTCGGTGGGCTTGGCCTCAGGGGTGGCGGGCTTGGCCTCGGGGGCGGCAGGCTTCTGCTCGACACCCTCGGGCTTCTTCTCTAGACCCTCGGCTTGCTCTCCGGAGAGTTTGGTCCTCTCCCCACCAGCCGGCGAGTGGGTCCTGCTGCGGGATCCAGAGTGGTGTCTGTGGTGCTTGCCGTGGTGCTTATGATGCTTGCCGTTCTTGAGGTGCTCCCCGGAGTGGTGCTTGTGGAGCTTACCGGAGTGTTGGCGGTTGTGCTTGCCCTTGTGGTGCTTTCCAGCGTGGTGCTTGTGGTGCTCCTTGCCCGAGGCAGAGCCTTGGGAGTGCTCTCCCTCCGACTCGGAAAGAGAGGGGCTCTTGGTGGTGGGGCTCTTGGGCTCGGGGCTCTGGGCACCCTGAGCGGCCGGGGCAGACTCTTGCTCGACAGCTCTGGGGCGCATGCCGGCGGCGCCGCGGGGGCGGCCGTCTTTCCTCAGGCCATGCTCTTGGCCCTCACGCTCGCGGCTGTGGTCCTTGTGGTGATGGTGGCGGTGGCGAACGGCGCCTTCTTCACCGGAAGCAGGGACGCGCGACTGGCTGACCGAGTCCTCACCTGAGAATTGTTCGGTGGGTTGTGTGCGAGCGGCAGAGGCGCCTTGAAGGACTGCGGCGGCAGCCAATGCGGAGACAACTGAGTACTGCATTTTTGTTGGTGTGAAATTGAAGATAGGAAAGAAGAAATGTTCAATTGAATTGGAAATGAGGAATTGAATGAATACTCGCCAGGAGTAGAAAGGATGAATGCTGAATGATGATGGAATGATCTGGATTGAGTCGGGGTCGATTGAGCGGTCTTATATCGTGCTGGACGATAAACCAGGCTCGGTCTTGGGAGAAAGGCTCCATCCTGCGGCCTCGTGAATGGGACATGGTGACGAACTCACCCCACCTCTACGATGGACACTTTACACCTACCAGGGGGTGAGGGTGGCGGAGGATGAGATGCCCAGACGCGGCTGGGACAGGTGTCGTTGGCGACGCGGCTGACCGGGCTGCGCTATGCCCTTGGCCTCCATTATCTCACCACCGGCAACTCGGGATCAGCGGAATCCGCAAGCCATTGGCCCGCAAGGCTGGTCTGAGAATAAACACACGCGATAATTGTAGAAACAAGGAGGATGTTGGTTCTGGGCATTGGAGATGAGCTTGTTGTATCAACAGATTGCGGGCGCAGCTCAAGTGGAGAAAGGGTCACTCAGCCGCATTCATTCACACCACCACTTGTCCGCCAACATTAAGAGAAGAATTCATGTGGTATTCGTTACAATTACATGGTCTAGAACACGACGTCGCCTCCACAGCTGCTCTCTCAAACTTCCACATTCATACACGCTCTAGGAAGAAGAAAAGACACATACTCCGCATCATCATGTGGTTCATCGAATAATCACAGCATGGTCGTAACTTCAGTTCGGCGCAGTCCGCTACCGCCCGGATCAACAAGGCTTGAGCTCGGCCACTTGGCCCGCTGGTGCCTCCCCCACTGGCACGTGCACCCACGATATGGCCCGTGTGCTGAAGTTGAGTTCCGACAGCAAAGCCACTGGCTTCTTCATGTCATCTTTGACGCCTGCTTCAGACTCGTTCATCGTAGGAGCACTGTCAATGTACATAACATCCTGAGCTTGATCTTGATATGCCGAATTGGTGCGTCGGATGTTCTCCTTGATTTTTCCAAACAGTGGCCGCATGGCTGCGAGTGAAACCACCATGATGCCCGCGCCATTCTCCCATAGGCTGTAGATGGTGTATCTGATGAAGTTGGGTACATCACTCGGATATTCGATATCTCCGAAATCGTTGTATACGATGCTGAGAACAGATGTTGTGCTCCCAATCCCAGCCAGCACCATGAGACCGACTACTGTCGCTTTGGCTCGCGGTGTCATGGAACTACGTAGCACAACGTAGTTCGGGACCAAAGTCATGACCCAATCAAGGATCATAGTGAGGACTCTGACGAATATCGGTAGAATAGTCATGGCATTGGTAAATTGGCAGGTGTCGAATGCGTGAGCCCAGCCAGTGTTAGTTGGATTCCCGCATTGCCACATATTGAGGAAACAGAATATGATCATAAAAATGGCATATATCCAGAATGTAGCAATGATTGTGATGCGCTGCTTGCTGTGTTCGAACCGTGGCAGTGCTCTTAGGAAGAAGGTGGCGATAGCTCCTCTGACGAGGATGGTGCAAATTACAAATGCTAGCTCCCAGAAGGAAGACAGCTAGACAAGGTCAACTTTAGGCTTAGAGGATGATCATATATGCTTGTTTTCACCATGAAGGACTCCCAAAAGGCTTTCTCCATGCCTTTTATCTGTATATTGAGACTGTATCCGAGGCCAAAGGCGATGTAGGCGACATACGAGATCTGAAAGCAGTGATTAGCAATCGCTATTCAAGTATTGTAGCGTTCGTAGTAGCCCACATAAGCAGCTATCAGTGTCCAATCATCCCAGGCTATTTCTTTGATCATGACTCTGCGTATGTGAATTCGGACGCCAACACAGATCGTGCTTAGGACGAGAGCAGCGATGTAATTTCCGAGTACTAGGCCCAAAGGTATGCGTATAGTCGCTGTAATTGGATCCAGCACAGGATCATCGGTCCAGGTTGCATACGATGCATCTGAAACTGGGCTCGGTGTCAATACCGATGTAGTAGTCGAAGGGCTCATCTTGGCCATCAAAAGCACTCGGAGTGATTGAGAAATAGGAAAGTTGACTTGTGATCTGGACTTGTGGGACTCGAGTAGTTCACGCAGCCTCAGCCGGACCGTTTATGAGCTGCCATGGTGCTTGTCACGATAACGACTGGAGCATAGGGTCGCCGAACGGATTCAAGACGTTGCCCCTAGTGTTGGATCATGGCACCGAAATCGACAAACCCGAATCGCACTCCGGACGTAACACTGGCCAGGCATGAGCAGATCGAGCCGTGCGGTCGACGTTTGACCGGTGAAAGAAAACATTCCATCGACAGAATCATACAGAATTCTGTCATAGGTGTCATTACGAAGAAAAGCAGAAAGAGCATGTGGCATTTCTGTTCCGGATGACTGGACTGCACCGCAAAGTGATTGGTGGCGGCAAGCGGAATATGGGGAGCAAAGGTGGGCGAAGGAGTCTAACGAGGATTAGGGTTGCAGCACGGGGTGCTTCCTCCCGACACCGCCCCCGTTTGGGCTCGTCGTTGCTATTGCAGCATTGCGCCACGGAACACCTGTTTGCTCCCTTTCGGCAGCCGTTGCGCCATTGCTTCGTCATGTGTTCGAGAGTCTGAGCAGGTTCTCCTCAAATCGTCCATCATAACCGACGAACGACCCCACGAGGTGTCGGAACTTCTGTTAAGTGGTGCGTTTTGTTCCAAGAACAGCCCAGCTTCCGCCAGAGATTGCGCAGCTGGCCCTTAGGGCAGGGTCTATCAATCACGGGGACCATGCCTTGCTTGTAACACTTCCCTTGAACCACAGCGCTCCTCCAACAATTTGCCCGCCTCCGACAATATGCGCAGGGCCGTGCCTCTGGACTCGATCTTGTGTATTGTCTAAGCAACACATTTATAAGCAGTCAACCAAGCAGCTAATATATAATGCGATTATACATCATCTCCCATCTGCGGCCCCTTACCATGTCCTAACGATCGAATCATCGGGGTAATGCTCAGCAGGCGGAACAAGATACCTGAGATGTAATGGCTCTCTGAGTGGGTCGGCCACGGCGAGAGAGAAATTCTCGCACTAAGAAAGGACTCGTTCTTAGATAGGCCGACTCGGACTATGGCGGTGACATTCGATTAGTCCGACTATTTGTACACAATTGCCAACAACAGAAGCAAACATAGAATTCAGATCATGGCGTTGAGGCTGATAGCATTATCCGCTCCCATAGTAGTGTATTTCCGTAGAGAGAACTGGCATCGGACTACCAATCATGGCAGACCAGGTTCCTCGCACAGGCCGTTCGTGGTTGTCTGTAAATGTATACGCATGCGTGGATCTGGCGAATTTGTTCGAGTTCAAAGTCCAAAGACCATAAAGCCGACTTATGAAGGCGGGTTGACTTCGAATTTCCCAAGGAGAACGACATTGTTTTCGAAACCTCTTTCAACATTAATCTCATCGGCCTCTGGTCTTTGAGGATGGTCTATTGTGTCTTTCGTGGACATTGTGACCGGAACGCCGGATCCAAATCCTGGTCGAAGTGCAGGTACACCATCTACTATCTTCTGGAAGAGCGGACGCATGGCTGCAAGTGAGACCACAAGTATGGCAGCCCCGTTTTCCCAAAGAACGAAGATGGTATACACCATCCAGCCCGGAAATGTATCAGGGTAAGAGATGATACCCAGCGAGTTGTAGACAATGCTGAGAATCGAGAGCGTGCTTCCTGCACCAGCCAGCACCATTATACAAACTACCGTGATCTTATCTCGTCTGGACATGGCGCTTCTCACAACGACGATCACGGGCACTAGTGTCATGACCCAGTCCAATACCATGGTGAGAACTCGGGCGACGATTGGCAATGCCTCCATAGCTGCGTAATTGAGACAAGGTGGACTATATTCCCACGAAGTTGCAAGCGGGTCTCCACACTGGAATATGTTGATGAAAGTGAAGATGACCATGAAGACAGCGTAGAGCCAAAAAGTCGCAATAATGCCGATGCGCGCCACCGTGTGTTCGTATTGTGGTAGTGCACGAAGGAAGAATGTAGCAATTGCCCCTCTGACAAGGATGTTCGTGAGTCCCAGAGGTAGCTCCCAAAAAGCAGTCAGCTGAATGCATGTATGTCAGTTGTGTATGCATTTGAATCCCTCAATGATACTCACGTTGAATGACAACCAGAATTCGTCTTGCATTCCATTGATTTGGATGTTCAACGAGAACCCAATGACAAAGACTATAAAAGATATATAGGCAAACTAATCATTTTGTTCAGCACCAAAGTCAAATACCGGTATTCATATTGCACGGGAGACGCACCTGAGCTGCGATCAAAATCCAATCGTCCAGAGCTATCTCCTTGATCATGACCCGCCGGACATAGATCCGAAGACTGACACATAGTGTAGTTAGGACAAACGCGACGATATAGTTGCTCAGTATGAGGCCGATGTGTATATTCACAAGTGCTGTAGCCGGATTTGATGCTGGGTCTCCGGTCCATGTCGCAGTTGGCTTCGAAGTGACGTCTGCTGTCGTCGAGACAGTGGAAGCCATGGTGAAGTCTTGTGTATGTATTAAGCCACGGAAGTGGTAGAAGGGTCTCAGAGATAGCTCAAGGCAAATAGAGTGGATGTCACTTACCAAAGGCTGAAATAATAACCTTGCCGTTATCAAGCTCGCTTCACTCACGGAGGGAAACGAGCCAGAGGCATTAAACGGCGGAAGTCACCAGACTGAGTCGACCCGTTACGCTCCATTCGAGACTCAATATGCAATGATCCGAAACAGTCTTGATGTGGAGAAATTTCTGTCATCTAGCATTACGCCCCTGATGACAAGACTAGGCTGTATACTGACAATAGAGACGACTGTGCGACGTTATGGACATCGCATCATGCAATGCATGTCGGCTAGTGAACGCTAGAAGACGGGTCCTCAAGAGCTTTGATGAATCCGGACAAGCCGACAAATGTGAACGGAAACGAGGGGATGCAACGTCCGACGTCAACAGCCAGAACGGTATGGAGACAGGCTGAGTCAAGCGAGCTGGTTCTCGGGGGGGAGGATAAGGCTTGGAGACAACCGTTTGCCGCCAGGTCTGCAATCACAATTGGCGGGTTTAACGGGGTTTAACCAGGTTCGGCCTCATCACAACGGCGTCTACGAATATCAAGTTCACCGCCTTGTACTTGTCCATTTGCGCATGGATATTGTCAAGTGCAGTAAGCAGAGAATGCTAAGATCCATATGGTCTTGGATTAAAACCAGACTCCGCTCATTTCCAGTGTGCAGAGACCATCCCCTTAGATCGCCCGAGCATCCACTCCGCCACCTCAATCCTCCTCGGAATATGCTTTGGAGAACTTGACAAGAGATGAGAAATCCTCGTAGCCAGAAACCCTCGCTCTGCCCTCAATGCCCTTGCCATACTCTAGACGATCCCCTACCAGCCAACTCTTCGGCAGCAAACGGAAGAAGCCGTTCTTGTCCTTGATTAGCTGCACTCGCTCTAGTTCCTGCTCTTTACACCTTTTGCGCTGTGTCGTGGGAGTATGTTTTTCGTTCATTGCAACATCTGGTGCTCCGACCTGTGATAACCCGATGGATCGTCGCTCGCGATGCTCCAGAATGTCCACATCAATCGTGTCAAGCGCCACGAACCTGAAGACGCAAATATCTTTGGTCTGCCCTGGCCTTCGGACTCTACCAATCGCTTGTGCAAGCGCAGCATTGTAACTATATTGCGAGTCTGTAAGCAAAGGCGAGACAAAAAGCACATTGTTGGCATTAGTCAAATTGACGCCAGCCGCCGACGAGTTCGATGCATTGAGAATAATAACAGTACTGCGATCAGTGGGATCAATCTCGGTCTGGAACTTGGTGACAAGCTGAGCTGCTTTGTTATTGTCGCGTACAGCGATGCAGCTGATAGCACTTCTCTTGCATGCTTGCTCCATATCATCGATCTGGTCTTCATACTGCACGAACAGGATCGCCTGATCTTGGGCTGCTTGGATTTGACCCAGGAGGTCAATCACACCTTTGACCTTGGCGCCGGCGAATGTTCCTATCGTTGAATCCGCAGTAGTTTGGACGAGCTTGTCTGACCGAAGAAGGTGGTACTTATGTATCGGCGCACTGCAGCCCAGTGCGTTGCATAGTCCAGTATGGGTTTGTGAGAGTTCCCAGCAGTCGTCGCATATGATATGTCCACAGAGCGAAGAGACGGACATGACAGGTTTTATGGACCGAGAGCAATCATGACTGTCGCATTTGCCCAATGACTTTGTCTTGGGCCAAGCACAGAGAAGATGCTGAGCGTTATTAGCAAATCTGATCGAACGAAGCGTGGCCATATATTGTTTAGTAAGGACATTCAGCACGCTGAGTTTGTCCTTGACCTGCTGCTGCGATCTTTCCGACGACCTTTTGGCGGTTTGTGCTTTCGGCGCCCCCTTTTCCTGCTCTTGGAAGAGTGACCGAACAGTCTTGGTAGTATCCTCGTCCCCCAATGAGCCAGCTTCAAGAACATCTTCCTTCCAGCTCGCGAATGCAGAAATGTTGCAACCTCTGGCTAGGGGAACTATCTCGCTAACAGCTTCGGACAACCTGCTCTTGGCCTGCTCGGCCTGTGACTGACGTTTAGCCGCAAGATCTTTGATGGTGGCTGCATTCGTGCCAGCGTTGTAATTTCGACCGTCGAATACAGCAGCGAGTCGAGAGAGTGCTTCCTCGGCAGAGTCAACCCCTTGCAAATTCTCCAATATTTGGAAATCGCGATCCCGATCTTCACTGCCTGCCTTTCGGCTTTTAGTGATGCGCATGTCGGCACCATTGAGATGCTGCGACAACTCTGTATAAACCAGCCGATGTGTGGTCGCGAGTTGCACTGGAACCAATTGATCTGCATATGGAAAGTCTTCAAACTCCAGAATGTTCTGCCGTACAAAAGAATCGAGGAAACTCTGTGCAAGCTCGTATGTCCTTCTAGTTACGGCCATGGATGGAGCAGTCCGGAACGTCTGAAACTGCTCGAACTCGGTCTTCTCATCAAGGATTTTCTTCAAATTCTTCTGCGAAAGAGCCCCTGGGGCATTCTCCCCCACTCGCAGCTTCACCCCGATGAGATTAGCCATCCTGGCGATGTCATAAGGATCTTGGAGTTTCGCTGTGGCGGAAAGGGCCCATCGCTTGTCTCCTTTCAGATTCTCAATGGCAGCCGTCTCCTTCGCAGCAAGATACGTGAACTCGTCAACGACAATCCTGTTGAAGCAGAACATCTCGAACAGGCATTTGTCGATATGCAAAAGATCTTTGGCGGGCAGAGACGATTGTTGAGGTCTACGGCCCATATCGCTGTCAACGCCAGAGTCATTCTTCCAATCCGCGTAGGCCTTTCCGGTGCGCCTTTTCGAGGGAACGATCGACTCAAAATCTGGGTCTTGCATATTCTTCTGGAATGCCTCTCTAATCTGGTTCTTCACTGCCTCGCTGCCCTTTGTTTGCAGCAGATGGACATGCTCGGAGACCTTCTCATTCACAAAACGAAGCCAGGTCTCATATCGTCGGCCTTTGGTAGCTGATGGCTCGGGCACCCCGGCAAACACTGCCAGTCGCTTGACATAGTCAGGACTTGTCAGGACTTCTTGGTTCACTACGATCAGCTTAGCCCTGCTGAAGTTTTTTATATCATGTTTGTTCAAATCCGCAGCTCCTGCAATGACGATAGTGCTATTTGTGAATTTATTTCCCAAAACCTTTTGGATTTCCGAAGCCCATTGCTTGACAAGATGTTTGGGTGCAATGATCAATGTAGCTGCCACTTTGATGCCAGGAGCGCTTGTAGAGATAGGCGAGAAGTCGTCGATGATTTGTTCCGGAGCCTGGAATGATGCAAAATCCGTTGCCACGAGAGCAAGCGTACAAATAGTCTTGCCAAACCCAGGGTGAGATGCTTGGATACCGCCACGTATCCAACGTCGGTGGCGCGCTGTAACTTCGACCCTCCAAGCAGCCCCTGGGATCAGCAGCTCTTCAACTTCCTCGATTATGTGTTCGATGCCCTTGCCAGCTTCCTGCCGGAGCATCCAAGCAAGGCTCCTCTGCTGGAGAGGCCAGAGATCGATTCGCAAATTGGGCTGGTGTTCGCTGGGAAGGTCCTCATCGTTGTTTCTAAGCCGGAAGACAGGCAGCTCGAGTACACTGCTTTCCGAATAGCAGGTATCGACTCTCCAATGTATTTGAGGTACGTCATCCTCAGCCATATCACCGACCAGTCTCTGCAACTTTCCGGAAGCTCGGTGAGCGAGAGTGACCAGGTTCAGCGAGACAGACAACCTTGTGTCTCCTACGCGAGCCTCACGATCCAAGTGAATAGCCACGGGCCGAACCTTGAGGCTCTCTTCAAACCGAGTGGCCAGTGCAGGGTCCTCGTAAGGTTTCAAAGTCTTCATATCAGTCGTCCATTTCCAACGCAGGGGTGCTGGTTTTGGCATGCAAGCCGTACATGACAGTCGGGCTCTTGAAAATGGCAGCTGCATTTCTTTGCCGAATCTGACATGAGGATTGACCAAGGAGAACAGCCAGTGAATATCAGCAAAAGTAAGAGCACTGCTTAATACGAGAGCTCCAGTGACCAGGTTTTCCGGCACGTCCATCGTGAGGATCTCGATTCCAGAGCGACAGTCTTGGCTTCCTTCCAAATGCCAGGTGTCGATATCGAGAGTTGTCAACTTGATGTTGGCGTCTACTGTCTGGACTTGGATGAGACTCGGGCTGTCGTCGAGCCATGCATAATCAACGCAACCCACAATGGTGTCTTTGGCTTGGTCAAATAGCCAAGGTCGCCAAGTAGAAGGAAATTGCATGAATACATGCCTCTTGTTGCGTTGTAGCCGCCTTGGGTCGTCTGTTATGATGCAGCAGTCGTTCGCTGCGTCCCCTATAGGATCAGGGTCAAGCATCAGGAATCTAGGCTCGTCCATAGGAGAATTTTTGTGTTTATATAAGGATTCTGACGCGGTGCCACACTTTGGTAAGTATTTGTAGCTACCGTTGATATGTTTCAATCCTTCATCATCGCAGTGAAGAGCAAGCTCGTTCCAAATGGCTTGATCGCGATGCGCAGGGATGTTCAGCCGAGCTAGCCAGGAAGCAGTCTTATCACCAGCCCCACGCAGCGCTATCTTTATTTTCCGAGCCTCCGGATAGCCTACACGCCAATTTATGTTGGTCAGACTGGTACCTGTGGAGCGGCCAACGGCGACTGGTTTGAGTAGGATAATTCGAAGCTCATCCTGTGCAGCAGAATTCGCGTCTGGGCTGGCATAGAGCTGCCACTCGAATGATTGTGGCTTGATCGTCAAGTCCAGGGAAGCGTTGTGAGACCGCCAGGTAGCAGACCAATTGTAGCCTCGTCGTAGGCCTTCTAATTGGAAGACTCCTTCGAAGATTGCTTGTACGACCTGAGAGTACCGCGAGCACAAGGGCCCATCCATGGCCTGCAAAGAACCCAAAAGATTTGAATCACACCGTAGAGTTAGATGCGATGGAAGTAATGCTTCCCACTTCTGCTTGAACGCACTTGGACCCATTCGCTTGCCGCGTGGAAGGTGTTCCGGACTATAGTTGTGAGCTGGTTTCCCCCCACAGGCAAGACAGCTCGAATGCCCACAGTCAAGACAAGTTTGAATGGACTTCTGTGCGAGATCAAAAGGGCCCTCGCATGCACACTTTTGACTCGAGGCGATGGCGTCCTGCATCATCTTGGTGAGATCAATATAACGTCGAGAGTTTGAAATGTCTTCACAACGACTTTGACCCGATTGCATTGCCACCCGAGAAGGCTGCATTTTGGTGACAATAGCCTTCTGTACATGCGATTCTTGTTCAAAGTATAATTTGGTGGCGGACACCGTGATGGCACTCAATATAGCAGCACCGACCACAGTCGAACTCATTGCATTGCCAGCTAGGTCTTGAATTTGTTTGGGCGTTTCTGTGGTGAACGATATGCGGTCTAGCGGCAGGCCTTGGAGCGCAATCGTTTCATCGGGGCTCAAAGTTGCTCCTCGATCCGTGACAAAGAAGATGCCTGAAGGAGTAAGGCAAGGCGCAATACCCGCAGCAGTGGAATCAGGATTGCGGTCCACGTTCTGAGAAACATTGATTATGCGACTCTTAAATTGAATGTCGTAATTCCCACCTTTGGGCAGGGCTTTCCGGAGGAAGGAGCAATCTAGCATATCCCAGACCCTCTCAACTTGTTGTCGGAACCATTCATGATCGGCATAGTCCGGTGGGGAGATCGACCCACTCTCTTGCCAGGATGTATATGGTCTTGCGTTGCCGATCTGCTCTTCTCGACGATATTGGATATGCCGAATCGCGCATTTAGACCAGTCGACTTCGCGATTGCCTTTATCGAGCACACTTCTGCGTGCGAGAAGTGCTCTAGCCCTGAGCACTGCAGGATCGTCCATTGGCAACATGAAATCCGAGGCAGGAGAGCTTGCGGGACGCTTCAGATAGTCCATCATTTTCGTCCATTGTCTAGCTGCAGTGATTGCAGCTTCATCACTGATACAAGCTTGCTTGTCGATGCAGAGCATGTATCCACGCTGCCTCGTTTGTGGAAGATAGTATGTCTTGGTGTCCAATAGCACACCAGACACTGCGTAGCCTTCGTTCTCGTAGCTCTCAAGCATGTCATCCCAAGGAGCGGTGAAAACATTTTCGAGAATGAGCATTTTAGGCCGCCAGGTTTTTGCATAGGCAAGTACCGCTCGAAAGGTGTCCCCTGATTCTCCATTGTCTTCCATTGACTTTTGCTTGTTATTCAACATTGAGTAGTCTACACAAGCTGTTCCTGCAATTAGAAGATGGAGACCCTTAGGAACTTCAGCCTCCGCGCCATAAGCCGTCGTTGCTTTATGAGAGCTGTCTTTGGCCCTGGTCAGTTCTGTTATGTCTCGAAAGATGATCGGAACGCTGAAGTTGCGCTCGATGTATGCCTGTTTGTAAGGGACGATCTCTGCACTGAACAAGTGAACAACATCAAAGTTATGCTGTCCTAATTTGTCCAGAGCTTCCTGTATCAATTGTAGCGCCAGCAGCGGGCTCTCCGTACCTGAGCACATCGTCGCCACCCGCAGAGTACGGCCGTTCCACTGCGGTAGTGCGGTCTTCAGCCCGTTCGTCAAAGCGTTGCTCGTCATATCCAGAAAAATGTCTTTGATATTGGACAGCGGGCGAAGTGACGTGTCCAAAGCTCTTTGTGTGCCTTTGTTCAAACTTATCATCCGAGATTTCGTGGTTTTCTTCTTCGCGCTAATGCTTGGTTTCGTTGATGCAGGTTTCGATTTTGAGGTGATTACCTTCACGGGCTGTTTGCGCCTTCGGGGCACATCGTCGTACAATTCTGCCTCTTCGCTCACAAGGTCTGAGCATTCTCCTTCCGAGCTTGTAGTAGCAGATCCTGATTCGCCTGCAGAGCTCTCTGCATCCAGGCTTTCGTCTGGTGTAAAGTCCGACATATCTTCGTCGGAAGCGGTCTTTCTTTTGGGCTTCGATCGCTCACTTCTTGGAGCAACATCATCATTGGAAGCATCATCATCATCCTCAATGAAGAAAGACATTCGTTTTGTCTGACGACCACGAGAGGTTGTAGTGAACATGCTCTTCTGAGTCGCTTTGACTTCAAGTTCATTGACGAGCATGACTTGTGTGTTCCCGCCTCTTCGAGACGTTTTTGTTGATGCTTGCCTGTCCATTATGCGAATTGGACGCAGTATGGTTTCTGACTCTAATTCCGATACTGGTGCCTCCGTCGAACTCCGTGATCGCCATTGAGGATGTGTGGTGACTGGTTTGTTATGTGTAGGCGACAAAACGATGTCGTCAGGTGGCTTGGGCACTGCAATCTTGGTTGTGCGGGAAGATGTGACGATCAGGCTTGGGTTCTGGAAATGCGACAACGTGATCCCTTCGTCTTCGGAATCGGAAGTACTCCCTCCCGTGAGACCGTACTGGGCCCTCACTCTGGGCGAGGGTCTGTTGATGACGACTTTGTCAAAGACACGGCTGGGCCTTATTTTCACATCGTTTGTGTCAGCGGGTAGCGAAGATATGGTCGAAATATCATTATGTGTCTTTGTAGGTGAGGCTGTGCGGGTCCAGAAGCCTCGGATGTCCCTTGTGCAGTGTTTCTTCACGGAAATCTGAGCATTGTCTGAATCGGACCTGGGACTCGATTTTCTTTTTGGCATGATGACCTCGAGCTATCCAGCCGCTCGATACTCATGTGATATCTGCGAGGTGAAAGTTGGAATTGCCCGCCAAAAAGCGTATTCGAGATCAAGACATTGTCTTTTTGTGCGGAGCGAAAGGTCCGGGGCGACGCGTCGTGTGAAGGGGTGACGCGATCTAGTAAAATGCCTAATTGCGGACCCCGCTTCGGGTACTTCCACATCGCCTGGTCTGTGCGTGAACCACTTTTGTTCAATGCTATGAGTAGAATCTCTCCTGTCAGGCATCGTCAATTGCTCCAGGCGAAACCTCTGAAACTTATATGATGGCCGAATCCAGTCTCCAAAGTGAGTTGGTACTCTGAAAAACAGTCTGTCGCTCAGCGAGGGCTTCCATGGGCCAGAAGAGGGACATCCATGTATTTCGAATCCGTTCGACAGCAGTCCAAGGATAGTGATATCCCCAAGAATCGGAGTAGTCAACAGCTTCTCTCACAGATTTAAAGAGATGAAGTCTGTTGTCGCTGATGCTCCATCCCTCAGGCTGCTGTGGGGCTCTTCCTTCAACGACACCTTTCGCAACAGAAGCTTGCATCGAACGTTCATCGATGAATAGGCAAGAGCATACATTGTATGTCTATCACAGTCTCATCCATGGGTCGTTGAGAAGATCTACCAAAAAATAATCTAGATCTGCATTCCCATAGTAGGGATGTGTGCACGTGGCCGTGGAAATTTCGATGGATTCGTAGACTCAAGCAAGAGTCCGGGATCGGCGAGCATATTTGACTCTCCCACACGTCACGATCCCCACACATAACGCTATCCCTTTGCATCAACTCATATAACAGATCGATTTGGAGCGAATTAGCATAGTCGGGAAGGAGCAAGTGATATATGGCAATATGGCAGCATACGTGATGACCACGACAGAGAAAGCGCCGGCACAATCCAGTCATGCAAGCTTAATGAGTATCACCTGATTGCACCGTAGGTGGCAGTCTCGAAGAGGAATTCTATAAATTTCCGAAAAAGACGATTTGCCGTCGTACCGGTTGATGACTGATGCTGTTGCCAAAGGAAGTAATCACAAGGTTGATGGAGGGAAGTCGAATCATGGTCTGAGCACGGTGGCGCCGCGGAGATCTCTCCGCCGCAATTGCCACATCAACAGTCAAGAGGAACCACTCGAGAGTAAGCACAAGTAGCGAACAGAAACAACGTCTGGTACACAGGTACATTCAAAATGGAAAATGCTGAATTTGGCAGCAGGTGAGAGACAAGACATGCAAGAATTTGGGTTGTGCAACGGGAGCTCGCTGCGTTCGCCAAGTCTGGCGTTTGGCGTCCCGTTGTCCGCTTCGAAGCTCCAGCTGCCTCCATCTGATTCTCTCCCTTTGTCCAGATCTTGCCTGCCTCTCTTCCGCCACCCGACACCGTGACGCGTGCATAACTTTGCATACCGTGCAGGCCTGCTGCATATTGCATGTGATTGCGACCGTCGACCAGTTTTGATTGGTTTTAAGACTGGTGAGTGTACCCGCTCCTTCCCTTGTTGTTGCTGCCGTCGGGCCCGTGACGCGCACGACTCGAAAGCCACCGTCGCGCGCGCATTCGATACGATTGCAATAATCTCTGGTCTGGTCGAAACCTTGAGGGCGGGCTTGCGCACGACAGGATTGCGCTACAGCTGGCTGCGGCACCTTGATGGACAGGCTGAAATTTGCTCTGCACCTCTCAAGGCGACGGTCGTCGATCCCTCTCCGCCTGGCTTGTGCTTGGTGGTTGCTGGCTGCGCGACTCGACCTGTCGTTTGTCCCCATCGGACCCAGGTTTCCGACCTCTCGCCATCACTCGTCCTACATTCCCTCTTCCGCCCGCTTCGCACCGGCTCCAGCTTCATCGTTTGACTGGTCTGCCGCTCTCTCTTTCCTGACACACGCGCGCGCCTTCACGCCCTCGTATCCTGTACGTGGCTAACCGCATTCCACCAGACACCCCTGCCGCGCTCGATCAGCTCCCCAACTACTGCTGCCCAACTGCCCAAGCAAGCTATCCCAAGCTACCCAAGCTAGCGGCCCGCCCACTCACTGCTCTCACATTGACTCCGCGACCGACCGACCGTCCGACCCGATCCCCAATTCTTCTGGTCCTGACCTTTCCCTCGGGACTGCCTCAGTGACTGTCCTCCCACAATGGGTAAGCCTGGCCCCTCCATTGCTGTCCTCTGACCTATCTCTCGGTCTCCAACCTCACCCAACCCTCTTCACCTTACTCCCTCTCTTTATCACGTCGTTTCCCCACCCGATTTGAATGTCGCTGACTTATCCCTCTTCTCGTGCAGACGATTCGTACCGGCCTCGTGATAGCGTGAGTACCTTCTCATTATTCCTCAGAGTCTCGCACGACACCCTCCACCGTCTACAGCTCCCGGCACCATAGTATTAGGTCCATGACGTTTGCAGCGGCGCGACCGGGCATACCGGCCTCCACGACAAATGGGCACGACGCATGGGAGAGAGCTGTCACGACGAAGCAAGAGGAAGAGTTGAAGCATCAGTAATCGCATGGACACCCAGGTCAAGGGCCACTTCCATCTCACCGTGTCATCTTCACTTGGTCATGACCATGTTGCTTCACCTTCCTCTCTTCTCCGTTGTCACCGCTCTTTCCAAGCTCCTGCCTTGTCACTGATGTTCTGCGATTGCTTGTCCTGTCGCGCTGGTCACATGGAACCTTTTACTCTCCTGGACCGCACTGTTGTCCCCATGCTGATAACTTCTCAGCGTGAAAGGTCTCGTTCTCGTCGCCGCTCTCGCAGCCCTAGACGCAGCCGTCGTGACTACGACTCACGCTCACGGTCCCGCGAAGACTACCGTCGATCCGAACGTCGCTCGCGTTCACCTTTGAACGGCAACTCTGGTGGTGGTGGCTACTCCAACAGCTACAACTCCAGTCGCGCTCCCCCTCCTCCTAGGTCTCACGAAGATCGTGCTGCGGCTAAAGATCAGATGATGTCGTCGCTACGTGAAAACTCACAGCAGGACCGTCGTGTCTATGTCGGCAACCTTTCCTACGATGTCAAGTGGCATCACCTCAAAGATTTTATGCGTCAAGGTTAGCATCCTTACCACGCACGACCAATCAACACAATCACTAACATTCTCACAGCTGGCGAAGTCCTCTTCGCTGATGTTTTATTGCTTCCGAATGGAATGTCGAAGGTGGGCACATGAATACCGGCTGGTTTACCTGGCTTTGTTTTTTTTGTTATTTGATGGACATGGGTTGACGGATTGGACCTTGGTCCGGGTCAATGTAGGGATGCGGGTAAGTCTCGTATCATCTCAGATCTTCGACAAAGAAAAGGACTAAAATTCAATAGAATTGTGGAATACGCAACCAAAGATCAAGCTCGCACTGCTGTCGATACTCTATCCAACCAGAATCTGATGGGACGTCTCATCTACGTCCGTGAGGTGGGCACCTGACTGACCCTGTTGCTGGCCGTCAGTGTAGACTAATCCTCCCAGGACCGTGAAGCCGAGCCCCGCTTTAGTCAGTCCGGTGGTGGCGGTGGTGGTGGTGGAGGCCGTGGCGGGTTTGGCGGCGGCGGAGGCGGGTTTGGCGGAGGCTACGGAGGTGGCTACGGTGGTGGCATGGGGGGAGGCATGGGAGGCGGCATGGGCGGAGGTGGACGTCAGATCTTCATCTCCAACGTAAGCAGTCGAGATTCGCCCGTACTCTAAATACTGACGCAAGCCAAGCTACCCTTCCAAGTTGGCTGGCAAGACCTCAAGGATCTTTTCCGTCAAGCTGGTAAGTCATGCATGGAAATCGGAAGGCTGACACGGGAACAAATAGTATGATCGAAGAAAAATACTGACTGAGGCAAAAGCCCACGTAGGCACTGTCGTCCGCGCCGATGTCCACATGGGTCCCGATGGAAGACCTAAGGGCACTGGAATTGTTGCTTTTGACAACCCTGACGATGCTCGTAACGCCATCCAGCAATTCAATGGTTACGATTGGAACGGCCGTCTTCTCGAAGTGCGCGAAGATCGCTATGCTGGTGCGGGCGGTCCAGGTTTCGGCGGCCGTGGTGGTTTCATGGGTGGCCGTGGCGCTTATGGTGGCGGCTTTGGAGGTGGCCGCGGAGGATTCGGTGGCGGGCGTGGTGGCTTTGGTGGAGGCTTCCGTGGAGGTTACGGTGGTGGCGGTGGATACGGAGGCGGTCCTGGCGGCGGGTTCGGTGGTGCTCCTGGAGGCCATGACGCTCCCGCTCAACAGCCAAATGCTTTCACCGACTATGCCACCTCCGGTGGAGAGCCTGGCGCTGTCATCTACGTTCGCAACGTGAGTTGAGAAAGTCTCTACGCAAAAAAGGCGAATATGCTAACATGGACAAAAGCTGCCGTGGTCTACCAGTAACGAAGATCTCGTTGACCTCTTCTCCACTATCGGCAAGGTCGAACGTGCCGAGATCCAGTACGAGCCCAACGGTCGCTCCAGGGGCACTGGTGTTGTCGAGTTTGGCAGCCAGGCTGATGCCGAGCAATCAATTGGTAAGGACAAGCTCTGTTTC
The DNA here is from genome assembly GCA_010093895.1 of Myriangium duriaei CBS 260.36. Taxonomy (NCBI): domain Eukaryota; kingdom Fungi; phylum Ascomycota; class Dothideomycetes; order Myriangiales; family Myriangiaceae; genus Myriangium; species Myriangium duriaei. The sequence goes on from ML996081.1 coordinate 3,234,028, forward strand.
GGACAATACGTAACGGCTAACACTGCGCAGCCAAGTTCTCGGGCTACATGTACGGCGGTCGCCCCTTGGGCCTGACTTACGTCAAGTACCTGAACGCTCAAGGTGGCGGAGAAGCGATGGAGGGTACGGAGCCAACCGAGACTCTGACCCAGGACCAGATTATGTAAGATCAGGTCTTGTCTGTCCAACAGCTTGCTGGAATTTGGCTGGTGACACAGGTCATCCAGAGACTTCTAGCGAGCAAGTCGGCAGCTTTTTCTTGCGACGAGGTTGTAATACAAAAAGTTGGGCTGCGTCCTTTTCTTTACAGAACAGCTTGAGCTAGGGACACGAGGACAGGTAGAAGCGGGCAGGAATCAGAATGTTGCAGACTAAATTCCTGCGAAATGCAAGACTGACCTCTACCACCGCTACTCTATCACAGAACCTCTATAATTCTGGCTGGTTTTGTCTCGGGTATCATCAAGAAGTGCATCGTCCATTCGTATACAGCCCACTGTACAGCGTTGACGAAGAATGCTCGAACGCTGCATACGCCCAACCCTCTGAAGAAACATCGCAATCCTTCCTCTGTATACGCTTTCCGGGCTATCTGCCATGTGTTTAATCTATGCTCTGGCCGCTGTATCAAGGGAGTAGGTTCTGCCGCCACAGCGGTCGGAAAGAGATTAAGACCTTGAGTCTGCACCCTTGTTTTGATTACATCTGGTTCGGTCAATCTAAAGTTGAACAGATACAACTAGTCGAGCGACTCACCAAGAGGGAAAATGGATGCCCATGTGGCGACGCCGGCGATCCCACCACACAATAAGACGGACATCCACTCAGGCTGTTCGCCAGCTCCACGCGAGGTCATCAGTGCTCTCTTGCTGAGTTCGTAGGACCAGTAGCTGGAGGAATTGAATCAGTGATAAGACTGGACATGCAGGTATGAGTCGCACACATACTAGAAACCATAACCAACACTATCCCGGAGGGCCGTCACAGTACCACCCCAATACAATCCCCTCAGTCCATCATGGCGCCAAATGTCCCGCGCAGCACGCAGTGATGATACATGCGCCCGGTTGACCTGGACACGACACTTGATCAGCTCCGTGGGCGCCGAGACGACAAAGGTAGCCAAACCCGCCGCGGCGCCCGCTGTCCATGTCTTGCCTAGCGAATGCGGAGCCGCAGGATCTTCATTCATGGCAAGCATTGCCCGGTTGTATGTCGTAAAAAGCAACGCATTGAGTGCACCATATCCCAGCACTGGTGCTGCAGAGCCTTTGACGAGGGAGCCCAGACGAGAGGAGGGGGGAGCAACATCTTGTGCTGATGGGGCTCGTGATTGGCCGGCCTGGAGTCGAGTCTTGATCAAATCCAGCGGATTACCGATGATGATGCCGGCTGCTCCGCTGAGGTAGCCTGCCCAGAAATCTGCACTCATTAGCGCTGCATCTGGCCTAACAATTGCACTTATGCAACGGATGCGGATGATTTTCGACAAAGGGCCATCCCGCTGTAACAGCCACATCAATGCGGGCCCGAGGCACACAGCCACATGCAGAAGACGCAGGCGAAACCTTGACGCCACAGATCTAGGACCCCGCCAGATCTCCATCTCCTCGAGTCACCGTCATCGGTTCTCGGCGAGTGACTACATCTCCCCTGCTCGGACCACCACCACAGTTCTTGATCCTCCAAACGTCCTTCTCCTCAGCATTTATCCCACTTGTCAATACTTCCCCAACAGAGCTATGCATGTAGCACTTACAAGACATCCTCAAATATCGTATTTAGCGCTGCATATGCGGGAGCTGGAATCGCCGCCACCATCATCGTTTATATCTCTAACAACATCTTGACTCACATTCTTCGCATTTGGACAACATAACGCACTGCAAGACATAATCGAGGTTGGACATCTTCTCGATGACCTCGTCGCAAGTCGAGACATTGTGGGACTTCTCTCAGGTCTATTCCCTGCTTGACACACTCTCTCGCAATGACAAAACCCCAGCCACTGGCGAAGTCACTACCTCGTCTCAGCAGACGCCGATCAGTCTGCAACATCAATCGGACGATGCAAGAACAAGTCAGCTGAAGCTTGACATCCAAGCGCCTCAGGCCTACTCCGGTCTAGGCGATTTCAGCCAGATATGGCAATTCTTGGGTGACCCCCTTGAGACACCAAAAGGGGCACCCGCTACAAGCCAAGATAGTTCACCCACTCTGGAAAAACGAGTACCGAGCAAGATTGAATACACCAGCGATGGCGCCATATATACCGTGCCTGCTTCGGCGAAGAAGCTACAGTGGAGGGACGAGGTCAACGAAGGTACGCTCACCGAAGTTGCTCCAGGCCCAAGCGATGAAGAGCCAGCGACAAAGTTGTCTAAGAAGCAACGGAAGAAGTTGAACAGGCAGAAAAGAACGGACGCTGCGGAAAGTGCTCGAAGGGCTGCAAGCGACCTGGAGTCAGAGGCAGAAATGCTCCCTCCTTCCAAAAACCCAGCAGCTCGGGCCAGTATTCACAGCTTAAGAAGCCCTAAGAAGATTAAGCATAGCTTTCGTCCGATGAGCGAAGCTACTCAAGTTGTTACACCTCCAGCCATACACCATAAAACGCACGATAGACCTAAGGACGACCAGACGCCCATACCCGCGAAGAGCAATGCTGTCCCAACAGATGGTCTATCTGAAGAGTTAGCCGAAGCCGGCCGAAAGGTCCTCGCTAGGTACAATTCAGAACCGCCAGAGACAAAAGGAGAAAGTGAAATGCAAAAGGTGGAGAAGAAGGAGTGGCCTATCTCGGATCCACAACGTGCACTGTCGTTCTTACCTGCGTCTGTGCGTCCCATGAAGATACCAAGACCAGAACCTGCATCGACTGCCGTTGAGTTACCCGGCCGTCAGACTCCTACGAAGCAGATCATCACACCAAAGATTATTCGCTCAGGACCCGACCGCCATTGGGCTTTTCTGCTCAAACTCATCGCCAATTTCTACGAAGATCGGTCCTCTCTTGTGGCTCCTGCTAATCTGTCAAACCATTCCTCTGATCCTGCAGGGATACATGTCTTCGTTGACGCTTCCAATATCTTCATCGGTTTCCATGATCAGCTGAAGCGCGCTCGGGGTATCCCAGTGCACGTTCGTGTGCCCCGCGTCGATATGTCCTTCGATGCACTGGCCCTCTTGATGGAACGCCGCCGACCCGTTGCGAAACGCGTTCTCGCAGGGTCCACACCCGAAGTGGCGGCATTCGACGTTGCTCGCCGTATCGGCTACGATTGTGCTATTCTCGACAAAGTTTACAAGGCCCGCGAGTTGACCGCACGACAAAGATTTTTCATGAGCCGCGAGCGTCGAGGTAGCAAATCGAGCAACAAGGACGTCGATGTCCTCGATGGGTACTCTAGCGGAAACGCTAGCACTGCTTCGATTGGAGACAAAGTGCCTACTCACGCCCCTCAGAAGTATGTCGAGCAAGGAGTGGACGAAATTCTACACCTGAAGATGCTCGAGAGCGTGGTAGATGCTGACGACGATGCACCGGCGGGCACGATGGTTCTTGCTACAGGTGATGCTGCGCAGGCTGAATACTCGTCTGGATTCATGGTCATGGTTGAGCGGGCACTAAAGAGGGGCTGGAAGGTTGAATTGGTGAGCTGGAGTGCAAACATCTCCACGGCCTATAAAAAGGACGCTTTCCGGAAACGCTGGGGAGACAAATTCAAGATTGTCGAGCTGGATGATTATGCTGAGGAACTGCTTGATATGTAATGTGGGATCTAGCATCACGAAATGACACGACACGAACTGTATGACAGGGTAGTTTGCGCTGCTAGGATAGCATTTGGACGCATGCCTCAAAGGCACATGGTCGGCGTATAATATTTTTCGTCTCGCATATCGTGCTCTTGCTATTCCTTCCTGGTTGAGTGTGTACAACTACGGCCCCTCTTCTTGTCCGGGTTTATACGATTGTCTCCAACTTCCGTGCATACCCCAACGTGTTCTCAATCACCAATCCCGTGGCGGCCATGACGTTCTTTCCATCAGCGGCGGCGGCTTCAGTCTCAACGGCGGGGAAATAGATGCGTCCATCGCGGGCTGTCCAGCCTCTTGACCGTGCAAAGTCGACCACGGCGCCTTCAGAGTCGAGGAAGAGGAGGTTCTTGGCGTTACTGATGGGCAGCGACGGGTAGGCGCGCTCGCTGCAAGAAGCGATTTCGGCACGGATGGTGTTGATAAGTACCTGGATGTAGCGTCAGTATGAAGCCGTATTTCCTGCGATGACACGATCGCGCACCTCAGTGAACACTCCGAACTCTTCGCCCGGCACGCGATTCCCTTTCGTCTCGCCCCATACGCGATCATAGCTGCCCTCCATCAACGCCTGCTCAAGCCGCATGGGATAGGCAATGAAGGGATCTGCATCGAGATTTGCAGAGCCGTCCTGACTCGTCTCTAGCCGCTCAATCTCGGTGTGGAAGCCGGCATAGTCGCCCTGGCTGAGCAGCAGCAGGAGGTATAAACCAGTGACCTTGCTCTTGTTGCCGCTGTTCGAAGATGAGGAGTATCGAGATGAAGGGAGTGAGTAGAAGGGCTGTAACTGCTGGAAGTAGCGTGTGAAGGCGTCTGGATCGCGTTGGCGGATGGACACCAGGGCGCCTGCTTCGAGGACGTCTCGTGCGAGGGCAAGGTGTTGTGCTGATGTGGATGGCGAGGGAACAAGGGCATCCAGCTTCAGAAGTGAAATTTTAGCTTGTGAGAGGAGACGAGAGGCATTGGAGAGATTTGATGAGTTGAGGGAGTGCAGCTGCTGGACGAGCTGGGTGAGCTCGCGCTCTGCCATGGTGGCGGTGGCGATGTGCGTGAGCGGAGGGGCGGTCGGCCGGATGTTCTCGGAGCAGCGGAGGTGCGTACGAGCAGTTATACGAGGTGCAAATGAGGTGCAGACGGACGGGATGAGATTGATGGAGGACTGAAGGGTATCGTATACAGCTCAGACGAACAAGGGACACGAGAGATGATGAGATGGAAGCAGTCCGACCTGATCGGATCGGCCCGCCCCGCGCTTCTCGGATCGCACACCCGATGGCCACACAGCGAATGGGAACAAGATTTGAAAGCGCCTTCTGCCCGATTGGCTCGATGCGCCGCCCCAAGCGGCCGCTAGCGTAACCCAAGATGGGACAATCCGGCAACGTCGTGGAGCTCTATAAGCTCAACCGGCCCGCTGGGAACGCCCGACGCGGGTGGAAAGGGAGACGGCAGCACAAAACGGAGCTGCACGCCGCCGCGGGCAAACACTGGGCACGCACACTCACGCACGTACGCACGCACGTCGAGGGGCAACAAGGCGGCCTTTCGTTTCCTCGAATCGCACGCGCAGGAAGAAAAAAACACTTCCATCCGTCCATCAATCAATCGCCTCTGTTCGGTAACTTTCCCCGCCAACACTACCGGAGCTCCCTCTCCCCGTTTCCAGCTCAAAACATGCTGAACAGGCTGTGATGTCCCGGGTTCGGTCCATGCCCCGGAGCGAGTGCAACTGTATCAAGTAGCCGCCCGGCCCTCACCATACAACAGCCCACGCGTCCATCATGGACGTGAAGATGGACCTCAACAGCCTTTCGCCAAGCACCGCCGTCGACACGCCCCCCAAGGCAGAGGTCGACGACTTCCTCCGCCGCAAGCGCAAAGTTCGCGAACACAAGGCCTGTTACCCCTGCCGCCAGCGCAAGGTCAGGTGCGATCTCAATCGCCCCTGCAAGACCTGTGTCGAGCGCGAGCACCCCGAGCTGTGCGATTACCATCCTCCTGCCAAACGCCAGAATATGGGTTTGCCCGCTGTGTCGTCCGCGGCGCACGATGATGGCACAGGCCCCCCGACCCCATTCTCCACCACCGGCGCCGCCACTGTGACCATTAGCCACGCCGACTTCGCCAGCTTGCTGAACAAACTCGACGGCCTCGAGTCGAACATCGAGGACTTGCGGCGCGAACTGCGCGCTGCCAACCGCTCCAATGCCCTCAATCGCGCTCTGGATGTTTCAGGGCCCTCGACCCCACTGGTCAATGGCCGCTCTGTCTTCGATGGCCCTAAGGCTGATTTACCTATCAGCAGCGCTGCTCTCCCTGGCTTCCATACGAGGAATGCCCTGACTGGCGAGACTGTCTACATCGGCGGCTCATCTGTGCCTGCATTAGTCATGGCCTTGGGTCAAGGCAGTCGCGATCAATTGAATGTCGAGGGCATCCTGGGTAAATCTATTTTGCCACTTTTCGGTCTCGACAATGAGACTGCCACTTATCCCTTTGTCGACCTCTGGGGCTTAGCCAATGGATGGACTGCAAAGGCTACGCAACTAGCTAAGACGATCCCATCCGACAGCCAATGCGTGAGTTTCCTCCAATACTATCGCGATCTTGGCCATGTCATATACCCAGGACTCGCCGACATCGCCGCCTTCGAAACAGACCTCACCACTTTTCTCATGAACAGGGCAGGCTATGCAGAAATGGGCGTGAGAGCAGGTACTAATGACAACGAACTACCACCAGGAGTTACAGAGCAAGCGCTTTTCGACAAAGACTTCAACTGGATAGGGTTACTGTTCGCAGTCTTATCCTCTGGATGCCAGAGCTCAAACCTACCCAGGAAAGAACGAGAGCTGACCTCGCAAGTCTATGGTGAGTGTCTCGTCTTGCTCCCATAACAAATTGCATGCTAACGTCGCCCAGTATGCTGTAGTTTGGAATGTCTTCGTTTCACAAATTTCCTCTCCATGCCGACCCTTGAAAGCGTCCAGGCCATGCTCGTCCTCTGCCATGTCATCTCGAACAACATGAATGCAGGCACATCTTGGAACCTGATTGGTTTAACAGCGCGATTGGCACAGAGTCTGGGTCTCCACCAGGAGTGCCCAGAAGAAACCCCTGTTGCCATGAAAGCCTTGCGATCTAAGATTTGGTGGACGCTGATGCAGCAGGACTCTTTACTCTCCATCACCTACGATCGCGCATCCTTCACTGCCTTGGTCGATCACGCAGCAATGGCCAATCCACGCAACCATATCGGCATTACGGCATTCCACTCAGCCATGCTGCGCGTTTGCAAGGTTGGTCTAGATGTCGTCCGCGACCGATCGAAACCTATGCCTCCGACCGAACGGTATGAGCGCATCGCTGCCAGCAATGACGAAATCAACGTTGTCCTCCGCGAAGTTGCTGAGCATCTACGAGACTCACGCAAGTGCAGATCTATGCGCGAGTCCGTTGAGCATTGGGCTCTATACCTCCACGTCTCATATATTACTGCGGAACTCTTTCGCCCCGCACTATCACCACAAATAGCGGCCGACCCCAAACTACCGCGCCACTTCCGACAGACCTGTCTTGAATCCCTAGGCAACACTGTAGAGGCGTGGCTTGGCTTGCAAAATATAACAACCTACGCACGACACTCCTGGGCCGCGCTCCACCGCGCCCTATCCTCTGCGCTTCTGCTTGGTATTTTAGGCGAGCACAAGACTTCTGACAAATGCCGCCGCCTCCTATCTCGCTTCATAGGACTGATGGGCGACATGACCTCCGGCGTCGAGCCCGCCGAGCTCGCCGCTCCCATGACGCGCGCCATCTCCGCCCTTCGCAAACTTCGCATCAACGAAACGATCACTGCCACGCCATCCCCTCGCTCCGCTCCGCCAGGATTACAACCTCCACTCCCTCAACATCAACACGTCCACCCTACTCAACCCCAACAGATACATATCCAGCAGCAACAAAACAGGTATCCACCTGGTTTTCCAGGACCGTCAGCACAACCCCTCCGGTTCATAGAAGATATCGCCCTCGGTGGTCCAAGCCCCCGGCCCTCAGGCGATGCAGCGAGTCCCAGCGCCATGAGCTGGCCCGGCAGTGCGCACAGTCGGGTCGCTAGTGTGCACGGGAGCCATAGCGGAAGCAGTAATGGTGACGAGCAAAGTCCTTACTCGGTACTCAATAATATCCTTTGGGGTGGGAAAGGTATGGGGAGTGCTATGGGATGAGAAAAAATCACACATATCCTAGACGTTACGGGGTGGGGAGGGAAAGGATGTGGTACCCTTTTCATGATGGATATATTGGCAATTGGCCATTCCCTGATGTCGTTATTAGATGTCCGGATTTTTTGTGCCGCGAATGGGCGAGCAAGTATATATATGTATGGATATGCTGTCCTCACTTCTATACGAATGCGAATCACCTATGATGGCCATGCTAGTCCTGTGTCAATATTAATCGCGTACGAACTCCGACTCGAGCTTGTACGATGTAATCTCATCAACAACTACCACCACCAAATACGTGATCTCGAATATTTCGGGGACATTCATAGGCAGCAAAAGATAATTGACATTGGGTAGTTGTTAAGCTACATGCGCTTTGATCCATCAATCCATCTTGCTATCGTGTCTCCAAAACCCATCTACTGGCTTTGGTCGAAGACGTAGGTCAAGTGGCAGCGACCGCAGTACTGGCGGTTGTGCATAGCAGCCATGAAGATACCGGCACCGCACTGTATCGTGGTCAGCAACTTGATCAAAACCCATGATCACTTTCTGGATTGGACTTACGGTATCGGCGGGGCACTCCCTCCTCAGGCGCTCGATCTTTCCATCGCCATCGACCTTGTAGTACTTGAGGACAGCCAACTTGGTCTTCTTCCTCTTGTGCTTGATCTTCTTGGGGGTGGTGTAGACCTTCTTCTTCCTCTTCTTGCCACCACCACGCAAGCGCAGCACCAAGTGAAGGGTCGACTCCTTCTGGATGTTGTAATCGGAAAGAGTGCGGCCGTCCTCGAGCTGCTTGCCGGCGAAGATCAGGCGTTGCTGGTCAGGGGGGATTCCCTCCTTGTCTGTACAGATTTGTCAGAGGAGTCGAGATGAGTTGGGGCTGACATGGCGCGCATACCCTGAATTTTTGACTTGACATTGTCGATGGTGTCGGATGACTCCACCTCAAGGGTGATCGTCTTACCCGTGAGGGTCTTGACGAAAATCTGCATGATGGCGGCCTAGACAGTGGTGTCTTCCTCAGTCGCTATGAGAGAAAAAGATTTCAGGGATGGTGCGGCGTGGGGTTGGAAGTAATTCCCGCGGTGGTGCGAGCTGAGTCAGCAGCCGAGTGGAGGACTGAATCGAAACGAGCAGAGTTCCCGGGCCGATCCGCCGAGGCGTACGGTTGCGAGGACGACTGCTGCCGGCGTCACTGTTTACCGGCGAAGCCTGCGGGTCATGGTACAGGCCACCGCCGCCCAGGTTCTATACCTTGCCTTCCCTTCTCTCTTGTCTCGAACCTCAGACCAACACAATCTACACCTTTCTACCCAATACCTACAAACAGATCTTTCTTCAGAGAGAACAAACTCCCAACACCGCTTCAGGCACCTCGCCTGATTGACTACCTTCAAACCTATCCGGCCGAGAGGCCTGCAAACCTTACAGAGCTTGCTCGTCGCCTCATTCGGTGACTGAGTAGGACGTAACACACTCTCCCGCCCGGCGGCCCTTGCCACGCTCTGCGTCAGGTACGAAAAGATGGATCGAGCTGCATTGTGAAAGCTGGCTGACACTGCCTGTATAGATTTCGGAACCAATCTCTCTAGGTATTAAGTTACTCTGGACTTCGACAACCAACAACAACTTCCGGATCTACATTCTTGCAACACACACTGGACAATGCTGACCTCTAGCCTGCACAATCGACGACAACAACTACACCGCAGACAGGACTCACTAGAGGTTCCCCGACAACTGATCAACACCAACATTCCTGGATCTCCTCAACGACACACACTACTGGACAACTCGACAACTCTTTCGCCAACCTTCGGACGACTTTCTACCCAGGACACTAACCCAGGACAATTTCAGCACACCACAATGCAAGGAGCGCAGCAGCAATGCGCAGCCCAGCCGGGCTTCCAAACCCAACCCCTCGACCCGAGGGTGCAAACTCAGATTGCTCACTTACAGATGATACAAATGATGCAGGAGCAAGCATCGCGACAAGGCTCGGCTCCCCCAGAGCAAGCCGTCAGGAACATACAAACCCAGCTTCAGTCCTATTACGAAGCCTACCCTCAACTCGGCCACCCTGGGATGAGCCCTCAGAGCAGGCCTGGCAGCAGCGGCATGACGATGCCAGTCTCGTCGCCCATGGTCATGCCCGCCACAACACCTGTGTTGATGGCCCGGGCAACGACGCCCCCTCAGGGATTTCTCCCAACTCCTCCTCCAACGCAGAAGACCTTCTCAGGCCGTACGGTACGCCTGGATGTCCAGCCTATGCCAATGAACTTTGCTCAGCTTCCGGTCGTGCATATTCAGCAACCGGCGACGCACGACATGCCTTTGTTCCAGGACGGCATGGAATATGCTGCCTACAGCAGCCCTTCTTACCCTGCGTCGGTAGCAAGTGGGGTGTCACCCAACATGTCCCCGATCAAAGAGAACGGCCCCGGTATGGCTACGCTTTTTGAGGATAGCCCCATGATGCCAACACCTGAGATGATGGCCGCCCAGCAGCAAATGATGATGGCTGCCGCCGCTGGCCACGGATACTTTTACCCCGACTCGCCAATGCGTGTGCCGATGTCACCAAGGGAGGCTATGCTGGCTTCTCTCGAGGTCGACGCTAGCATCAAGGAGACCGGCATCTCCGCTGAGGAAGTGCAGTCGTTCATTTCGCCACAGGATCCCTCCGACGGCAAGTGGACGTGCATGTTCCCAGGGTGCGACAAGAAGTTCGGTCGCAAGGAGAACATCAAGAGCCACGTCCAGACCCATCTCGATGATCGTCAATTCCAGTGCAACCACTGCGGAAAGTGCTTCGTCAGGCAACACGACCTCAAGCGCCATGCCAAAATTCACTCTGGTGACAAGCCTCACAAGTGCCCTTGCGGCAACGGCTTTGCCCGCCAGGATGCGCTTACCCGCCATCGCCAGCGTGGCGTTTGTAGCGGCGCTCTGCCCGGCTATGAGCGTCGTGGCGAAGTCAAGCGTGGACGGCCTCGCAAGAACAGGCCAGAATTGGCGGATCGTGCAGACAAGGCATCGCGTGCGCGGCGCATGGACGCTCGCAGGGGCAGTGAAGACCTTGAGGCGTATTCGTCGTCAAGCCCATCGGATAGCGGCAGTGACCCATACACCCCACCACAAATGTCTGATTGCTTCGGTTCGGACAACGTGGCTGAACTCGACCTGGGCACTGCAGAAGGAGTCGAGGCCTTCATTCGTGCGTACAGCGAAAACACACCTCCCACATCGCCCATGACCTCGGGTGCATCAAACTCTTCGAGGCCGGAATCTTTCGACGCAGCACGCAGGACGTTCGATCTTGCTGCGGCCAGCAGCCACGCCTCATCGCCCCTGAGCCACCACAGTCCCTCCGGACCCGCAGCCTTCGACTTCGCTTCGCCCGTGACTGCCGTATCACCGAAGGATCTTACCAGCCCAGTGATGCATTCCATCGCTAGCCTGCCATCTTCGCCAATGGCCAACACCACAGGAGCATTGAGCCGTACCGCCGAAACATCCCCGTCATTGAGTGCATCGGGTGCTACCGTCTCGACAGCCACCAGCCAGTCGGAGCCCAGCTTGGGCGACCACATGTTTGACTGGGGCGCTATCGAGTCGCAGCCCAGCCTCGTGACCGATCCATTCAGCCCTGAGGCCGCTTCAAGCCCAGCGCACACGGATCTATTCGGCGATGAACTGGATCTGCTCGACACCAGGCATGAGATGTTTAGCGCCAACGATGGCATGTTCATGAAGAACATGTCCAGCAACGCGGACAGCGTGTTCGACCTGGTCGATGGTGACATTGAGGGCTGGATCCTCGGGCACTAAGATGAGGAAGAGGGATCTTTTGTATGCTTTGGACGACTTGACGAAAGGGATGAATGAAAATGAGGGAACATAATAGAATTTGGGGGTTTGCTCACGACGGAACCGACTAAGCCTTGTCGACGACGCTCTCTGCCATCATGAACCTGGCGTACTTCGGCGTTATACCGGATTTGACTTTAGTGATTTATGCTTCAATGCCTGTATTTCTTGAACTTTGGAGGGTGCTTTATGGATGTGGCGGAGGCAACAAGGGGATGTTAAAGGAAGAACTACATTTCGTAAATAGTTGCTGCCATACTTAGCGGCTGATCGGCCGTCTGTCCTCCAGTGCGTCCTTCTGTCGTTGATGGGATGACGTTGGGGATAGGTGGCGTGAAGATAGGGATACAACTATGGGAACGGGTTTCTGCTGCGCAATTTCCAACCCACTTTCGTACATATGCTGACTGTGTGCGTTAGCTGAATTGCCCGTGCATCGATACCTTGTCGGATACTGGCGATGGATGCTGGCGATGGATGCTGCGGCGACGAGACAGGGTGGAGTGGTAAGTTACGTCAAAGTGGATCGAGTCAGGCAGTGTCGGCCGCAGCGACCGCAGCAGCGTGAACGGCACGAGTCAAGCTGAAAGGTCGGAGTAAGGATGGGCGAGGCTCCGATGTGGCTCGGGCGAACCAAGCGCCCGGGCCCGAAAGGAAATTGGAAAAGAGCGAGCCAGCGATCCAACGATCAACGAACCAACGAACCAACGACGGACGAGCATCCATCAATCAAGACCAGCTGCCGGCCTGGGCAACGTCGCGTAGAATCGAAGCATGTTCGAAATTGGAAGCCTTGCACAAAACAGGAGCACAGAAAGTTCCGCGTCGTTAGACATATTTCTCCTTGAATAATCCTCCTGGTTTATGCAAGATCATGTCGATGCTGACGCGGTCAAATAGGATTTCTTACATATGCTCGGTTGGCTTTAGGGGGGCCAAGGAGGTCAATTAGGGTGGCTCGGGGGCTGACGGCGTGGCGGTCAGTCAGCTGCTAGGTAATGGTTCCACGGTCACTTTGCTGGGCGGCCAAGGAGCGCTTGTTCGGATCCTTACCAGCGTGAAACTGCATCTTGCGAAAGTTGTGCAGGTGATTTCCCAGCCGCCAACATCCGGGGTGGTGTGCTTTGTGCGATGAAAAAGTGAATGGCCGAGGCGGCGTCGTTGGATTTATTTTGATTTAAGGCCTCCCAAGTCCCTGGGATGCCCGAAAGCCCAGATCCGCACGCCAACAGACGGACAACCATGAACATGAGCATATAAACGCCCCTTCAGATATTATAGCTGATAGTGGTAACTGCTCACGAGCTGCACAAGTTGCCTCCTTGTGCAAGAAAACCGACGAGTGGTCCCCGGCAGCCAACGCACCCTGTTAGCGGCGGTAAAAGCAAAAATCCAAATTAAAGATCCGGGCAAGCCGGGTTGGCGCCTCAACAGGCCTGAGCATTAATTGCATGCCAATCCGGCCCACGCAAGACAGCGGTCCTAACAGCTGCTGAAACCTCTTCAGCTGAGCAGAGACAAAAGCTGAACGAAAAGCAACAGACGGTCATTTGGCAGGGCTAAGCGAATTGTAAACACTTCCATTGCGGTCGACTCCCGGTCATCAACGTCCCAGCAGTCAGGGCGGAGCCAAATCAAACCGTCAGCCGCCTGCCGACTCCCGCCGCAAATCGTCGCCGTCATCACAGCGTCCACCGCGCTTGCCCTTCGCGCTCGCGCACACACCGTCCGACTTTTGATCTCCTCCCTCAAAACTAACCGCTCTTCCTCCAACCCTCCGCCATCCATTCATCCCTCCTCACCCATTGCTCTCCCCTGCTCCGTCCAGACAGCCCGCGTGCTCGACTCTGGTCCTCGAGTCGACTCCGGCGCCGGTCTTCCAGACAATAACCTTCTCCCGTCAAGTTCCGCCATGCGCTCCAACTACCTCGCCGGCAGCGGCGACGAAGATTCCACTCAGCGCTTCTTCACCCGCACAAAGCTCCCGCTCTCGTGGCCATCGATACCCACTATCGTCCCCCACCGCCTGCGACGCAAATTCAGATCCACCCGCTCCAAGATACGCAGCAGGCAGACACCCGCCTCCTCCATCACCTCCCTCCAGACCTCCTTCAACCCTGCCGACACCCTCAAATCACTTCGCACACACCATTGGTCATACTACGATGCGCAATACTTGTTCATGGCGGTCGTTGGGATATTCTCCTTGTGCATAATACAGTCTCCTGGGCCTCTGATCAAGTTCTTGATTGCGACTCTGCTCATGACGTCTCTGGTCCTGCCTATCACGCGACAGTTCTTCCTCCCTTTTCTCCCGATCGCCAGCTGGCTCGTCCTTTTCTACGCTTGCCAGTCAGTATACTCAATCTCTTGCTTCCAATTTAGCAGAGCTGACATCATTCCAGGTTCATAGGCGGCGAGTATAGGCCTCCTATCTGGGTTCGCGTCCTGCCCGCTCTTGAGAACATTCTGTATGGTGCAAACCTCAGTAATATCCTCTCTGCTCACAAAAGCACTTTCCTTAATGTCCTGGCTTGGTTGCCTTACGGCATTACTCACTTCGGCGCTCCCTTTGTCTGCTCCGCTCTTATATTCTTCTTCGGCCCCCCGGGTAGCACGCCCGCTTTTGCCAGGGCCTTTGGCTACATGAACCTTGCCGGAGTCATGATCCAGTTTGCTTTCCCTTGCTCTCCTCCTTGGTATGAGAACAAGTACGGCCTCGCACCTGCCAACTACTCTATGCCTGGCGATCCTGCTGGACTCGCAGCTATCGATAAGCTTTTCGGCGTCGACCTCTACACCTCTGGCTTTACCGCCTCGCCCGTGGTCTTTGGCGCTTTCCCGTCTCTGCATTCGGGTTGTGCGACCATTGAGGCTTTATTCATGAGCTATTTCTTCCCTAAGCTGCGTCCCCTCTTCGTTGCCTACACCCTGTGGCTGTGGTGGGCCACCATGTACCTCTCCCATCACTATGCGGTCGATCTTGCGGCTGGCAGTCTTCTATCCACCGCCGTCTACTTCATGTCGAAGCAGTTCCTTCCCAGACCGCAACCCGAAAAGATGTTCCGTTGGGACTACGACTATGTCGAGTATGGCGAGCCCAAACTGGATTACAACTATGCGTATGGCCTTGCAGGTATCGATGAGGAATTCAACAACTTCAGCAGTGACGAATGGACCATTGGTTCATCCTCCTCCATCGCATCATCCAGCAGGAGCCCTTCGCTTGGCGGCAGGAGCCCGACTGAAGACGGATCAACTTGGGACAGCGAGACTCTGGCAGGCCATTCGGATGTCGAGTACTCCAAATCATGATCACGACACGGTATCGAGACGATCTAAAAGCACATACGATAGCATGGCACGGCGTTTTGTCATTGAGCCTCTCGAGCGTCTTTTGCATCTTGTTCGGCACAACATCTTCTTTCGGATTTTTGAAACCACTACTTTGGAGCGGCCTAAATTTCTCGACTTGCAGGCTCCGCAAGAACGGACCTGCTTTTGATTCAATTGTATCCATCATGTATATGATAGACACCCCTATTTTCGAGCGCGCCGTTGAAGGCGCTCGACCACTTTTCGCTTCTGTTGATACCCACATTCTCACATTCGCTCGTCCACGGCAAAAAATTCGCCGGCGGTTTCTTTTTTGGGTTACTTAGGGGACATATGGCTCAACTGATGAGCTATGGAAATTGTAATGGGCAAGAGATGGAGCCTATGATGAGTGCCTCGCATGCTCTGAGCGAGGAGAAACTGCTAGAGCTGAGCAATAATTAATCTTAATGCATTACTCATCTCGTAACTCAAGTCTTGCTCCTCTTTCGTGCCTCCATGATCCTTGCTAGTGATAATTATGTATACATTAGGGAATCGCAGCTATGCCGGATTGTGAACAGCAGTTGACAAATCTGGCGATGAGGTAATCCTGCCCTTTTGTTTAATCCCACCAATATCAACAGAGTTGTGACTGACCGGGTGACCATGACGGATCGATCTTCGTGCTCGACAACTGGCGATACAAACTCCTATCCAATTCGAGACCAGCATAAGGAAGTTGATCAGCGACGAGGTGAGTCCCCAAGCAAATATATTCATATAGGGTTCGTCGAACCGCGCATTCATTTCGCGCAACTGCTCAAGGGTGTATGGTGATTCCTGTCCGACATATTGTGCTTCAGGATCCGTGTTTATAAGCCCGACAAGGAGAAAGCCAGTCAAGACCGCTACTAGCGCCAAGAAATTGATGACCACAAGATAGCCGCAGTAGCTGCTGCTCGTTATCTTGTGGAAGGTCTGCCATATCACGAATTGAGCTGCGCCGAGGTCCAGAGCTATGGCAATGGCAATCTGGCAGTGTGATTGATCGTCAGTCTTGGGGAATGCGTAACTACGGCGTCGACAAGTATTCGCCGAGGGTGGATACGTACGGCGCAATACGACCCGATGCAATCTCTGCGACGGCTGGGCAATTGTCGAGCTGTTTCTAACCCGGAAGGGATGATCAATGCTGTGCAAGTTGCTGCGGACAGATAGATCAGAGTGTGCAGTATAGCCCATATCCGCGGCCAGAGCCCAGCCATCGTGGTAGGGTATGTGGACCAGGAGGGATGCAGCAGCAGTAAAGGGACGAAGAGGAGAGTGGGAAGGCCTATAACTTACCGTCAGAACTTACCTCCACTAGAATTGTTCTAAGGCCAAAGCGCTACGAAAGAAATCATTGCTTGCGTTCATCTAGCCCGCGAATATGGCGTTCTGTCTAGGGCACATCTTGACAGCGGCAGGCGGCCCTGCATTGGCGGAGGGCACGCGTGACGACTCGACGCCTGCGGTGCGGAGTCTTGGCAGTCCGCTGGCCTCATGGGGTGGAAGCTTTCCCGTACTACGAATTGAGCAGGAATGATATCCAGGGCTATGGCAATAGCAGTCTATCCATGCGACTTTGCATTAATTGTGGGTCAAGGAAGGGCAAGAGTCGAGCCGTAGCAACATACCGCAACGTACGACCCAGTTGATGCCCTGGCTCGATCTGGAATCTGTCGTTGCGACTTCAACGGCATATGGGATGATCGGTGCTGCAAAGACTGCGGCCACGACATAGAGCACAGACAAGAGTATTGCCCCATCGAGCCCCTGGTTAGGCATTGTAGGGTGAGATTAACGTGATGAAGGAGGCCAGGATAGACAAAAGAGGACCGGGCCTACTTGACCTAATGATGCATTCGCTGGACACGGCGTCACGCCAGAGTACAGACAAGGACCCGGATTTACAGCATGGCAGGCACCTACCTGCGCGGCTCAAGCATTTACAGCAGCCATGAGTCTGCGCCGCACACATGACCCTTGCGAGCATGCTTGGATGCAGAAGTTTGGCGAGAATCCCAATTAGGGAATGACTAGACTAGATAAAATGCACTCTTGACGACACTGCCACCACCAACTTCGATGGCTTCCTCGGCAAGTTCAAGATTCCTATTGGGCACAACTCCCCCGATCAGCCCCCAGATTTGGCGGGTTCCAGGGCCTCCTGCAGTCCTTGGCTCCATGTCTGGGGCCTGCAACTGTTCTACTAATAAGGGATCAATCAGCGATCATCTTCACGTTTGCTGCCCAGCCAATGACACTCGTATCGTGGTCGGTCGAATCGACTGATGGGACAACGGCACGTAACAATTAACACGTAAAAGAGATCTTGCTGTCACTTCTTCTCCTCAACAACCATGGTGCAAACGTTCAGTAAAATTGTTCGCGGATGCATAAACTTTTTCCCTTCTGTAATCCATCAATTCTTTACTTGCTGCCGAGAAGATTGACATGGTTGCAGTGCTGTTGTACATGAAGCAAGCCACCCGTCCGCCGGTCCATGACCCATAGCAAAACGCCGATATTGCTGCCATTCGCAGACCTGATGTTGAAAAACACTCAGCAGTCCGACGGAGTCTACCATGTCGTCGCTACGTCGGGATAATCCTTCTTGCTGACATCGAGATCAGCAAATATCGTGTCGTCTCCTGAGATAAGTGTCAGTCTTCACACTTCATGAATTCGTGCGGCGTTCGAGGGCACGGACCTTTCAAGTGCTTGATCCTGATCTGATCTTCGTTTTCGAGCTTCTCTATCTCCTCCTCAGGTGTTTCCTTCTGCTCGTCCTGCTGGTCTTTCTTGGTCGCTTCGAGCGCATGACCGGATTCGAAATCCTCGCCAATCAGCAGCATCTGAGCGTTTGCATAGTCGAGATGCTTCGGCTCGACCGGCATCCAGGATCTATTGCGGAACTCTTCAATAAATCTATATCCCGGTCAGAGAATGGTCGGTCCACTTAAGGAGCAACAATGACTCACTCTTGGGGATAGTCCGGCTTCTCAGGTAGGCTAGCATTCGCCGGTCCTTTAGATTCAGGATTCTTCAAGCTGATGACAAAGCTTCCCTTGCTCCTGATACCAATATCTTCTTGCAGGTTGCCTGGCTCCTTTGGAATGGTCAACATATAAGCCAAGTGACTCTCACCTCTGTTGCCTGTCGACGTGATGGCGTAAACACCTTCGCCAACAGCGGTGACTGGAGGAGTCTGTCGCGAACCCAAAGTCTTCGTTTGGTATTCGCTGCCCTGGAGGAAATCGTCTTTAAGGTCTTTGATCGAAATCTTTGCCGACTCAACAAAGGCCATAAATCGATCTTTGCCACTCTTTGGCCAGACTTTCTTGGGTAGTGCAAGGAGACGAGCGTTTTTTTGGTCGTCGATGACTCCATCCCCGATCTTCCCACCATCTGGAATGGGCCTGAGGACGAAGTGGCTTCGTTGCAAATCTTGGACAGACTCCAATTCTTCGACACCCACGCGACCGCGAGTGAAGAAGTAGATGATTCCCTTTTCCAAGACGTTCGAGGGCAAAGCCTCTTCTCGCTGCTTGTCTTCCTCGATGGCACTGCCCGTGCTCTGTCCCTTAGTCTGTTCCTCACTCTGTTCCTTCTGGGCAGGAACCTCCTCATGGGCATGGACATCGTCAAGCGGCACACCTTCTGGAGCCCCATTCGGTTTCTCCCCTTCTTCCAATTTGTTCAGTCCTGAACCACCTCGGCTATCCTTTAGTGCCTTTTCTGGGTCAGTCTTGGACTCGCCGTCTTTGTTCTGACCCTTGAAGGAATCGCCGGCTTTAAAAGTGTTGTCATTGCTCTCCTTTTTAGAGCCATTCGCTTCGCGAGCACCATTGGAAGCTTCGGTATCCTCGACCCTTGGTGAAGCAGCTGCCTCGTTTTGCGTGATTTCTTCGAGAGTCATCTGGTCGCCTACTTTCTTGCCCTTTTTGGAGTTTTTGCTAGCGGGACTTTCCTCAGCCTTTCGTTTATTAGACTCGGGCTGTGGACTGGAGCTTCCATTGAGACGGGTTGAAGATCGTGTTCCTGCCATTTTGTCCACTAATGTCGTGATAGCTTGTCCAGATAATGTGATGTGAAAGTGATGACACGAAAAGCACATGCGAGTGATGCGTACCTTACCCGTAGCTTAAGAACGACCATCACGCCATTAAGCGCAGGCAGCTACTGCGGGGTGGTCGCTGCCACACGCGTCTGTTCCTGAGCAGAACGCGTCGTTAATTGCGTCAATGATGTCACCATTCACTGTGTTCCTGTCGGGCATCGGCCCGCCCCTCCACAATCTGCGATCGATCGGAGCTTACCGTATGCAGTCACTGCGGACTATTCACGAAGAAGCAGCAAATCTCATCGAGACCTTCCCAGCCGAGGAAGCATGGCCGGGAACAAGAAGAAAAAGAAGCCTGCTGCCAATCCAGCCAGAGGATTTGCCACTACCTCAATCACAAGTAAGCCTCGGATAGAGAATCAAGAAAATGTATCTTTGAATGCATCGACCTCTAGTTCCAGGACACCCACAGGAAATGCCACCCCTGCTGAACCAGAGGGTGCTCAAAAAGCGACGAGTGCACGTGGCGCTCCAGAGTCGAGGGAACTCAAAGACCTTACACCGGAAGAGCTTGAAGCGCAACTCGAAAAGTCGGAGCTCCAGCAGCTTGTCGAACAGCATGCGTCTAAAGTCCGCAAAGATGCTAGTCGTCAGTACTTGCGATTGGAGACCGAAAAGCGTCTCCTGCGCGGACAAGCAGAATACCTGAGTACGAGATCATGGTTTCCTCAAGCTATCACCTCCCGACTCGAAGGAATGCTGAATGACAATGACTTCTATTCTGGCTCCAACAATGTATCTCGAGTCTCGAAGCCAGCGCTCACCGAAGAAGCCTTACTGGCTAACCTGTGGACGTTACAATTAATTTTGCAGGACATGTCATTGCCACATTCCACCATCAGCAGTGCATTCAATCATGTTCTTGCCTGCTATCACAATCAACGGATCGATGAGAATACCGGTCTAGCGTGGGGCCTGACTGAGATTTTTGACTGGCTGGCCTTGATGGGCAGCGATGAGACCTTCGACGACTATGAAGGCCAAAAATCAGTTGTCGATCAAGACACCAGTGAGAGCGAGAATCGTAGGTCTATTCTCCATGGGACAACCCGCACCTGCTGCTAACCAAGATTTTCAGTCATTACGCAACATATCCAGAAGATGAAGGGCCAGAAGAAAACGACTAGCTTTGGGAACAAAGGACGAGGAAAATCAACTACAAATGGTTCATCTACAGCAGCGTCAGGAAAGCCAGATGTAACTTTCAGTGATTCTGAAAGCGATTCTGACCCCGATGAGATGCTCTCCAGATACGTAAAATACAAGCTAAGACTTTTCGATCACGATCCCGATAAGTTCGGCGATCTACAACCTAGCGGCAGAAGAAACAATCCTTCCATCCACACCGCAGGACAAACTAGGTTACTTCAACGACTTAACAAAATGGAGAGTGATCCACTGTTTGATAAACAGTCTGCAGACTTTTCGTGGAGAGAGAAACGTCTTGAGGCCATTCAAAACCAAGCCGAGCAGAGGAAGCTCGGTATCAGCGGAGAGCCCAGTCGTGCCCGGAACACTGCAAAGAACGAAGGGTCCTCTGCAGCTGAAGAAGCGAATAAAGAAGCAGAGGCTATGGCGGCTGAAATTCTCCAAGCAACCAACGATGAGGATGAGGATGTCGCATTGTTCGAGAGCATGTTTGACACCCCAGCCGATACGAAAGGTGCAGCCCTGCAATTGGCTCACTCCTCAAACTCTTCGTCGGTGACCTTGAGGACGTTTGCAAAGATTGAAGGTTATAGCCCCCGCAGAATACTTGAAGAAACTTGCAAAGCAAAGGACCCAAATTGTCGGGTAGCACTCGACATGATATCGGCCACTACTTATTCTTGTCGACATTCGGTCCTCATCCAATGGTCTAAAGATCAAGAGATAAAGAGTGCACCATTTCTTCCTGATCTGCATGTAAAAAGCACCAGAAAAGCTATGTTGATCGAGATGATTCACATTGCTGCTTCCGGAGTTGAGCAGAGTGAAGGCTTTGCTTGCACTGCAGCTTTCTTCATCATCTTTGCCGGTTCGCCCAAAGAGGAAAAGGCGGCGCTCCGCCTGCCGCCCTCATTCAGGGATCTCTATCAGGAATTTGCTGTAGCAAAGCAGGATAACAACGATGCAGAGGACCGACGAGTCATTCGAGACATACGTGAATTCATACAAACTCACAAAATCAATGCTGACGAGCAAGACGTGGTGTTAAGATCAGCTTTCAAGAACAGGGGCAAACAGAGCAGTGGTATCACTACGCCGGACTCTTCTGTGGAGACTCTGAATCCAAATCTCCCCAGGGCAGATCTGCGCGACCTGTGGGACAAGAAAACGCAGACTCCGACTTATCAATTAATGCTCGGAGTTCGCATGGATCTTCCCATGTATCGCTTCCGCACCCAAGCTCTCGAAGTAGTTCGCCAAAATCAAGTGACAATCCTCTGCGGAGAAACTGGCTGCGGCAAATCCACTCAAATGCCAGCTTTCATCCTTGAGGATCAGTTGTCTCAAGGTATTCCCTGTCGGATTTATTGCACGGAACCGAGGAGAATCTCGGCAGTGTCACTGGCACAACGAGTCAGTGAAGAACTCGGGGAAGAAACGCACACAATCGGAACCAGCAGATCACTGGTCGGGTATGCAATCAGGCTCGAATCACAAGCAGTTGCTTCAACCAGATTGATCTATGCTACTGTTGGCATCGTCCTCAGGATGCTAGAGTCGCAGGATGGTCTCCAAGATTTGACACATTTGGTCATCGACGAAGTCCACGAACGAAGCATTGACACCGACTTCCTCTTGATAGTACTGAAGTCTCTCTTAGTTAAACGACCAGGTCTGAAAGTTGTACTTATGAGCGCCACTGTCGATGCCACTAGATTTTCGCAGTATCTGGGCAATGCACCAATTATTACAGTTCCGGGTAGGACGTTTCCTGTCCGAGACCTATATCTAGAGGATGCCATTGAGATGACAGGGTACAAACTTGAGGATAACCGAACTGGCCGCTCGGAGGACCTTGATGCCGAGGACATCGACTCTGAGCAGATCTCAGGTTCACTGGATACTCAAGCCCTTAACAATTATAGCAAGTCGACTGTAAAGACGCTTAGTGGTTTTGATGAGTACAGAATCGATTACGGCCTCATCGTCAAGCTGCTTGAACTTCTAGCCAAAGAGCCCAGCCTTCATCAGTTCAATAAGGCTGTTCTGGTTTTCTTACCTGGTATCGCGGAAATTAGACAACTTGCTGACATGCTTTCTGGACATCCGATGTTTTCGAATGGCTGGCTCTTGTATCCTTTACATTCGACCTTCTCAAATGAGGAGCAACAAGCTGCATTCAAGATACCTCCAGCCGGCATGCGGAAGATTGTACTCGCAACCAACATTGCGGAGACCGGTATCACCATTCCTGATGTGACGTGTGTCATCGATACTGGCAAGCATAAAGAGATGCGGTTCGACGAGAAGCGCCAGTTATCAAGACTGATTCAATCCTTTATATCTCGAGCTAACGCCAAGCAAAGGCGAGGTCGAGCAGGTCGTGTGCAAGAAGGCATTTGCTTTCATCTGTTCACGAAGCAACGACATGACAAGATGATGACCGATCAACAGCTCCCGGAAATGCTTCGCCTATCACTCCAGGATCTTGTCATCAGGGTCAAAATATGCAAGCTAGGGGAAATTGAGGCTGCTCTGTCACGGGCTCTGGACCCGCCATCAGTCAAGAACATACGCAGGGCCATTGATGCACTGGTTGAGGTCGGGGCTCTAACATCAGGCGAGGAGCTGACTGCGATGGGACAGCAGATTGCCAGATTGCCCCTTGATGCTCAGTTAGGGAAGTTGATACTGCTCGGGAACCAGTTCGGATGCCTGGACTTTGCACTCACAACAGCAGCCATCGCTTCCTCCAAATCGCCGTTCCTTGCACCGATGAATGCAAAGCGACAAGCTGACACAGTACGCCTCGGGTTCAAGCGTGGTGATTCGGATCTTCTCACCGCCTTCCATGCATATCAGACCTGGCGCCGGGTCTGCACCTCGCCAGGCATGTCCGAATTTGAATATTGCAAGAAGAACTTTCTTTCTCAGCAAAATCTCTCGAACATTGAGGAGCTGAAAGGCCAACTCCTTTCCTCTTTAGCGGATGCTGGCCTTATCTCGCTGTCTCAAGATGACCGCGTGGCGCTATCGCGCATGCGCCGCACCAAACACAAGCGTGATTTTGTTCCGGTACCAACAGAAGCCATCCAGAACGAAGGCAACCACAGCCTTGTCGGCTCTGTGGTGGCATGGTCATTCTACCCGAAGGTCCTCGTCCGTGAAGGCAGAGGCTGGCGGTCTGTTGCTAACAACCAATCGCTGTCGTTGCACCCTACAAGCGTCAATGCACTTTCCGTATCACCGGGCTTTGACAAGGTCAGGTATCTAAGTTTCTACAGTATCATGCAGTCATCCTCACGCTTCACCAACGCTCAAGAAACCACGCCCGTGGAGGCCATGGCCCTTGTGTTGCTGGCCGGCGACGCCAAGTTTGACTTCTACTCCGGTGTCATCCTAATAGATGGGAACAGGCTGCGATTCAAAGTGCGTACATGGCGAGAGCTGGCGATCATCAAGGCTTTGCGAACCAAGATCAAGGGCATCGTTGCTAAATCATGGAAACGGCCTGGCAGGGAGATGGGGCACAGCGAGCGAGAGTGGTTCGAGATCTTGTTGGAGATGTTCAGAAATTGGGATGAGATACAGAAGGAAAAACAATGACCTTGTGCATATTTATACCTGATACCCAACCCTATAGTCCTAGACTCTTATAGATGTCCCTTGCGGCTACCATGTTTTGTTGAGCCCATGCCCGAATCTTAGGAGATATATCGGGAAAAATAAGATTGAGGTGAATAGCGCAAATGGTAAAAAGACGACCTCCTCTGTCATTATAACCTTAGATTCGTCAAGGTGGTAATGGCAGCCAAAAAAGGACAAAAGAAAATGACAAGTGGATACACCCGGAATTGAACCGGGAACCCCGCCCAAACTGCGTTTCGATATTGCTATCGAGTTGCTAAGGGCGAATCATAGCCATTAGACCATGTACCCATTTGTTGTAGAATACGTGTTTCTAATAAAATATATACACGAAACATCAGTCTCGAATCTACGCGATACGTGCCCGCCGAGTGTCGCGACAATCTCACCCAGCAATAGCGGTTGCTGCACAGTATGCGCGTCGAGATTTGCATGTTTACGTTTGAAAAAAGCTACAGCTGCTCGATTTTATAACGACTGCATATTGCATATATTGGTCTGGGAAGCCGCCACAGCTGTAGAGCCCCTCAGTAAGTCGCCAGGCATATCACGGCCACCGCACCACAACAAAGCATAACATGGGTCTAAACAGCTTGAGAAGCTGGGAAGGCTTTTAGTAAAAATATATTCATGCCAATAAAAATTGGGCACGGTCTGGCACGAACAACCATAAGGCTACGCGGCGTACTTGGAGCATTTTGTGCATTCCCCGACTTTCACGTTGACCGACTTCCTCGCGAGTGTGGCCCTACGGCTACCGTCCGTCATGGGCACCCAAGCAACCGGGGCGCACTGATCATAAGATCCTTGAATATCCTGCTGTTTTCTTTAATCGATGTCAAGCTCTCCGATTGTAGCGCAGCGTCATTTACTGGTTGGCTGGCATGATTGTTCAATACATTTTCTAGTCTACGTATGTGGTCATGATCCATTCACGGCCAGATTCTGCATAGCATCGTTGACGTTCTTGCCAACACTGACCTCTTGTGCACCCTTGCCCTCCACATGACCGTCCGGCTGCGCCTTGACAGCACCAGGATGTCTTGAACCCTTGTCTTTCTTCTCCTTTTTCTTCTTCTCGGGCGGTGGAGGGTAGGCCTTCTTCTCGATCTCTTGCCACTCCTTCGATTCCTGGAAGGCGGCTTGAATCGGGACTAGAAGATCATTAAGTGCTTTAGTTACTGCGTTCTTGAGAAGTTGGGGGGTGAGCTAGGTAGGATTAGTGGCCATTCATACGCGACTGTCGCAGGGAAGACTCACCACGTCATTTTCGTAATCTTTGTGCATGTCCTTGATGTCGGTGTAGATGAGAGGCTCTCCTTCACCCTCGCGCCTCTCAATAACAAACTTGGGCTCTCCATGCTTCAGCACGCCGGCCGGAAGCAGAACGTACTCGACGAAGCTCAGGACACCATTGTCCTCGACCACCTTAGGCACCGCATAGGCTTTCTTCAGCTTCTTCTTCACCACCTCCGGAGCGTCGAGGACGTCGATCTTACTGTCCGGATCACTGGCGCTCATCTTCCCACCTGCCAACCCAGGTACCATACGGTTCATCAGATGTGCGCGCTCCTTGTAGCCGATCTTTGGTAATATGTCCTTGGCAAGAGCGAAAATCTTCCGCTGGTCCACACCACCGAACTGTGCATCCACCTTCAAGTACTCTTCGTCTAGCGCCTGCATAACGGGGTAGATGAGCGAACTCAGAGTCGCATTGTCCACTTGTTTGACCACCTCTGCTCCGGCCTTTTTAGCGTCGTGTTGCGTGACTACACTCTCTAGCCTGAAGCGATCCATGGTGTATTCCTTGGACAATTGGTAGCTGCTGCCGAGGACGAATTCCAATTTCGAGATGTCGACCTTGACTGCCTTCAGCAGTTCTGTGATGACGAAGCGATAGTAGATGGCCCTGAACTCAACGAGTTCGATGGGCGCCTTGAGATTGTCCAGGAAACCATGCACATCTGCCAGCAGAATCTTGACCTTACAACCCGCAGCAAGGAACTTAGCTATCTGCAGACATGGGACGAAGTAGCCGCAGTGAGGACGACCAGTGGTGGCTGTGCCCCAATAGATTGACAGAGGACGATCCTGCTTCTCAAGTACTTCATGGATGATTTCGGGGTTGAGAACTTCCTGAAGAGAGTGAACGATGAGATCGTACTTTTCCTTGGGCGTGGAGGCGCTGGTAAGAAGCGCGGCCGAATCGGTGGACGCCATTGCTGCTGCAGTGTTGTTCCACACTGCTCGAATTTGTGAGGGGGGATAGATCCAAGTGCTCGCTCTGGTCAGGTATATCCTTTTATGTCTTCGCTGTACAGGTGACTCACGTGCCTGTATACAAGATATTGGACGAGGGAGTCATGGTGAATGCGGGCAGGTCCTTATCGATAAAGAAGTTGCCTCCGGTCTTGGCAGCGCCGGTGGTCCAACATGAAGCTCCAACTGGCGACAATCCCATGTTTCGCATTACAATTGCATGACAATGCTGGTCCTCACGAGCGGATGAGGGCATAAGGTCAAAGCTATGGAGGAACGGGAGGTCCACGACCTTGTCACGAATACTGCGGAAGATGAGCTCGTCGAGTCCAATCATGCCGACACGTCAGACGCAAGCTTGACTCCCGGTAAAGACACTCCGGAGCAGACCGCCCAGAATGCACCACAGATCAGCACAGCCATTCAACAGTGGATAGACAAGGCCTTGAATTTTGTCTCTCATGCCAGCAACGAGACCCTTGGGGCTTGTTTCGTCGGGCTAGGCGCATCGACCTATCTCATTCTCGGAAGGGTCGGACTGGTCTTGATCGGAGTGGTCGGAGGTGTCGCATTACATGCTACATGGGAAGGTCAACTCCTTGGTCATGGTCCTGGTTCGGATGGCGCTGAGAAAGAGGCGAAGAAGCGGAGGGAGCTGGGTCTGGAAGTCGTTCAAAGAGTATGGCAATGGAGAGAAAGGCAGCAGCAGATCGGCGCTCAGAACTCAGATGAGGATGGCGACACGAAAGAAGATGTGGAAGTGAAGCTGTTCCGGGGCAAACCTTTGGACTTTTCAGATTTCAGACCGGAGACTGCAGAAGCGCTGGACACCTTTACCAACGCTGTCATTCGCGACTATGTCAAGTGGTGGTATTCGCCCGTCCTCCCTGGCGAGGACAATTTCCCTAGTGCCTGCCGGCAAACCCTTACAGCATTCCTTCTGTCTCTATCCTCACACATCTCTCGCAAACGACCCACCGAGATGTTCGTCAACTTTGTTATAAATTCCTCCTCGATCGTGATAGCTTTCTTCGCCGAGCTATCCGCGGCGCTGAATGCTTCGCCAAATTCAGATGCAGCTACCGCAATTGACACGTATATCCAAATGAAGCCAGATTCAAGTCTGGCGCGGATGCTCGATGCTGATGCACAAGAAAAGAAGCTCGGAATAGTGGGAGAAGATATCTTACAAAATTACCTGGATCCGAAGGCCTACAACTTTCCGCCTGTACATAGCTTCTTGCACCAAATCCTCTCCAAATTGATCCTTAGCATGACTCTGGACTCTTGCTCGAAACCAGAATGGATCAATGGTTGGATTGTGTACTTACTCGAAGAAGGTGAACCCGAGATCATGCAGGCTATAGATGCTGGTGTCGAAAATGCAGAAGAAAGCCAGACCAAACACCAAGGCACCGGTGCTATCGTGGAAACCTCAGAGCCACTAAAGACGCCCGACCACAAACGGCATAGAAGTCGTGCTGAGGAAGCAATGGAAGAAGCACTACAAGAGGCGCAGCGATTGACCCAAATGATTGCAGAGGCAGAAGCAGAAAAGGCACAGACGGAACCAAATTCTGCAGTCACCAGCAGCGATATGTCTGAGGACATCACTGCGCAAGGCATTCAGACCCCAACGTCTTCTCAGAGTGAATCGGACAGAGCACACTCAACGCAAAAGCCTGCGTCAGAATCTCGCCCTTCGGTCACAATTCCAGAGCAGCAGGGACGACCCAGCCCCGATCTTGCACAACCGAATAGGCCTTTCACGAATTTTGATCAGATATTGCCTCCTGGTAACCCACCGAGTGCAAGTGACGAGAAACCCGTCCTCACTCTCGTCAATGCGAAGCTGTCAATATTTGATGACTCGACACCTGGCGAGAAGACTACGATGAAGTCAAAACCGACAGTCGAATATCTCATTCAGATAGAGCCCGCTGATTCTCGCTTCTCTGGCTGGATGATCGCACGAAAGTTCGCCGATTTTGAAGTATTGCATGAGGTGCTACGACGTATCTCCGTCATCACCGGCGTCCGCTTTACCGAAGCTCACGCCGCCCTGCCGAATTGGAAGACCCTCACTAAGCCAGCTTTCAGGCTTGAACTAGAGCGGTATCTTACTGACGCGGTAACTTTCCAACAGCTTGCGGAAAGCGAAGGAATGAAGAGGTTTCTTGAAAAAGACCAAGGTCTTGCCAAATCACCAGGCTCAGGGAAAGGTCTTGGATGGCCTGACCCCATGCAGATGGGAAAGGGTATGATGGACGTTTTAACAAAAGCACCTCGAGAGGTGACTAGTGGAGGGAAAGCTTTCTTTGGCGGCATGACAAGCGTGCTAGGTGGCGGTAAGAGGTCTTCCACAGTCACCTCGCCTGCCTCGAATCATGTCAAATCGCCCAGCTCTTTATCACTCAATATAAGCAGCCCTCAGTTTGACCGCTCAAGCTCCGACTTGACGCGACGGCCGTCCAATGGGCTCATAAACTCTGACTCTCAAGAATCGCTGTCTAGGAAGGGAAGCTTGTCTCAACAATCAATACAAGAAGCAAAGTCTCGGCCAAGCTTGTCATCACGAACATCGTTCGCTGGAAGACCTAGCACTGAGGTCAACAATGCCCGCTCGTCCACCAGCAGCCTCGCCAGGCCAGATAGCGCAACCCAGGTCCTGGACACCCTCAACCTGCCACCGCCACCATCGGCAATTGACGAGTTTGAGATAACCGGTGGCTTCGTACCAGCTGCAGCACCAGATGAAAGTGTTGACAAGACGGCTAAAGATCTAGCCAAGAATCTCGACACCAGTGTCGCCGACCTCGCAAAATCCACCGCCACAACACCCACCAAGCCCGCCTCGCCCTCCAAACCACAAACCCCAATGACCGAGCAAGAAACAATTGTGACCGTTGACCTCATGTTCGCCGTCATCTCCGAATTATACACCCTTAGCTCAGCCTGGACCTTCCGCCGCACCCTCCTCCAAGCGGCGCGCACCTTCCTGCTCCGGCCAGGCAACCCCCAACTCGAAGCTATCCGCGTGCTGATTCAAGAGTCCGTCATCGACGCAAACTCTTCGGACGCAGGGATTGCGAACCTCATTCTCAAGACGCGCGAGAACTCGCTGCCGACGGAGGAGGAGTTGAAGAAGTGGCCTAAGCCGCTGGATGACGGGGGCAAGGAGCAGCTACGCATCAAAGCAAGAAAGCTGCTCGTCGAGCGGGGCATGCCGCAGGCGCTGACCAGTGTTATGGGAGCCGCGGCCTCAGGCGAGGCACTAGGGAAGGTATTCGATTGTCTGCAGGTGGAGATGGTGGCGAGGAGTATGCTGTTTGGGTTGATGTTACAGGCGTTGAGGGCGGCAGTGCAGTAGAGCGGGCTCCACATTCCTGGCTGCGGCCGGATTTGGCTATGCCAAAGGCGAGGGTGATGAGTGATGTACCAATAGATCAGATCATGTGGAGAGACTTGATGTGATGAATAATAGTATTATTTCGTGCATAAAGTATAGTGAAATGGAACGAGACTCATTCCATAAGCAGTAACACCGCATCCGTCCCTGATCGGGCGATCATTGCGAGCATTCCTCTTCATTCCTATAGTGCGGCCGCACGTTGGTGTTTACGCATTTCATGGACGGTCGAGCATTCCGCAGTAACAATGGAAAAGAATTCGAGCAATTCACTATGCTTGCGGAGGACGACTTTTGCGTGATCTCGTCTTTGACTTCGGTGCTGCATGACTTCCACTTTCACTTCCAGCACGCATGGTCAGCGTTTTGCCATGACAGATAGGGTCCTCTCACACATGGTATAATTTCCTAGTATATATTCTCTCGCTTGCAGGTCCATCGTTATGAGCGACCCGCAGGTCGGTCTCTGAAACCCATGATTGCTCTAGGGAGACACTGCACCACGCCTGTGAAGTCGATAAATTTTGTCTTTGTCTTCCGATACCAAAAGCGACAGCGACTCTACGCTCTTTGTCCGTCAAAATGCCGCTCCCGTCAAGCTCTCCCTCATCCCTCCAGTATATTTAGCGATGGTTTCGACCACTCCAATTGTGGCGACAAGATCTCCTGTCTTCGACTCGCCAGCAAGACCACGACTGTCCAGGTCGATAACGACCATGACACGTCCAACGACCCCACCAGCGACTCCTATATCGCCCCTCACACTCACTCTTCCCGTCCTGGACTTGGGCGACCCACTTCCCTTCAAATGGACGTGCCACAAATGCAGCACGAGTTACGAGCTAGGTACAACACCACGCTGCCTCCGATGCGGGCACTACTTCTGCGCAGGCGAGACCATCACCAGGAAGGGTGAGGTGAAGCGCCACAAGCCATGCCAGAGTGAGTTCGACTACGATCGGTGGAGTGCCTGGGGCAAGATCCGCCGCGCGGCTGGACCCAAGGCGGACAGTGAGTCTGATAAGACGCTGACGGGCAGGGATTGTTGGAACACGTGCGACTACCCGAGCGAGTGCCGGCAGAGGAGTATTGATGCTACTACCCTGGCAGCGACTGTCCAGGACAAAGCGGAGCCTGAACTTGAATTTGAGCCTGCGACTGAAGACGAGATTGTGCTGATAGAGGAGGTTGTGCTAGCGGAGGAGAAGAAAGTCTATCGAAAGTCGAAATTTGTGGAGGATCCAGATGATCTTGAAGTCGATGATGCGATCGCTGCTGAGAAAGGTGTTGCAGATTCTGCCTCGCTAAAGACGAACAAGTCTGAATGGCGGAAGAGCTTTCAAAAGGTTGGTCAGATGGCCGCGGACGTTTGGCGCAAGTAAGGTTTCTGGCTGTTGCAATCGTGGTTGTTTGAGCCAGAGATCCTGCTAGACCATTAGATCGTGTGTTGGAGCTCGAGATCAATATGGGATCTACCAGAGAAGCTTTCAAATTGGTGAATGCAAACGCAGATTTTAAATGATTCAGCCACGGAACCTTCGCTTTTTGAAGGTTTCGATCCATGATGATGCCTTGTCCCGAGGAACGACATATATACGAAGCAGGCCGTCCACGATCTGGACCTTGCCAGTATTAAGAATTCGAAGAAGCGCCATCTTCTTGCCTGCCTTCAAGAGTCCGCCGGCGGTTGTTTCGACATAGCAGTCAACCACTTCAGGGTTGTAGATCTGCTGCTCATCCCAGGGAAGCGGCATGATGTATTGCAGGTGCTGGCCAACGCTCTCATCCTCAGCGAACTGCTTGATGAAGTCGGTTTGCTCATGCAGAGGGTACAATAGCAGTGCAGGGATTCGAAGCGTCGAGGCTGGATTGGTGGGTTCCTCGAGGCTCATTGCAGCATCCTCCATGTCTGGCGGCTCGGATGTGGTGCGGATCGAGATGTTGCGAGATGAGAGGGCAAGTTTTAACGCAGCCTCCTCTTTTTGCTGTCTCTCCTCCCGCTCATGTCGAGCCTTAGCGAGGTCCCCTAGATATTGCTTCCGCTTCAAGATTTTTGTCGCAAGAGTCTTGAGTGCAGCGTTCGAAGTATCGGCTGCGAGACCTCGGGCGCATGCATCCTCGGCCTGATCTATCTTGTCTAGGGCCAGACAAGCGGTGGCAGAGCGATACCACGCCTTTACGTTCTTCGGATTTACTTTCACTACGGCTGCACAGTCGCGTAAGCAAGCACCGTAGTTCTCTGCTGGCAATTAGCAGAGATTGCAACACAGCACCTGCTCTTTCGAAAAGGGGGCGATACTCATCTCGAGGTTGCAAAGAGCACGATTGACATGACTAGCTTCAAGGATTTGGGCCTCTTTTGCCTTCTCGTCCTCATTGTCTAACTCGACAACTTCAAATTCAGTAGGGCCTTCTCCACCCTTTGCTTCGAGTAGCTGCTCGTCGGACATACGAAGAGTCTCGAGTGCTCTGTCGTAAAATTCACGAGCATCCTTCCACAGCTTTTCCCTCGCGGCTTCGTTGCCCTGCTCCCGGAAGTTTCCAGCAATCTCTGCTCTGGTGCCTTCATACGCAAGCGCCTTTAGAGCCTCCAGCTGCAGGTTGCCGCCCTCTGGCCCGTCTGTATCGTCGAGACTGGTCATGAATAAAGGCACCTTGTTCATTTCCGCGAGAACTTCGTCGGCGCTATACTGCTTGATATCAGCCATGTCGGGCGGCATTTGGGCGCCCGCCGTTTGAGGAGCGCCATTTGCCTGCTTCCCATATGACTCTGCCTGAGCCATGAGCTGCTCGAGGGATGGGATCTGGTCTCCCATTTTTGGCGACGAGGACCTTTTTCCGGCTACCGAGACTTTCTCCTCAAAGTCCTCCGGCAGCTCTTCTATCCGCGACGAAGACATAGTCACGTTGCCGTAGTCGTCTGCAATTTGTGCTCGACTCTTCGTGACTTCGAAAAAAATGGCAAAGTGACATCGGCAGCGGAAAATGATAGGGTTGGATTAGGGTTGTTGGTGGGGCATGAAATGGCATCTCCACCCCACCTGTCTCAACCCATTACTTGATGGGTTACTAATTGGCAGTTCCTGGCTTGCTGTTTTGTTCTCTTCTCTGACGTCCAACTGTGCATAACCTTTCTCCATTCCGTGAGCTCAATACTGGTTGTAAGATGCTCAAATTCGCGATCGTTGGAACCAATTGGATCACCGACTGGTGGACCAAATCTGCTCATGCTTCTAAGCAGTGGGAGCTGACTGCCGTTTATTCACGAACACCGGAATCGGGCAAGGCTTTCGCTGAGAAATACAATGTCTCGACCATATACACATCCATCCCCGACTTAATCGCCGCAAAGGACGTAGATGCCGTGTATATTGCATCTCCAAACTCGCTGCACTATGCACAAGCAAAGGAAATCCTTCACGGTGGGAAACATGTCATTCTCGAGAAGCCAGCGACCTCTACTGTGGCCGAGTTGGACGAACTCTTTGAGATCGCTAATCAGAAAGGCGTTTTCTTGATTGAAGCATATCGTCATATTCATGAGGAAAACTTCAAGACTGCGAAGAAGTTGGTACTGGAGCAAAAGAAGCTTGGTCCCATCTACGGAGCAAGCCTGGTGTATGCGAGCTTCAGTTCGAGATATCACAATGTCTTGGCTGGCGAGCGACCAAACATCTTCACCTTGGACTTCTCTGGCGGCTCACTTGTTGATCTCGGTGTTTATCCCATCTCATTCGCCATCGACATCTTCGGAAAGCCAAATTCGCAGGTATACCAGGCTTTCATGGCACCGACCGGCGTGGATGGTGGCGGATTCATTCTGCTTCAATATGAGAACTTCAGCGTCCAAATCAACCAGAGCAAAGCGTTCACTTCGACTGCCCCTACAGAAATCTACGGCGAGAAAGGAACCATTTCACTCAACGGCGTAGCAGATATCTCCAGCGTCAAGTTCTGGAGCAATAAGACCAAGGAAACGGAAGACTTCAGCGGGCCTGTGGCGGAGAACAACATGCAGGCGGAAGCCCAAGAATTTGCTCGTATTATCGAAGGAAACGACAAGGCGGCAGCGGCAAAGCTAGAACAATTCAGCAAGGACGTTATCGCTGTGACCACGGACCTAAGGCGGCAAAATGGTATTGTGTTCAAGGCAGAACGGAAGTGATGATTTGTCGGCAGATTGTCGAGTAGACGAAAGAAGCACGATGAGGACGACCATGATTATACAATAGCTATCTAGTGGAAAACCATTGGCCAATTCTCAGCATCGTGACTGTCTTGTAAACATCAACGCTGCCTTTCTCACAGATATCAAGTACGAAGCCGAACCGGCAGCCGAGCGATGGATTTAAGGCGGACTTAGGAACTGGGTGATGGTTTCGTGCCTATTGCATCATTTCGAGAACCACCGCAACAGTGCAATTTTTATTAACTTTGACTGTGATCTTGCCAATCCCATTAATTTGCCCTTTTACCTAGATTTACCTATCCAGAAACTAAAGCTATATAATGACTTCACTGTTCACCAGAGCTGCGCCCAGAGCGCTCGGCAGTGGCGCTCGTCTTTCTGCGCGACGAGCTGGTCCGAGATCGGCCAGATCGCCTCCGTTCCACTTCCAACGAGGATTGGCCACGCCGGCGGAGCAGCCTCGCCTGCGTCTTGGATCAGTCGGTGAGCAGCAAGCATTGATGACATTTGCTATACTCTTAGAAGCTGACGAGTAATGCAGCGCCCAACTTCAAAGCGAAGACGACCCATGGTGATATCGACTTCCATGACTTCATTGGCAACAGCTGGACCATCCTATTCTCACATCCTGCTGACTTCACGCCCGTGTGTACAACGGAGCTGGGCGCGTTTGCCAAGCTCAAGAACGAGTTTGAGAAGCGCAATGTCAAGATGATCGGATTGGTAGGTGATCGAAGTGTATGACAGCGACCACGCGGCTGACCAGTGGCAGTCGGCC
Source organism: Myriangium duriaei CBS 260.36 (assembly GCA_010093895.1). Classification (NCBI taxonomy): domain Eukaryota; kingdom Fungi; phylum Ascomycota; class Dothideomycetes; order Myriangiales; family Myriangiaceae; genus Myriangium; species Myriangium duriaei. The sequence continues at coordinate 3,268,870 of ML996081.1, forward strand.
AACGACCTCGGATCTCACGAGAAGTGGATCGAAGACATTAATGAGCTGTCCAAGACCAACCTGCAGTTTCCAATCATCGCCGATGCGGAACGCCAAGTGGCCTTCTTGTACGACATGGTCGACCAGCAGGACCTGGACAACATTGACGAGAAGGGCATTGCATTTACTATCAGGAGTGTCTTTGTCATCGATCCTAGCAAGAAGATCAGGTTGACCATGATGTATCCGGCCAGCACAGGCAGGAACACGAGCGAGGTGTTGCGGGTGATTGATAGCTTGCAGACGGGTGACAAGAAGGGCGTCACCACTCCGATAGACTGGCAAGTGGGCGACGACGTGATCGTGCCACCGAGTGTGAGCACTCCAGACGCAAAGAAGAAGTTTGGCGATGTCAGAGAGATGAAGCCTTACCTGAGGTTTGTCAAGATCTGACGTCGAGTCGCGGTTGATCGGTGAAATAGAAAGCGCAGAACACAAGCAAAGGATAGAGCTGGCCCCAAAGCTTAGCAGTGAGCAATACGGAGTACCTGAAGTGTCGCGGGATGCAATACAATGCGATTGGAAAAGGCAAATTGTTGAGACTACTCAGGCAAATGCTCCGGCTGGAGATACATGTGGCATATTTGTTTCATGCCGGCAGGGCTCGATGTGACAAAGAATGTACAGGAAACCTCCGAACTTCGGACCTTTTATGGGTACCGGTTGACCATGCTGCAAGAAGTATAAGAAGACCCTCGCAAACAATTTTAAGATCAGCCAGTGAGCTGATAGTATCCCGGTTCAGCCTACAATGGACGAGCCAGACTCCGGGGAAGAGGAAGTCACAAGGAGGCTCCGTTCCTGGCTGGCGGTCGGAATTCCTGGAAAGCATGATATTGGAGGAGAGGAGATTTGGCAATCTCAGTCACATGGGGCATCGTGGTGGTGTGCTCGTACTTGCCCGACTTTGATCCACAACACGTGACGACAAAGATGGTTGGCTATGGTCGCACCGCAAATCGCGAGCATGAGAAATGGTCAAACAACGGCGGGCTGTCATCCCTGAAATGCGGTGCGCGCGTGCCCGAGGACCCATCACGACGTCAGTGATCCAGCAAATGCAACCGTGAATGCTTGGTGGACGTTGGGCTTCCGTTGAGTTGTGGAGAGATAAGGTAGGCAACGTGTTTGCTTGCTGCATTCCGTATACTGCTTTCTATGCCCGATCTCGAAAGTCATGTTCGGTCTCCTACCTCGCATACAGACAGGAACCCGCCAATGTGGTAGATGTCAGCCATGCACGGCCTGATCATGGCCTGAATATTAAGCATCAATTTGGTCCCGCTGGCACATCCGGCTAAGGTCCCTGGAGGCGCGTGAGGAGCAAGGGAACGCCCGGGCGCAGTGGAAAGGCCGGCGTTTCAGGTGTTGTGGTGGACGTGGTCGAGAAGATTCTGCAAGTCAGGGGGACTGAGACTGAGTGCGGTTGCGCACACAGTGATTAATGCTTGCTCACATTTGGTCATGTCGCTTGCTCGTGTACTTTCATTGAATAGTTGTGCGAATTTCGGAGATTGTGCGGACCAAGTCGAGCACAGGCAGATAGCTATACGAGGTGGAAGGAGCGCGGATGCGCTGTAATGGTCGTCCGGAATCGAAGCGGCATCGCTGACTCCGCGTTACTCATACCTAAAATGAGAACAAAAGCACGGCCTTGCGTTTACCCCATCCGGGGGCCTGATCAGTCGATGGACAAGTTCGCCGTGGCCGTGGCCGCGAGGCTGGGGCTGGATCTTCTTCACAGTGCTGCCGACGAAAGCCACCGAGCCATTCGATAGCTTGACTGGGGAGATTGGGATCTGTGAGTGGGCAAGACACGAGAGAGGCTACCCGAGACAAGCAAGATTGCCGTCCGCCAGACACTTCCACTCACAAACAAGATCCAGGTTCCTGCATAAGCGCCCCAGCCCTGGTGCGATCCTCCAGCCAACCGATTCTCTCAGCCTCTCAGCCCCGCACCGCAGCCTCCGAAAAGCCGGTGTGGATATTCCCTGCACCTCGCGCCCTGGCTCGTGCGCGATGAACAAAAAGGTGAGAGACCGTTGAGACAACGGCCGACGGGCTTTTTCGCTTGAGCTCGCTCCGGGGGCGGATAAACGTGCGAACTGCACAACGGTCGACTTTGATGCGACGACATATGCTCCGATGCTAGCCTGCGCATCTCTCGCTTTGTTTGATTTGCCCACATGCCAGGACCACGAGCGATGCTACCATTGCAAGCGCCAGTATGGTCAAAGTGGGCCGGCGCGAAGATTGTGGAAATCAGCTGTCTCGATGCACAGACAGCAAGGCCAAAACAAATGCAGCCAAGTGGCACGGTGGCCTGGCGACGAAGCCAGCGCTGTCAACAAGTAGCAGGTGGGGAGAGACACGATGTGGAGCCCTGGCCGGAGTTTGCTCGTCCTCCCACCAACACCCTGACGCGATCGCTACCGGAGGAGCGTGTTATGCACAGCCGACATGGGCACTGTACATATTTTGCACGGCTGGGGCAGGCTGGTGCAGTCTGCAATGCCCGCCATCCCGTGCCATCGGGATGTACTTCTGCTTGCTTTTTCGTTACCGGGGGCAGGCATGGCTAGGACTCCCAGCCAGCAGGAATATGCGACCTGGCTGTCAGCTCGCCCGCGATGCTACGCTGATTGGCACCTGTGCGCAAAGACTGGAGATGGGCAATATCGCAGGATCCGGTGGAAGGCAGGGGAAATGAATATTGGCCATTTTGACCAACCACGCGCCTGCAGGATCCACCCCGGCATAACCTGCGACGACGACGGGCGACGCCACGCGCACTCTATTTGATCAGCCAAGGGCAGAAGCGCCATCCGAGCAAACTCAATCCCGTACTTCTTTCCTGTTCCTGGCTGTGCCTGATCTGCACTGGCCATTTCCGCGCGGCCGACGGCGCACACACGCGGGTTGCCTTGCACATCTTCCACATCCTCGCCGCCCTCCGGACTGCTCACCGGCCTCACGCTCACCTCGATGGAAATCACATAAAGAAGGCCATCCTCTCCCGCTGGTTCTTCTCTCCTCTCATCCACTTCAATCAACTCCAAACTACCGGTATTACTTCACCGAGTCCACTCACTAGCAACTCTTTCATTACAACTCTTAATCCTTTTTTAATACCAAAACCCCCCAAACCCCACACTTCAGTCAAGATGCGTTTCGCTATCGCTGCTGCTGCTCTCGCCGCTGGTGCTTCTGCCCAGTATGGCTACGGCTCTGGTTCCGACGATGTCACCTACGTGACTGAGACCGTCGACTACTACACCACCTACTGCCCTGAGGCCACCCAGATCACCCACGGCAGCCAGACCTACACCGTCACCGAGGCCACCACCCTGACCATCACCAACTGCCCCGGCGGTTGCACCATCACCAAGCCTGCTCCTACCCCCTACCCCACCACCAGCTCGGCTCCGGTCTACACCACCACCACCACCACCTCTTCCCCGGCTGCATACACCCCTAGCACCTACAGCAGCCCCGCTGCTCCCTCCACCACCCCTCTCTCTTCCTACCCCGCCACCACCACCACTACCGCCGCTGCTTCGTCCTACCCTGCTAGCAGCAGCACCACCTCGTGCACCACCACCCTCCAGACCTCCTCCGTCCCGGCTCCTTACACCCCGGTGACCCCCAGCCCGTACAGCAGCTACGTCCCTGTCCCCGTCCCCAGCTACAAGAACTCCACCGGTGCCATCACCTCATACACCAGCCCCACTGGCACCAAGGCCCCCACCGGCACCACCTCGACCCCGGCTGCCTACACTGGCGCTGCCAACAAAGTTGGCGCTGGTGTTGCTGCCATCTTCGGTCTTGCCGCTCTCGCTTTGTAAGCGTTTTTCTAATGGGGCCTCTTCGTTCATGATTCTGGGGGGCATTGTTACAGGGAACACGGTCTTATAATGTCTCTTCGGCTGGGCGTCAATGTTTCAGCAAGCCGACGGTCTCTTGCCTCCAGGTCTTTTTCACCTTTTTTGTTATCTTCACTAGTACAAAATATCTTCTCTGATGGATCCTCCGGCCTTTTAGTCTAAGGCGGCGGAGGATGCCCAACGTTATCCTAATATATCGTTGTGATATGGATGAGGCACAGTGGGAGCCTCTGATTCAGATACCTTCTCGAAATGAAAAGCATCTAAATGACACTTCAATGTTCCCCTACTGTGCTGTGTGTTTGTTCGGTTTCTTGCCTGCTTTCTTTGATCATGAGTAACATTATACTGGACTCCCCTGCTATTGTGACCCGCCCGTCAAGCTTCTGACTTCCGACGCGGCTGCTTCAGCCATCTTGGCCTAATCGCTATTCACGACTCCGCCGCAGCCACATGAATGCGCATGACTGATCAAAGCAAATGATGCATTGGATAAAGATAAGTACCACCTGTTTCAATCCTTCCTCTTTCTGTCATCAATGTCGTCGCAATCATGAACGAAGGTCTACGAACACGGTGCCGGTCCAAAACCAGCATAAGCAGCCTTTCCAACCGTCGTCCTCAGCCAGTCTAACTCTCACTGCCCATGTAAACCCGTGATTGACTTAGATAGCCTTCTCCCAACATGTCCCTGCTTCTCACCCGTCGGACCCGAAGACTCCCCATCACTCCCTTCTGCCCCAACCTCAACGCCGTAGATAGTCTCCTCCACGAGCGCCGCCTTCCACGGCATCGCTAGATTGAGCAATGTGTACAACACCACGCTCGTCACAAACCCATACAGCCAACCAAACGCATACAAATGCTGTGCCCCAATCGACACACTGACTTTCTTGGGTGTAATGCTCTGCGCCAAGCCCGGCAGATTGGGCGCCACACTGACAGCAAACGCTATCATACCATGGATATTGATGCCAGCCCAATACCTGTACCTCCCATGTGGATCATACAGCGCAGGCACATCGAGCTTTCTCCTCTTAACAAGCCAGTAGTCAGCCGCGATAATCCCCGCGATGGGCGCAAGGAACACGCTGTACCCGCCCATGAAGTCGAGGAATGTCTGCGCCGAAGCCAAGATCTTCCACGGCACGATGACCCACCCGCCCACTACGGCGGCGATGATGCTGCCCCGTCGGATGTTGATGTACCGCGGGCAGAGCACTGTGAGGTCGTTGGCCGCGCTGATGGAGTTTGCAGTGATGTTTGTGCCAACTTGTGCGATGTACCATGCCAGCGCGGCGAAGAAGGCGGCCGCGCGTCCGCCGTGGCTGTAGTCCTGCGCCCAGTGGGAGAGGATGTCGAGTGGATTCCAGTAGTATTGACCCCAGATGACGTGAGAGGCGGACGTGGTGACTATGCCAAGCACGCCGCAGAGGGTGTAAGCAATGGTCAGGAAGGGGAGTTGGACGTATTGCGCTTTCGCGGCGTTGGGACGGGCGTAGCGGCTGAAGTCCATGATGTTGCAGGCGAGGGTGGCCCATGTGCTGGTGAGTTTTAGAGACAGTATGTGGTAACGGCAGAAGAAGGAAAGCACTTACCCAGTCACAGCTGTCATGCATGATAGCCAAAGCCAGGCTCGTTCAGATCCGTGAACAGTTGTTGGTTGGTCAAATAGCGAACCTCCGCCGCCAGCTTGGTGGACGCACCAGCCCATGATGGCGAGCGCAGCGATCGGCGCAGCAACAAGCTTTGTCGCAAACAGATACCGGAGGTGTGTCGGTGGAATGAGTAGAAGAGGCAGTTGAATGATCCAGAAGAGGAAGTAGCTGATCATGCCCTGGGTACTGATTCCCGCCGATGCTGGCAGACTGTTGTGCGGGCCGCCGTAGGCATATTGCCAGTATGACGGCCAGATGGATCCAATCATGACAGTCATAGCCTGAGCGCCATTCACACTCTGCACGCCCAGCCAGAACATGGCAAGCACTGCGCGAGAGACGATGCAGAAGTAGGCAAAATAGTAACCAAAGCCGGATCGTACAACGACAGAGAATGGTAAATGCAGGTGTGCGCCAATGGCGCCATTTAGGACCATAGGTACGGCGATGCAGAAGGTGCCTACCGCCAGGATGGGAATGCAGTCGCGCCAGTTCAGACCAACAGCTATGATAGACGACGCGGTTTCCCAAGTCCCCAGATTGATCATGTCGGTAGCCCAGCTGGATGAGGTCAGATATATTGTGCAGATGATCGTTCCAGGATCAACTCACTATGCCATCCATGTCCATACCGACCATGTCTGATTCTTTGGTGGGACAGGATCCATGTCTTTATTGGTCCAGACATAATCCGGGGCGATGGAGCTGGTTTCTCGAGGCAATTCCCAGGCTGACAATGACGTGCATCGTTCTTTGACCGTCCGCCCGGAGGGCATATGAAAGGACGGAAATGATCTTGCCATGGCTGTCTGCTTGAAACTATGCAGCTCCAGAATTGATAGGAATGAAAAACAGTCGGTGGGAAAGGGAGCATTAATACTCGATCGTATAGTGATACGTTCCGATCCTACCTCGTGGCGAGCAGATTGGCACAGTGGGTCCTTTACTCGATGGGAATACACAATACCTACCTGCATGCGTGCAGATAAGCATGACGATGATCGTGGTCCTACAGAGACAGTGGCTTTGCCGATGCCGGAAAATGCAGAGGTGAGGGGCGCCCCGCTTGATTGGCGAGCTTATCAACCTGGGGGAGATAGGGTCTTGATAAGTCGCCTTGCTCGTGATTGACGATCTGCGCAGCTGGCAGGGACGGGGCAAGCTCCGGGGTATTCGTAGGCGATGAATATTCGGGAAGCATGTTCGGGCTCCTTGCATGAGTGATGTGTGATATCGCAAAGGCAACATCATCTGAAGTACTCGAGTTGGCAGCCATCATGTTCGCAAGGCTCGTCCCGCTCTCACCACTTCCACCTCATGGGCAGATCACGTGCTGTCCTTCCACTCTCCGAGCCAGCTCCGAAGCTTGACAAGTCCTCCACATCTTCAATAGTCCAAGAACAAGCATCCAACTCCACCAAAAAAAATGTACAGCGTCCTCCAAGCACGCTACCAACGCGTGGAAAAGGCTCTCGATACCCTCCTCGAATCCATCACAGCATATAATCCCTCCACTGCCGCCACAGACGAGCTCGTCGCCGCCGATGCCGACGTGAACGATGCATTGTCACAGTGTAGGTTCTCTCACCGAGCAAATCGCCTAGCGACACATCCCTGACACATCGAGCAGTAGCAAGTCACCATGCAAACTATGCGCGAATCCTCTCGCTGCGCGCCACCTCCGCCGCCCTCGATGAGCAAATCAAGTCTACCCTTCGCTCACTAGCAGACATGCGATCCAGCCTGAAATCCATCTCCCTCCCACCCTCCACTCCTTCCATCCCCACTACAACCACCGACTCCTCCTCGCACGCTCGACCAGTGAAAGTCTCCGCTCTCCTGTCCTACGCCAAGTTCATCTCCAAGACCACCGTCCCGCCAACCCGTCGTGACCAGCCTGCTACCGCTCCAGCGGAACCCACCACCGACGCCGCCGTCCCAAGCATCGTTAAGACCGAGCCCCCTACGCCCGCCGCCGTATCCTCTGCCGGCCCGACACCCGGTCCTGCCGCAGACGGTGCGCAGGAGAAGGAGAAGACCCAGTCCGAGGCGATGCGCAAAGTCCTCCCGCCAGAAGTCAAAGGGCAGTTCATCCCATGGCCGGGGCACGAGGTAATCCGCGCCGGCGGGCTGGCTGCGGTGCAGGCAATGGTGGAAGCGGGGCGGGACCCGGCTACCGTGACGAAGAGCGCGGAGGAGGAGGCTGCTGCCCGGGAGGAGGAAGAGCGGCAGCGGGCAAGGGAGGAGGAGGAGAGGCTTGAGAGGGAGCGACAGCGGAGAGAAGGACATGTGGCAGCCATGGGCGCCCATGGTGGGAGGCATCGGGACGAGGACGTGTTCGATCCAGATGAGATGTAGGGTTTCTCTCAAGAATGGGTTGCGGAGAACCACAATTGGTTGGACCTAGACGCGGACACTTGGTGGGAGAATATGATGTGATGACGGAATTGATCCTGTGGGATTATTGATTTGTTCAATTCCCAAGAGCGCTAGGAGCAGAGACTAAGACTATGATACCCCCGAAAAAGTTGATCCATTTTTCCCCTGCCGCGAGAATGCTGCGCTACATGACGTGAAGACATATAAATACCACATTGGCAGTGGTCAATACTCGCTGGTCCACCGCTGCTCCTGCTACCAGTGTACACAGCCTATGGCTTTTCAGGTAATACTGCCCATTCAGACGCTCAATGACATCAATGCTCAGTCGATCTTCAGAGATCCGTAAATCTTGCGGACGAACCACCACGCCGCGATGTAACCGATCGTACCTATTAGAGATGTTAGTACTGACTATGCATGGTGTGAAGTCCACCATTGAGTGAGAATGTGTAACATACCGGTAAGGACAAACCACACTCCAGCAACCAGAGCGGAGTAGCCAACGAAGACGACGCCAGCAGTCCAGCTAGCCAGACTCATCCCACGAGCCCACCAGATCAGAGCATACAAGAAGACATAAAATCCAGAAGCGCCCGAGGTATAGAACGCACGCCACTGCCAGCGGTAGTCCTCCGCACAGAGCACAAAATACGTCACCAACACAGTGACAGCCGCCGAGGTGATGATCATTAAGCCGAAGCAGAGGAACAGGAAGCCGAACATGTAGTAGATCCGCGAGAACCAGATCGAGTTGAGGATGAAGTAGAGCTCGACCCATATGGCGGCGAAGGGCAAAACACCGACCAGTAACGCAGATGGTATAGGCCGCATATATGTCGAGGCCGAAGGAGGGATCTGTCGCGGGATCTGGTTTGTGCGCACCGGGTGGGTTGAGGCAGGCTGCTTGAAGCCGAGCCATGAGCCGAGAAAGGATAGAGGCACGGAGATGATGAACCAGATCCCCACGAGGACAAGCATAGTCGTGAAAGGTACAGCTCCGGAAGAGGCGCGCGCCCACACGAATAGATTGAGTAGGAAGAAGACGGAGAAGATCCCGACTGGGAGGAGGAGAGGCGTCATGACAAACAGCTGCTTCCACAGCGTACCCTGCAGGAATCCATAGACGCGGGATGAGATGTAGCCACTCACAAAAGAGAAGATTGTGAAGAGCAAGATCATGACAGTGGCGATACTGCCGCGATTGGACGGTGACAGGAAGCCGAGCAGAGCGAAGGCGAGGGTGAAACCGGACATCAGGAATAGCTGGGCGCCGTTGCCGACCAGAATGGCGAGGAGCATGGGGCTACGTGGTGGTCGGAACACATCACCGTGGACGAGCTTCCAGCCGCTGTCCTCCTGAACGTCGTCTGTGAGACTGGTGCCGCCCAGATCATCGAGGTTCACGCTGTCCAGCCTGTTGTAGCGCGCGATGTCTTTGCGAAGTGTCCGCATCAGCACCGTCGAGACCATGGCCACGAGGACCACGACGACGAACGCAGACAGGAAGAGGAAAAACCAGTGGATGCGCGGGTTCTCGACATGCAGGTATTTGTCCCAGCGTGTAGCGAACGACGTCTTGGAAGGCTGCCAATAGACACTGTATGTCCACACCACCTTGTTGTCCTTGGACTCGTCCATAGTCACTGGCTTGTCTACAGAATCCTCGCAGTTGGCTTTGCCACCGCTCATCTTTGTCGCCCGGGACGATGGCTCGACGATGACACCGACGACACGAAACGTCTCCGTGGAAGCCTGGTGGTACTCGACCACGATGTCGTAGTGGGTGTTCAACTCATGCGTACCATTTGCTGATGCCGGGTTGCCCAGGGCAAAGCCGGGTTGGTAGAGTATCTCATTCTGCTCGTCGACCATAACTTGGCCAGCGGGCAGGCCATCTATGAGCCAGTTGAGGTTGTAGTTCATGTCTATCCTTGCATTGACGAACTTCGCGTCTTCACCACTGATCGTCTGCTCTCCACATGCTGATTTACAGGTCTCGTTCTTGCCCATGATCAATTCGAACGGTGATGTTTGTATCCTGTCGCCGAACAATATGCTTCCCAACGACTCCGACACGCTCTTAGGACCGCCCTCGGGGGCGCAGAAGTGAAAGGCATCGTGGTAGTAGTCGTACGAGAAGACGGAATGGACTTGTGGATCGTACTCGGACAGGGCGGGCGTAAGGTGATTGACAGTGAGCGGGACCTTGTCATCGAACTTGTAATTCGTGGGCGCAACTCCTGGCAGGTAGAAAGATAGCGCGGGCGTGGATGCGCCGAGCAGGAGAAGCACTGACACGGGCAGCTGGCGGACACGCATGGCGGGCGATGGAGTCAATGGTTATAATGCGGTCATAGAGGTTCCGCAGAGGCGCGAGAGCCAGTCTGAGTCTGAATGGAATCCAGGAGATATTTTGTGCTGATAAAAAGTGGATGGGTTGAAAACGAGGAGACGTTTAGGCTGAGCTTGCGGCGGTGCTGGGAAGTGGAGCTGACTTCGTGGCTTTGCTCGTGTTACACCATCCCGGCCGCTGGAAATGTTTACAAAGTCACGGACAACATCTGCTGCACAAAGCATGTCGCATTCGAATGTATGCTGCTCCAAAACGCCATGGTGCCGGCTCTCGTATGTCTTGCGAGGCGCGTTTTCCTAGGTCTTTCACGCAAACAAACAGCCTACGTATTCCGCTGGCCAGACCGCTGCGGTCTCCGTGAGGTAGCATCCTTCTTCCCCATGTAGCAGCCAAATGTCCGAATTCTCCCACTATCATACCAGTCCATCATACAAGGACAGAGCCGATACGATCGTTTCGTCCCGCTTCGACCCCTCTTTGAATTCCGCCATGTCCAAACTTCCGTTCTCATCCTTGTCCATCATGCGGAAGATCTTCCGAACTCGCTTCTCTGGCGTGTCTTCGTCCTCGGGTAACTTCACCATGGATCCCACCTAGATTGCGGGTCAGACCTGTCCGTGAGAACACCAGCAGGATTGACTTACCATCTTGTAGATGGCCTCGACAATTGACAGCATTTCGTCATAGCTGATTTTGCCATCTCCGTCGATATCGTACAGCTGGAAGGCCCAATCTAATTTGTCCTCCATCTTCCCCCGGCTCGTGACGCTCAACGCGCAGATAAACTCCTTGAAGTCGATGGCCCCAGACTTGTCGGCGTCGAAGACATTAAAAACGTAATCTGCAAACGATGATGGATCGCCGAATGGAAAGAACTGCTTGTATATTTTTTGGAATTCTTCTTTGCTGAGCATCCCTGATGGACAATCCTTGAGAAAGCCTGACGGATACTTGGTCAATGGAAACGCCGGCCACGCGAGGTTCATTCCGCTCACCCTTGTACCATTGTTGCAGCTCTTTCTTGTCAAAGTGTGTGGCCTTTTGCAACTCCTGCAGCTCCTGCTGCGACAACTTGCTTTGACTACAGGTCACAATCGTCAGCTTGTCCCGCCCTATCCGTATGCATGCCACCCCGCTCCAGCAGTCCAGCTCCCGCTCGAGATGGTGCACTGCTGTGTTGAGCGCTGCTTTCTGACACGCCTTGAATTTCGGATAGCTGCCGGACGCTTGCCGGGGGATGTGCCTGGGTCGACTTCGGGCGCAGTTGACTTGCGGATGCAGCGCCGCATCAGCGCTGGTATGAAGCGTCGGACTCAGTGCTGGATCCATGTTCAAAGTCAAGTCGGCACAGCGGCTCGTAGATGCGGATAGCTCGATGTCGGGTCCACATTCAGGTCCTGGATAGCGCGTATGGTTGCGATCGAGTATGACGGCCGCGGGGAGACTATGATGATGAAGGCGGCAGGGATGGTTCAGACGTGGGTGAAGGGAGCTGGCGGTGAAGCAGGGCGGAGTGTAGCACAAAGAAACTTGAAGACTGACCTCTTCCCCATTGCGAGTTGGCAATGTAACAAACGGTGATCTTGCTGGCGATGGAGCTTGATGACTGCGGGACGCAAGGTTGGAGGGCCGCCTCACTCCTTCTTCGGCTCGCTCGAAGCTCTGCTCCACCCGCGGGAAGCCAACCGACGGGAGGGGCCTGAAAAACGGGGGCGCCCTGGCAGGAAACCGGTTAAGGGTTGATCAGAAGATCAAAAAGTGTCGTCGATCTTAGGGTAATGGCGTCAGATCGAGAGATAGACAGAGGTCGGAAAGTATGGTGGAGGGACAGCAGAAGGGCCGAGGTGAAGACGGACAGCTCCCAAAGTGGTTGGCGCTTCTTCAACAGAACGCGCGCGCGGAATGGCAAGGCTATTATAGATAAAGCTGGACCCAGATGCTGACGTGGATGGCTCCTTGCCCAGACACTACACAACGGAGGATAAGGGAAGCAGCCGTGTGCGGCGCGTGATGTGTTTCTGCTCCTGATCGCTCAAGATGAGAGCCGGACTGAACCTTTAGCTTTTTGGCGGGGCTGTGCCGGTGCCACTCTTGGGCAAAGCGCGCGCAAAGAAGCGTTGCCCCTCTTCATACATACTCGAGCTTGTCTTCCGCATGTTCCACAATGACACCGCTGGTGAGGCCAATTCGCAAACGACGACAGCTCGTGTCCGCCGAGACGGTCACGCAACATTGTACACGCCGTGGCAAATGTCCACAGCCCCTTCCAAATATCTGCACATCAACTAATTATTGGTGGCGCAAGCACATTACGACGCACGCTTAACACAGGAACTCAAATTTGCTCTTCATTCGGCTTTTGAATTAACAATGCTACCCACAGCCTGCACTATATTTGCTAATCTGCTTGCGGTCTGTGTTCGTACACGTTGCAGCTTTCGAATCTCCTTCGGATCTGCCCACTACGCCTTAAACACGGCACCAGCCACGAGTTGCGCCAAAGTCTACCACAAACTGGGCATTCCCTAGCGTGGCTAAGATCTTTGACTCGCGGCGGCGTCGTATAGAGCGGAGTAGCCGGCACAATGACATGACTCTATCGTCACTGCGCAAGCTTTGAGGTATTGGAGCTGCTCATCGGAATTCGGTGCAGGCATTATGCAAAGGCAAGTGTTGCTGAGCAATTATTTCTTGTCGTATCTAGGGAGTAGCGCATAATCGATCGGCTTGAGCTCAAAATAGACAGAGCATGGCTTCCGCGGTCCTTGCTGCGGATAATGTGAAAGTCTTGTAACCAACGGTGGTAAATCGACGATGAAAGGGGTATCAATGGTGACGTCGAGAGGAATTGCTTGTGGTGCAGAAGATTGCCTTGAGCCAACAAGCGCAGCTGCCAGAGCTGTCCTCTTCTTATCGAATAGAGTAACGTACGAGAGCTCGCGGCGCATTGAAGGAGTGTTTGTGCCTGGTGGCCAACTCTCCAATTGGTGAATCGCTGTGTGACTGGCCGCTTTCACTGGCCATAGAAGAGATGCTCACGATCAGATAGTCGTCTCAAAGCTTTGACTCATCCAGATGAGGTTATTGTTGAGTATGTTTGCGCTGGTCATCAGAATCGGTGGAAGCTTCGGCGGTCTGCCCGCTGGATGTCCTTCTTGGGTTCGTAGGGCTTTTCTGCAGGTTGATCTGCCGCTGTGGACCGGTAAGAATGTGCCTGCGATGGACGTGGTGGCGTTTTGTACTTACTTGACCTTCTGCGCTTCAAGAACATGAATGCGACAGCAGCGATCATGCCTACTGCTGCTAGAGAGCCTACAACTCCACCGGCGATGGCAGCCTTGTGCCCGGCTGTACTGGGCATTGGACTGGCCGGGAGGCTGCTTGTCGTTGCAGATGGCATCGCGATCGTCTCAGTCGGAGTAATACTCGTAACGGTCTCCAGTCCCGTTCCAGTTGGATTGGGAATTGTGACGGTCTGGGTCAAGAAGAAGGTTGACATGACGGTCGTGGTCATAGTCAGGCGCGTCGAGGCCGATGAGATGGGCGCGGGAGCAGAGGCGGCGGAAGACATTGTGTGAATGTTGTAGAGATGCACGGGAACGTGTAGAACGGAATGGAAACGAGCGACGTGGTAAAGAGCGACAGCGAGATAGAAAAGAGTGTGAGCGAGCAATTGCACGCGAGGTTTGGGGTAGTCGTAACAGGTATGCGACGCAGGGATGCTCGAGGAGTCGCGACGGCGTTTAAGAGTGAAGTTGACCAAGCTAGTGTTTGTTGCTAGGTGGGCGCATGATGGGGCAAAAGGCTGCTAGCGCCATGGACAGCATTGGACACCCAATGTAATTGACCACAGAAGCTTGGGAAATATCCGATGTTCGAGGGCTAGCGTTGTCCATGAGCTTGGGAAGGCATATTTTGAGTTGTCATAGCCAGGGGCGAGGGCATTCTTACTGGCCGACGGAGAAGATCCGACAAGGGGATCCAAGGTGAAGTTGGATCCTGCTGGTGTATGGGTGTGGGGACGAAGGCGAGCACGGGTCAGGTGCTTGCTGTTGGTTGTGGCTTGAGGAAAAATTAACGCCACGCAATTTGACACGGCCAAGCCCTCATGGCCAATGAAGACTTTTCTGGATGATTGCGATGATTCAGGAGGGAAAGAAGGAAAGCCGACGGAAGAAGAAATCACTCTTGTCGACAACGAAGCCAAATGGTGTTGCTCATAACTCGTCGAGAGTGCAGCTCGAAATACCTTGTAAGATGTCCTGGCGCCATTCTCGATTGACCCACCTGCATGCACAAGAGAAGTGCTCGGCCGTTGATTCGACAATTGGAGGTAGAGACCTTGCCGGCGGCATTAGTGCTGGGGAAGAGCAGCGCCTCGCGCGAGAGGAGCGAGTTGACCGACAGGAAATGAGCATCTGCGTCTACAGGATGGGCGTGTTTCAGACGGCGAGGTCTAGCGGAACTTATGGTAGGCGGTACCATAGAATAGCCCAATGGTTGCCTGGGGCGTTTGCGCTTGATGCGCCTGATGCAGACGTGCGACAGCATTCGTCAGGCATGAGACGGCGCTGCGACGCGCTGTCGAGGTGAGGGTTCTTGCGTCGAGGGAGATGGCCAGCCGAAAGAAAGGGCCTTTGAAAGGCGGGCTCTAGGGCTGATCTGGAGTGGGAAGCGCCTGCCCATGCCCCGTCGGCTCCTTAGCGAGGAAGCGGCCCGATCGGTCGTGGTGGGATCGTCGGCGCCTCAGGCTTGGGCTCGGGCCTTTTGTCACTGCAGGAAACTTCTTGATCAAGACAACCGCCGAGCAAATTGCATGCGGGCAAGTACTGCGGCCTTATCGTGCCTAGAACGTGATCATGGGTTGTGCGAATTGCTACATGCAAATTTCTGCATACTGGAGACTTGGTCGGTTTCTTGACTCGTTTGGTAGCGCTTGCCAGCCTCTACTTCAATCAACAAATTCGGAAAGGACTGAACCAGCAGACGATCCAACAGCGATGCACTGCTCGAGTGCTGGTATTTTCGTACGGTCTAAGAGCGTAGCATCTCCTCTATCCTTAAAAAAAAATTCCATGGAAGCCTGAGACTCGGCACGAACTGGGAGACGTTTGCAATTGCAGCCTCAGCCTCATTCGCCACAGGTGGCTGATGCGCTGCGGTGGCTTGTCTGGAAGCTTCTCACCATCAATCATCATCCATCAACCTCGGCCGCGTGGCAAACTGTCGCCTTACCTCGACGCATTGCTCATATGGGTCCAACCATCCAAACGGTATTTGATGGCTCTGGTAAATTCCATGTGCTTCCAGAGTCTGCCACAATCGATTTCGCAATGCGCGTCTAAGACGCGCAATGAGGGGTAGCTGACGTCGCCTGTGTTCGTTTTCCTGTTGCCTAGCAGGTCGAGGTAGATCTATTTAATTCTCGATATCCCTATACTTCCCATTCTGGTTCATCATCTTTTCCAAGATTCAATTCAAAATAACGCAACAACATGAACAACAATTTCTGGGACTTTGTCAACGAAATGAATCAACAAGGCCGGGGCTCTCGTGGCCCGCCTCGTGGCGGTTACGAGCAGTGGGACTTTAATCCATGGGGTTTTCCCTTTGGACATCAAGGCCCGTTGCCTCATCGTGGCCGACATGGGCCTCCGCATGAGCCCCCACATGGCCCACCTCATGGTCCCCATGGTCCTTATCCTCCAGCAGGACCAGATGCACCTCCCCCACCTCGTGAAGGGCCGGGTGGACCTCACCCTCCTCCGCCTCCTCCAGCTGGTCCTCCTTCGCGACCTGGCACACCACCAACCCCTCCTGAGAGTGTGCCCGAGGACCATCATCGTCATTCTGGTCGCGATCGATCGCCCTCACCCCCAGGTGACCACCGTGACCCCCTTGCTGGTCCACCACATGACGGAAGGGGCTCCCGTGGCCCAGGCAGACATGGTCATCATGGTCATGGTCATGGTCATGTCCGCGGTCACGGTCCAGGCCCTCGACGTGGCCGCGGAGGTCGTGATAGGGGAGGCCGTGAATTCCCGTCCGGCGCACGTGGACCACGCCACAGCCAAGCCTTCGATTGGGAAGACCTACCTTATTGGACCGCTCAACTCCCACAATTCTTGAACGGAATCTTCGGACCGGATGGACCACTCAAGCGGGACGGTCCCTCTGCATCTCGGGGCGAGGGGAGCTTCTCCCCTGAAGTCGACGTATTCAATGCTGCGGAAGCTTACATCATTCACGTGTCAGTTCCCGGCGCAAAGAAGGGCGACATGGACGTTAGCTACGATGCAAATGCGAATGCTGTCAAGATCAGCGGCGTCGTCCAGCGACCTTCCGAGGTTGACGAGGCTATGATGAACACTCTTGCTGAGAGTGGCAGGAAAGTTGGACTTTTCGAGCGCACAGTCTACCTTGACAAAGACACCAGAGTCGATGCCGATGGGCTGAGCGCCAAGCTGGAGGACGGAGTCTTGAGAATAGAGGTGCCCAAGCTGATGGACGAAGACTGGACTGAGGTCAGGAAGGTTCAAGTTGATTAGATAGGATACCGCGCTGCGGCCTCGCTTCGGCGAGCTGCATGTACAACGTCGGTATTAGCCACGAATGCCACGACATGATATGTAGTATAGTTTCTCACTCAAACGATGGAGTATTTCCTAAGCTTACTGTGGGTGGGCCGTTGTGCTTCGGGTTTGCCGTTCCCCGTGGGTCGTCCTTGTTTTGATGCTCGTTTTGTCAGCCTTGGTGCCTAGTATGCTCGCTGTGCATAAACTGTAGGGTGCCTTGGGTCTTGGTATTCGGTGAGGCGGAGTGGAGGCGGAGCGCCATGATTTTGATAGGTCGATTCCTACCTCAAGCCGAGAGCCTCCATGGCGCCAAGCTCGATGAAGTCGCAGCCTAAGGCCTAGGTCGCCACCGGAAAAGTACGTGCGCGACGCCCAGCCACGATTATGCCATTGTCTTGCATGCCCTCCACCAGGTAGATGCAGTCGGGCCGGGCCCTCCGATGGCGCATGGATTACATGTATGCAAGATCGGGGGGATGTCAGCAAAATATCAGCGGTCCGCATATTTCCCCTGGTCAAGTCCCGTGCGGCCGATGAGCGGTGGACTCCCAAGCATTGGCATGGCGGACTCGTCCTACTCAGAGGCCGCCGTATGCGCATTAATCAGTGTCAAGTCACGATGGAGCAAGCAACGTCCGATCGCGCATCTGTTGACCTGTGGCCTACCGATCGTGTGTCCAGGCGATAAGTTATCGGTGTCGGACATCGCACGCGCTGTGACGTGACGCGCTGATATGCCCGTTGTGCAACATATGATTGATTCTGCGGACCAAAAGATCAGGTGCCCGGGGCTCAACGCAGGAGTGACTGAGTCGCCAAGCCCCGGTTCAACGTCAGGGATACACAGCACTCACCAGGAATCCACCACTTCCGTCCGCGCCCTGCCTCCAAGAACACGTCAGTACCAACCATCTCTCACATGCATCAATGAATGGCCCCCAATGACCAGGTAGGTGGCCGTGCTGTAACCTTAGACCCCAATGGACTGCTGCGCACATTAGAAGTGCAGTTGAGTTGGCACTGCTCCATGGCCGCGTATCCGTACACCGCAATAAGCAACCAGAAGGTAGCGTCTTCCCGTCCGAGGATGAGCTTGCACTATCTCACCACGAACAATGGCCTCATCATTGGCCGGATCCAGTACAGTGTTACCCCTGAGCTCCATCGATAGCTTTTATCCCGAGAATGGCGTATTCCCCAGACGTTCGTATGTAGGACAAGCTCCACGACCTGGAACCTTGATAGGCACCGCCCCCGGGACCGCGCCATCACTGGTCCCACCCACACGGGACAACCCGGTGCATCGGCGCTCCATTCTTCGCTTGGCAACATCAACTTGTATCACCAGCCGTGCTGGATTGCAACGCAAGCGGATCTGGAACCACCCGGGTTCAACGAGATGGACCGCATAGACGTGCAGATCGTGCCCGAGCTGAGACGGGCCAATTCGCGTGGTGAGTTCTTGGCCAAAGCCTAGATCAAATTTGATATCGGCTGTGGTGGTCTATCTGGTCGAGTGAGTGGCTATTCTCATGTCACGTCTTGCATTATCTCCATGTGCGTGATTGCTTGGGTTCTTCCCCCGGGCTACCGTCAAGAATATTTGTATCCACTTCTCCCCGTCCATTTTCTCGTTCGAACACGGAGATCTATTGCACACCGACTCTCCTCTGGTGACCAGGGGGACTTTTTCTCAATATTAATCCCATACGCCACCATGCTTGCTCAGTCTGGCTTGCATGCCAATGAAGGCAAAGAGATGCAGATCAACTACCCTATTGTCTCAACAGCGACCAATTCTGAAGTTCCGTCACCACGGCGATCAGCCGAATACATTTCTGATATCGAACAAGCACAAACGGCAGCAGCGGTTGATGAGGATGACACGACGTGGCCCGCCAAGGGTAACCGACTCCGTGCCTGGACTGCAATGGTTGGCTGCTTTTTCCTCATGTTCAACAGCTGGGGTCTAGTAAACGCGTATGGAACTTTCTTGTCCTATTACCGAGAAAAACTCTTCTCTGGTAGTGCACTTTACCTGTTCAACCTCATTGGCTCCACACAATCGTTTGTGGTACTGTTCCTTTCGTTTGTCGTGGGCAGACTTCTGGATGCTGGCCATACCAGATACCTCACAATCGCTGGAACTGTCTTGACCACACTGGGGTGCTTCCTTATCAGTGTGGTTAATGGAAAAGGTGGACCAGGAGAAGGTGCATACAGCCTCACCTGGCTTGTCCAAGGTCTTGTCCTGGGTCTGGGAATGGCATGCTTCTTTGTCACAAGGTCAGTCGAACCTCATTGAATTTCTTTTTTTGGAAACTTTGACATACTGACGCGTCCTGCAGCTCTCAGGGTGAGTGTTCTATAGCGGGAACGCTATGTGCTCTGCTGACAATACATAGTGGTCGGGACTCACTTTAGAGCCAGAAAGGGCTTCGCAATCGGCTGCGTAGCATCTGGAGCATCGGCTGGTAGGTCCAATATCCCCACAACCAGTGATGGGTCATAACTGATCACGTGCAGCTGGTCTCATCTACCCGGTAATGCTTCGATACTTGATCGAAATATACGGATTCAACAATGCGGTCCGTTTCGTAACTCTACTATGTTTTTTGCTCAATCTTGTCGCTGTCGGGCTGGCCCGACCGCACCCGACCTTCCCCATCCGCCGTCCAGACAGCTGGAAATCCTGGAACGCATGGGTAGACCCCTCGGCAGGCCGCAACATGCCCTTCATCCTCTTCACAGCTGCGATAGCTATGATGTTCTTTGGTTTCTATGGTATATTCTTCAATCTGGAAGAATGGGCGGCACACAGAGGCGTAGGATTCAAAGGTGCCAACCCACCTCCTTGTCCTCTCGATGGCACCAATTGCATCAAACCACTGAAGACATACTGGCTGCTCGCCATGATGAATGGAGCCTCGTCAATTGGTCGTCTCTCTTCCAGCTACCTTTGCGATCGCTTTGGAGCACTGAACGTGCATGCCAGCGTCACGCTGGTGGCGTCTTGTCTATGCATCTTTCTTTGGCCCTTTGCGAATACTGTACCTTCGGCTATCGCTTTCGTCCTGCTGTTCGGTGCTTTTAGCGGCAGCGTTATTGGGCTGCCCCCTGCAAGCATGGCTGCCATACTAGGACCAAGCCGTGAGGCTCAGGCCAAGCTCGGCCACTGGACAGGCATGATGTACACAGTGGCAGCGCCCTTTGCGTTGACCGGCCCGTTCATCGAGGGATGGTTCATCAAGCGATACAATTACAACTATCTGACAATCCAGATGTTCAGCGGAGGGTGCTTGATGACAGCTGCGTTGCTCATGGTGGCGGCGAGGCTGATGAGTTGTCCGAAACGAAGGGACAGTGTCGTGAGCACCATCTACCGGGTCAAGAGCGTTTCCAAGGACAGCGTCATGGAGCTTGCTCGGTATGGACGATGGGAATCTCGTTGATGGCTTATGACGAGTGACGACAGACGGTACTTCTTTAACAGATGCCTCTCTTTACGACTGACGGCTGGCGTTCTGGGCCATGGAATCGACGAAGTCTTGCTCGAAACACACATGGCAGACTACGAATGTGCAAATAGAATATGGCATGAAGACGCAATTTTTCACATGTTTGAGGGGTGTTATGCTATCATTCTTCTTAAATATCACATCTAATCAAGAATATAGACCTATAGTCATGATTACTCATATAAATAGCGTTGAGCCCGACGGTGCTGTTCTTGTAATCAGCGTGTGACAATAAGGCCACCATCGTGCGGGTCAGAGTCGCCGAGCAAGTAGTATGAAATTGATGGGAAGAGGGCCTGAAAGCAGTCCCTTGGTGGTGGTGGTACGCGCGGTCGGTCGTCGCAGCAGCGGCGCCCCAGCCCTGCGGCGAAAGTGCGGCGTTACGTCATGGGCGTTGTGCGTCAACCGGGATCCAGTGCGTTTGCGGCAGCAGTCAAGGAAGCTGGTGGCACGATTGTGGCGCCAGCAGAGACCGGTAAAACAATAGTTCGCGATATCGTCATTATCAAACGACAGGCAAATGGATCACAGATGCATGCAGGATTGCTGTTTTGACCTCCGCTCAGGCTGTCCGTCTCAGATTTGTCCAGGCCGATCCAATTGTCCGTGTGGGGAACAAACGCGCGCCAACGGGATCCAAGCTGTCGTTCACTGCCACGCTGCGGCGTCTTCGACGTTGAGATCGCCCTATTGCTAGGTACTCTTTTCTGGTGTCGCACAACCGCCTCTACCTGGACTCCTCCTCACCTCCTACACTGCTTTTCGCTCATCCTGGCACCGACAAACTTGTATACACTGCTTTGAAAACAAAATCCGACAAACGCGCAAAGCTATTGGACTCGAGCGGCTCTGTTTTGGCCCCTGAACCCTTCCAAATCGCAGAGCTACACTGCCCCAAACGATGAGATAGGAGCACAAGCCATTGTCCAGCCACCCCTTCTCTTCTCGCGCTTCTGCGCTCGTCAATCGCAATCGTACTCGCTGCCGCCAACACCTACCGTCACCATGGACGTCACTGCTGGTCACGCCGTCCGAGCCGCGGTAATACTCTCCGAACGCGCCACCTCGAACGAGGGTCGCCCTCCCATATACAAGGTCGTTGGGCTGATCCTGGCCATCTGTTCCGGTCTTTTCATCGGCGTCTCCTTCGTGCTCAAGAAGACCGGCCTGCTGCGCGCCAACAAGAAGTACAATGAAGAGGCGGGAGAAGGCTATGGCTATCTCAAGAATTGGATGTGGTGGTGCGGCATGATACTCATGATTATTGGGGAGGTCTGCAACTTTGTCGCTTACAGTTTTGTCGACGCTATTCTCGTCACACCACTCGGCGCTTTGAGTGTTGTCGTCACAACCATCCTTTCGGCCATCTTTCTCAAGGAGCGCTTGAGCTTTGTCGGCAAGCTGGGCTGCTTCAATTGTATAGTCGGTTCCGTTGTTATCGTCCTAAACGCCCCTTCACAGTCCGCTGTCTCCAAGATACAAGACATGCAACACTATGTCATCTCTCCCGGGTTTCTGACGTACGCGGGCATCATTGTTGTCGGAGCGGTGTTCGCTGCTCTGTGGGCGGGGCCCCGCTACGGCAAGAAATCAATGCTCGTCTACCTTTCCATCTGTAGCTGGATCGGTGGATTGAGTGTAGTGGCTACTCAAGGTCTCGGAGCTGCTATTGTTACTCAAATCAGTGGCACGCCCCAGTTCAACCAGTGGTTCCTCTACGTCTTGCTGGTGTTTGTCATCTGTACGCTTCTGACGGAGATTATCTATCTCAATGTGAGTCCAGGGAGTCGCGTTGCTTCGCGAATTGTCGCTGATTTCATTTCAGAAAGCTCTCAACCTCTTCAATGCCGCCCTTGTTACTCCGACCTACTATGTTTATTTTACTTCAACGACTATTCTGACTTCGGCCATCCTCTTCCGAGGTTTCAAGGGTACAGCAATATCCATCACTACTGTGGTCATGGGTTTTCTTCAGATCTGTACCGGCGTTGTCCTTCTTCAGCTGGCCAAATCGTCCAAGGATGTTCCGGACACTGCCATCTTCAAGGGAGATCTTGATCAAGTCCGCACCATTGCGGAACAGGAGGAACCCGAGTATGAACCACGTGCTGACACCATCCGTGGTGGTGGTGCTTTGCTTCGCGGCATAAGCCAGCGCCGAGCCCGTCGCGAAGCTGATGAGGCCAAAACGATATTGAGCGAGACTATGGAGCCCATTAATGAGGACGAGCCGGTGGAGTGGGACGGTCTCCGCAGACGCAAGACCGTATTGGGGAGCAATCAGCAACCTGGATCTTTGAAGCGAGCAAAAACCCTGCATCCTCCACTCGGCATGTCCAAGTTCCCGGACGAAACTGCTTCGGATGCCGGTAGTGACGATATACACCCTGGCTTTTTCCCACGCTTTGGCAGGCGTACTTCGCGGAATCAGAGCAGCGTCCGGAGAACGTCGCCCTCACCGGTCGCTATGTCGGGAATCCATATCGCAAGTGATGACAAGTCTAGGACCACGGGAGATCCTCATGAGCAGTCAAGAGAACACATCTATGGCCTTCCTCCTGGGCTCCGACTCCAGGGCG
Organism: Myriangium duriaei CBS 260.36; assembly: GCA_010093895.1. Classification (NCBI taxonomy): domain Eukaryota; kingdom Fungi; phylum Ascomycota; class Dothideomycetes; order Myriangiales; family Myriangiaceae; genus Myriangium; species Myriangium duriaei. Next base: position 3,291,858 of record ML996081.1, read on the forward strand.
ATGGGGCAGACGACTTAGCCTATCATTCCCCTAACGAGCATATTCATTGGCACAAATCGGTTGAAGAAAGTCCGAGTCGCAGCCAAAGCCCAGCACTCACAGCCCCTCGACCACCTCCTCACAGGACAGTGTCGGGGCAGCGGTCAGCAAGCGCTAAGCGCGCCTTTTCTTTCCAAAAAGTTTTTAGCCGTCAACAGTCTGATTCTGGCTCCGGACGTATCTCGCCGCGTCCAGACAATGCCGAACACCCAGAACATCGCACGCCTTCTAGAGGTGGAATGCCTTTCAGCGGCATATTTGCGTCAAACCAGAAACTGAATAAGATTGTTTCCGAAGAAGAAAGACTCGGGCTAGTGAAGGGCGAGTCCAGCACGTTCTACGACTCTTCACCCATTACATCTCCGGAACGACCACTCATGCACAGCCACCAGGACCGTCAAGAACGTGATAGTCACTTGCGTGCATCAACTGCGAGGGACAGCGATGATGATTGGCAGTTGACAAGTGGTAGTGGAAGATCAGAGAGCCCCGCTGCTAGAGGAGGAGACCTTGGCGTCTTGAGCGCCAGCGAGAACAGCAATACCAGTGCTAGCCCCGTCGTGTTGAGTCCTATGGGGGAGGCGCCGAACACACAGGCTACGAGGGCAGCAGCGCCGACGAGCGGCAGGAACACGCCACGAAGAGGATACCAGAGAGGACAATATATCGAAAGTGACGACGATGATGACTTTGGCGCGGGGCCTGTACCAGGAAATGGCAGACATAGAACTTGACGAACTTCCGCAGAGTAGTAATAAATGTATGCACGAGTTATGAACATCACAAAGAATCAGGTCGTGGGCCGTGGACCAGCGCCAGCCAGTGAACCAGCGGCTCTGCGGATAGAGACGAGCCGCGGCGCCGATCGAGAGCGTGGATGAATCCGGGGCTGCACAACTTCACCCGCTCCGCACGCATCACATCACATCACTCGTGGCCGCGACGACAAAACCCCATCGCAACTCACTCGCACCCAGCACCCACCCTCCTCCCATCGCGTGCAAGCTCGCCAACAGCATCTCCGACCCCTCATGGCTTGAATAAGTCCCCGTCGCTGCCGAGCGACCACGCGACAAGTACTTAAAATCGCACCACCGCAGTCATGAATCCCGCAGATCTACACCGAATAGAACTGCCCAACCTTGATGCCACACCACCCTTATCAGCAAAGGCTCTCCCCGGATCCGCGATCCTGCCTGGCAAAAATGCAAAGCTCCCGACCACCATACCACGAATTGATACCGAGCCGATATATGCGGCACTTAAGGCTGCCATCGGCGAACATTGGACGGACTACAAGACAGCGCTGAGCTCCTTTCTCTTGGGTAAGCTACGGAATTGTGTGTCGCAATACCATGTCGCTGACAGACGCCTGCAGGAAAGCTCAACCAAGCAGAACTCACACGCATCCTCACGCCCATACTCTCATCCTCAACCCCCTCCGTCCAAAATGGCGCTCCTCCCGTTCCTTCCGCAGCACACCTCCACAACACCCTCCTCACCTCCTTATACGCGAACGCTCTATACCGCGACCCTCCTCCAGAAACAACAGCATCATGGGTCTTGGCAACCGACGCGCCTTCGTCATCAACCACCAAAACCTCACACACAGGGGGCGCAAATGACAAGATCGATGATCGCAACCGCCGAGAAGTTATGGCCCTTGCGGCACGAGATCGGCGTCGCATAAAATCAGTCAAAGATCCCGAGGCTTCAGCACAGTTAGATCACGGTCTACACCAAGCCCGGAGATATCACGAAGCCCTCGACGCATTACCATCTTCCGTGCTTCACGGACTGGGTGTGACTGGCATTGGGAGCGCTGCTTCTGTCCTCAGTAAGACCAACACCGACCTGGAGATCCGGCGACGATTCGCGCTACCCCTGGCCGCCGAGACCGAGGAGTTCCCTTCGAGAGAAAACATTGCCTCGCGCATCGAGCCTATCTGCTATGAGGAAGGTCTGACGGGCGCCATCCAGGCCGGTCAACTATCCACATGCGCTGAGCTCGTAGAGACTGCACTCGAAACATTCGTCAAGGAGCTCGTAGGCGAGTGGATCGGCACGGTGCGCGAAGATGCCGACGGACTCGTGCAACCACGAAGATTCAAGCGGCGGTTACGGGCCGAAGAACGAGCAGAGGACAGAGGAGAGATCGAGCGCGACGCCGTCGGCCGACTTCCTGTCGAAATCGAAGCATGCAACAAGCGCGCCGCTATCGGCCCCGCTGATTTGCGCCTCGCAGTACAAATCAATGGCGGGATGCCGCATGTGCCCTTCCTGGCGAACAGGTGGATCGAAGACGGCGCTGACGGTGGCGATGCGATTCCGGACCCGGACATACGGGATACAAAAGTTAATGGCGTCAACGGATTTGCGCACCCTGTTTCACACCCCGGCGATGAAATGGACATCGACGGCGATGCCGATATGGAGGAAGACGACTATGATGCCTCCGACTGGGGCTGGCACGGAGGCGCACGTACTGACAGGTCGGCACTGCTGGATGTGCTAAGTGGTGCACTGGCTGTGGGATCATAGTATGGTCCCAGGGGAATGGTAGGCAGATGAGCATGAGACGACACCAGACGAGACTACTCTATACCCCCACCCATATTTTCCCCCTTTATTATATCCTTGCGTTCACATAGCGGAATGGGCGGTTTAATATATTCCTCATGATCCTGCTTGCCCCTTTGCCCAAGTGCCTGTCCTACCTTGCCAGGCAAGACGGACAAGTCGCATTGGACGCGCGACTGCTTTCAAGAGTTTGCCAAGGACCTGCCCGCCTGACCGCCCTGCGAGTCTTGAGGCATTCCCTCGGGCAACTGCATGGCTCATCACTGGGGCGACTTCACTGGCAGCCCTTTCGCGTGACTCGCCCATCACCATGATTCACGCGATGATATGATTGCGTCTGTGTCGGAAGGAAGGAAGAGAGGGTGTGTACACGACTATCGTCTTGTGGTAGACCCCCGCATGCCGCTATCGTGCTTTGCGGATTCCTTACCTCTAAAAAGATATTCGTGCACGACTACATCCAGACACATGGATCTCGAAAAGGTCCAGTTCAGTCTTCTGTTAGAAGGAAAGGAGTTGCAGGGTGACGAACTTAAGTCAGAAGCCGCACAGCCACATGTAGCGCAATTCTGTAACACCAATCGGGAGGGGCACAACAGGGCGAGTGGAGTGCTCGTATTTTCCCGGGACCATGTCACACCAGTTGGTAGAGCCATACAGATATAAAGCGACGAGAGTGAGCGACCGTAGACAAAGTCCAAGGCCAAGTCTATTCCGGACTACCAATCCAATTGATCCCGACTTCGACTCTACGCTACAATAGGCATGCCTCGACCGTTCCAGCGGCTCGATGCTGGCGGTCATGCCTCGATATCCCATTCCTTTCCGACCAACATACAAAGGGTACAGTGTTCCTGTCGGCGACGACGGAGATAGCTAGGACTCTTCCTCGGCTGGACAAGAAAAATGGTGCGGCGTGTGGCCTGCACTGCCTGTAATCCCTTTCGGTTCCGTGATCCGTCCTCTGTTTCCTTCCAACACCAGTGTTGTTACTTCCGGGTACAGACAAAGGAGAATTAGCGCGTCGTGAGCGACACCGTTGGCAAGTCCTGATGCACTGTATGTGTATATAGACCGGAAGCCTTGACGGTGACTCGGGTGTTCAAGCGTGAAAATAAAAAGAATTCGTTATAGAGGTGGGTCGCATTACGCGCCATCCCAGATGTCACTGGGTTCGATCCATTGCCACTTCTCCTGCTGTTTGATAGGTTCGAGCCGCATGTTGCCGCGCTCGTTGAGTCCTTCCTCTGGGTGCACGATGACAGATCCTGAGATTGCGGCAGACTGGTCTTTGGAGCTTATGGGAAGTTGGTACTTGAGCACGCCACGGAGGATCAGTTCGAACGGGTATTGGAGCACTCTTTCCCAGCGCGCGCTACCGCCAGACTCAGTCTTGTTGCCCGGCTTGGCCAGCCGAAACTCGCCAACGCTGTAGTGAGCGTGCCGCTTGATGGGTGAACCCTCAAAGTACAGACCTTGATCGAGCTTGAAGACCCGGCCTAACAGCATTGTTTGTGAATCGCCCTCCAGCGGCGCATCGTTGCCATCATCACCCCAGTGACCGTCAGGGTCCTGCCACGGTGTTCCAGGGTTCGATTTTTGTGCCAAGGGCTGTCTCTTGTTCATTCGACGCCGCTGCGCGGTCGTGGGTGACGCCGTGGCCGATGGCACAGCCGACGTCGGTGTGCTCAAGTGTTTACTCTTTGCGAAAACATTGATGTCCATCTCCGTCACTGAGATTCCGAGTACATTCGGATTGACCGCGCCGATGAGCATGTCCAGCATAATCTCCTGCTCCGAGGCGAGTACATTCTGGATTTCATGAATCTCAACAGCAATGAGCGCCTTGTTCGACATGAACAAGAAGCTGATAGCACCAATGATGATCATAATGACCACTATTGAGCCCAATAGGCAGCCTCCAAAGCGACCCATCCACGATGACTGCCGCACATTATAGATGGTCTCGTAAGGTCGACCATGACCTCTTCGAAAGTGGCGATTTCGGGGCGTGCGGACTGTGCCTACTAGAGGAGTACGCTCGTCATCTGCGCCTTCGCCGTCAAAATCGTACTGCAAACCATCCTGTTTGCGACCCCATGGTGGCGCAAAACTGCGGGCCTGCGAATCGGCGGGCGCTGACTTCGGACCTTGTGGCGTGGATGGCCGTGAAGATTGACGATTGTTGCCCGCAATATTTTGCCGCAGCTTGGACGCCTGAGTAAAGGGGCTATCTTGATCGTACAGCGACGAGTTACTGCCAATCGTGCGACCAAACCGAGATATGTTCCGGGGATGATGGGCTCGGATAGTGCCAGGATCGCCATCCGTGGGACTATCCAGGACACTGTAGGGATTGTTAGAGAATTTCATGCTGCGTTTCCCTGCCACACGATGATTCTCATATCCGCGATAGGCCCTTCGATCAGACTGGCTATGTATTGAAGTGACGCTGGGTGTTCTTGAGTGATTTCTGTGTGTGCGCAGCTGAGGCTCGGGCGGATTTGATTCGTAGACAAAGGTCTCATCGGAGTCTGAGGAGTTAGCTTCATCTACCTGGCTCGCAACCCTGGCTTCGAAGATGTCGGCTTTGGACGAAGCAGTTCCGTTGTGAATCGAAGGGGCTTTACGACTGGCTTTCTTTCGCTCTTTCCGAGGCCGTATCGTCTCATTGCTTGGTTTCAAACGGACGCTGCCCACGGCATCTCCTCTCTGTCCGACTGACCGATCAGGATTGAGTGCGGATTGAGGTATGGAAGCTACGGTTTCTGTCTCAACTGTCATGTTTCGTGTGCCGTCGACTTTGTTGCGTGTAGGTGGAGGCGCGGTTTTGCTGGAAACTAGTCGAAGCTTGGTTGGGTCTGAAAGTGCCGGCCCTTTCTTTTCTCTGCCATCGCTCTTGTTGCCATCGCCATCGCTCTCGCCTGAGCGAGTATGCTTGTCGATTACATCGACTGTTTTGATCGATGCGGTGGGGGTGCGGTCCCCATCAGAGCTCTTAGTCGACGACTGAGACGAGTTCATGGATTTGAAACTGCGCAAGTTGTAAGTCCATCCTTTCGTACTGGTCTTCACGTGAGCTTACCTTTGATCGGTGGAGTCGGCCAACAAGCTGTTCGCGGGTGGAGTGGCCTCTTGGACAGTCTCGAGGTTGGATTTCGGACCACTAGGTCCTCGCGCCAACCCCTTGGGAGTCTGGAGCGGCTGGGACTCGGAAGCACCATCCAGCTTCGGCACATCCAGATGGGCGGAGGTGGGAGGGGTTGGGGTCTGAACCGTTATGGGTGGGCCATTTATTACAAGCTCGGTCTTGCGATGTATTGAGTTTCGCCGAGACGACGGTGCAGATGGACCTGGCGACTTCAGGCGAGGTGAGAAACTGGGGCTCACGGGAGTATGATCAGAAGTGGTAGTGGACCGTGAAGATCTGGAGAGCTTAGTGGCAGTATCAGCAGCAGCGCCGCTACCTGGGAAGAGTTGAGGCACGTTTGCGGCGGAAAGAGCACGCTGTATGGCTGCAGCGGATGGTGGAGCGGTGGAAGAAGTGGAAGCTAGATGTGAGGATGCAGGCCGGATCGGGCTTGCTTCGTGACTATCCTTGCGAGGGCTCGGAGCGGCGTTTCTGGATGCGGTCTGCTTTGGAGAGCCCTGCTGCTGCGTAGTCTGGCGGATGGGTGACGTATTTCTTGAGGTTTGCGGGCTTGTGCCGAGCGATGGGGGTAACGAAGGTACAAGTCCTGTTGAGGGTTGTTTTCGCACGGTCCGGCCTTGCGAATTTGAGAGATCTCGACGAAGGGTCGGGCTGGAGTCTCGCGATGTCCGAAGTTGCGGCGGCTCTCGTGCCCTCTCTTCCCTGGAGTTGGAGTCCATGACGAAAGAGTTCGGCCGCCGGATATTGGATGTGTAATCACAAGAGACGCTGTGTGCTCATTCTCTCGTGCGTTGGTCTTGTGACATTCATCGTGTCCAAGCCGGATTGGCGAGGTGGGTGCAGGGAGATGAACGATCGGTAAGGGGCCGGGTCGACGGGTCGGAGAAGAAACCGGGGAGGGCGACAAGCCGCAGAAGCCGAGAGTGAGTAAGAGAGGTACGGGATGTGAGGTCGCTGGGTGTGTGCTGGTCGGGCTAGGTATGCACAGGAGAGAAGAGATGAGAGTGGAGTGAAGAGTTGGCCAGAGTTGCTATCATGCAAACGCCATCGAGGACCAATCGGTGCTCAGTCAGGAACGGGGCTGAATCAACCAACTTCAGGAGGAGATTTATTTTTCTGGGGTTGGGTGCATGACGGCCGGTGGAGAAACGTGGCGAGGATGTGATGTGACGTGATGGTCCACGGCAATAACAAGCTTGTCTATAATTTTTAATTCGTGATACACTAATCGCTACTTGTCTTACGTCCTATGGAGATGCAGCAGCACGGCAGTCACACGCGCATGCTGTGTCCAGCGCTCGTGCGGAATCTCCGACTATGACGGAGGCCGAGGGCAACAGACCGACAGACTGACCGACAGTCCGCATCAGGAAGCAGCGAACGCAGCGATCGGCGGGCGACAGGGGAGTGACGGGAACGCGGGACGCGGAAAAACAGCGATGCAGCAGGAATCAAGAGATGCCGGGAACCTGCAGCCTCGCAGCGTGGCACACCCGGCGAACAAGGCAGCAAGCCACACTTGACCTGCCCTGACTGGCGCGTCCCGCGTATTCGGGCTTCTGCCACCATAGCATGCCACCATGCCACCATGCCACCTGCCACTTGCCATATGCAGCTCGCTCCAGCCAAGAAAAACACGTGCACACCTCTCATGCGACAGCGTTCGATCTGACAAGTTCAGCAGGCAAGTCGCATTTAGCATGACAATAATTACTGCATATCCTGATCACTCCTCGACACTTTGAAACACCGCATCATACACAAAGTAAGCACAGGCCCACAACGACACTTTTGTTACATGTTCGATTGAGGTGGGACTATGATGGCCTTGCCTCCTTCATTCTCGCCTAGTCACCTCCCCCCCTTTCCACCACCCGAATCTCCAGCGTACAGCCATCTCCTCACTAAACGCCATCCGAGTAGCCCCTCTGGGCCGACCATCCAGCCTCATCGGTGCGTACCAACATCCATCCAGCCCACCCATAAGTATGCAGTAAAGTAGCGTCATGCCTGCGAAACGCTTCCCTCTCCCATTTACACCAACTCGTGTCTGTTCAAGCTGAGCATCGCAGCGGGTATGTGGGCAACACAAGTGCCAAATTAAAAACTCAATTCGCCATATGCGGGGATCGTGTCATGTGTCAAAAGCAGAACAAGTCATGATCGTGTCGCTGAAAATGCTCCAAGAAAGTATCCCAAAAACAAAAAAGGATGCAGGTCGGCAGCTGTTGTATCAACCCGATCAAGACGTCAAGGTTCAAACCCATCAAAAGTCGAGCATCTCGACGTCTCGTCCATGGTTGAGCACATCGTCTGCCGGACCCCAATTCCCTTCATAGATAGTAGCTCCTGCTCGTCGTCGCCGCGAAGTCCATTGCACTCCCTGGCTAGCCAACACCTCGTCGATCATCGGCCGCTGGTCTGGATCCGGAGAGATGAGCCGCTGCACCACGCGATCCAGACATTGACCGTCGCTGGAGTCCTGCATGAACCTTGGTGGTTCCACAAGATCCCGCGCCCGGGGAGTCGCAACCATCCTGCGGTTGCAGAATCCCAGATCATCGTCATCGTCCATGATCACGTCGCTCGCGCACAGCGTACCCTCAGATTGGCCGCTCATCATGTTGACAGGGTCTCCGGATTCATCTCGAACCAAGGTGCTCTCGGAGCTGAAAGTCAGACTTGGGAGATCACTCATGTCTCCAGCACGCAGTCGCTGCCAAGACATGCCATTGTCCGGAAGTACAATATTGCCAGCGATTTCCAGCATGATCATACCGAGCGCAAAAATGTCTGCGGGTTTGTCGAATCGACCGCCGAGCACTTCAGGAGCAATGTACTCACGGTCACCCTCGCCATCCAGGTGAGGAGGTGCCGGCCAGACGCTGGCCATGCCGAAATCACCGATCTTAAGGACTCCTTCCCAGTCAATGAAGATGTTGGCTGGCTTCAGATCGAGGTGAATATAGCCAGCGTCGTGAATGCATTTGATACCCTATTGATCGATTCAGTCATCGATTCCACACGAAACAGATAATAGAAACTCACCTGCGCCAGCTCGAGAAGGATTTTCCAGATCCTAAAGTCATCCAACCGAGCCTTGTATCCGGTTTGCGAGAGGAAGTCCTTCAAGTTGCCGTTTTCGCAGAACTCAGTCTGAATATAAAGGTGGTTCTTCATTTCCCACGTATCCACCGTCTCAATGATGTGCTCGCTACCGTTCAGAGCCCTGAGAATCTGCACTTCTTTCATTTTACGAGCACGATCCTTGCTTCCCGCGTACGGCTTCTTCGACTTCTTGACCGCCCATACCTTCCCCAGATTGCTGTTCGAGCTGAGAGCAGCTGCTGGTCCATTCTTAATTGGATTCTCTACTCGGTAGACGATTGAGAACTCGCCAACACCGTACACCTGCACGTTGCCGAAGCGAGATGTGAGCGTGGTGTCGACATCATTCTGTAACATGCTTGAGCTAGCACCGTTTGTAGAAACAGAAAAGTTAAATGGGTGATCTCGAGGTCCGGTCGGCGTTGCTGGCGGAAGACCGTTGACACTGGTGCCGAACGACGAGGGCCGCGAGTCATTGTTGATGGAAAGCCGGCTTGCATCGGGAGGCGTAAAGCTTTCTTGAGGTGTGAGAGGCCCTTCAAATAGCATGTTAGTGTTGTCGGAAGGAGGGGCTATTTGAATAGTAATGTCTGCGCTCTTTGGCCTCAATCGTTGACTAAGAATATCTTGTGGTTGGGAGAGGGGCTGAGTAGATCTATGAGATAGGGGAGATGGTGATCTTTCTATGCATGAATGACGGGGGTTTCTGGATCGCCCGATGGAAGGTGAAGTGTTAAGGTCTGTGTGAGAAAAAGTGATGAAAGGCGTTCTAGATGCCGTGGTGATGTCTTCTTGTGGTTGCAGGTGTTTCGGTATGACAGTGTCGGGCGAATACTTACTCGAGATAGTTTGAGTGGCAGGTTCAGGGTTTGTGAAAGTGTCAGGTGCTAGAGAAGATCGACGACCAAGAAGGCTGCTTCGCAGGCTGTTCCCTTTGCCTCTTGACTGTGGTCGTGTACCTGTATGGGCTGGCTTGGTGGGAGTCGGAGGTAAATCGTCCATCGACACCTGGGTGTCGATCTTGGTGGTCGGCGAGTTAGAAACGTCGTCTCCGTCAATACTGAGGAAGCTGGCGCGCCTGATCAGACGACCGGCCGCTACACGCGAGCCGAAGATGCTGACTCCTTTTCCAAATGACTCTGGCGAGCCCTTGAAAGCATGAGGACTGAAAGGTGTCGTAGGCGAACCGAACTCATGCCGCGGTTGAGCGTTTTTGTTCGCAAAAGACGAATGAGCAGGCGTGGCCTCCATGTCGGGCAGAGATGTCTTTTTCGATGGTGTGTCAGGCATGTTAGTGCTGCTGCCAAAGAACGAAGCTGGAAGATCAGTGTTTCTATTTCTCTTGGAAATAAGTCCAGTTGACATAAAAGCAGCGGGAAGTGGTCGTGCCATCTTATATGTCTCTGGTGTTTCGAAAGCGTCGCCGAATTCCTCGTCCTGATCGAGTCTTGGTCGCAGTGCACCAATTGGCAGGGACTTGGAGAAGTGTGCCTTGTTCGGTGCTTGTTCCAGAGTCGCTGCTAGCGCCGCCTGAAGGGACGTCTCATCGGTGATGCTAGAGGTTGATGAGGAGGGGCTCAATGCGTTGGACAACGGATGGGGCTTGGACTCCTGATTTGCAGGCTTCTGGTTCTGGGAAGAAGTGAAGAAAGGGATTTCCAGTGACCTTAGTGGCAAGGATCCGTCCAGCGACATCCTGAACCTCGCTCGCGATGAGGCCGGGCTACCTGTCAAACTTGGACGAGGGGACGCCGGGACATCTGATTCTGGTGCTGGCTTTGACTTCGATGTGCCGGCACCAGCACGTTGCTGCAAAGTCGATCGTCGTAGACTAGATGGGCGTCGCTGTGGCGAGCGTTGCTGTTGGCTTGAGGAACCTGACGCAGCAGTGGTGTTAGATGAGTCTTCGTGGCTGCTGCGCCTTTCAAGATTGGCACCATCAAAGCCGTGGTCCCAAACATTGAAGTCGTTGCCTAGCATACCACCGTGAAGACTGCGGCGTTTCGCACGAGGGCTGCCGACATTTGGTGAATCCAAGTTCATGAGTCCGTCACTCCGTTTCAGCGGACTGGATTTTGGCGGAGCCATATGTTCACGCATTGCGACACTCAAGCTTCCAGGTCTGTCAGCGTGCGCCTTCAACAGGTCAAATTTGATAGGCTCGTTGTCCAGCTCAAAGCGCATCTGTTTGTTTGTGTCTGCCGGTTGAGCGCGCCTGTTCTCCTGCCCAGAAGCATTACCCCGAAAAGGCAGCGAGATCCGAGCGGCGTTACTCTTACTGGTACCATCAGCCAACGCACGCCTGGATGAGCTTGTAGGAGAAGTCCTCCGAGGCGCGACTTTGGGTGTGCTTGACTTGCGAAGGGTAAATTTCGGGCGCGTGTTAGGCGTGGCGTCTAGCGCAGCGGAAGCGTCGATAGAAAAACTTCGAGACAGTGTGGATGGCGAAAGAGGCGATGTGGGACTCTGTTTGGGCGACTTCATGCTGTGAAGGGTGAAGCGCGAAGGTTTGGACGGCGATCGCGACAATGAGCGGCGGAGTTGCTGGATGGAAGGGAATGTGTCGACGCCGTACCGCGAGTGTGTGGGCGACAACATATGCATGGTGCCGCCAGCCGTGCGATGTGGTGAGTATTCGAAATCCATCTTGCTGTGTTCATTCGCGACGGTCGGCCGCGAAGTGTGCCGTGAGGGAGGACGGTCGGTCACCGAGGAGGCTGAGGAAGTGGGTATGCGACTAAAGGATGAGTGGGTAGCAACGGTCGCAAGGTGTTGTCGACGTTCCGGACAAGTGATGTCAAGTCGAATGAAACGCAATCAACAGTGTCATTCGACAGACGATACAAGCGGAAGTGAGAAGGCTGCGGGAGTGTCTTTCCACAAGGCCCAATCGGCCCGCCCACCACCCGGTGTGTTTGACAGAGGCGCAGTGCTGTGTATTGGTGAAAACAACTTGGAGGAGCAACGGCGGCGTAGTGTGTGGGAGAAAGGGGTTCTGGGTGCGACCGTTAGGAAGTCGGTAAACAAGACGCGATGGAGGCGCACGGATAGAGTTGACAGAGGATAGTTCGGTTGTCGGGTGGTAAAAAGGGGCGAGATGCAGAAGAAGGGCGAGGCGGAATGTTGGAACGCAAGGGTGCAAGAGTAGTCGATCGATGAGTAGGGGAAAAGAGGGAGTCTGGAGAGATCGAAGATTGAAGGCGAGCAGGTATGGGAACAGCAGGTGTGTGTGTGTGTGTGCGTGTGCGAGTAGGAACGAGACGCGTCGGGCTCGAGTGGGTTCGGATTCGGATGCGGCCAGCGGGCCCAAAACCAAAATTCGGAAAGAGCGACGGACGGCGAACGACAGAGCACCCGGGGGAGGAAGACTCCCGGCCCGTGCACTCGTGTGAGTCCGGTTTGGCTTTTATTGCCGCAATACAATCTCAGTAGTGAGGCGATGGGGAAATTGGGAGTCGGTGGTTGAGCGAGGGCGACGTGGGCTGCGCTCTCGCTGCTCTTCGTCCAGCTTATTATGTTGGCGAGTGGGAAGTGCAGAGCGCAGAGTGCTGAGTGCAGAGTGCTGGACGAGGGTTTGTTTACACTCATGCTCGATGACGCGCCCAGACTCGAATCTCAGACTCGAGGCACCCCTGGGCTGCCCGCTGCGAGCGCCTGTGGGCTTTTCGCTAGCAGCTGTCGCGAAAGCCGCTCGAACCCACATGACCTGCACACCCAGAGCCAAATTGCTGGCGCTCGTGACGCCGGGACGCCCTAGGTCTTGCGATCCGCTGGCGCGACTGCCTTTTGCGGCGGCGGACCTCGTCAGGTCTGCTTAACTCTGACCCCCGACCCGACCGCCCGCGTGGCCCTTCAAAGTCCCTGCCGCTGTCAATCAATCCTTCAATTCTGCAAATCAAAATACCCGTTGCCGATCTCCAGCGCATGGACGCGTTGGCGGTGGATTTTCGAGCATGACGCTATTGCCAGTCTTGCAATTACCAGCGTGCTGGCAGCGAGAAAATCAAATAGACCATGCATAACGTGGGCCTGACATGGATGCTGCCTAAACTATGGTTGTCGGTGTGCCCGTGCCCGGCCTCAAGGCGGAGTCGTCCTGCTGTATATAGTGTTATTGTCCAGGAGCGTGGATCCACCTCGTCCCGACCTTCCAAGTCACATCCCAAGATGGCAGGCTCGTGGTGCACGCCTGGATGAGCAGAGTCAGTCAACTGACGGGGCGGTGGCTGGCTCGCCGGCCTTTACCATGACCTGTGGCTGATCCCCCCCACAGCACTATATATCATCGAAGAAATCCGCGGAGCCATGACTAGATAGATTGAGCCGCTTGCATCTGAATTGCCGGGGAATTGGACAGCAATCTCATCAGCCCCGCCCTTCTCGCCGTTGCATCATTGACTCCCCGTCCACAACACTGGACAGCCTGATTCAGCAGCCACTAAGGCTGTAGCCTCGCACATTCAACATGTTCTCCCGACCCGGTAGCAAAGTCAAAGCCCATCGACTACCCCACGACCCAATCAAAGTTTGTCCTCCCAAATCTCCGGCTGACGATGAGATAGTACCTGCCGCTGGCATCGGAGGAGGAAGGCTGCTCGTGGGCCGATTGAGCGGACACTGCGATGGAGCCTACAACCAGCTCTACAGTATAATGTACAGTGTGAAGCTAGGGCGAACGGCACCGGTTGCCCGAATCGTAGATTCACGGCCATTTCCCAAGAAGAAGAAGAAATGTGAGCCGGCTTCTGCAAGACCGTTTTGTGACAGTCGAGCCCTTCTGTGAGTGGCTGAACTCTATGACTTTGCCCATATGCGTCTGCTTCGAGGTTGCGATCATGAGAGAGTAACCTCGGAGGTTGATTCCGCGGCAATAGACAAATCTCTACCCATCCCTTGCATGAGAAGCAAACGTCTCTGCGCTCTTTTCAACGTGCTTCGTATAAATATCATCATATACACAGAGCGAGCTGTGTGGCTGCTAGCCGATTATGTTAATCACGAAGGCCTTCGGACAACTCTCAAAGGCGGCACACAATCATCTCAACTATGTGCCCGTTGGGTCGTGGGGCTTCAACAAGCTTTTATACCAGAGATCTTCTTTCAGTAGTCTATGTTCTACCTAGCTTGAATGTCATCACTCATTACTGCTGTTCACTGCATAAGGCTGCCTCCCTCTGCCACAGCTTCGCTAATGATCTGTGCGAAACGTCCAACCTTATCCCTGCTGTGTTGCGCCGTCTGGATGGCTAAGAGAACTGTGCGCACACCGACACCGAGGGTCTGGGAGCTAGTGGTACCCTCGATTTCTGACAAGACGGCCGAAATTTCCTGTTCGTCAAAGGCGCCAGATTCGTGCATAACGAAGCCCAGCTCCTGCTGTCTGCTGATATGAGGGACCGCAATTTTGGCTTCGAAATCCAGCTGTAGTTGCTGAAGCACAGTGTAGTTGGATGTCGTTGCCAGAATAAGCAGTGGTCGACCCTAATTGTGGTCAGTATAAGCTACGTTACAGTTACTTTTGTCACCAGACATACTTGTGGAGGTTGATTACTCATGATAGCCTTCAGGGCCGCCAGTACGCTGGCGCTGAAGCGTGGTCCGATAGGTACGTAGTCAATTAACAGCTCGATATTGTCGAGAACCAGGACATTTAGGGGACTCTTGTATGCATCGGTGGCAACTTTGTGCAGATATTGAACCTTTGCCAACTCGTTCATACCGATCATGTCCATGGGTCGAACAAGTTTGATGAATGGGAAGTTACTGTCCAGGGCAATTCGAGCTGCGAGAGCCGTCTTTCCAGACCCCTTCGGACCATGCAATAGGACCGTAAGAAGTTGGGAAGTGCCCGACCTGACTTGGGATGTGTACTCTTCCCCGTGATTGAGTATAGAAGCTATGGTTTGACTGTAATGAAGAATGCCGCCCTGCACGCATCTGGATAATTCATCTTCTGAGGCACCAAAGAGCGGTTTTACCTCTTCAAGGGCGTTGAGGAAATCTTGGTGCTGGACCTTCATATTCACTACTGAGTCATCGATGGCCGCTACCGTGCCAACCTTGATGTGGCGGTTGAAAGCAAAAGAAGACGCAGATTTGACCAGACCGCTGATTTCAGCACCAGAGAAGTTGCGTGTCTTCTTCGCGAGGTCCACGATATCAACGTCGGCGCCTAAAACGTTGTTTTTGCGCATTTGAGCCGTATGAATACCTAGTATTTGCTGTCGTCCACCTTCGTCCGGAAGGGAGATTTCCATATGAACTTCTAAGCGGCCGGAACGCAGTAGCGCCTCATCGATCATATCCTTACGATTCGTCATGCCGATGAGCAGGATATTGTTCAATTGATCCACACCATCAAGCTTGGAGAGAAGTTGATTGACAACACTATCGCCGACACCAGTACCACCGCCTGCACCGGCACCACGCTGCTTGCACACAGCGTCCAACTCATCGAAGATGATAATGTGCAATCCGGATTCGTCTCCCTTTTCCTTGTATTCTTTCTCCGCATCTGCAAAGAGCTTTCGGATGTTCTCTTCAGACTGACCGACGTACTTATTCAGGACTTCAGGGCCGTTTATGACCTTTGGCTCCCTTGCGTTCAACATCTTACCAATTTGCCTTGCAATTAAGGTTTTGCCCGTACCTGGGGGTCCGTAAAGGAGGATACCCCTGACGTGTTGAATACCAAGCTTGTCCACCAAACCGGGAGGGAAAGTCCGACTGGCGAATGCCCTTCGAAAGATAGCGCTGAATTCTTTGTCAAGACCACCAATACCCATATTCTCGAATTTGAAATCGGGTCGAATGACGGAATTGGCCGCTGGCCTACGGCTGGAGCCTTTCAAGGTGATAGGAGTGCGGGCATCCTTGAAGTAATTGATGAGCGTTTCCTGGGTGAGAATGCCACGAGCGCGGGGGTCCGAATGGGTCTGCACGCTTTGAGGTTGATTACCACCTCTGAGGGATGACAGATCGACAAGCTCCACGGTTCGGACCATCAGCCTCAGCGGAATAGACTTGAAATCCATGAGCAGTTGTTGGCCTGGTGCAAAGATCTGATTACGGAAACTCTGCGTGAAAGCACGGCCAAGCTCGTCCTGATCATATGGTACATCCGTCGTCTTACGCCCAGCAAATCCAACCTCGACATCCATAGAGCCAAGGTAGCTAGACTCGCCCTGAGACGAGAAGGGGTCATAGGTCTGGACCTCGACCGTATCTGTTAGTGCGATTTGCATCCATGTCCGCTGAGCGTCTGAGAAGGAGATTTGGCCAGAGGGGATTTGTGGATGCGGTCGGGCAGATAGAACATATCTGCCATTGATGAGAAGGTATACGTCTGAGCGATCGGAAGGCTGGGGTATGTCTTGCGGCGATACGGCGCAAAGGTTCCCGAATGTGTACGAATTATCTGGTGACTTGGTTGGTCGGAGTTGCAAGCTGCCCCTGGGTGCGCGACGAGGCACGTCTTTCTCAGGATAGCCACCGCGATTGAACATGACGAGGCTGAATCAAGGAGAAGGGCGCGGCGAGGGAAGAGAAGATGGACAAGAGAGAGCAGGAAGAGAAAGCCGCAACCAACGATGGTGGGAAGGTGGAAGGGAGGCGCATGCGTTAGGCTGAAGCGTCAAGCGGGGAACGTGCTCGAGCGACTCGCCCCAAGGCCCGCGGGGCACTTTCACTCCCCAAGTAGCCCTGCGGTCAGCCGTCTCACACCATAAAACATGTAATAGTCGCAAGACTCAAAAACCCAAATGCAGTAGGATCCCGAACTCGGATCAGACTTTGGTGACAGCGTTGTGTTCGCAAGGACTACCCTGGCATCTTTGAAGACATTTTCTAGGACACTCCCGCGAGCGAACACTTTCGTGATGTGGGCAATGTATGCCATGAATGCTTTGGAGAAGCCGAGGGGGCGTTAGAAAAAAATTACGTGTAATCATATGCTTTTGCCTCTAACCCTGTGGGGAAAATCTGAAGCTCTTGCTGCGTCACGTCGAGACTTCGTATTGCCAAAGTCACCGTCACGGAAAGTGTCTTGGGCTGTAGGGTCAAGATTATTGGAACTTATAGATCTCAAATTTCAGGAGCCTTGCTCAACATGGCGCCGTGCTCGCAGAGCTTTGCTAATATGTACTGTACATGAGTAGAGGTCGCTCCAAATGCCACTCCAGTGAACCCCATCCTCAGAAGGGGCCGCAGGCAACCTCTTTACACTGTTTCCCTCCCGCTCAGAGTCGGGTGTTCAGGGCAGTCAAAATGTGTTTCGCTAGCCTCCGATGAACGCCATTGGATATCTTCCGAGCAAAGCCCAAACAATCAAATATGTGAAAGGAATCAAAAGTTAGTTTGTTCTGTGCTTGCTCGCTGTTCCCCATCACGATATTCCCTCAGTACCTGCTGCCTCTCCTCCTGCTCTGGTGTCTCGGCGCAGTGACTATCGACGATTCGCCCTCCTCCACCACCTCGACAGTATTGCCGCCTATGGGTTCGCGCGTCTCTTCCGTGACGATATAACGCTCACCTCGAGGAGCGCGCGATGTATCCCGTACTATCCGTTCTTGTCGAATGATCCGATCTTGCCTTGGACTCCTGCTCGTCATCTCGGATCGCCGGGATCGTCGTGACCTTGGAGACCGCGACCTTCTTCTTGAGACGACTACTTCTTCTTCGGTGACTAGTGGTGTGTTTCGTTGACCTGTGAGAGTAGAAAACAGCCAAATGAGGAGCAGAAACGCCGCTACTGATCCAAGCACGATTCCGACCACTGCTCCCGGAGCGGGACTGCTATTCTGGTTCTGATATAAGGTGGGAATGGCGATTGTGCCATCGCGCTTGAAGAGAGCATGGACTTGGAGTTGTTGTGCTTTTGGTGAAATTGGTTCCGGGAGAGACTTGGGCCCTATGAGGCGCTCTACCGGCCGGCCTAGTTGGGCAGAGAGGTCGGTGGGGATGGCAGGCATTGCGCCGGAAGCTGGCTACCAAGCAAAAAGGGGTAACCTTGCAGGGTTTTACGTTGATATCAGGGTGAAGGTCTGCTGGAGTCTCTTGTGCCACTGTTGTGGTGGAAATGTCGTTTATGCTGAGACGGCCGCCAGTCGTTGTTGTCGGCGCTTATGCCTGAAGTTGCGGAGCGGCCGGGGTCCGGGGCGTATGGATGTAGTTGTGAGAGGTCGAATGAACAGTGCTGTTAAGGCAAGATTTTGCTTTTGATATATATTCCAATTTCTTCGAATGCGCGAGCGAGTGACGGCTGGTTAGATGAGAGAAGAATAGAAAGAAGCTACGCAACGGCGAGAAGAAAAACGGGTATCCTCAAGTGTGTCTGGCGTGCAGTAGCGGTGATGATGCGGTGCGGGCAATTTTTGTTTGCGGGTGGGATGGCTGGTCAACCAACCATCTATTTTTCGGCACGCGCGGCGCTGCGGCCATGATCACGATACGGTCACCATTTCCTTCCCTGCTTCCGACTTATGTGTCGGACTATCGTTTGGCATCTGTGAATGTGACGTGCATGCTCATTTGACGGAGCCTGAATGTCATAATGCACCGCCGTCACAGCCAGCGCTGGCCTTCGGTTCGCGTCCACATCCGAACTCACACCATGACGCTCCTGAAAGGAAGGGGTCAAGTCTGACCACGTGACGCCACATAAATGCAAGCATCTCACTCCCAACTCCGCCTGCACTGTCTGCACACCGCCATCATGAATCTTGTCAGAATTTGGATCAGGCCCTTATTCGCCCAACCTGTATTTTTGCTTGCATACGATCTCTGCATGTGCGTGTTGATCTCAGTTCGTCTGTCTGCAATCAACCGTAAGGAGGCGCGGGCCGAACCACAGGCATCCTCTGTTCCAAATTCTGTGGCAAGCACCTCCTAGTCAAGCTTTTGACACTTCCAAGCGCTGTGCTTGTGTTGGCGCAGATGTGTCCGAAGAGCAATCCAAATTTGATATTGTCCTGACCATGGAAATTGAAAAGGACAGACTTTTACATTGAAGCATTTCAGAACCTCGAGTGTGAGCTTCATCAAACACAGCTGTAACAAGACTCTTGCAATCTCATTTTCGTACTTGGCACCAGTATATTTGCCTGGCATCCTTGGATACTTCCACAAATGAACATGCCAAGCAAGGCCACGAAAACGAGACAAAAATTAGGGTCAACTTTGCAGCAGAGATTCGTTGATGCGCAGCAGAGAGCAGGTCCCGGCCAGTCGGTCTCACATGCGCCGCCCCGTTCCACCAACGCACCGGGTCGCCACGGCGCCGCTTCGCTTTGTCATTCGTCTGCTGCGCCTTCCTCCACCTGTTTCGCCCCCCACCAGGGTCGTTTCCGTTCGCAAGGCCGGCGCATAATTCGCATCAACTTCCATTTTTCCACCATCTTCTCTTCATCGCTTTGCCGCTCTCTCCGAGTCGGAATATAAACCCTTCTGCCACACTGTCTTGAATTCTATTCTTTCGGTCACCCCATTTGCAGCTCCTAAGGTCGACCTCGGTTCTCTAATTCTACCTGCTTTGAGCTATCGGACAAGCTCTCATCGAACCTCGCATCGATTGAAGAACACTTTCGCATACCACATCAATATGGGTCAGCAGAAATTTGATCCTCCTTCAGAGCCTCCACCAGGATACGTGCAGCATCCTCAGCCAACCCACAATGCTCCGCCGGCGGCTGGTGCATCTGGCGATTACTATGGACAAGATCCGCGCGGCCAGCAAGGATACTATGGCAGCCCGGCGCCTCAGCAGCAGTATGGATATAATCAGGGCTACAACCAGGGTTATAATCAGGGTTACCCGCCGCAACAATACCAACAAGGCGGTTATCCTCCGCAGGGTCAACCCATGTACTACCAACAACAACAACAATATCCTCCTCAAGGCGGATACTATCAGAATCAGAAAGGCGGTTCCGGGGATATTTGCGCCGGTATCTTAGGAGCTATGGCTTGCTGCTGCTGTCTCGACATCTGCTTGTTCTAAGAGACGCTGGCATTAACTCATACATTGACTGACGAGGTCTCTGCGGACAAGCGGATGAGCATTAGACCGACCCTTTCCTGGCGACCTCAAACATTTTTAATTTCACTTGGATATGCTCGGCGTACTTGGCGTCGGCTCAACTCGATTCCAGGAAGGTTTTGGTGTAACACGATGGGATGAGTCGGACCTATTGAGGTTTGATAGTTGTATATATGCAAAGACAAGAGAATTTTCAATTGGTGAAATTCACGCTTAGGCTGATATGTACCGTATTCGTGCCTGTTCATAACCCAGAAGCTGAAAGCGTGGCCTGTCCCTCCGTCATCAACTTTGCTTTTCCCCGCATCTAGAACCGCGACTGGTCAGCTAGGACTCTGCGCCAACCTTCACGGTCAGCCACGCACTTCAGCCTATGGTCAGCAGGCTCATACATCACTTTCGGCATTGTCATGCCTTTTTCCTCGAACGCCAGTAGCCAGCTCGGACGACGGCTAGCTGTGGTCAGCCGCATGCATTACCAGACACCATTCAAGGGCAAGTCTGATCTGCGACCGTTTTAAATGATCCCACTGGCCCGAAATATAAGCTGCCGTGCACCACACCTCGCATGGGCTGACTTTAGAGAACATGTGAAAGGTTTCACTTTAGAGCTGCGAACGACTGAGTCTCTTCAAGTATAAAGATGCAGACTTGTTGATCTTTCGCGATCTTTCCGCATCCTTTCGCCTTCTCTTTCTTACCTTGCTTCCCTCATTCAAGCCGATACACCACATCCACAATGTTGTGGCGCCCTGTCAATTATGACCCTACTCACACAAAGACCTTCAGATACCACTTCGGCTCGCCTGCAATCGAGGTCCCTCGTGGTCCGTCCAAGTTATTCTGGGACGACATCCGGACCATTGGGCAAAAGCTGTATTTGCTACCCGACGTTGTGAGCCCCTTCTTTACGAACAACAAAGACGATGAGCTCTACTTTGGCTTTCCAGATGGACCAGCAACAAGCTGGCTTACCATCTGGTCACTGGTTCAAGCTCCGGTCATGCTCTTCCTTATAATTGCGACGATCGTTTTAATCGCCATACTGCAGTTACTCTCCCACATTTACACGTTCTTCTTCTGGAGGATGATTCAAGGCCCGTCACTACAGGTCTACCCCGAAATACCTCCTCCACGCTACAATAGTCGGTACCGATGGATCTTTGTCAATGGCATCGCTGTCGGCAAGACCACACTTCGTCAAGAGCTCAAGGTCATCTCTGAGACGTTCAATGCTCCGGTGCTAGGCGTCAACAACCGCACATACGGCTTCTTAGGTGACCTTGTAGAGTGTATTTTTCAGCGCGACATTCACTGGCAGACTTCCGAGACACGCATAGCCGAACCAATTATCACCAAGTATCTGGAAGACACGACGAATGTCGATAAAGTGATACTGGTCGCCCATAGCCAGGGTGGCATCATTGCATCCGACATTCTCAACGTCTTGTTCTCTCAGGTCTCCTGGGCCAGCATACACGACCGTCTTGAGGTCTACACCTTCGGCAGCGCGGCTCTTCAATTTCAGAATCCTTGGCTGGATGCCGAACATGAACAAAGAGTCATACGCCACATGGAGCATTATTGCCACGAGAAGGATTTGGTTACGCAGTTTGGAGCACTCGCCAGCGTGGATCGAAAGGACGAAAAGTACCTTGGTAAGGTATTTGTAGCCAAAGGTTGGAAGGGTCACTTATTCAACCAGCACTACCTGAAGCACATGTTTCCAGGGCCGGACAGTGCTTTTTTGAATCAAAGAGCAGTGAGAGATCGTGATCCCAGTAAAAGCAACAAATACTGGGTATATGGAAACGATGACGGCGAAGGTGGACAGGCTGTAAAGGACATGAGTAACTTCTGGAAGTACATGTATTATCAATGAATCATTAAAATACTAGGGTCGAATTTTACAGAGCATGACCTTTGCAATAAGATCAAAATTGTAACGTCCCCGTGAAGGCATAGCCGTTCATCTCGCGAGTATTCTCAAGCACGATCGAAATAAGTTGTTACCTAGTTGGGATGCCCGTAGGATTAGTGTCCAGAAACAATTCACAATTGGCCGTCACCGCTTAGTCATGCTTTTGTAGCAGGAGGACCCTTCCACTTTTTTTGATCTTACCCCGAGAAAAGATCAATTAGCCACAGTTTGGCCATGGCGCCCACCGCAGACACAATGACGATAGCAGGCACGCTACCTAGCTTGACAGAATCTTTGCAATCAGCAACCTGTGCTGTACCATCGTGGGAAAATCTTCAGCCTCCGGAAAATGGCATATCTTTGCTCGACGCCAAAAATGAGATCTTCCTCGCCTATCTGCAGAGCCTAGCATTGCGCAATCTGAAGCTCATCCGAGACGTGCGAGAGATTGTCTACGGGCGTCAAATTCATGCTCCAAGTGATTCCACTTCCCAACTCCAAGATCAGCTTGTGGATAACCTCATCCGCCAACGCGTCTATCTCGAAAAAGGCGTAAGGCCGTTGGAGGAGCGTCTAAAGTACACCATCGATAAAACGCTTCGTGCGGCAGCAGATGACGATAGAAAATCAGAGAACAAACAAGATGCAAAGTCTACTGGGCATAGGCACGGAAAGACTGCGATATCTGAGTCAACTTCTGGGTCAGATGAGGAGGACGAAAGTTCTGACGAAGACTCTTCTGAAGACGAGGCTGGTGTCGCACTGGCTCCGAATCAAAAGGCCATGCTCCAGCAAGGCGCAAAATCGGTATCTAGGACATCGCGTCCACAAGAGAATTCCGACAACCGGACTGGGGTCTACAAGCCACCTCGGGTGACGGCAACGTCTATGCCAGAAAACTTCGATCGTGCTTCCCGACGCAAAGAACGCCCTGATAGATCAAGGACGATGGATGAATATGTCTCGGCAGAACTCGCCGATGCCCCTTCGGCACAGCCCAGCATCGGTTCAACAATTGCACAAGGCGGAAGGAGGCAGATCTCGGCACGAGAACGCGAAAAGGAACAGGAACGAAGGGATTACGAAGAGACGCATCTGATGCGACTTCCCAAACAGAGCAACAAGGACAAAGCAAAGAAAGGCGGAAGAGATGGTGGGTTTGGAGGCGAGGAATGGCGGGGACTCGGTGAGGGACTGGACCGCATTGACAGCCTTACCAGAGGAGTCAAGCGGAGGGACAAGGAAGGTGCGCTAGAGAAGAGCAGGAAGAGGAGAGCAGCGGAGGACGGCCAAAAGCAGGACGGCACCCAAAATGGACTGTTTGATCGAAGGAAGAAGAGGATGATGCAGAAATTGAGGTAATGTGTGTAATATCGTATATACTACTGCGACCACGATATATGATCCATGCTGTGATTGCTTAAGGAACCCTGAGCATTGTTGAGTTTGAGGCTTGTGGGATGCCCCGCGTTGGCAAAAGTGCCGCATAGGGTCGACCGGGCTGGTGAAACGTCATCTGTGTGGTGGGGCAAAAAACCACCGCTGTCTACACCCTACTGTGAGTGTGAGCTTTGACATCAATTTACAACACCTCGTATCGATTGTCTACCCTCTCCTTCGCTAGAATAGTACCGACAGCATCATTCGGACTTTGGAATCTTTCAACCTCACCGGCAGTGTCAACCACTCCAGATGGCCTACCCAACCTTACCGTCAAATCTCAAACCTCCAACACCGTCACAACCGGTTTATCGCGAGGACTGCACGTTATGTTTCGACAGCATAGATTCCTCAGACGGGCTGGATGTCTGCCTGTCGTGTTTCAACGGAGGCTGTGCTGGCCCTCGCCAACACAGTGTAGTGCATTCACAGCACACGTCCCACGCGTTCGCCGTCAACATTAAACGCACCAAGAAGCATCGCCAACGTACCGAGCCCCCACAGAAGATGTCTAAGTTGGCCATCGCAGCCGAGACAGAAGAGGATATCTACGACACTTCGACGACACTCAAATGCTTTACGTTCGAATCGTCAGGGGTATCGACCAGTACACCGGCGCTCGGAGACAGGCAGCAGGAAGTCGATGCGGTGGTGGACGGTATACTCAAAGCCAACACATTCGCAAGACAGGAAGAAGTCAAAGCTTGGGAGCAAGAGATGATACCCTGCGAGCACACACTCTGCCTCGAACAGCAAACAGCTCGCAAGATTGAGAGTCAATTCGGACACTGCAGCATGTGTGAGCTGAACGAAAATCTTTGGCTGTGCCTGACCTGTGGCAATCTCGGATGCGGCAGAGCACAGTTCGGTGGGATAGGAGGTAACTCGCACGGTCTGGCGCATACAGACACGTCCGGACATCCAGTCGCGGTAAAGCTGGGAAGTCTGACAGCGGATGGTAACGCAGACATCTATTGCTACGCTTGCAATGAGGAGCGCATAGACCCTGAGTTAGTTGCGCATCTGGCGAACTGGGGCATCGACTTAGCTGGGCGGCAAAAGACCGAGAAGAGCTTGACGGAACAGCAGATCGAACAAAACCTGAAATGGGAGTTCAGCATGACTGATGATGCCGGCCGTGAGCTCAAACCATTATTCGGAAAGGGTCTCACAGGGTTGAAGAATTTGGGGAACTCGTGTTATCTGGCTAGTGTGGTGCAGTCGCTATTCGCAATGAAGGAATTCCAGGGTCGTTACTACAGGCCGCGTGAGGAGATCAAGTGGACAGATCGACCTGCTGAGGACCTGGAGACCCAGCTTCGCAAGATGGCTGATGGACTCCTAAGTGGGAGGTATAGCGCTCCCGACTCGACCGTCCACTCAAGCATTGACACTGCAGAAAAACCACACCAGAAAGGTTTGGCACCTGCAATGCTGAAACATCTCGTGGGACGCGGACATTCGGAATTCTCCACCATGCGCCAGCAAGACGCGTTTGAATTTCTGCTGCATTTGCTCAAGCTGGTATCGCGGTCACAATCATCTGCTGGATCTCTCTACAAGGATGTCTCCGATCCCGTCGAAGCATTTCGCTTCGTCATGGAGCAGCGACTCCAATGTCTCAATTGCAAGAAAGTACGGTACCGGCAGGATGAGATGGAAAATATTTCTGTTCCCGTCCCGATCAAGCGATTGCAGTCCGATACGACCATGACTAACGGGAGCTCGGATTCTGCGGCGGCGGACAAGGAGGCCAAACGTGAGGAGTTTGAACCAGTCACACTTTCCCAATGTCTTTCCGACTTTACCGCTATCGAGGTCGTCGAGCTTACTTGCTCCGCCTGCAGCCATAAGCAATTCACCAAGCAATCCCTGTTCAAGACGTTCCCAACCATCCTCGCTGTCAATGCCCGCAGATTTGAGATAGTGAATTGGGTGCCGACGAAGCAAGACGTGCCGGTCATTGTTCCGGACGGAGAGCTCGATCTATCGCCGTACCGCAGTCAGGGACAGCGACCAGATGAGGAATTGTTGCCGGAAGATGCTGATCTGGGCAGTTCAAGCGGTGGAGCTGCTTTCACGCCGCATCCTGAGGCACTTAGTATGCTGGAAGCAATGGGGTTTCCGCGCGTACGGTGTGAGAAGGCACTGCACGCGACGGGCAACACCGATGCGGAGACGGCAAGTCTTTGGTTGTTTGAGCACATGGAGGACCCTGATATCGACACACCGATGGATTTGGGCGGCGGCGGTGGCGGCACGGGAGCTAGCGGTGCAGACCCGGAGAAGGTGGAAGCGTTGGGAAACATGGGGTTCAATCCCCCACAGGCTCGGCAGGCTCTTAAAGAGACAGGCGGTGACATGGAGCGTGCGGTAGACTGGTTGTTCAGCCATCCTGACGCGCAAGGTATTGATGAGATCGCGGCGTCAGCAGCAGAGAACGCCGATGAGGGGAAGAAGGAGATCAAGGTTGACGAGGGCCCTGCCAGCTTTGGTCTGGAAAGTATTGTCTGCCACAAAGGTGGCAGTATTCATGCGGGGTGAGTTCTACTAGCCACATCACATCACGCAGGCACATTCACTAACAGGGATGTAGGCATTATGTGGCGTTCATCAAGAAAGAACCAGGCTGGGTGCTTTTCAATGACGAGAAGGTGGCACTGGGCGGTGATGTTGATGAGATGAAAAAGTTTGCATATATCTACTTTTTCCGCCGCGAGGGGCATTGAGCATGGACGATAGCTATGAGACACGAGAGATAAAGGGCGCGTGTAGTGGTCTTACCGCTCGGTAAGGCGATTTGACACCATGAAGTTGCAGAAGACGATAGTGTTGCGCATAGCACGGAGCATGCATCTAATCAGGGCGACGATATAGCTGGAGTCAGACAGCCCTCGTGAAAATCATCACAAAAAATGAAATCGACTGAGTAACGCCCATCCTCTTTCGCGTACTGGCGTGAAAGAAGCCCCATAAGCCAGGGGAAGTGAGGTAGGAGTGAAAGTGGCCCCCACCGCCCATCACGTCTGGCTTCGCGCCCCCACCAACGCGAAGCACCCAGCAACACCTTCACCACTGTCAAAGCCTTCAAACCCCCCACCTTCCATATTCTTCAAGTGCTACGACCGCACGAAGTCAACAATGCAGCCCTAGTCATATACTCTGGTGACACACAATGCCGCGACGACCACATCCAACCCGCAATGGACATCGACGACATCCTCGCCTCAGTCTCAGGCGAACATGACGCGCCCAGCGCAATCCGCGACCTCCACGCCCTGACAAGGGCCTGGGTAGCCGAGCGCAGCGCACCAGAGCTCCTCCCCTACCCATCAGGCATAGTAGACCGCGTCTCGACCCGCATCAGCGCCCAGGTACGCCCTGTCCCAAATCTAAACCCCCTCCGCCCAGTTCGTCCAGGCTGACCATCCCCTTTCCCCCCTCCAGATCGCAACAGTAGAAGACCTGACCTCCGCCCTCGACCCGAGCGCCAACTTCGCGCTCGTAGTGATACAGACAGACCTCGAGCGCGCCAAATTCCTCCTCCGTGCATTGCTCCGCACTCGGTTAGCGAAGATGGATCGGTTCGCGAGACATTACCTCTCGCTGTCAGACCAGCAGAGTGGGGGACGGGAGGAAAAGAACCCCCTCCTGTCGGGCACGGAGAAGCAGTACCTTGCGCACCACTCGGCGATGCTGGATGCGCACTACGCCGCGAGTTTCTTGGGCAGCTTTCCGCCCGCGTTGCAGAGGATGGACGATACGGCTGGGGGGATCGGGATGGTGGATAGGCCGGATGAGGAGACGGCTGTTTTTGTGAGGATACTGAGGGACGGAGATGAGGCTGTTGAGGTGCAGGGGGAGCATGGAGCGGCGGAGATCGAGCTGCGCAGGGGTGATGTGTGGGTTTTGAGGTGGAAGAGTGTAAGGGATAGGGTGTTGAGGGGGGATGTGGAACTCATATGAGTTGGTCACATAGCATGCGGGCAAGTGGGTTGGTGTAGGGGTTTTGCATTGAGGCGTATCTATTGTCCTGTCTCAGACTCGATCTATTCGAGGAGACTGGCTTGGTTTGCATACAGCACGTCCACCACGTTCGACAGCTTGTCGATGGTGTCCAGCGCAGCATCGTACCCTTGGTCCCGCTCCTGCTCGTCGAAGATAATTAGACATCCTGCGCCCTGGTCTAGCACGCCAATGATGACCCTGTCAAGGATCATTTGGCTGAGCTTCCTCTCCACCTGCTGCACGTCCAGACCCACCATCTTGGCCACGTGATCAATCTCCACTTTCGAGAAGGGTTCGATGACCTTGATCAGGTTCTGCTCCAACATGGCGTCGTATAACCTCCTCAGATGATTGGCAATGAATCTATCGCTACCGAGCTCAAACCGGAATTGTGCCAGGGCCTGCTCGTACGCTTCCAGACTCCTGTCATTATGTGCTTTGGCTACCGCCTTCATGGCATCCAGATTCTTGCCAGCATAGCGTTGAGCCTGCTTGCCGCTCATTAGTGTCTGCACGTCCTCGCCCTGATTCAACATGATCTTGCACAGCAGCATGTACTGCAGAGCCGAAGTCGCCTGCGCGCTCTCGTCCAGGCCGTGGTATCCCTCCATGGCCTCGATAAAGTATGAGTAAGCTGTGTTGAAGTCGCTGTCCTCTGCGTGCAGCATTCCTGACTGCATGTCCAGTCCTGCTTGTAGCATCGGAGGAGTGTAGACGCTTGCTGCACTCGTGCGGGCACTTGTCAGGGCGGCGCGACCTTTAGGGACATTGCCAAGGGCGTGGTAGACACGCGATTCGAGAAGCTGCACCTCAACCAGAACAAGCTTGTCGTCCAAGCGGCGCAGCTCTTTCAGGAGGGAATTGATGAGGGTCAGGGATTCGTAGTATGATTGCTTCGACATATACAGCTGCACCAAACGTGTCTCCAGATTCTGCCGAAGGAAACCGCGACGTTCGCTGACGGCCCATTCTATACAGGATTTAGTAGTGGTGATCTGGATGTCGAGAGAGTTGGGGATAGGGTGGAAGAGGTCGAGCAGCTGGCGAACTATCGAACGGTCAGCGAATCAGCATTGTGGCATTGTGTAGAAAGCTTTGCTTGACGCACCTAGCTTGGCAGTCTTCGCCTTTGCCAGTGATGATAGGACGGAGCGGACTTCCTGGACGAGTGATGCCAGATCATCGGCTCTGTTCTGGTCGCGGTACAGCTCTCCTAAGCCGATGAGCGCATTCTCGTAGGTCTTTGCGGTCGTCTCGTTTTGACCGGGTCCCTGCTTGAGAACCTCTCGATATATCGATTCGGCTTGCGAAGGGTTCTCTTTTGATAATTTCTGTGCCTCAGCCACCCGCTTCGCGCTGTCTTCCTGAGCCATGATGGCCCGCGTGACGGCTGGTAGATTCTTCGAAACTCAGATGTCTGATGAGCGCCAGTAATGACGGAGTATCCGGTGAAGGTCTGATGGCGCGGGGCGAGCGATGCTTATTGAAGTGGTTGGATGGAGTGAAATGGCAGCAGTGAATCCAGAGCTCTTCGCTTTCGCTGTCACTCGCGGTTGCGGAGCTCTAGGAACGGAAACTTCTCTGGCACAACTTTAGCCTGCCGTACTACTCACCACATATAGCCAACCGTAAACTTTTACATCGACCTCCAAATAAAATTTTGGGGTCATGTTCATCGTTTGCACTGCAGTCGCATGCGCTCGGGTTCAAGATGGTATGTTTCCTTGTCGTATATTCGGAATTTCAGCTCACAAGTCTTAGAAAGTCAAGGCGCTCTCGCGCTCCACTGCATCCCAGCAGGCGCCTGGCACGGGTGTATCTCGCCAGGTCCGCAATCTAGACCCCGCTCTCCATCCTTTCGAACGAGCGAGGGAGTATACTCGAGCTTTGAATGCTACTAAGCTCGAGCGCATGTTTGCCGCTCCATTCGTAGCTCAGCTCGGTCGCGGCCACGTTGACGGTGTGTACTCCATCATCAATGATCCGAAGTCGCTGGACCGCTTTGCCTCCGGAAGTGGTGATGGCGTTATCAAAGTCTGGGACCTACCCAGTCAAGAGGAGGTGTGGCAGACTCAGGCGCATGAAAACATAGTCAAGGGATTGTGCTGGACCGAAGACCAGAAGATCGTTTCTTGCGGCGCAGACAAGTCTATAAAGATGTACGACCCTTACAACACTCCCTCCAACTCGGCACCCGTCGCGACTTGGCTCGGTTCGAATGCCTTCACAGCTATATCGCGACATCGGACTTCACCTGCGGTTGCCGCCTCCTCATCAGTAATCTCTATCTACGACATCAGTCGGCCGTCTTCGACCCCTTCGCAAACGCTATCCTGGCCGACCACCAACGATACTATAACCAGCCTTGCCTTCAATCAATCCGAGACCTCTTTACTAGCTTCTACTGGCACTGACCGGAGTCTCATTCTCTACGACCTTCGTACTTCGTCGCCCCTGCACAGATCCGTCCTTACTCTCGCATCCAATAGTCTGGCATGGAATCCTATGGAGCCTTTCAATTTGGCTGTAGCTAACGAAGATCACAACGTCTACCTCTTCGACACTCGGAACCTTAAGCGTGCTCTCAACATTCTGAAGGACCATGTTGCTGCCGTCATGGACGTCAAGTTTTCGCCGACGGGCGAAGAGCTAGTGACCGCATCGTACGATCGAACCATCCGACTGTGGAGTCGCGCAAAAGGCCACAGCAGGGACATCTACCATACGAAGCGCATGCAGCGTGTGTTTAGTTGCGCTTGGTCTGGCGACAACAATTTCATTCTATCGGGAAGTGACGACGGCAACGTTCGATTATGGCGTGCCCAGGCCTCCGCCAGGCAGGGCGTCAAGTCCGCTCGCCAACGACAGGCTCTCGAATACGATGACGCGCTGAAGCGTCGTTATGCGCACATGCCTGAAATTCGCCGGATTGCCCGCCATCGCCATGTCCCCAAGGTCATCAAGAAGGCCAACGAGATCAAGGGCGAGGAGCTCAAGTCGATCAAGCGGCGGGACGAGAACGAGAGGAAGCATTCGCGGAAGGGAGACAAGCCGCGGCGGTCCGAGAGGGAGAAGATGGTGCTCACTTCCGAGCAATGAGCTCTTCTCTGGTATGGTTGCACCGTCTTGTCGCCTCAAGAGTTCTTGGGATTGGTTTCAGATATGCATAGCAATGGCGTCGGCAAGGGCACAGCGGATCTGGCTTTTCACTAAATACATCCCGCACCATGGGATCTATGCTTCACTGTTACATATACACTATCAATCTACGAGATCCGATGGATTGGAGGAATGTGTTCCATCTTGTCGTTATTCGTTACACATGATTTCATATCTAAGTCTCGAATTTTTGCGGCCAAGGATACTGGGGCAGCTTAAACTGATCACCAGCTGGGAGCCAGCTCTTGACCCACTCCGCGATCATACCCAATCGAAGAAAAGCCACGATGCTGAATATGAGCAACTGCAGCTCGATCGCCCACCTAGAGTCAGGGTTGACGATCTTCGGTAGTGAGCTGGGGATGTCTTGCACCTTCCGCGCGTACGGCAGCATGATCCCCTGATACTTCTCCAGCGCGGCATCCACATCCCCCTCCGCCCTCAGTAGCTCACCAGCAAGCACGTACGCTCCCGTTACAGCAAGACTCGTCCCCATACCCGTTAGAGGCGTGGGACAATACCCCGCGTCCCCCACCAACACCACCCGTCCCCTATACAGCTCCTCGACCCTAATCTGCGCCAGCTCCGTCCCATAGAGATCCTTTGCCTCCCTCAATCCCTGCATAACCTCGTCCGCCTTCCACCCCGAACTACTAAACTCCTCAAGCAACACCTCCCTCATCCCCTCCGTCCCAGCCTTGAACGCCTTATCCAGTCTCTCAGACCCCTCCTTTCCTCTATGGTTGATCAAACACAAATTCGCCCTCGTCCTTCCCGCCGGATCCGGCCTTAACGCCACGCACCGGCCGCCACTGGCGTTATACCACCGACAGTACTCCTGCCCGCTCAGCAGCGACCGATCGATGGTGAAGTACGCGGCCCAACAGTCGAAGCTACGGACGTAGGACTTCGTCGGGGCGGCGAAGGCCATGCCCCGTGTTTTGGAATCGAGGCCGTCGGCCGCGACAACGAGGTCGAACGTTTGTGGTGCACGGCTGGAGGAGAAGGACACTTCTACTGCGGAGGAGGTGGTGGAGGAGGACGAGGAGGAGGAGGAGAGCGACGCGATGGACTCTGAGAAGATGTACTGGACATTGGAGAGGGACTTGGTGGCGGAGAAGAGGATCTCCACCAGCTCCCCGCGCAGGATCTCGTACTCGGCAGTGAAGGACTGGCCCTCGTCATTCGGTCGGGAAGGGAATAAGGCTCGGATCTTGTCTGTGGCGTCGACGAAGGCCAGCCCTGCTTCGGAGGTGGTTTTGGCTCGCACGGCGGGCTCGATGGACATGAGTTTTATTATGTCCACGGCGACGCCGCGGAGGTCGATTGATTGGCCGGAGGAGCGGAGGGACGCATCGCGTTCGAGGATCGTTACTTTGTGCCCGGCGCGGTGAAGCCAGTAGGCGAGAACGGGGCCGGCAATACCTACGCCTGAGATTAGGATTGAGAGTTGCGGCATGGTCGCTAATAAGGACCTTGGTGTGTCGAAGAAGATCAAAGTTGGTGAGAACACATATGGTAAATATAAATGAAATCTTGTTTATATCGAGAAATTATTAAAGGAAGTGGATAGACCAATGACGTCTTCCATATCCCAGAAACGAGCCGTCAGTGCAGTCTGTTGGTTGGTACTGTTCGTAAGCTCTCACTCTGAAGCCCGCTACATGGGTTTGACCGCCATATGTGTCCATAAGGAACAAAGATAGCTCACGATCTGGATATTGCAATTGAGACAGGGTCGAGTGTAGTTGGCATGGAGTTGCGATGACATTTGGGGCGGACGCCTCCCCGCTTTGCACTGTTTGCCCCACATTCCTTCTAGCTGCCGTTAAGACATTCACCCTCCGTCTCTTGACCGAACCTACTTTGTCGAGGATGCCGAGATCAGATATCGGATCATACATCCTGAAATCTCTTACTTGGAATAGATCCTGACTATCAGTGTCTCCGCATCAATCCAAGTCTCTAGATTTCCACTTTTAATGACCGCTTGTCTTCAGTGTTCCAATGCCCTTCCAGTGATGGCTGACTGTCAAGCTGCGAGTGATAGGGGTTTCATTCGAAACGCGCCCTCTTAGCTACAGGGCTGCCCGACAAATCCGTCCGCACACTTGAACGACCCGCGCTATTGCCTCGTATCTTGAAGCCACCATCATCTGGCTGGATGAGAGCCGGTGGGACAATCGGCGGCGGCATGGCCATGGGTTGCGCCCAAGGCGGAGCGGGGAGCATCATCTTAGTCTCCTCGCGATGCTCCTCCTCCTTCTCAAAGCCCATCACCTTCAATGCCGCGGGCCTTTTTAGACATCTCTTGAAAGGACTTCTCGCTGCCGAGGCAACTTCGTCAGATCTGAGCTGGTCCAGGCCTCTCATGTTAAGCTTGACCGTCTTGACGTCCATTCCCAGCTTGCGGAGCAGTTCGTCCAATGCAATTTCCGGCTCCAGCGTTACGGCTTCGAGGAGACTTTGGTGCTCTGCGGACGGAATTGAGGTAAACGATGCCTCGGCAGTATCGTTACGTCCCCACTTCTGCCAGCCAGTGGTCTTGTACAACCGATGCAATTCTGTGAGCAGTGCCACCCGGTACGGCCCATGTTCTGGTGTGCTGGTCAGCTAGTTGCGTTTTCCAAATCATTCCTCGTCAACTCACTCAAAGTAAGCCAAATTTGCCGAAGATTGGTCGGTAGTAGAGCCTCAGAAGGCAACATAGGGATTCCTCTGCTTCCTGTCCGGTCGTTTTGCATTAACACTTGAAGCGGAACGACGCGGTCCAGCTCTTGCTCCGCCCGAAAGTTGAGTATCCTGGCTTCGTCATTGTATTGCTTGATGCCCTGGTCAGCAGCTTGGTTCCAGAGAAATTCAGATACATCCGTTTGCAACGCTGCAAGAACTTTCCGGTCGAGCGTATCCCTTTCAATGGAAGCGAGCTTTACCCGGAGTCCGGTCTCAAGCTCATCAATCTTTGTGCAGATGCTTTCTGCAGTCCTGATTTCATCCTTCTGGGCGGACGTGGTTTTCGCCTGGAGTGCATCTTTGAGCACGGCTATCTTCGTGCAGATGTCTTTGACAGTCTCGTCGTTGGTTTTGATCTTGCCTTCGAAAAGCTCTCGGAATAGATGCAGATCTTTTCGGACCTTAGAGGCTCCAATGTTTGCATTCTTTGCATCTTTCTCGATCTGTTTCAGGCTTTGACCCACACCGTGTATGTCACCCACAGCATCCTTAAATGCGGAGAGGATGTCATCGACTCCTTCTTGTCTGACAGGCCGCAAGTGCAGATCTTCGACCCTTTTGCTGCTGCTGCTGTCGCAGGCTTCTATGGCAGAGTCGAGCTGACTGCCCATCTGCTTCAGCTGAGCGTTGAGCTGGGTTATCTGGTCAGTCACCGCGTCGTCTCTTTCTCTGCCGCACTTCTCTGTCATCGCTTTGACCTGGCCGCTCACTTTCGTGATCTCAAGTTCAACATCCGCCATCCGAGACTGGACAACTTCCTTGATAATCGCCACCAATACTCGGTTGCTTGCTGCCACTTCTTTGACTTGATTGCTGTGCTCAGCTAGGCTCTGCTCTGCTGTGCCAAGCACAGCCAGGACCTGACTTTTGCTCTCGCTGAGCTTCTTCTCGAATATGCTGTCCATACCTCTCAATTGATTGCTGCTGGCATCCAGCTTCTTCTTGATATCGTCTACAGCACGATGAACTTGGCTGATACTTGTGGCCAACTTTTTCTCCAGCTTGTTGGTGACATCTTTGGCTTGATCGCCATGCGAGCTCAGCTCCGCTGTGAGCTTGCTGATAACTCCGCTTGTTTGACTGTCTCTTGGCTGCATCTTCCACTTGGATCCGTTAGCGATGTCAGTCGCTTGGCTGTTCTGGGCTCCCGCTTCCTTTTCAAGTGGAGCAATCGTGTCGCTGACTTGACTTCTGTCAGTTCTGGGGACTCCATCGGTTTCAAGAGCCATGTCTTCAACTCGGCCTCTACCTGCGCACAGCTTCGTCCACATCTCATCGACGATACGTTCGACCTTGGCACGATCCGCATCCATCTTCTTTTGCACATCATCAACCGCCTGCTGGATCTGACTGCGGTCCGCCTCGAGCGACTCGTCAAGTTTCCGGATGACGACATCCACTTGATCCCTTTCTGCTTCCAACCCTTTTTGCATATCGCTCACCGCTTGCTGAACCAGGCTGCTGGTTGCGCTCACTTGCTTCTCGAACGTGCACATCATGGCCTGGACTTGAGCGCTTTTTGACTCCAGTCTCTGCTCGACACCAGTGAACAAATGCTGGATAACGCTGCGGTCAACGAGCAGCCTTTGGCCGATATTGTCCTCAGACTTGCTGTTCTTCGCATCCAGTGCCTCCTCTAAATGGGCTATCTTTAGTGTAAGTTGGTCGACTGAGCCGACTAGCGCACTCAACAGCTGCGCTGGAGGTTGAGGAAATTCGTCATTCAGTTCGCAATTTGTCAAGGAGTCATCCACCTGTGGCTGATTTGTTCGTGTCGGACTTGTGGTCTGTCCTGTCCACGGTGCGGGACTATGCGGAGGCGCTGTAAAACTAGAGAATTTGTTTGATCGAGACCACCATTGAGTCTCAGTGCTTGAGATGGGAGAGGGAGGTGTCTCCTCGGTCGGCGACCATGACCGCGCAGACGAAGGCTGGAGAACCGTGCCCCATTCCGCACCAATCGGGCCCGCCATACTTTCAAAGAAACATGTGACAACAAACGCGCGTGACAAAAATGAAAAGAGAGACCAAGTGTACCATGACCCTGTATTGACGTAGATGTAGAAAAAACGTAGCTGTGAAAGCCTACCTTACAAAAAGGGCTCTGCTCTGCTTCAGGTGAGCTGAGAGTAGGCGGAAGATGCATGAGCAGAAAAGGCGGCTCATGACTGCACATGGATTGAGCCTGGCGTGTGAGGTTCGGAGCGCCGTCTGCGGTGGGCGACAGGGATCTTTATGCCACGGCTTGCTCGACCAGGGTGCTGCCACATTAGCCGCTTTAGGTCTAGCTCCGAATCAGCCACAGCGGCAGACGCCACGCAAACGCCATCTAAAACTACATCCCATTGCGATCAAGAGTTCAGACGGTAAATTGCATCAGCCTAGCCCAGTACATATCACCAAGAGGCAGGTATTTGCACTCCCTCCTCGAACGTATCCGTCGCCTACTCACGTCTTCGCTCTACTCCATTTGTCTGTTACTGGGAATCTCCACTTCGTACTTGCTGCACCACTCCAGCCCAGGCTGGCATGATTCAATGGTCTCTTTTCTTTTTGGAGACGTCTGTGATTTCTTTCCATGTGTACACCCTGAGCCCAGTGGCATGGCATACTAGACAACATATGTCATGTATATATACGCCGGAACCTCCAGGCGTGCACAAGTCGTGTTTGGCCCTCTTCGTCATCGGTCATTTACCGCCCCTGTCCAGTCTCAACATTCACATCCTTTGGGTAATATGCTCGGACCACAGGCAGAACTCAACTTTTTCGCGCTAGTTACGACGTACTCGCTTGGTAGGAGGAGCGCAGGTCCCATCTCGCGGTGTTTTCGCTATCGCCGAGTTGGGGATACGACCAGTAGTGACTTCATCACGCTGCAGCACCAAAGCCGAGGATGGCACAGACAGTGGCTCTAGCACAGACTGGGCCGGAATCATCAACTTAAACCTTTCGTACTCCGCCTCATCTACCACCCCTGTACTAGAGAGTCCTTCTGAAATTGGCTGATCGATGGGAGCTTCGGATGCGAATTCGACTTCCTTTGCAGAGAGCTCATCTCTGCCTCTCATGCAGAGTTTGATGGCCTTGACATCGAGCCCCAGCTTGTCGAGAAGTTCGTCCAATGCAATGTCTGGCTGCGATTCCACCGCGTGGAGTAGGCTTTGATGCTCGACTCGCCGCCGGTCGTGCAGCACGGGATTGTGTTCTTGAGCGGACGACGTGCTTTCATCCTGGCTGTACCATCTTTCCCACCCTGTAGTCTTGTACACCTGATGCAGCATCGTGAGTTGAGCTACTCGATTCGGACCGTGTTCTAGCGGTCTGATTAGTGGCTGACCCTGATTCAGTCGCTGTTATCAGTCACTTACTCAAGGTCAACCAAATCTGACGGAGACTGCCAGGGAGCAAGGCTTGGGAGGGTATCATAGGGGTTCTTCGGTAAGTATCTTGCTCGCGTTGCATCAGGACTTGGAGTGGCACAACTCTATCACCTCCAAATCTCACGTGGGAGTTGAATGCCCTGGCTTCGTCGTTATGTTGCCTACTGGCCTGCTCACTGGCGTGATTCCAAAGAAGCCGAGTTACGTCCACTTGTGCAGCACTATGGAGCTGTTGGGTAAAGGTATGCTCATATATGGACGAAAGCTTGTCTTGTACATCACTTCGGAGTTGATCGATGCTCGCTCTCACCTCTTTGGAAGTCCGCTCGAGCGTATTTACCTGCATGGACGATATATTAGCCTGTACATCTTTTCCGAGCTGGTCAGTCTTCCGGAGTGCGTCCCCATGGACGAACTTGACGTCCGCCAGCATGTGCTTCCCGAGCCGATCAAACTTCGTGCATGCATTATCAGCTGTGTTAAATATAGCTCCCTGGATCGACTCGTAGTTGGCCTGCATTGCTTCACTAAGGCCGTCCAGCTTTTCGAGAATAACAGTCTGATTGTTAGCATCCTTCTGGATGCATGAGAGCTTTGTCTGCATTCCGTTTTCGAGCTCCTCGATCTTCTTCGCTGTGCCATGCGTAGACATCCGGATGGCCACAACGTTTGCTTGCACTTCAACTCTGAAGTCGTCCATTTTCGTGCACATATCTTTGGCAGTCCCGGAATCGGCTTCGGACTGCTCCTTAAGGATCTCCTGCACCAAATGCAGCCCTTTCCAGACCTTGTGAGTACCAACGCTAGCATTCGTTACATCCTTTCCGATCTGGGACAAATTTTCAATCATGCCGTTCATGTTCCCGTAAACCTCTCTGATCCCGGCAACGCCATCTTCGACCCCTTGCTTGATAGGGTCCAGAACTTGTTCGAGGTTGCTAATGCTGGTCAGAGTGGTCGCTTGTGATTTCTCTATGGTTGACAGGACTTGGCACAATGCAGTCATACCCTGCCCAAGTGTCCACAAATGTTTGTCCCGCTCATCTAAGCCCCGCGCCACGTTCGACAGGATTTCCTCAAAGCTGACTAGACTTTTCTTCGTCTCCTTGACATTGACGCCAATCAAGGCTTTGTCAAACACGAGCTGATTGCTTATTTGTTGCAGTCTAGAATCGAGTCGTCCGATTCTATCCTCGTGGTTGTCCTCTCTAGCTCTATCTCTGCTGTGGTGCTCGATCATGGCATTGACCTGGTTGCTCAGATCAATTATCTCGAGCTCAACACTCTCTATTCCAGATTGTAGCTTGCTTTCTGCACCAGGTGAGGCGATTTTCTTGTTGTCCTCCATCAGGTCTCCTACTATCTTGCTGTGATCCGCCAGACTCTGCTCCATTTTTCTGACTGCTGTCAAAATCTGGCCGCTTGTCTCAATCAGTTTCTCGTTGAGGGATCTGACCACGTCGCTAACTTGGCTGCCGGTTGTATCTAGCTTCTTCGCAATATTGTTTATTACATAATGAACTTGATTGCTCTCCGCGTGCAGCTGTTCTCCAAGCGTAGAGATTGCTTCCATAATCTGGGTGCTACGCGAGTTCGTCTCCATGAGATTGCTGATAATCTCATCAATTTGGTTGTCATTCGCATCCAACTGCTCGTTGAACTTGTAAACCGTGACGTCTAATTTCTTCTCCATAGTGCCAATCGCTTCGCTGATTTCTCCTTTGTTCGCCTCAAGCATCTCCTTGGTTCGAGCAACGATGTTGTGGAGCCCATCATCCAGTTTCCTTTGCGCATCGTCAAATTGCTCCTGATTTCGTCTACTGTTATTGCTGAGTGCTTTTTCGAAGTTGGAAAGCGTTGTTTCCACAAGCTTGCCGGCCGCCTCTAACTTTTTCTGCGCACCTATCTCCACCCGTTGGACATGGTCGCTGTACACGCTCAGTGACTTCTCGAGTCTGTCTCCTATGGCTTCGACTTGTGATTTAACGTTCTTTTCGACACCGTTGAACATCTGTTGGAGGATTTTCTGTTCGATATGAAGCCATTGCCCGGCGGAATCATTAACGTCACTGCTTTTTGCATTCAACTTCTTCTCCAAACCGGTAAGACGATCGCCGAGTCTGTCGATGGAGACAATGACTGGATCCAAAAATTGAGCCAGCAATTGTTTGAAACCTGTAGGGCTGAGGGTCTCGTTGACATGTACATGCCCCTTATGGGCAGGACTAGGTTCCTTTCCCCAGAGTGGCGTTGGGTTCGGGTGAGAAGGGTGGACTGAAAAACTTGAAGAGAATTGGAGCGATGGGGTCCAGGGTCGAGAGCCATTCACTGACTGCGAGGGGAGAGGAGCACATTGGCTTGGTGTGCGAGATTGAGTAGATATGTGCTGAATGGACGCGGCCCTCTCCGTACTGCAAGGATTCGCCATAGTTCCTAGCGTCACTTGGATAACATTGACGTGCAGTTGCAGTCATGAAGGCGCTGGAAACATATCATAGCACACGAGTGGTGTTCGGGAAGATTTTGATCAAGGAAAACCTACCTCCATCACCCTACCAGTGTTCTTGGTTTGAGCGAACCGGGATCAGAGGCAAATCCATGAGCGGGTCTAGCCACTCATGAATGGGCGTTGAAATTACTCTCGGGTTCGACGTCGTGTCTGAACGATCGTCCGCGGCTCGAGCAGATGTACGCGAAGGCTTGTTTGAAGAGAGCGGCCTGCAATGCGGTCTGCTGCCACTAGTCCTCTTAAGGCATGGTTGCGGGTGAGCGACCAGGGTGGCTATCCACTTCATATTACAGGCGCAATGCATTTGTTTGTGTAACCTTCGCCAGTTCCGTGGCTGTGGGAATTATCCGTTATCTTGAGCCTGTAGGTCTCGGATCATGTGTTCGGCACGTCTGAATTACTGAAGAATGACTGGCGAGCAGCTGAATACGCTCATCAACCGGGAGGAATGGAAGTTGCACCTTACGACTAGCTTCTCAAGAATGGGCTGATACCTGCGTTCAATGGACCAGACGATATGGAGCGCAGCGCCATGAGTTTACCGTAATTACCAATATGAACCATCCTGATGTGCCGATACGATATGTCGATCGGGGAAATGAACGTCAGTATTCTTGGTTAAGCGTTATGTCAGTCCAAGTATAGATCGTTCGGGTATGTTATGGACGGCATGTACGCCATGACCTGATTGGCTTAAGGTGTGGCAGACCGCATGCGACTAGCTCGGCTGGCTCTTCCGCGCGCATTTAGTAGGCCTCGGAGCACCGACCACTTTCGCCTGAGGGCTCCCGTTCGGGTGTGTCCCAGGAGAGCAAGACAGCGTTCGAGCTGCCTCATTGCGATGCTGTCAGGATTCGACAGAATTCATTGTCTCTGGATTGCGGGTGCGAGGGGACAGCGCGGTGTAGACAGGTGTCCATAGACAACGGGGGAGGCTGGTTTTATGCATCATGATCGTGATTTGTCCGGCATGCGACACAGGTCAGATCACGAAAGCTGGTTGAGGCGACTTGCTGCGCCGAGATGGCTGGTGCGAGGTGCGAGGAAAATCCGTCAGACTACCACGCCATAGTCGTACAGTGAGGCGACACAAGGAGTAGTTGGAAGAGGAAGGCCGCGGACAGGGTACTCTGCTCTCACTCAGCGCGAAGGGTCACGAGGAAGGAACACGAACTCATCATGTACTGCGGTAGCATTGAATCCGGGCTGACAAAATATCTCGACCGTGACAGATAGGCACAGGTCGTCCATATGTCGGCTTTTGTTTAGACTGCTGCCATGTTCGGCAAGCGTCCTATGCCCGTAGCAAGGACTGCCTTTTGCCTTCCTCCTTCTGAGCGGCAATAGAAGCGCGGCGCTTCCTGGATGCCGGATCTGGTGTTGGACTTCTGTGTGTCCCTCGACCACGTTTTGGAGCAACTTCCACATTGATGTTGTCGTATATGACGCCGTCCTGTATAAGCCCTTGAACAGCCCGCAAGACTTCTTCGACTCTCCCAAGCCGATGAGTAACACCTGTGTGTTCGTCGAAGGAATTTGACCCTTGCGTCATCTCTTGCTTCGGGATGCTGTCCTTGATCGTTTTCTCGATATACTGTAGGCCCTGACGAATCCTATCAGTGGTGTCCTGCTGAGATTTTGCAGACTCCTCGTATCCGCTCATGTCCTTCCGGACTTTCTTCCACCTCTCTTCGAGCTGGGCGAGTGCTTGTCTCGTTTCGGCTCTGCCGGCAAATGTGTCGGTCTTGATGATCAGCACAGCTTCACTGAGGTCACTGATATCACTCCTGAGAGCTTCCAATCCGACTGGCAAGCTTTGAAGGGTGCCCAAGTCATCTCTCAACTGTGAAACGCTCTGCCCCAGGCTCTTCAACTGAGTGTTGCGTTTGGAGTTACTATCTCTGAGACTTGCAATGTTATTTCGCATGCCTTGATCGAGCTGTTGCAATTGAGACATGGTTCTTGAGTTGCCGTCCTTGAGAGCTGCCATATCATCCCGCATGCCTTGGACGGCACCTTGGAGGAAAGACACACTTTGCCCAAAACTCAGCATGTGAGCATCTCGCCGGGAATTGATGTCTCTGACAGCTGTGACGTCCTGTCGTATGTTGCGGAGTGGCACGATCTCGGTGCTTAGATGGCTCAATTTTTTCTCCATGGTCATAACAGTGTCGAAAAGCTTGACATCTTTGAGAGCTGCTACATCCTCTCTTAAGCCTTGGAGAGACGCAGAATCAGTGCTTATACGGTCTAGCGTGTCCTTGATGCTCATAGCAAGGAGCTTGGTGTCCCTGAGAGCTGTTATGTCGTGCTGCATGCCTCGGAGAGGTACAATTTCGTTGCTAATATGACCTATCTTTTCT
This sequence comes from Myriangium duriaei CBS 260.36, assembly GCA_010093895.1. NCBI lineage: Eukaryota > Fungi > Ascomycota > Dothideomycetes > Myriangiales > Myriangiaceae > Myriangium > Myriangium duriaei. The sequence continues at coordinate 3,333,287 of ML996081.1, forward strand.
TCCACGTTTGCAACTGTACCGACGAGCCCAGGCACGGTTTCCGTACTCAAGTGGTCCAATTTCCCTGCTATCTGTGCAATTGAATCGAGGAGTCTGAGATCGTTGAGAGCCGCTACATCGCCCCTAATGGTGGGAAGAGACGCAAGCTCTGTACTTATACAGCCCAGCTTTTCCTCAACACTTGCAAACTTGCCGAAGAGGTTTGTTTCCTGTTTGGAATTGATATCCTTAAGAGCTGCTATATCCTCTCGCATGCCCTGGATAGACACGACCGCAGCGCCTATGTGGCTCAAAGTCTCCTGCACGGTCCTCAGCATCACATTCTGTTTCTCCCAAAGATTTTCGATGCTGTCATTGAGTGCCTCAATTGGTTCATGGGGAGTCTGCAGCTGTTGCGTGAGGTGCTGCTCAATATGTTGCGTGGCATCCTGTGAAGCTTGATGGACCGCTTGCTGGGCGACCTCACACTTCAGTGCATGGATTGCTTGTTGTGTGAGTTGCTTGGCGCTTTGAGCGATCTGGGAGCCAACTTCGTAAGCTACCTGACAGGTGACTTGCTGGGCATGCTTATTGACGGCGTTGGCAATTTGCTTGGTGGCTTGCTGTATCATCTGGTAGATGACCTCGTCATCGAGCTGCTGGCTAGCCGGGCGTGCAACGGAGCATGGAGCTTCATAAAGGATCTGCTGATGCGTTTGTTGACTTGCTTGGTAAGTCACTTGCCGAGCCACTTGCTCTGTTGCTTGCTCAGGGATCGCTGCTTCATTGCCAGCCGCTTTGTCGGCCGTGTTCCCGCTGTTAGTGCGGGTATGAGGCATATGTTCTATCGGTATTTGTGTTGTAGGTGACGTGGTTGTCGAAGCTTGCGGCCAAGTTGTGGCCGACGTATTTGGATATGGTTGCGTCGAGGTATGCTGTGTGTGCTGCCTGTTGCAGCGGGACGAAGACATCGTGCGGCTCGCATCGCTTTTATGCCAGAAATTTACTTCTGTCTGTAATTGAAGGAACGACGGAACTGCATGGTCATCATGAATGTTCTCTGAAGCGGAAGTGTGATTTTGCGTTGAAGAGTCATTGCAATCGGAGCATCGTCGTGATCCATTGTTTGATTTCGGTGTGAGGGGGGGCGTATTTTGTGTGACCTGATCTGATAATCGCCTGATGGCGGGCAATGTGCACTTGTCCCAAGTAGCTGTCCCGACATTGGATCCGTATGTCTTAACAAAATCGTGGCTTCGTGGCACCTGCGGTAATGTCTCCTGCTGCCATGCAAGCACTCTCCCGTTCGATGATTGCGACATTCTAGCGAGCTGAAGATTGGATTTGAAAGGAAAATGGGCCTACCGTCATTCCTATATCATCGGGAAACTCACGCGGAGAGGTTCGGCGAGCCTGACAATGCCCTTACATCGGAGATTAACGAAGAGCATTTTGCTCGTGTGGTGATTAGTTAGTTGGCTGTCAACAGGCTGAAGCAGAGGCGTGGGGCCGGAACAAGGCTGAACATTTTCTAGAAGTGTGACTGGAGAGACGGTTGCGAGCGATCCGCACGAAGTGCAGCGCGGCCCCCACACTAATCCCCTTATGGACGTTCGGACACGCCGTCACCTGCTATGGACGATTTTAGCCTCAAGGAATCTTCAATTGGAGGTGCCTCGCGGTGCCTCGCGGTCGAAAAGGGCCTATTGATGAGCGATCAGACGGCACCTCGTGCGGGGACAACTTTCCAGCCTGAACTCAATTTAGATTCGAACGCGAATGCAGCCGAGGTCATTCTCCACGGATGTGCTCGTGCTCTACATTTTGGTCACAAGAGATCAATGGATGAGGATGGGTGGGCTTACGGTGCAAGAGTAGTCAGTCCGTTGACGATCGACTGGCAGGTTTGGGGCACACAATGCAATATCGACGAGCAGATTGATAGAGATTTGGGCTTGGGCTGACGATTTCATAAGCCAGTTTGTAGTCGCACCCACGCAACTACTAAACACCGGCAATTTGCCACAGCCAGGGCTACCGCACTCACGCCAGTCAGCCACTTTTGTGGGTGAGTGAGGGCAGTCATGATTGAGTTCCCGGTGACGCGCCTCCCTGGCTTGCTATCGTTGACAGCCCAATCTCGATTCGGTCTTCGAACGATCAATGGTATATCAGGACGGGCTATTATCCGCCTTTTCGTGGCATGGGGCTTGCTCCTCTCGATGCAATCTTCTTCCTTTCGCCCTCAACTACCCTTCGGATATGAGCGAGACTTTGCTCTTTCCCTTTGGGTGCCCTGCAGCTATCCGCAGTGTAAGGCGCCGAAATGATGACCGCGTCGTCCACGATTATATCGGTGTCGTGCCAACGCGCGGCATACCTGGAAACGCATTAGTCATTTCAATGTGATCAAGTGGCCCTGAATCCACTCACATTCTGTCCATGGCATTGAACAATGCCTGCGCCTCTGCTGTGACGCCCTTGCCTCGCTTGCTCTCCTCCTGCTTCAATTTGGCGATGCGTTGTTCCTCACGCTCTCTCAGCCTGGCTGTGTCTACTTTGCCGATCGCTGGTAGAGCGCTTGCCCATCCGTCTTTACCGGATGTCTGAGCAGGCAGTGAGAGGACCTGTACGTGCTGGATCCTGCTTATCGGAATGATGTGATAGTCGCCGGGCGTGTTGGCTGGGTTGGAGGTGGGATTCGGCGGAGCAGGAGCAGTATTAATAGCGACGACGTTAAAGATTGGGCATGCGGTAAACAGGGTGCCTTCATACGACTGCGAAGGGTTGGAGGCGGTGGTAATCGATATTCTGAGCTAATTAGATTTGGTTTGGGTGGTGAACAGGTGCGAAGGGATGCTTACCTTGCACCAATTGCAGTGCTCAGTGTCTTCAAAGTGTCCGCGGCGGGCTGTCCGCTCGCTCGAGGGGTAGCTACACGACTCTTCGTTTCGGCCATGGCAATCAATGCTTGCGAGGATGCCGTCTACTGGTCGTCGCCTGAGAGAGAGCTCGAGGGCTAGCAGATTTGATTGTGGTCAGCCAGATGACGTCCACATGATCCGAAAGTAGCAGACAACGAAGTAAGCTACAGTCGTGGCGTTTCCCGGCGGCGTCAAGTGTGAAGGTTGAATAATCGGCCTGTTGTCCAACTTACCGTGATAGTGGATGGAGAGCCTGCAAGGGTCGAGTTAACGCCGCGCATCAGCCGCAGCCGCTGGCCAGGCTCAGCACGGGCAACTCTCCGCATAATTCCTAAATTGGTAAGCGACAGACGTCGTTTCTGAAGTTAGCGCCCTACGCTCTGGTTCATTCGGATCGGCCAGTAAAGCTGTACACCCTTACCCTGACCATATAAGACGGTCCGCGTGGTTTCCGTTTGGCTTTGTGTGAGTGCTGCCTGCAGGCATGGTCTCCGCTGAGGCTGTCACATGGTCTGCCCTGTGAGAGGCCCGAAAATGTCTCCATGTCAACGAAAGTCATGATACACAATTTCCAAGCAGAAACAGCAATTGATCTCACCACCTATGATCTCACAGCCGCAATACGAGTGCTCACCGAGGGATGATACGTCCTGGCATCGAGCCGTGCTTTCCAGGCAATACTACTTCAGCATAGGCGATGTGTTGATGCCTACGTCTATATCTGCTGGCCGTACCAGCAGCTGCACGACCTTCAAGACAGGAATCATGATCATTGTCACCAATATCGTTGTAGTATGTCGTAAGCTTAAGCAAGTTACTCATGAAGACAGCATATATGTCGCGATCTCCATATCTGAAGTCATCAGCGGCAGCATCAGGCAAGGTGGCACAGCATCATGATCCTCTGCACATACAGTCCTCTCATTTCCTCGGCGTTTTTCACCATCGTACAAATCAACTCTCAAATGTCAGGTACAGGCTTCTCCTACTCCACTTTCTTCTGCAACCACTCCCTTGGCACCTCCGTCCCAGGCCTAGCAAGAAACATGGGCACTGAGTCCCTCATTCCCAACAACTTGCTCTCATACTCCTCAGGTATCACATCTCCCTTTGAGAACCCTACCCGTTCCAAAACCCTCTGACTCGCCACGTTCTCCGAATCACAGAACCCTAACGCATAATCAAATCCCTCCTCGCCCGTCTCTCCTGTCATCTTCGCTGAATCGACAGACATGTAGTGCATTGCAGGTCGTTTAGCAGCAGGCATGACGTGGAATAGCTCTGCGACGAAGGCACGCACGGCTTCGGTGGCGTAGCCCTTGCCATGGAAGGCAGGATGGAAGGTGTAGCCTAGCTCGGGCCAGTGGCGGCAGCCGATAACGCCAATGACGCGGTGGGATTTGCCAGTACCAGAGGTGGATAAGGGGAGAGTGACGGCGTAGTTGAGTGCGGTGGCATCATTGGTAAAGCGCTGAGTGAGGAAGGAGCGGACTTCGGCAAGGGTGGTCAGAGGGGCGTGCGTGCTGGGGCTTGTCAGGGCTGAAAACAGACGATATTCTCTCTCGATAGTGATGATTTTGAAGATGTTTGAATTGAAGAGAGAGAATTTGAGAAACTTACGTGTATTGTGCTGTTGACTCGAGGTGATACCAGTCGAGGATGTCCTCGGCATCACCCTCGGGGTCCATGGCCCGGAGTAGTAAACGTTCGGTCTGGAGCTCGTTTGGCGCAGGCATTGTCCGGAGTGAGAGATGACAAAAAGAGTTTAGCCAATGAGACCGACTGTAAAGATATGTCGAACCACGAGATGTGCTGATAAGGATGGTTCTGGATACTCAATCTGTATATTGCATAGCAGAATTGAGTCACATCAAAAACACAGAGTCATACAACGGGATGAGCCACGAAACATAGGCAAGTCCAATGGGCTTAATTCAAAGAAAAACAATGGAATATGGGACATGCTTGTATAACAGATATTCATTGCACGTTTTTACACAAAAGTATCAGGGGGCAGTCTAGGACGGGATGTGGTGGGGATTCAATTGTCCTTGTCCCGGCTAAAAAGCATAGAGCATCTGCCATTGCATTCATGTCCACTAACCTCCCTTCGAAAGGCGGCAAAGAGCTGCTCGCAAGAATTATGTTACACCAGGCTACAATTGCAGCTCTGCAGCTGGATCTAGATTATGTGATCGGCTTTCTACCCTGCATTCCCAATAACTCCTCGCTCGAAAATGTCAATGCTCCGTTGCGGAGCTACAACCACCGTCGCGTCGTACTCTTAGCCAAGCACCTTGTACTTGCTCTCAACCTTCTGCGACTTCTTCTGAACGCCTTGCCCGGACTGAGGACCTAGCACTGCGTCCTTCTTCAGACCACTTGACCCACCAGCACCACCGGGGCCTTTGCCTTTGTTATGGTTATTGGACTTCTGTTGGGACTTCTTGTTCGACAGCTTGATTTCTGTCTCGGCGCGCCTGATCAATACAGGGTGGCTCCCAATATATTTGCCGTTCATGTCTTTAGCGGCCTGGAAATAGTCGTCCGCATCGGAAAAACTGACGAAGCCGAACCCTTTGCTCTTCGTGGTACGCTTATCGCGGACAACACGAGCCTTCTGAACGCTGGCATACTTGGAGAAAGCCTTAAGCAATGAGTCGTCTGTCACTTCTCCCGCCAAATTCCCAATGAACAATCTGTGGTGGTTGCCCCATTCAAGGAGGGTCGAATCTTCCCATTTCTGACCGCCGCCTTGACGGACCACAGTCTTGCGTGAGTCGATAGGAGCAGGCGGCGTGCTCGCGGCTGGAGTTGGTGTCGAGCCATCAAGACGGTTGTATTTGAGAGGTAAGGCGTTAGCGTTTCCTGTCTGCTTGGCTTGACCATTCGCATTTTTGCTGTCATTGCCGGCGTTCCCATAGTTCGCTTGCCACTGCTGCATCTGAGCTTGGTACTCTGCATCGGGATTGTCATACGAGCTGTACTGGCCAGTAGCGCCGTAAGATGAGTAGTCGCCAGTCGGATATGACTGCTGACCATAATACTGTGATTGATCATAGCCACCGGCTTGCAATGGTTGTTGGGCTGCATAGCTCTGGTTGAAGTCGCCGTAGCCTTGATATGCACCTGTGTTCATCTGTTGCGCATTTTGTTGGTAAGGGTGCGGCTGTGACTGCTGTGTCGCGACTGGTCTGTGTGATGGGTTGGAGGAGACATTGCGCGGCTTGAAGGCGAAGCCGGAGTTCTGCGACTGCGGCGGCTTTGCTGGTAGGCCATGCGCGCCGGACGGAGTGGAGGAGCCTGATGCTGGACGATCCGTTGAGCCTGATTGTTTCGACATGACTGCAGGATTCACGTGCGAGGAGGTTACGTACTTCGAGCGCTGGTGCAGGAGACACCGTGCGACGCGCGCGAGTGGGATGAATGCGCTTTGGTTGGGGTGAGATGTGTTCTGCCAGACTGTGTCTTGTCACCTCTGAGGATGCTGGTGCTCGTTTTGATGTTTATTGCGAATGAGCCGAGACACTATCAACATCGACCCCGCGGAGGATTGTCGGCCAAACTTTTTCGAATGGCTTCTCCGACGGGGTTGAAGCAGGAGAAAGTGATGTAGGCAGACGGGAGCGGCCGCAACCGTCTTGGCATACGTGATTGCCCAAAACAGTTGGGCCGGAGGAGGGCGGGAGGCCCGGCGATGGTTGAAGCTTCAGGTTTTGGATTTTCCCGCTCCACTCGCACCAAGGTCAAAAGCCGATGGGCCAGGAATTGAGATGTTGTGATTACGCGACAGAGGCAGGGAAGCCGGTAATTGATAGCCTAGGTCGAGTGCGCAGACACGATTCTTGTGAAATCCATTCTCTCTATGCATCATTGCCATTGAGATTTTTCCGTCCCAGTACAATCATCGCCCTTGACGACACAGCGGGGCCACGCTAAGTCATCATTACAAACAGCGGCAGCACGCAGCAGCTTCAAAGCAAAACTGCGACAGGCCGCAGAACTCGCACGGAGGTCCGGTTGTAGAGTTGGAATGCCCCGCGATTCGTCCTTCAACACTTCTGTAAGCCCGCCGCACCACCGAGTCCGAGCCCCAACCCACCTTGCCCGGTGACATCCTTCACATCTTGTTTTTCATCTTCAATCGTCCCCCTCCTTCCACCTCCACCACTAACTTCTTTTTCCAATCCTGCAGCAACTGTCTTCTGTTCGAAGACTAGAGATTCTCAGAGACCAGCTCAGCACTTCCGCTTCGCCAGTCATGAGCTCCGAAACCGCTGTGTAAGTAGCTGCCCCTCTATTTTCCGCTGAGCTGCCCCACCGTCTCCGACTGCGGCGGACAAATTCACCGCCACCCCTCTATACCACCCACCGCCTCGAATTGGATGCTGACAGGGTGTTCGTTGTACAGCGGAGACTTCGGTCTCATCGGTCTGGCCGTCATGGGCCAGAACCTGATCCTCAACGCCGCTGACCACGGCTTCACTGTCGTCGCCTTCAACCGCACTGTCGCCAAGGTCGACCGCTTCCTCGAGAATGAGGCCAAAGGCAAGTCTATTGTCGGCGCCCACTCCATCAAAGAGTTCTGCCAGAAGCTCAAGAAACCCCGTCGCATGATGCTGCTCGTCATGGCCGGCAAGCCTGTCGACGACTTCATTGAGCTCCTTTTGAACGAGGGCGGTGTCGAGGAGGGTGATATCATCATTGACGGTGGCAACTCCCACTATCCGGACACCAACCGCAGGACCAAGTACCTGGCTGCCAAGGGCATCCGCTACGTCGGCTCCGGTGTCTCCGGTGGTGAGGAGGGTGCCAGGTATGGCCCCAGCATCATGCCCGGTGGAAACGAGGAGGCCTGGCCATACATCAAGGACGTTCTGCAGGCCATCTCCGCTAAGGACTCTATTGATGGCGAGGCCTGCTGTCAATGGGTCGGTGACGAGGGTTCTGGTCACTACGTCAAGATGGTCCACAACGGTATTGAGTACGGTGACATGCAGCTGATCTGCGAGGTAAGTCCAGACCGGGTCTACCTCCTCCGAATCTCTCGTGACTAATTTTCTACTTAGGCCTACGACATCATGAAGCGTGGCCTCGGTCTTTCAAACAAAGAGATGGGCGATGTCTTCGCCAAGTGGAACAAGGGCGTGCTTGACTCCTTCCTCATTGAGATTACCCGCGACATCATGTACTACAATGATGAGGATGGAACGCCCCTCGTTGAGAAGATCCTTGACTCTGCTGGTCAGAAAGGTACCGGCAAGTGGACTGCCATCAACGCTCTTGACCTTGGCATGCCCGTCACCTTGATCGGCGAGGCCGTCTTCGCTCGTTGCCTGTCCTCGCTCAAGGGCGAACGTGGCCGTGCCGCTGGTCTCCTCTCCGGCCCTACCCCCAAGTTCACTGGCGACAAGCAGCAGTTCATCGACAACCTTGAGCAAGCACTGTACGCCTCCAAGATCATCTCCTACGCCCAGGGTTTCATGTTGATTCAGAGTGTAAGTCCCAACACAATATCCAGTCTATTTACACGTGCTAAATATCTGCTAGGCCGCCAAGGAGTACAGCTGGAAGCTGAACAAGCCTGAGATCGCGCTTATGTGGCGCGGTGGCTGCATCATCCGCTCCGTCTTCTTGAAGGACATCACCTCCGCATACCGCCGCAACCCCGACCTTGAGAACCTGCTGTTCGACGACTTCTTCAACAAAGCCATTCACAAGGCTCAGGACGGCTGGAGAGACGTCGTTTCCAAGGGTGCTCTCTGGGGTATTCCAACTCCCGCTTTCAGCACCGCCCTGTCCTTTTACGACGGCTACAGGACAAAGGACCTTCCCGCCAACCTTCTCCAAGCTCAGCGCGATTACTTCGGAGCACACACCTACCAGATCAAGCCTGAGTTCGCAAGCGACAAGCACCAGCAAGGCCAATACGTTCACACTAATTGGACGGGTCGTGGTGGAAACATCTCGGCCAGTACCTATAACGCTTAAGCAGCATTGGACGAAGATCCCATGTGATATAGAACCGGTCCGTAGTCAGCACAAATTAACAAAATGTTCCATCAAAGCTGTTTTCCTTTCCATACTTGCTGAATTCGTACGTTACTTTACTAATCGAGCTCGTCTGGACGGATCGTGGTGGAAAAATCTCAGCCAGTACCTATAACGCTTAAGCAGCATTGGACAAAGATCCCATGTGATAGAGCTGGCTCGAGGACGCTACCATGGTGTCGAGCACTTTGTCTACCTTTCTAGGAAAGTGTTCGGAAGTCTCCCTGCACTGCGTGGCGCCTACAGTATCGTGGGGCGCTTCATGGGACTCCCCGTCCACGTCTCTGGAAAGGTAGTCGGAGGACGGCTTGCTGTCGAAGGACGCTACCGACCACTCTTCTTCCCTTGAGGTCGATAAGGGCTTCGGCGAGGGCACGGGCACCAATGGTAAGTCTGCTGGAATTCGAAGATACAACAGCTGAGACAACTTTTATTCTCCACCTAGACTAATCAATGCTCATCTATATTATGCTAATCTACACCAGCACAATCAATCTTGGATTCCCGAAACGAACGCCAGATATGCATGACTACCTCGCACCGACTCACCACTCTCTTCCCTGCTAGAAGGTACGCTACACATCGCACGGCAGCTTGGCTTCCAAATCGCCCTGCACATTTCCTCATTCGTCTCCCAACTCATCGCCTTTCATCTTCCCAGCACGTCGTTCCGCACGTCGCCTTGCGAGCAATTCGGCAAGCCGCTCCCTCTACTCCTCATCGACATCCATCTCATCCTCATCCTCCTCATCCTTCCTCGCCAATATCTCTACCCCATTCCTCCCCTGCCCCTCCTCACCCCACGGCTTCACGGGTACAAGCACCTCAAACGCGCCCGTGCCCATCCTGCCTACCCTGCCAATAACACCCCTAGCCGACGGGTGCACAAGCTCATCCGTATCCGCCTCCAACACCGCATCTTTCAAAAACCCTACCGTCGTCTCGAAGCTCATCTTCATCAACGGGCTCGCATTACCCGCAAAACCCTGCCTGTTGAACGCCCTATACCCTCCAGAACGCGTCATGAAGTCCGCAATCAGCGACAAGTGGCGGTAGTCGACATCTATACCGTGGCCACCGAAGACGGCGCCGATCTCAGCCACGATGGAGGCGCGGCAGGCTTCGACACCGTAGAGGCGGAGCATGAGACCGATGTCATTGGTGCGCATCTTGTGGGGGTTGAGCACGTCCTGGAACTCGCGCATGGAGAGGAGATTGGCGCCCTCGGTGATGATCGAGGCGGGTTCGTTGGTCAGGTTGTTGGCGGGGATGTAGGTCGCGGATTTGACGCCGGGGATGGTTTGGATGAGTGATTGGTGGAGGGCGGATTCAAGGTGCGGGAGGAAGAGGATTTTGGAGGCTGAGGCTTCGTATTCGATTGTGAAGGTGCACCTGGATGGGGTGGTGCTGAAGGTGAAGGATGCGACGTCGTTGCTGTATCTGCTGGACATGATGCGTTCTTCGATGGCGCGGACATTGAGCGACGAGTTGGAGCTTGCCTTGCTGCTGTCGTCCTGATCATTGTTGGATCTGGACCTCTTGGAAGGTCTGGGGCTTCCTCCATAAGTTTCGTCTTCAGACTCATCTGATGTGCTTTCCCGATTGATAAGTTCTTCCTCGTCATCATCTGGAGCGTCGTAGCCGCTCTGTTTCTTGTTGTTGTTGACTTTGTCTCTCGTTGCGTCGTCATCGCCCTCGTCGTCCGAGTCGTCATCGCCACCTTCGTGCTCTGCACCAGCGCGGGACGATTCCTGTTCGATCGTGCCGGCCGACTTTCCGATCTCGGGATGAGCATCAACTTTGCCCTTTAGAGTCTTCATGTCGTTGCTCTTCTTGATCTCTTTGCGGAGAGAAGCCTGCAGACGCGGGAAAAACTTCTTCTCCAGTGTGTTGACGACGTCCCGAACAGTAATTGCGTACTCTTCGCAATACTCATCCGAAGGGAAGAAGTCCAGATGCACTGTGTATTGTCTGGCATGCTCGTAACCCACGCCTTTTCCAATCCTTTCGGTCACAGTAGCATTGTCTGTGATCTCCGCAAGACTGAGTTGGCTGATACCCTTGGCGAATTGACGAGCGTCGTCGTCTCCGATCTCTTCATTCAGGTAGAGCATCATTGTTGGCGTTGGGATATTTTGACTTGCCGTCATGACGATTTCACGCAGTCGCGGAATACCCAATGTCACGTTCTTGGCTGCGTGACCAGCCAAATGGAAGGTGTTTAGAGTCATTTGTGTAGAGGGCTCACCAACCGACTGTCCAGCGACCACGCCCACCGCCTCGCCAGCTTCAACCACAGACTTTGCGTAGCGCATCTCAAGAAGTCTCTGGAAAGTCTTTTTCGTCATCGTGGCTTTGTTGAGTGCAATTTTGGTAAGAGTACCCCCTTCGCTCTTCTTCTCCTTGATAAGACCGTCCGGGTTCTTCTCCATCCACTCCCTGGCAGCGCGGAATAGTGACTCAGACATACTGCCAGCATTGCTCGAAGGGGGATAGATAGCAAGAGCTGGATCCATGCAACCGAGATCACCAGTCTTGCGATACAGCTTCTCTGCCTTTTTAGTATGTTCTTGTGCATCTTCATTCTGAACTCTCTCAAAATCTTCCTTCAAGGCTAACTCGTAAAAGAACGAAACGTAGTTCTCACCAAGGAACTTGAATGCTGAGGTGTATTTGGCTTTAGTGACGTCGAGTCCGTCATCACCATAGATGAATTGTACGACCGAACCATCAGGGTTCCTTACTGAGCTATCATGTTCGACACGCAGGCCTTCCAGACCCTTGCAGAGACATCTTTGCAAGTATCCGGAACGTGACGTCTTGACGGCTGTATCGATAAGACCCTCACGACCAGCCATGGCGTGGAAGTAGTACTCTTGGGGCCGAACGCCAGTCAAGAAACGATCGACAATATAACCACCAGCACGAGCACTGGTCTCAAATGGTTTGAAGCAAGGGAGTGTCTTGCCGCTGACCATGACAGGAACACGATTACCCTCCAATACTTGTTGGCCGAGATTGCAGGAGATTTGATTGGCGTTGACCTTTGATCCCTTCGCGCCTGACACTGTCATGGCTTGCATTTGGTTTTTCGGGAAGGGTTTGACTAAGGCACTTGGCAGGCAATTCTTCGTGACATCCGTAGACACCTCGCCAGCAGCTCCCTTCATTCTTCCGTCAAGTCCTTGTTGCTTTTCAGGGTCTCGTAGCACTTCTTCCAAGCGCTTTCTTAACTCTGCGTCGTTGGTTGAAGGCTTTCTATCCGACAAAGAGACATATTCAGCGGCTACTTGAAGACCGAAGTGGTCTGCTTGTTCCAAATGTTTGCGCCGAGCGATGTCGCCTGCCGGTGTAAAGACCAGGTCTTCAATACCGCAAGAGAAAGCACGCATGTGCAGGAGTTTCGTGAGCAATCTGCCAAGGATACTAAGCAATTTGCCTGCCGCAGTGTGGCCATATGCCTCATAGATTGCATCAACAAGACCTCCGCTAGAAGGCCCAATCTGCTTCTTGTCTATGATACCGCATACAAGCTCGCCGTCTTTGAATATGACTTCTTGTTCCTCTGAATTATCCGCCCAGAGCGATTTGAGGGTTGTTGACTTGGACTGTAAGGTAAGTCCAGGATAATTTTCGGGTTTGATGTTCTTCAGAATTGTGCTTATCACCTGCTTTCCTGTCCACAAAGGTTTCGGCTTGAAGATGGTTGGAGGAACGGTCTCAATCCTGCCACTGGAGGTATGATTGTTCTCTGGCCTCACAGCTGCGTAAATGAGTTGTTGGTATTCATCACGGTCAAAGAAGGTATCCCTGTTGGTCAAGTGTACACCCATGGATATGTGATCTTGAATGAGACCTCTCAAGGGTTCTCCAAAAGTCGCCGAAAGAAATTGATGATCCGTGTCTGCAATGTTGATGGCTTCAGATCGAGCGAGTTCGTTCTGAGGGAAATGCATGTTCATCTCGTCGCCGTCGAAATCAGCGTTGTAGGTCTTACAGTTGGCGTAGTGCATACGTAGGGTCTTCTCGCCTGGCAGAACGCGTGCTCTGTGACACATCATGGACGGCTTGTGAAGAGTAGGTTGACGGTTCATGATGACAATGTCACCATTGTTGAGATGACGGTGCACCTTCTTGGGTCGTCCACCAGTGACACTTGTACTTGATGGTGCCTGTAGCTGATTAGCCAAGGCAGTCCTCTCCTCCGCATTCTTGATCTGAAGATTTATGACCTGGCCGTTCTCATTCTCGATTGCGACGGCACCAGGCCAGACATAGGGACCGTTGATGACTGCTTCCTTGAGGTCATGGAAATTGTGATCCGTGACCGGCTCGGGGTATGTGAGCTTGATCGCAAAGACGGGAGGCACTCCGATTTCGTTGGTCTCGATGTTGGGGTCCGGAGAAATGACAGTACGGGCAGCGAAGTTGACACGCTTGCCCATCATGTTCTTGCGAAACAGACCCTCTTTTTTCTCGAGACGTTGCTTGATTCCATCCTCGATCCTGCGGCCCGGAGCTGGCTGCACGGGGTTGCGATCTCGATCCAGCATGGAATTAACGGCATCCTGCAACTTGATCCAAGCATTCTGGAAATCGGCATATGTTCGAAGTCTCCGACCTTGTTGTGCCGACTCAATGCCATTGATCTCTTTGTGTATTTGCGACATGTCATCACATACACTCAAGATGTTCTTGTAGTGTGTGTTGTCCGGAGACTCCGCTATCGAATCGTTGCTGGTCCTGGCTTCCGGACGGTATTTGTTAGGGGGAATGAGGAGATCCTTAATGAAAAACATGTCGGCACTGGGACGTGCAGAGCCTTTGCGTTGTGACGGACTGTATACTAGCTGAAATATTTCCTCTTCCCGTTCGAATAATTGGACCAAAGCTGCGTGTACTTGTCCGGCATTCAGAAAAGCTCCGTCAGGGTCAGAAGTGCTCGATTTCTTGGACTTCTCGCTAGTCGAAGTTTCCAAAGTGGTCCCGCCAGCAACTTCTTGCTCGATATCTAGCATTTCAATATCGTCGCCTTCGCCCTCAGATTCCGTTGTGGAGTCTTCTAGATCGGCCACGCCTTCATCTTCGGCCAAAGCGCGTTTCTTATCCGCAGCTGCCGCTGCCGCCCGTTGCTTCTTCAACAGAACGAGAGGATCCTGTTCCTTCAGACCAGCCTGGACCATGGTCACACGGTCGCGCTCAGTAAGTGGTTTCTTGAATATTTTAGTGAATCTGTCTTTGCGGTACTTGGGCGATATGCCGCCGCACGATGTGCATTTCCTGATATTAGCAATAGTGCCCAGAAATTCTCTGATGGTCTCGCGTCGTTCATCTACGACAGTCTCGAGCTTCTGAGAAGTCCATTCGCTCGGTTTCGTGGCGGATTTGAGCGCTCGCCGTGTAAACGCATTCCTTTTGTCGATTACGGCCGACACATCAGCATCCTCAGAGTCTGAGCCAGATGCAGACTCGGCACCGTTAGTCAAGAGGGCATCTTTGCCCTTGCCGGCTTTGATTTCGTCAACGTCGTAGCTCTCCTTGATGAGACCATGCTTGATTAACCGCAGTTTGCAAACATATCGATTGACCTCCGATCGCGCAAGTCGTAGTTTATGGCAGTAGACACATTTCGCGCGAAGAAGCCGCAAGCATTGATCCATGAAGGTGGGATGATAGACATGAACGGGCAGTTCGATATGCCCGCAATGGCCTGGACACCCGTGTTTGAGATTGCATGTGGAGCAGCCATTGTCACCGAAGGGACCGTATGCAGAATCGTAGAGACCTCCAGGTATGGGGTTGAGAAGGGTATCAAAAGTGGTTGGATTCGTTACTCGCTTCACGGAGAGAGCTCTGATATCTCCGGAGCTCAGAAATCCAAACTCGACGCCTTTCACGGCCGAGGCGACCGGTTGTGAGACGTTCATTGTGGACGTAGGACCACAGACTATCCCGACATGAGAGTGATTTGTTAATTTGATTTCATTGGGCGGTGCCCTGCGAAGTTGAAGAGGTTGGTCTGGACGCCGGAATTTTTTTTCCTATACCATCCCGGACTTGAAGATTTGCCCGCAGTCTTGGCATTTTATCCGCGACCGCGGAAGCTTGACACTCCGCAGAACACCATTACCTCATCCGCGACTGGAGCCTAAGTACTCTTCATTGCTTTGTTCCTCTCCCGGACCTCGCCAGTTCTCAGGCGTCCGCCACGCCCCCTTCTTCAGACATGCCTGAGAAGCGCCCTCACCCCGAGAACAGCCTCGAGAATGGAGATGCAAAACGAAGTCGATCCAACAACGGCTCGCCCGTGCCAGCCAGCACAAATGGTGTCACAGGAGGTGCTTCACTTACGGAGGAAGAGCGCAGGAAGGCTCAAGCTGCGGAAAGGCTAGCTGCGATAAAAGCAAAGATGGCTGGTCTGGCGCAAGCAAAAGCACCTCCGGCACCACCAACCACTACCTCAAGCACGTCCTCTATAAAAGAGGATGCTCTGGCCAAGATAGCAGCCATGAAAGCTAGACTCAGTGGAGCCGCGCCTTCCAGTCCCTCACCCTCCCCAGCTCCACGTTCTCCAGCCCCTGCAACGCCTCCGCCAACAGCTATGGCCGATGGGGGTCGGCAGTCGCAATTACAAGCCCAAATTGCTGCGCTTCGGGCAAAGGCCGCACAGTCTCAACCACAGCGCCAGAATGCACCTCCTGCAGTGCCTCAGCGGGAGGATAACACGACAAGGGCGAGGGGAGGCTTAGGGATTGGGCTGCATCCTGCGTTGATGGGAGATCCGACCAAATCGGCCGCAAGAGACCAACAGGGCCAGGCGAGCAAGAACAAGAAGCCCGCTATAGCCAACCCGTATCTGGATCTGAGCGCTCCGGCAGGTGAGGAGCTCGGTGATGACTCGGCGTTCGATACGCGCATAGGGAAGGCAAGGACAGACCGGAAGTCTAGGGCCATTGTGTTCAATCAGAAAGGCAAATTCATTGCTCAAGCAGAAGCGTTACGGGCTCAGGAAAGGTTGGAGAAAATGAAGCAAGAAATGCAAGCTCAAGCAAGGAAGAAGGCGATCGAGGAGGCGACGGAACGGTCTTATCTGGTCCAGGCTCCGCCCGATATAGAGTGGTGGGACGAGGGTCTTGTCAATGGCCCCTCATATGATGCTATCAACACGCCAGGTGGAATCAAATTCGACGTAGTGACGGAATATGTTCAGCATCCGATCCTTCTGGAGCCTCCACAGGACAAGCTTATGCATGTGGCAAAGCCAATGTACCTGACCAAGAAGGAACAGGCCAAGCTCCGTCGGCAGAGACGCATGGAAGATCACAAAGAAGAACAAGCCAAGATCAGACTTGGTCTTGTGCCTCCACCACCGCCAAAGGTCAAGAAGACGAATCTAATGCGAGTGCTGGGTCAAGAAGCAGTCAATGATCCAACGGCGGTGGAAGCGCGTGTGAATCGAGAGATCGCAGAACGTGCCGACAAGCACGAGGAACAGAATGAGGCGCGCAAGTTGACCAAAGAACAGCGGCACGAAAAGCTCACGGCACAGCAAGATGCAGACGCGGCTAAAGGGCTTCGAGTGGCTGTATTCCGAGTGGAAAATCTCAGCAACGGTCAACACAGATTCAAGGTCGACATAAACGCAAAGCAGAACAAATTGACGGGGATCATTGTACTCCACCCAAGAATGAACCTAGTGATCGTCGAGGGCGGCGCGCATAGCGTTAATGCGTACAAGAAGCTCATGCTGAACAGGATCAAGTGGGACGAAAATGTGGCTTCCCTCGGGGACAGGCAGCAACAGAGCAAAGAAGAGGAAGGGAAGGACTGGCTGCAGCCGCTGGATGACGAAGGTCGACTCAAGGATTTGAGCGACAACAGGTGTACCCTTGTCTGGGAGGGAGACGAGAAAGGGCGCGCATTTAGAAAGTGGGGCAGCCGAGTGTGCGAGACGGACGGAGAGGCCAAAGATGCATTGGCAAGGATGCGTATGGAGAACATGTGGACTCTGGCGCAGAGCATGAGATTAGATGAATAGCATGAGCATCACATTGGCGTGGCATGCCGAGTAACATGTTTCGTATCTCAGCGATTCTCATAGGTATGGTGTGCAAGGGTCAAGTGAGACGGCATGCTGACAAGCAATTCCCTTTCAATCAAGTCTGCCTGTGAGCCATATGATGGCTTGTGCGATTCTGATCTATTCGTACAAGTTGGTCCAACACGAGACCTGTATACTGCGAACCAAATGGTGGTGCATTTTTATGTTGTCAGCCGGCAGCCTGTGCACGGTCTGATCTCATCCTCGTTCGTTGACATCAATCATAACATCACCGACTCCCTTCTACTTGGGAAGCGCGCCCTCGGCTAATCCCTTCTCGCCAGGCTGGTTTGTACCGTGCTCAATGCCCACGTTGGAAACGGTGGAGTCGCCAGCGACGGGCGCTGAACCAGGCGCAGGGTGCGGCTTTGCGTCATGAGCATTGTCGGCGCCGAGGCCGTGTGCTTTAGCAGTGTTAGTCTGCTTATTGTGTGGTGCTTGCCAAAAGGAAAGAGCTTACTCTGAGCTTGCTGCTTCTGGAACTTGTCGGATGCAGCTTGGCCGCCAGGAGTCTTGGTGTGAGGCATGATATTCGATATGAGGCGTTGGTAGTAGTGACAGGTGGCGGTTGGGTGGTAGAAGTGGTGGAATGCGTATGTGGTGCGTGATTGTTTTGAAGAATGAAAAAAGAAGTCTACAGTACTTACACAAAGCTCTTATATCGCACTTGCCAGAGATCCAGCACCACAGTGGCTGCTATGATGATATGTAGACGTGACGTCAACCATTGTCATGTCGGACTCAACAAGGAGAATGAGCTCAATAATGGACAGTGCGAGATGCAGTACGTCAGGTTGGGAAGTGCCATGATCGATGTGTCTTCGCCGATATTCTCTTCCATTCACAAGAAATCGTGATATAATAAAGAAAGATCACGTAGCCACATCCATACATTCAAGCTCGCAGATGGAGCGTGGCATCGCAATGTTGCAGCGTCGTCGCTTCGACCTCAGGCTTCCGAGCTCGGGAATTTCCGACGTTCGGCCGAAACCTTTCCCCCCATTTGGACTTTACTACTAGACAGTCTTCCATTCAGTCACTCCAAGGTAGGGTATAAGTATCGACCAGGGTTTCTGTCCTCGAAAATGCCTAGATTCCTCCGCAATGGGAGACCACGAGACACTTGCCTGCTCAATGCTCTCAGCCGACCCCGAGAATGGCCTTGAAGTCATTGGATTGGGGTGCTGCTGCGTGGTGTTTGCAGTTGACGATGACATTGTCCTAAAAGCGCCAAACATACCAACGTCCCCTGCCGACGATGCAGATCAACAGCGACAATTCGACTATGCTATAAATGTTCTTTCATCGCTCAATACCTTTCAAGAAGAGAGAGCGATTTCAGCCATACTCGAATCGAATCCACATCCACACATCATCCGAGTCATTGACGTGCAGCATCCTGAAGGGGTCTATCTGCAGAAGTGCTACGAGCTTCCCGCAAAATCAAGCCTTGACCAACGACTTGCCTGGTATGCTGACATGCTCTCTGCCCTGGTCCATTTGCATGATCTCAACATCGCCCACGCGGATCTACATCCTAAGAACCTTTTACTTGATGGCGGCGGGTCTGCCATTCTATGCGACTTCAGCACTGCAAGCTCATTTGGTATGCCTAACTTCCCAGATCCGGATTCGTGCTCACCAAGGAATGGCTTTGGCAATGAGCTCTGTGGTGATAGCGACCGATTCGCTGCTGGATCCCTGATCTTTTGGCTTGAACGCGGAGAAGCTCCGGTCTTCAGATGTGACTCTCAGCAATGGCATTTCGACGAGCTTAGCACAGGCAACAGCGACCTTGACTTCATTGTTCGTCGTGCTTGGCGAGGCCAATACATTACGACAACTATGATGCTCAAGGACATAATTGCCATGAGCCCTGGAAGAAGCCCATCGTTGACACTGAAGAAGAAATCTCCGTCACTTTCGACACTAAGGGGACGCATTCAACAATGGCGAGCTGACCGTCAACGCCTATATGGTAGGAAACGCTTCTGAAGAGAAGACCCCGACAAGGATTGCTGACTCTTGCAGATCATGTCCTCCGCCCACTGCCCTCACCATCCGAATTGCGACGCTTAGAAGCTGTGTGGGAAGGGGGATCCAGTTGGCATGAAACATCATAGCTCTGTGGTTGGATGTCAGGGCAGGGACATCTGGCGATCGAAACCCAACAAACCCGTCAACGAGGTTTTGGCTTTGCTGCCTCCTTGCAAGCATCGCACTTGGTGTTGGGATGGTGAGATGGACCTCTGCGGGGAGGGAATTTACGGCATCTTTTTCCGCATGTGGAGCGGTTGCCCTCCACGTTGACGACATGCCCGCAGGAGTAAATGAAGGGCGTGAACAGAGTATGACACATGGCTGACAGGAGAAGTAATCGAAACATCGTCAACTGGGCGTAACATGCGACGTATTATGCTTGTCCAGCGACTGCCTGGCACTTATCCACCCGACGCTTCGAGTGTCACAGGAGCGGAGTTGTGTAAGTATATGCCTTGATTTCGCGAGATGCATTGGTCATGTGGACAGCGACGTGTAAGTCACGGAGGTTCCATCTACTGCAATGCATTACATCGCTCCTTGAGGGCAAGATGCGTGTACAGAGACCGAGCTTCTGTCTCTCCTTGCCAAGCTGTCTGATTGATCACGGGCAGTACGCGATCTGGTGACTCTGTGAAATTTCTCACACGATTGTGACGTAACACAGCAGTGAGGCATAGCACAAGGGCTTGGCTTAGGTTTTGCCTTGTAGAGTATAACAGGCTTTATAAGTAGTTGTAGTGAAGCCTGTCGTTCAAACCATCATCTTTGGTCGACTCTCAGAGTCGCTACTAGGGCAAGCGCGATGGCTACGGCTAGTGTGTGTAATCTGAAATTGGGGAAGCTGTCTAATCGTGACAATCAGCTTCGTAATGATCCGACATTTCAAAAGTATCGCAGGACTCGTGCAACACAGTTGAGAGCTTTCATCGAACCATGTCTTGAATTGGCATAACACGAGCATGCATCGAGCTACTAACAGAAACACACAAGAGCTAATCCGGATCCGACTAATGCATGCAATTGGGTGTGTTTATGCCTTGTCATCTCAGTCAATGATCTGGTTCTTATAAGAATTTCAGACCTTTCTTCTGCTGTCTGTTTTGTCTTCATAACCGACCATAGCACGATTAATGAAGTAATGGGTCTCGGACCGGAGATAAGATGGGGGTGGAAATCATATCCGACAGCGGCTTCCCCATCCGACGAAAAAGATCTGGCCAAGATTATCTAATCATGCCCCGACTTTCGGCATGTCATTCGTCGCTGCCTGTGACGCTTGTCCCGCCTCTGTTCCGGACTTTTATTTCCTCGAGCTTTCCGACTTCCATCCCGCCACATTCTCAACCTACCACCCATCACGCCTCTACATATACCTGCAAAAATGTTCCGCAGAACTATCGCAACCGCTCCGGCACACGCCACCCGCGCCCTCGCTGCCGCTGCGAGGCCCGTGGTGCCATCCAACACCCTTCGAGCCGGCATCACCGCCACCACATCTCCCGCGATGGTGCGGCGGCGGAATTACCACGAGAAGGTCCTGGATCACTACAGCCGCCCTCGCAACGTCGGCAGCATGAACAAGGGCGATACCGACGTCGGCACAGGTCTCGTTGGTGCGCCCGCCTGTGGCGATGTGATGAAGTTGCAGATTCGTGTGGACCCCAAGGATAACACTATCGCCGACGTCAAGTTCAAGACTTTCGGCTGCGGCAGCGCCATCGCTAGCTCTAGCTACCTTACCGAGCTGGTTCGCGGCATGACGCTTGAGCAGGCTGGCAGGATCAAGAACACTGAGATTGCCAAGGAATTGTGCCTGCCGCCCGTCAAGCGTGAGTATATACCACAATTTTGTGAGAAAGGACACGACTGACATGTATATCCGATAGTTCACTGCTCCATGTTGGCTGAAGATGCCATCAAGTCCGCCATCTCGAACTACTACACCAAGAACCCCAACGCTAGGCAAACGGATCTCGGAGGCAAGGGCGCGCCGCTGCCCAAGGTTGAGATTGAGACCGTGTCGGCTACCGCGTGAAGACGGTCTTTCTCAGCTTTCAAATTGTTGATTCCAGCGTTCTTCACACAAATTGCTCCGGGACGGGGGCGGTGTTCTTAAGAGTTTTGCAGATGAGGATCCGGCGAACGGATTGGTATGAATAATGGAGGCTTTACCTTCATCCATCGTTCGCTCATAACTTCGATTCGAGATTGTATATGTAGCGACGACGGCAGAATGATACACCTATGACATGTCTGATCCGTTGTTGAGTGTCATGACCCCTCCATCAGATCGTCCGTCACTGACTGACATCGCCGTCACTCGGTCAATACCGTGCCCCGGGAGAACGAATAATGTCCTAATTCCGATGCCTTGTCCATTCGTGCTAGAATCTAGCATTCGCCTGTCGTGCAGGATATAGCTTATGCGACGTGTTCGCATTGCGCATCTTTCGTGATCGGACATGTAAAAAACATTGTAGGAGCAGGTCAGTCCGTCGCTTGTCTAAAAGGCCTGAATACCCACTACACCGCTCGAACTGGGTTGAAGGGGGGG